>OX453297.1:18081356-19281356 GCA_949710035.1 Crambus lathoniellus
ATTTAAAACTACTATTAATAAACATGATTTTTACTTATAAAATAGAAAACTAGTAGAATCAATACTTTACCAATAATGTTTTTCTGCGTAACTGTACAAAACATCGGATACTAAGCTGCTAATTTACGAAGATAGACCGTACGTATGGTGCGGTCGCTTATAAGTTACCTTTACAATTTGGTCGGCTTATTAAAGAATTGCTGTCTCAATCTTGTTTTTGATATATCTTTCATGATAGCTGTAATTGAAAGCTAAAATTAACAGGAACGAATATTCATGAATTACTTAAATTTGTTTAATGTATGCCATGTGCCATAATGTTATGGAAACTGTGTATTCGATCTCTAAAGTACGACCAGTCTAAAATTTATCAAATTTATCTTTATCTTTAAATCGTGTAAAGTTACAAGATCTAAAATGCTAGACATAATAAGTGTCTACCACGGGTATTTTTTGCAGCTGTTTGTTTGGTTGTAAATGTAATAGTTTACTTACAAATCAGTTTTTTCTGATTTTCGAAAACATTTAATTACGTTGGTTTACGACAACCAAATCAAAAACTAATGTTTAAACAAATTTAAACAAATTCAGGTCTCTTACTGGTATTTTTTTCAAACTTCTGCGTTGAACCGTTTCTGAGATATGGGAAATCTCAAAACGTTACCCCAGCAAAAACTCAAATAACTCAAGAACCATAACACACACAATTTTTGCTGTTTGCTAACATTTACAACGCAACAAAAGCTATCTATTCATGTACTTAGTTCCGAGCTAAAACAACTTTTTTTGCCAGGGTAACGTTTAAAACGTGACCCTGGCAAAAACTGTTTTGGTCAAATATCTCAAAAACTACAATTCACACAAATTTTGCTATTAGTAAACAAATTTCTCCTCACGACACACTAATTATCTGATAAGGTCTCATCTCTCTAAAGCACAAGTTTTTGCGGCGGTAACGCACACGTGCTATCCAGTGTTGATAGACGACTTTTGCGACTGTATCAGCTGATATGTCGTCGGTAGGTACTGCTTCGGGCCATCGGGTCGCTCGATCGATCATGGTTACTACGTAGCGTAGGCCGTTTTCCGCAGTGGTGAGCGGACCAACGATGTCAACGTGTATGTGTTGAAAGCGGTCAGCTGACGGGAACGATGAGATGGGCGAGACTGTGTGGCGTTGTATTTTGCTTTTCTGGCAAGGAATACAAGCTTTTGTCCATTTGCCGATGTCCGTGTTCATTGAAGGCCAAAAGTATTTTCGTGCGACGAGCTTGCGCGTGGTTCGCGTTCCGGGATGACTAACGTTGTGAATGAAGTTGAAAACTTGTCTTCGTAATTCTGTAGGTATGTACGGTCGTGCGTAGGGCGTAGATGTTTCGCAGTATACTTCGAGATCGGTGTCGGGAACAATTATTTTCTTGATTGAGATGTTGGTCGACTTCAGAGTGACTAGTTGTGGAATGGTGCTGTCTCTTTCTTGCGCGTTGGCTATATCGGTGTAGGTAATTATTTCCGGGCACGATATAGTTTCTATGCGGCTGAGAGCGTCGGCGACTAAGTTGTTTTTCCCGCTGATGTGGCGTATGTCTGTAGTAAACTCGGCGATGAATAAAAGTTGACGCGTGCGACGTGGGGTTTCGCTGTCCGATGTGACTTTTTGTAGCGCGTAGGTCAATGGCTTGTGGTCGGTAAATACTATCAGCTGTCTTCCTTCGAACATTTTTCTGAAGTGCTTCATAGACATGTAGATCGAAAGTAATTCCCTATCGTAGGTACTATACTTTTGTTGTGCGTCGGAGAATTTCTTCGAGTAGTATCCGAGTGGTTGCCAAACGTTGTTCACGTATTGTTGTAGGACGGCGCCCGCACATGTGTTTGATGCGTCGGTAAATAGTGCGAGCGGGACGGAGCTATGCGGGTGTGCGAGTAGCGCTGCGTTTTGTAGGCATTGTTTGGAGTTTTCGAATGCTTGTATTGCTTCTTCCGACCATTGGATTTCAGTCTTGTCGCGTTTTTTTGAGTTATGTAGGTACTGATGGAGCGGTGCTTGAATTGATGCGGCGTTCGGTATATGTTCTCGATAGTAGTTTATCATGCCGAGGAATGTTCGTAATTGTTGAATTGTTTTCGGTCTTGGGTATTCGGTGATGGCTGTGACTTTTTCTTGTGGTGGAATGATGCCTGATGATGAAACTTCGTAACCAAGGAATTTGACGGTTTTCTTGCCAAAAACGCATTTTGACGGGTTGATAGTGATGCCTGCGTCTTCGAGTCGTTGTAGTACGATGCGTAAATGTTCTTCATGTTGTTCTTCAGACTCTGAAGCTAAAATCAGGTCATCAATGAAGGGATAGACGAAATCTAGGCCTCTTAGTACTTCATGGATGAAACGTTGGAACGTTTGACCTGCGTTCTTGAGTCCTGGGCACATACGAGGAAATTCGTATAACCCGAACGGGGTTATGATGGCTGTCTTCTCGATGTCGGCTTCTTTGTTAGGTATTTGTTGGTACGCGCGGTTCAGGTCTATTGTGCTGAAGATAGTTTTCCCGGAGAGCTGGTACGTGAAGTCTTTTATTCTTGGGATTGGGTAACGGTCTGGCTTGGTTATGGTGTTGAGTCGGCGGTAGTCACCACAGACTCTGAGGTCTCCATTCTTCTTCGGCACGATATGAAGTGGGCTGGACCATGGGCTTTTGCTTGGTCTGCATAGGCCTTGTTCCATCATGGATTGAAATTCTTGTTTTACTGCTTCATATCGGTGTGGTGGTATGGGTCGAGCGCGGCAGTGGAGTGGTGGGCCGCTGGTCTCAATGTGGTGCTCAACTCGATGTTTGGGCGACAGCTTCATGGAGGTTAGACGAGTGATTCCGGGGAATTCGCTTAGTATGTTGTGGTAATTCTGTTCTAGGTCGATGCTGCGGACGGTGGGTATGTTGGTGTAACAGCCGGGAGTGGGGATTGACAGTTTGGTGATGTTATCAATCAGTTTCCTGTTCTTCACGTCGACGAGGAGTTCGTGGTGGCAGAGGAAATCGGCTCCAATGATGGGCTTGCTGACGTCGGCGATGATGAATTTCCATTTGTATGGTCTTCGTAGGTCGAGATCTAGTTCGAGTGTTTTTTCTCCGTAGGTGTTAATTGTGGTGTTGTTGGCAGCGTACAGGTTGAACGGCAGGGGCTTTATTTGTTGTCCGCGTTTTCTTGGTATGACTGATATGTTAGCGCCGGTGTCGATCAAAAATTGCAGTCTTGTTTTCTTATCCGATACAAAAAGACGGTACGACTTGCCGGGAACGTTGGATTCCGCCTCATCTAACGTTCGGTCTAGTTTAACGATTGTTCTTCGTTTTTCTTGAATGGCTGTGGTGCGTCGCTAAAAGTACACGGTGTTTCGCATTTTCTTGCCCTCCGACCAAAACGATGATGATAGAAGCAGTAGGTATGCGGCGGTTGCTCGGCTTGGTGGTAGTTGCGCGAGCGAGACGGCGAGCGTGCGTAGGCGTGAGACGGCGAACGTGCGTTAGAGTGAGAACGCTGCGGTCGCCGGCCGTAGGGCGAGTTTGAGTGTCGATACGGCGGTCTGGAACGTAGTTCGGCGATTTCTAATGATAATCTGCGTATTTCTTCAATAAGTAAATGTGTGTCTTGCGATTGCGGTTGCGATTGCTGTGACGACGGCGGCGGGCTTGGCTGTAGAGACACGGCGTTCACTTCTTGGGTTTGTTCGAGCATTTTGTCAGCGAGGAGCGCTAGTTCGTCGAGCGCGGCGGTCTTGCTAATCGTGTCGCTTACTACGAGGACAGAACGGACGTGTGCTGGCAGGTGGTTCATCCACATCAGTCGGAGCGTGGATTCTGGGACTTTTTCTCTGGCGAGATCGCGCATGCGGCGTAACAGCTGTGACGGGCGCTGATCTCCCAACTCCATGTCAGAGAGAAGTTTCTGGAACTGGCGTCCTTCCGATTCTTCGTAGACCGATATAAGTCGATTCTTCAGCGCGTCGTAATAATTTTCAGCGGGCGGGTTGTACAGCAGGTCGCTTATTTGTTCGATGTCTTGTTTCTGGAGCTGCGCGATGACTAGCTGAGCGAGCTGTGCTTGGCCTTTCTTCAGATCGTGGGTTGCGGCTTCAAATGTGATAAACCACAGTCTGGGTCTGTCGCGCCAAAACGGTGGGACGCGCATCTGTAGCGCTATGCTGGCCATCTCTGGTGCAGGGGTCGTGCTTGATACTGGCTTGGTGTTGGGTTCGTCCGGCATGGCTTGAAAATTTTCTTCAGGCAGGTTGCTTGAGCTTCTGTGCAGGTTGCTTGTTCTTCTTCAGGGGTCACCACTTTAGCAGGCTTGGGCAGTCTTGGTAGGCTGACTCCAAAGGTTGTTGCTTGCAGAATGAAAGTCCAAGTTGGTTGTAGAAGTAACGATGAGTGAATGAATGAATGAATGAATATTTATTTACAAAAAAGGCTTAATTATATTTACAAACATGGGTATTGAAATAGTTACTAGTTATTTTACAAATTTACACATAAAAAGAGATACAAGTTGTCGCGCTCTCTCGCACGCGGAGCGAGAGGCACGACATTGGGAGCGAGAGGTCAGAGTTCACGCGGCGCGCGGAGTGGGAGGCGCGCGTGAGAGCGAGAGGTCAGAGGTCACGCGATGCGGGGGCGCGCGCGCGGGCGCGGGACGAGGCGCGCGCTGACAAAACCGCGGGGATCGGCCGCGCTCTGCGTGCTCTGCACATTACGGCTGATTACGGCGAGAAGGCGCGGGGCGACGGACGCTGCGAAGAGGCACGGTGCGCGACGACATCTCGGGGCTCCGGTGACGGTGACGAACTTGACTCGCTGCGGTGTTTGTGAAGAACGAAGATGTGTTTCACATAAGAGCTCTTTTCAGAGCCGTGGTTACGTGAAATCCGCTTGTTGCGTTATTCGAGCGGCGGACAGCGGCGGTTTCGCTACGACATGTTTCGTCATGAAATTAATAAATGTTTCGTGTTCGTTATTCGTTGTAGCCTGCGGCTACATTTCCATGGAACATGCAACCAGTTTCAGAGGAGGCAAAAGCAAGAAAAGTTAGATTAGAAGCTTGTAACCTCAAGAAGAAAAACAACTTTTTGAAAGGCCATCAGACATAGTGTCACTTGAAATAGTGTTAGCAGTGTGGACCTCGACTTTGATTCATGTATCTCAAGAGAATGTGATCGATCAAGTGCTATACAAATAACTCCAAGGCTTGAACCTTTTCAAGAATGTAAAACTTGTGGCACTCAAACTTCCAATGTATTAAGATTATTCTCAACTGAACTATTACTTGCAGATGATGAGACAGTTCAATATTTTACAGTGTTAGAAAAAGCTGCTAAATTGTCGTTAATTTTAAGTACAGTTTTTGGTGAATAATATAGAATATCGTTGGAGTAGTGATCGGCTTATATCAGTAGAAGATCCATTTCTACTCCTAGTTTACGACCCTAGTTTTATCACTTATTTATACTACATATAATCATTACATAAAGGCTCTCATGGTGATAATTTCCTTTTACATGCCGGCTGGAAGAAATTTTAATTTGAAATAAGCCGTGCCCCTGTACTTTTTCTATTTCTTTCTTTTCTATTTTGCTTTTATGTTTGTGTGTACTAAATATGTAAATAAATAAATAAAGCAGCTCTTTAGCTGTTGTTAATTAAACTAAGAAGAAACACTATAGATTTCGAACTAGACAAAATATTTGTTGTAAGTAAGACTGAAGTGTTGAATATTATAGTGGCATAGATATTTTTATGTGACATTTAGAGCTTGTTCGACATTTGGCCTAGCCGAAGTTTAGTGAATTTTATATGCTAGACAGTTTAAAAAAATATTATCCCTCTACAAGAGCCATTATAGATGAGACTGCAATAAGCATACAGAAGCCAAGTTAGCCGAGCAACCAAAAAGTTTTATTTAGAACATACAAACATAAGAACACTCAAATTTGAGGTTGGCGCTTCACCAGGAGGTTTAATTACTTATTTTTCTAGTGGCTATGCGGGTTCAGTTAGCAACAGACGAATAGTGGAACATAGCCGTAAAGGAATTGGAATAAATATTCAAATTCCTTCTGGCCAATTAAAATTGGACCAAAAATTGCCTAGTGTTTAATATAGACCAAAGGGTGGGTCCATATTGAAAGACATTAGGACTAACAGAAACTTGAAAAAAGTGAATTGAACCATTTTTAGGTCCCACTAGCATCAAACATTTTCTCCTTGTACTATGTTTTGTAATTTTAGAGTAAGAATTGTAATTAAAAATAAATAATACAATTAAATATTGTTTTATTTTGTTAAATCTTCATAATTATTATATACGTCTTTTCCAAGCAAGGGAACAAGCTAGGCTGGCACCAGTGGCACCATGCCATCTGAGATTAGCTTATTTCATAACTTATCCATTCCATAACTAAGTACAGTTGTACGATCCAATTTATTATTATAAATGCGAAAGTTTGTGAGTATGGATGGATGTTATTTACTCTTTCACACGAAAACTACTGAACGGATCTGGATGAAATTTGCAAAAAAGATAGATTATAGGCTCGAATAACTCATATGACACTTTTATAACGATATTCCCGCGGGAACGGGAACCACGCGGGTGAAACCGCGGGCGGCCGCTAGTTATTCATAAAAGGATTCTGTTCTGTTTGTCCGAAGAATTACAAAATGCCAACCAGCCAATCGCAATATTTGAACAAATATTCAAAAGCTTCCTTATTGAGTCGAGTCTATTATTTTCATTGATTTGCAAAGTGCATCAGCTCCAAGTCTCTTTCGCAATCATGTTCGCTTGGAAATCTCTTCTTGATCGCGTCGTTCGTCTTCATATGCAACCGACGCTAACATATTCTATGCTAAATAATTCCTACCGGACATCATTGACACGATATAGTGCAGAAATTAATTGTAAATGAAATAATAATTTTGACTGACTACGCATTCACGCTTCATTATGCTAGTGAGCTACTTTACTACTGTCGAAATGGTATTTCTCGACGGCATCCGTCAAATTTGTAACTCATGGTGCCGATTTCTATAGAAACTGCGAAAAACGTTAGTCGTTAGCGAAAACATTTCGATAGGTATTTTACTAAGTGAACTCATGTTACCGATTTTAGTTCTGCAAGTGACCGCTAGAGGCGCTGTGCAATTTTCCATACAAATTTTTTACGTCGTCGCTAGCGTGTAGGATCGATGTAAACTCATGGTAACGGTACTGTAGCGTTACCATGAGTTGCTGTCGAAAAGTCACATTCGTTTACTACAGTCGCTATCACGTATCGAATAGTTTTCAATATTAGTCGTACCATGAGTCGAGTGGACTCGCTAGCGACAACTCGTTTCTCGATAGCGGTTTTGAGTCGTTATGTTGGCACACAAAACTATCATGACTAACTTCACACATATTATGCTGCTTCTTTCTAGCGCACTAATAAAGACAGAGTAAGGTAGATAACAGAAAACGTATCGGTAACCCTGCCAATTGCAAGCGTCACCTAGCAGCGCTTCTACGTTAAGTTTAAGTGTTTTTTAAATTGGTCGTTTTGCTCATCATTCATACTGTCATGCCGGCTCCAAACTATCGTCCAACATTCCAACACTCCAACATCCATCACAGTTGGAGTGTTGGACGATAGTTTGGAGATCGATCAAAACAGACTCTCCACACATCGTCCAATCTTCGGCCAACCTCATTCACTATGGAGGACGTTGAAGTGATAGGTGCTTCTGCGCTGTACCTTTTGAGTGCATATAATAATTTTTTGCAAGTTCCTAACCGACGTAAAATTAAAAAACCACGACGTAAACGAAGATGGTGGATGTTAAGTAGGTATACATAGAAATAGAACAAGGTAAGTATTTTGGATATGCTTCAAAATAAATATTGTAGGTAGCGAAAAGTTATTTAAATTTTTACCATTTTGCATTCACAATGCAATTTTTATTATTAAAAAATTGAAAATAATGTAGGTATTTAGAAAAAAAGTGGATGGGTCAATTTTTTCTAAATAGGTACCTACTTTATTTTCAATTTTTCTATGATAGGAAGGTGCGTGATTCATTATTATTCCAATACAGTAGGTAGAATTAATTTCATAGGTGCATTTTGTCACCTGTCAAAGTAATACCTGAATACCTATGATACCTACATCATATTTTATCGATAGACTTCGAAATTCTCAACCAAGCATCGTGTAATGGTTAATGCTATTTTATTCTTATGTCGGCGATGCTTTGGATTCCATAGTACCGGTTCTCCTTCAAATAACTCCAAAAACAAGAGTACGGTATCATTACTCCAATCAGCCATATTAAAAACCAATTTGCGCGAAATAATTAAGAACAGGGGACGCTGCGCGTCACACGTCTGAATCGCCTGAGTGAAGTGACGACACTGATGTGTGGAGGGTCTGTTTGTGCGAGTCGGCCAACTCCTTTGATCTGGGTACGATTTACCGCCATCGGACCGATCTCGCCCCAACACGTTCCAACATCGTTCCAACATCCAACACATTTACGAACTACCTCTCCACACGTGGAAGGTTGGACGAACAGTTGGAGTGTTGGACGATAGTTTGGAGCCGGCATCAAACTTGTTTTGTTCCCAAACATTTTGATTTTCTTTTCTTCGTTCATATCAACTTGTTCTCTATGTAGTCTGTGGTTCATATCATTAGAAAGTAATTAAAAGGATTCACTAACAAACGGCCGCTAGAGAAAAAGCGCGGGAAACCTTCGATTTAGGCGGGCGTCCTTTTGGCTATTTCCTCGATTTTTACTTTATTTCTTGTAAATAAAAGGGTCAGTTAAGTGTAAATATTGTTTATATAGTGTATATATTTAGTATAAGTGTTCGTATAAGTTTTTGCAGCGAGTTGGTAAGTTCTTAATTATTGTGTAAGTTGTGATGGAGGAACCTGAGGACCCTGGAGGGACAGTAGTCCCCCAGGTTTCTCAGGTCATAACTGTTCCATGTAACGACGGCATGGGAGGTATGGAGACTGATGGGTCTATCTTAGACTCAGATGCTTCTATAAATAATCACTCCAAACGCAAAAGGGTATCATCCCGTAAAATATGCAAGCATTGTAATAAAAAGAGGAGGCATCACAAAGCTTCAAATGCTACAGCAACTGACTGCCGATGTGAAATTCATGAAAACTCTTCCCTTAGTACATTTAAGACTCCTGAAAGTACTATAACGTCTTCAGCACCCCAAGCACAGCACTCTAACTTGCCTAATAACACTAATGTACCTCGCCCAGTAATAGGCAGAAATATGTATGATGCATCTGATGCCTCTCCTTATATTGTACATGTTCAAAAGACACTAGCTAGTCCAGATGAAAATGTTTCCATTCATCCCATATCTTTTGGTCGATTTTTAAAGAGGAATAATATCCAAAACATTGTTAATGGTAGCTTGAAAAAAATAGGTAGAAATAAAGTAATCATTTCTTTTTCTAAATATGAGGAAGCAAACAAATTTATTACCAACAAAGCACTCATCGAAAATAATTTTAAAGCCTTCATTCCTACCTTCTCTGTAACCCGTATGGGAGTAGTTAGAGGTGTGCCAACTGACTGGTCCGAAGAAGAAATTATGGAAAATATAACTGTCTCTATAGGGTGTGGAAACATTTTAAAAGTCAGGCGTATAAATAGAAAAAGTATACAAGACGGTAAGTCAAACTTTATTCCTACAGAAACAGTAGTCCTTACCTTCGATGGCCAGGTCTTACCAAAAAGAATATTTGTTTGTTACAATTCCCTACCAGTAGATCTTTACATATTTCCTACAATCCAGTGCTTTAACTGTTGCCGATTTGGTCACACAAGAATACAGTGCAGGTCGACGCCTAGATGTTTTAAATGTGGTAACGGTCACTCGGGTGAGAGTTGTCACATTAATGAAGATGATGTTGTGTGCTGTTTGTGCTCTGGGTCCCACTATGCCACTAACCGCAAGTGCCCGGAATTCTCAAGGCAAAAAGCTATAAAAGAATCTATGGCAAAGAACTGTATTTCTTATGCTGAAGCCATCAAACTCCACCCTGCAGTAACTAAGTCCTATGCTGAGGTCCTTACATCATCTGTTGCCCCCACACAATCACAAATAGATAAATATAATTTAAATTCTGTAAATAAAAACACATCATATAAAAAAACATTCTTTATTCAACCCAAGACAAAGGTTAATAATAATAAAAGCTATGATAAGGAGGCTCATGACCTTTTAATTAAGGATTACAATATTCCTTTGCCATCAGTAGGTACTTTAAATGAAAACAATCCCTTTCTAAACATGTCTACTAGAGACCTTATCATTGCATTAATCAGTTCATTAACACATACAAAGTCTATGTCTGAACCGTCCATCGCTGCATCTGAAAATGTAAATATTGTTAATAACACCCATAATGGATCTATCATCCATTCTCCAATGGAATTGCCAAAGCATTAATAATAAGAAAAGTGAATTATTATATTTAATTAATCAATATAAACCTGTAGTTATAGCTCTACAGGAAACTTGGCTTAAGCCAGGTAGCATCTTTAATGTTACCAATTATTTAGTTTTAAGAGAAGACAGATCAGACTCGTATGGTGGTGTTGCTCTTTTGATCAGCAACTCCATACCTTTCCGTCACATCCCTATCCCAAATCATAGTGATGATCTGTCAATTATAGCTGTTTTGATAAATAATTTATGCTTAGTGTCCCTTTATATTCCTCATCCATCATCCGCTGTATATAATGAAATAGATAACATCATCTCACAACTTCCAAAACCTATTATCATTATGGGAGACTTCAATGCGCAGCATCAAGCCTGGGGTAGCGCTAAATCCAATTATTATGGGACTAGAATTTTAGACTATGTAGACTCTAACAACTTTTGCATCCTTAATACAGGGCTCCCGACCCGACGAACTTTGCCGCATGAAGGTGCCAGTGCGCCCGATGTATCAATATGTACTCCTAATTTAGCTTCAGTCCTGTCTTGGACTACTCTTTCTTCCACTTTTGGAAGTGATCACTATCCCATTTTAATTGAACTTCCTAAAAACTTAATAAATCACCAAAACAGACGTTCTCCTCGATTAAAATACAGATTAGATAATAATAATGACAGTGACAGATGGAAAATGTTTACGGAGCAAGTAGCGCAAAAAATATCCTCTCTCCCTCTTAGTCAAGAAAACAATTTGTCACAGAATGCAGACGATTTTGCCTCAATGTTATTACAAGCAGCTGATGCAGTTTTTCCCAAGAAAAAATTAAGGGGATACATTCCTTCCCCCCCATGGTGGGATTCGGAATGTACTACGGCTGTAAAGGAAAGAAAACAAGCAGAAATAAATTATTACCAGAATAGCTCCACAGAAAACTTTGCTAAATTGTCAGAAATCATTAATAAGACGCGCAAATTATTTAAAAAAAAGAAATGGGAAGGCTGGAGGGCTTTTTGTTCTGCAATATCACCTAATATTTCTGCATCAGCTGTTTGGAAAAACATACGAAGGTTTAGGTCTGCCTACAAAGAACGCACTCCTAAGTGTATAGATGAGTCCGTTGCTGAACAATTCATTGACAAACTAGCTCCGCCCTTTGTGCCACAGGAAAGTTTATCATTATGTCAACATCCCAATAATTTAGAGAACTCTGACACCCTTAACTCACCTTTTAGTTTGGTTGAATTAAAAGGTGTGTTGTCCTACGTTAAGGACTCGTCTCCTGGCATTGATGGTATTCCATACTCTTTCCTCACACATTTAAATGATGATAGTTTGATGTATTTACTTACCCTCATAAATTCTGTAGTGGAGTCGGGGAACATTCCTTCTTCTTGGAAATCTCAGGAAATAATTCCCATTTTAAAGTTCAATAAACCCCCCTCAGATCCAAACTCTTATAGACCAATAGCTCTTGAAACCGTACTATGTAAGCTGGCCGAACATCTGGTCAAGAACAGACTAGAATGGTACGTAGAAAGTCGCGGGTTGCTGGCTTCAAGTCAGTATGGCTTTCGAAAAGGCAAGAGTACTATGGATAGCCTAGCTATTTTCACAACGGACATAAGGTTAGCTCTCACAAATAATGAATTCCTACTGACAGCCTTTTTAGATATTTCCGCTGCATATGATAATGTTAATCCTGATATTTTATACGATAAGTTAATTGAACTCCAAGTACCTCCTTTATTACGTAACTTCATAAAAAACCTTTTATCAGGAAGGCAAATTCAAATATATATTGATGATTCTAAGGTAAAATCTAGATTGACGTGGAAGGGATTGCCACAAGGCTCGGTACTCAGTCCGATTCTCTACAATATCTATACTTATGACCTTGAATCTTCCATCGCCAACAATGTGAATGTGCTACAATACGCTGATGATTTAGTCATTTACGTTTCTGGCAGATCAATTTATAAAGTTACAAACCTGCTTGACAATGCTCTCAAACTCCTGAAATCATGGCTTGATAAAAATTCATTAAGTCTTTCTGTAACTAAAAGCTGTTCCGTATTGTTCACTAAAATGCGAAGTCCTCCTTCTTGTTCGGTTATATATGATGGCCAAGTTATTCCTTCAAATAATGAAGCAAAATTTTTAGGTATGATTTTTGACTCAAAACTAACCGGACTCCCTCATTGCTATTATGCTTCTGCACGGTGTGAACGACAGCTAAATATTCTAAGATGTCTCTCTGGTGTTTGGTGGGGCGCCCATCCCTCCACTTTAAAGCTTCTCTATAATGCTATAATCAGAAGTATATTAGACTATGGCGCGTACTTCTTAGAACCGTGTAACTTAGTTGGATTATGTAAGTTAGATGCGATCCAATCGAAATCACTACGTCTTATAGGAGGAGCCATGATGTCCAGTCCATTAAATGCACTACAAGTTGAATGCGCTGAACCCCCATTAAAATTAAGAAGGCAGATGTTATGCGATAAATTTGTATTCCGTGCTCTCCAGTTTTCAAATCATCCACTTTTCAGTAAATTACAAGACCTATCCGGGAAAGTTGAAACTGCTCCATTCTGGATTAACAAACCTCCTCCCTGCCTAGTTGTTAGCTTCCGTAAATTTAATTCTTTACTTGCACCAACCCATAGATCACAGTACCTTCCTATTTTCTCAATATGGTTTCAAGCCCTGGTCCTAGAACCCAATGTCCTTCATAATTTAGATAGTTTAAAAAACAACAACAATGCTAACGTAACTCTACGATTTCTAATTGATACTAACTGGCCAGACTGGCACTATATTTATTGCGACGCTTCTAAGCACTCTGGTTCTAGCATAGTTGGGATCGGAATTTACCATCAGCAATACAATCTTCATCAAAAAATTAAACTTCCACCTGAAACATCTGTTTACACTGGAGAATGTTTCGGAATTTTAAAGTCATTAGAATATATCCTGATCGCAAAACTTAAACAAACTATTGTATTTTCGGACTCTAAGAGCGCTCTTCAAGCCCTACAAAAATTTCCATTCAAATCTTCCATAACTTCTGCCTATATTTTCCAATGTAGACAATTATTACTAACATGTAGAGAAAAGGGTTACAATGTTCTTTTTGTTTGGATACCTGGCCATCAAAATATCGAAGGAAATGAAAAAGCGGATAAGCTTGCCAAGGATGCAGCACACACTGGTGATACATTTCATTATAAAAATTTAGTATCTGATCTCCTCTCTCTTCCTAAGGAGCATTTACGTAGCTCTTGGGAAGGTTTGTGGAATACTCCGAATAAGGGTAAAAGTTATAAACAAATTCAACAGGACATCCCATTAAAGCCGTGGTTTACGAAAATTCAATTATCAAAATCTGCTACATCCAGTCTCATCCGTATGAGGTTAGGACATGTTTGCACCGCCTATCATCTGACTAGATTGGGTATTTGTAACAACAGTGTATGTGCTTGTGGTACTGGTGACGAAAATTTAAACCACATTTTCTTCCAGTGTCCACTTTATGATAACTCCTCTTTTTTAACCTCCCTTATTTCCCTCCGTGTTCCTCTCCCTACATCAATTCCAACTCTGCTGTCCTGTATAAATTTTGATTTGTTTAATTTAATTACTAACTTTCTAACTGTAAATAATATTAAGTTATAATTATTTATTCCATACCTTATGTTATTCTTATAAGTACCTACATTCTTATAATCTACTATATCATATATCATATTTAACAAAGATGTAAAATATATTTAAATATCATATGTTTTATCCTGCCTGACCAATCCTGATCCTTTTATTCATCCTAAATTCCGATTCTATTTTCATTACAATATCCCTCTTGGTTTCCCTACCTTTACTTGACATTGGCTAATGTACAAACCGTACGAGCCAAAGAGAAGAAAAAAAAAAAAAAAAAGTAATTAAAATGACGCGCTGTATTGTACCAAAATGCTGTGAAATTGGTGTATATTGCATCCCAAAAGATAATAAAATTCGTCGCCCATGGTTAAAAGCTATCCGCCGGGCAAATATAACACCAAAAAATTGTTAGAAGTAATGTCGAAAACATTTTGTTGATTGTGTGATTATCTGAAAAAGGCAGTAAATACACAGGTAAGCAGTTCCTCAATAAATTTATTTTATTTCTGTGGTCAAAAATGGTTCATACGCACATTAAAAAGAAACATCAATAGTAATCTTGGCCTACTAGTTTACTTGGTAAAGTATTGTAATAACATTCTTGTTTGTTCCAGGAGTTGAAAATCAGCATAGATGCCTCAAAAAAGGTGCTGTACCTACAATGTTTCCATGGAACATGCAACCAGTTTCAGAGGAGGCAAAAGCAAGAAAAGTTAGATTAGAAGCTTGTAACCTCAAGAAGAAAAACAACTTTTTGAAAGGCCATCAGACATAGTGTCACTTGAAATAGTGTTAGCAGTGTGGACCTCGACTTTGATTCATGTATCTCAAGAGAATGTGATCGATCGAGTGCAATACAAATAACTCCAAGGCTTGAACCTTTTCAAGAATGTAAAACTTGTGGCACTCAAACTTCCAATGTATTAAGATTATTCTCAACTGAACTATTTCTTGCAGATGATGAGACAGTTCAATATTTTACAGTGTTAGAAAAAGCTGCTAAATTGTCGTTAATTTTAAGTACAGTTTTTGGTGAATAATATAGAATATCGTTGGAGTAGTGATCGGCTTATATCAGTAGAAGATCCATTTCTACTCCTAGTTTACGACCCTAGTTTTATCACTTATTTATACTACATATAATCATTACATAAAGGCTCTCATGGTGATAATTTCCTTTTACAGGCCTACTGGTAGAAATTTTAATTTGAAATAAGCCGTGCCCCTGTACTTTTTCTATTTCTTTCTTTTCTATTTTGCTTTTATGTTTGTGTGTACTAAATATGTAAATAAATAAATAAAGCAGCTCTTTAGCTGTTGTTAATTAAACTAAGAAGAAACACTATAGATTTCGAACTAGACAAAATATTTGTTGTAAGTAAGACTGAAGTGTTGAATATTATAGTTGCATAGATATTTTTTTTATGTGACATTTAGAGCTTGTTCGACATTTGGCCTAGCCGAAGTTTAGTAAATTTTATATTATCCCTCTACAAGAGCCATTATAGATGAGACTGCAATAAGCATACAGAAGCCAAGTTAGCCGAGCAACCAAAAAGTTTTATTTAGAACATACAAACATAAGAACACTCAAATTTGAGGTTGGCGCTTCACCAGGAGGTTTAATTACTTATTTTTCTAGTGGCTATGCAGGTTCAGTTAGCAACAGACGAATAGTGGAACGTAGCCGTAAAGGAATTGGAATAAATATTCCGATTCCTTCTGGCCAATTAAAATTGGACCAAAAATTGGCTAGTGTTTAATATAGACCAAAGGGTGGGTCCATATTGAAAGACATTAGGACTAACAAAAACTTGAAAAAAGTGAATTGAACCACTTTTAGGTCCCACTAGCATCAAACATTTTCTCATTGTACTATGTTTTGTAATTTTAGAGTAAGAATTGTAAATAAAAATAAATAATACAATTAAATATTGTTTTATTTTGTTAAATCTTCATAATTATTATATACATCTTTTCCAAGCAAGGGAACAAGCTAGGCTGGCACCAGTGGCACCATGCCATCTGAGATAAGCTTATTTCATAACTTATCCATTCCATAACTAAGTACAGTTGTACGATCCAATTTATTATTATAAATGCGAAAGTTTGTGAGTATGGATGGATGTTATTTACTCTTTCACACGAAAACTACTGAACGGATCTGGATGAAATTTGCAAAAAAGATAGATTATAGGCTCGAATAACTCATATGATACTTTTATAACGATATTCCCGCGGGAACGGGAACCACGCGGGTGAAACCGCGGGCGGCCGCTAGTTATTCATAAAAGGATTCTGTTCTGTTTGTCCGAAGAATTACAAAATGCCAACCAGCCAATCGCAATATTTGAACAAATATTCAAAAGCTTCCTTATTGAGTCGAGTCTATTATTTTCATTGATTTGCAAAGTGCATCAGCTCCAAGTCTCTTTCGCAATCATGTTCGCTTGGAAATCTCATTTTGATCGCGTCGTTCGTCTTCATATGCAACCGACGCTAACATATTCTATGCTAAATAATTCCTACCGGACATCATTGACACGATATAGTGCAGAAATTAATTGTAAATGAAATAATAATTTTGACTGACTACGCATTCACGCTTCATTATGCTAGTGAGCTACTTTACTACTGTCGAAATGGTATTTCTCGACGGCATCCGTCAAATTTGTAACTCATGGTGCCGATTTCTATAGAAACTGCGAAAAACGTTAGTCGTTAGCGAAAACATTTCGATAGGTATTTTACTAAGTGAACTCATGTTACCGATTTTAGTTCTGCAAGTGACCGCTAGAGGCGCTGTGCAATTTTCCATACAAATTTTTTACGTCGTCGCTAGCGAGTAGGATCGATGTAAACTCATGGTAACGGTACAGCACCGTTGAATAACTAGCGGCCGCCCGCGGTTTCACCCGCGTGGTTCCCGTTCCCGCGGGAATATCGTTATAAAAGTATCCTATGAGTTATTCGAGCCTATAATCTATCTTTTTTGCAAATTTCATCCAGATCCGTTCTGTAGTTTTTGTGTGAAAGAGTAACTAACATCCATCCATACTCACAAACTTTTGCATTTATAATAATAAATTGGATCGTACAACTGTACTTAGTTATGGAATGGATAAGTTATGAAATAAGCTTATCTCAGATGGCATGGTGCCACTGGTGCCAGCCTAGCTTGTTCCCTTGCTTGGAAAAGATGTCTATAATAATTATGAAGATTTAACAAAATAAAACAATATTTAATTGTATTATTTATTTTTATTTACAATTCTTACTCTAAAATTACAAAACAGTACCTACAAGGAGAAAATGTTTGATGCTAGTGGGACCTAAAAATGGTTTAATTCACTTTTTTCAAGATTTTGCTAGTCCTAATGTCTTTCAATATGGACCCTTTGGTCCATATTAAACACTAGCCAATTTTTGGTCCTATTTTAATTGGCCAGAAGGAATTGGAATATTTATTCCTTTACGGCTACGTTCCACTATTCGTCTGTTGCTAACTGAACCCGCATAGCCACTAGAAAAATAAGTAATTAAACCACCTGGTGAAGCGCCAACCTCAAATTTGAGTGTTCTTATGTTTGTATGTTCTAAATAAAACTTTTTGGTTGCTCGGCTAACTTGGCTTCTGTATGCTTATTGCAGTCTCATCTATAATGGCTCTTGTAGGGGGATAATATTTTTTTAAACTGTCTAGCATATAAAATTTACTAAACTTCGGCTAGGCCAAATGTCGAACAAGCTCTAAATGTCACATAAAAAATTTATCTATGCAACTATAATATTCAACACTTCAGTCTTACTTACAACAAATATTTTGTCTAGTTCGAAATCTATAGTGTTTCTTCTTAGTTTAATTAACAACAGCTAAATAGCTGCTTTATTTATTTATTTACATATTTAGTACACACAAACATAAAAGCAAAATAGAAAAGAAAGAAATAGAAAAAGTATTGTACAGGGGCACGGCTTATTTCAAATTAAAATTTCTACCAGCCGGCCTGTAAAAGGAAATTATCACCATGAGAGCCTTTATGTAATGATTATATGTAGTATAAATAAGTGATAAAACTAGGGTCGTAAACTAGGAGTAGAAATGGATCTTCTACTGATATAAGCCGATCACTACTCCCACGATATTCTATATTATTCACCATTGGTAAAACTGTACTTAAAATTAACAACAATTTAGCAGCTGTTTCTAACACTGTAAAATATTGAACTGTCTCATCATCTGCAAGTAATAGTTCAGTTGAGAATAATCTTAATACATTGGAAGTTTGAGTGCCACAAGTTTTACATTCTTGAAAAGGTTCAAGCCTTGGAGTTATTTGTATTGCACTCGATCGATCACATTCTCTTGAGATACATCAATCAAAGTCGAGGTCCACACTGCTAACACTATTTCAAGTGACACTATGTCTGATGGCCTTTCAAAAAGTTGTTTTTCTTCTTGAGGTTACGAGCTTCTAATCTAACTTTTCTTGCTTTTGCCTCCTCTGAAACTGGTTGCATGTTCCATGGAAACATTGTAGGTACAGCACCTTTTTTGAGGCATCTATGCTGATTTTCAACTCCTGGAACAAACAAGAATGTTATTACAATACTTTACCAAGTAAATTAATATGCCAACATTACTATTGATGTTTCTTTTTAATGTGCGTATGAACCATTTTTGACCACAGAAATAAAATAAATTTATTGAGGAACTGCTTACCTGAGTATTTACTGCCTTTTTCAGATAATCACACAATCAACAAAATGTTTTCGACATAACTTCTAACAATTTTTTGGTGTTAAATTTGCCCGGCGGATAGCTTTTAACCATGGGCGACGAATTTTATTATCTTTTGGGATGCAATATACACCAATTTCACAGCATTTTGGTACAATACAGCGTGTCATTTTAATTACTTTCTAATGATTTGAACGAAGAAAAGAAAATCAAAATGTTTGGGAACAAAACAAGTTTGACAGCTGAATGATGAGCAAAACCGAAAACGACCAAATTAAAAAACACTTAAACTTAACGTAGAAGCGCTGCTAGGTGACGCTTGCAATTGGCAGGGTTACCGATACGTTTTCTGTTATCTACCTTACTCTGTCTTTATTAGTGCGCTAGAAAGAAGCAGCATAATATGTGTGAAGTTAGTCATGATAGTATTTGTGTGCCAACGTAACGACTCAAAACCGCTATCGAGAAACGAGTTGTCGCTAGCGAGTCCACTCGACTCATGGTACGACTAATATTGAAATCTATTCGATACGTGATTAAGCGATAGCGACTGTAGTAAACGAATGTGACTTTTCGACAGCAACTCATGGTAACGCTACTGGACCTGACGGCATTCATCTATATTTTCTTAAAATGTGCCGGGAGCAGCTAGCGGTCCCCATTTCTTTCTATTTCAATTTTCTATGTCCTGTGGAGTGATACTACGCTGTGGAAAAAGTCGATTGTTGTTCCTATTTTTAAAAATGGGGATAAACATAATATCCGTAATTACAGAGGAATCTCGAAACTTTCGGTAATTCCTAAGCTTTTTGAAAAAATAAAATACGATTCATTATTCCCAGCCTTCCTTAATGTTACAACAGCATGGTTTTATTAATGGACGCTCCACAGAGACAAACCTGTGTGAATTCTTGGACCAGGTGGTAAATGGCATGGAGGGCGGTTTCCAGGTGGACGCTGTGTATACTGATTACTCTAAGTGTTTTGACAAAATATCGCATCCACTTTTACTTAAGAAATTAGAGTACATTGGTATACACGGCGACCTCCTGAGATGGTTACAATCTTACCTTCATAATAGGACCCAGGCGGTTACCGTTAAGGGCTTTATGTCTAGTTATATACCAGTTCCTTCAGGAGTACCCCAGGGCTCCCACCTCGGACCTTTGCTTTTTAACATTTTTATAAATGATGTATCTGAGTGTTTTCTAAATTCTAAATTTCTTTTATTTGCCGACGACACTAAAATTTTTTCTGTTATAAAATCCGTAGAAGACTGCGTTACGTTGCAAAAAGACTTAGACCGGTTGAGTCAATATTGCCATAATAATAGACTATCGCTTAATTACCCCAAGAGCTATCCGATATTTTTGTAAAAAATTCAATAACAGGCCAAATTTTTGTAAACGGCCCTTAAATATAATTTTAAGAAACTATATTTTGGAATCCAACATAATATCGCATTGGAAGGTATAAAAAAAAGTTATACCCCGAAAATGGTGCAATTCTTTCAGCAAATATGCTATCACCAATTTTATCGTTAACATGTGTTTATGATAACCATATCTAAGCACCAAAGTCGAAATCCATAAAGATATAAAACGGGAAACTAATACTTTAGGAAGAAGTCGGTTGTTTCTGATAGCATTATTAACATAGGTGTAATGCCAATTTGAGTTTACGTAGAGAGTTTTTTTAAAAGTTGATTTGTTTTTCATTTACAAATATAGGGGGATTATATACTTTTACGAAAGATAATAATAAATGTATTCAAATGTAAAGTGAATAACACTTATACCATTTTTGCCTATTTTTTATAGATTTTTTAAATCTTTGTATTTGTTTTTTTTTAATGTCGCTGTCATAAATATTGGTGGATTACTTATGAATTATTTATTAAACTAGATAATCTAATTTTCAATGTTAAGAAATTACTGATATAGAATTATTGTTGAGTCTCCATAGAGCGAATTAGTTTGGCTCTCGGGCTATAATATCAATAAATGTTATTCAATCTCATATTCTAGAAAGAAAAATCCAATTGCGTTTAACTATCAACTATATGGCGAAAACATAACTAAAGTGTCCGAGGTGAGAGACCTGGGTGTGACACTGGATAGTGAACTTTTATTTTCATCCCATATTAACAAAATTACTACAAATGCATATAAATTATTAGGCTTCATTTTTCGTCAAAGTTCTGAGTTCGCTAATGTTCATACACTCATACTATTGTATAACAGCTTTGTAAGGTCTCAACTAGAATACGCCTCTACCGCTTGGAATCCGCAGTATACAGTTTATATTGACGCGATTGAAAGAATTCAGAATAAATTTTTGAAACGCTTAAAATACAAATTCAAAAATTTTAACAACCAAAGTGTGTTTTCCTTACAACTACGAAGGGGGCACAGAGATGTAATTCAACCCTATAAAATGATTAACGGTAGTATTGATTCGCCTTATTTACTAAGCAAAATTTTATTCAAATGCCCAAGACTGAGTTTGCGCCCTCGCGATACTTTTCATGTTCCTGCCAGCAGGACAAACTATGCGAAAAATTGTTTTATCCGTAGAGCCATGAAAGAATATAACGTTAATTATAGTCACATCGATATATTTAGTCTTAAACTATCAAAATTTAAATTGTTATTAAAGGTAAAATCCAAATTATAAATTGTCTAAGATAAAAATTTCAGTCAAGTGTTTTTAAATTAAATACTTACTAAAATTGATAACTTTGTAATGTATACCTATTGTGCACAAGTTTAATGTTTACTCAACCCTATTGTTTTATATTTAAGTGGAAACTTCATTGGCAAATGTAAGATTTTATTATTTGTTAATTGAAATGTGTAAAGAACGCTGTTTGTTTCCCAATAAAGATAAAAAAAAACAAAAAGTTGGCCGCCATCTTGGATTTTTTAATATTTTTAACATTGTGTTGTTGTTTTCTTGTCAAAATATTACTAGAAATCGAGTTTCAACGAAATCGGCCAACAAACTAACAATTTGGGCGCCATCTTGTTTTTTTTTACATTTTTGACATTGCGTTGCTATTTTCTTGTCAAAATAGTATTAGAAACTGAGTTATTTATTTTTAATTTATTTATTTTTGCAACCTATAAAAAGTGCATTAATATTTAAAAGCTATTTGAAAGTATTTAAAATGAAATATTAGATTAAAACGACTGATCCTGTAAGAAGCTCCGCTAGGAATCGAACCCGGGACCTTTCACTGTCCGGGCGTATGCTTTAACCGCTGAGCTACAGAGTCGTGAATTACTATTTTTCTAAATTTAATTTTTAATAATAAACATTTCATTTTGAATTTGTGGTTCATGTCTTTCGGGTCCTTTCTACACAAAAATCCGAACGGTCCTGCGGAGCTCAGTGTGGCATACCCTGCGGACCGCACCGCACCTCCGTCCGGTAGTGCGGAACCGTCGCGGCGCCGCAGCGTGGCCGCACCTCCGTACGGAGATGCGGTGTCAGTGTGTTGTACCCTGCGGTTTATGTATGCAAATCAAGATTCTACATACAAAGTTAAGAACCGCACTACCGCATACCAGATAGGAATCAAGCCTTATAGCGGCCGTTTGTTAGTGAATGACGGACCCCGATTAGATTTTGACAACATAGTGCTACCAGAATTATCGACACCTCTGAGTAAGGATTCAGTACTCAGAGATCGACACCCTTGGTTCGTTATCGATAGTTGTGCAAATCATCGACGTTTGGTACAACCCTAGTAATATACTATTTTAAATTCTGCTCAAATAAAAAACACATTAGTTGAAAGAAGGCATTTATTACTTGAAATTATAATTTTATCAAATACAAAGTACATAAGTATAAGTTGAGATTTATACAAGACAAAGAATGAGAGTAATGAAATTACTTACTAAATTGACATAATAGATAAACTAAGAAATATAAATACTTTATCAGCCACAAGAAAAATTAAACTGCTTGCAAATATTTTTTACGCCCAAATGCTAATGCTATTTTTCCTAGTAGTATTATTTAGTATCTGCCATTTCATTATTTACTGTTAATATCACTTTCAATGCAAGACGCAATAACCTAACTCTAATAGTGAAACATTTAATGCAGTAAGTAATCAATATAGCAACTAACAGCAGTAATTTGCACCATAATTCTGATTTGATAACTTATTACCGCAAGATAGGCAGACACGGGCATCTTCGCAGCACTCCACGAACCTCGTTGAGACTCAAGTTATCTGAAAAGATTAGATTTGGTTAGTATAGATTCTACATATTGTTACTATAATCTGCCATAACATTTTATAAACAAATAAGTGATAGTTGAACTGAAAAGTTTGTAAATCAAGAAAGAGTAGTGTGTATAAAGCACATTTTGTTTGTTGTGCCGCTATGCACAAGTTATAGATAATCAATGTTTATAGTTAATAACTGTTATTAAGTAGATAAGCTTTGTACATAGACTGATGAGAGGTAGTATATATAATTAAGTAAGATCTAAGATAGTAGGTAGCAGTTACAGTTATAACATAGTCATAAGACAATCACAATAAACCATCATTCGTACCAACAACAATCATATATTATCCCACCGGTACATTTGTTATACTTCTGTTCTGTTTGTCAGAATCAGAAATATGAATTTGTTGATAAGGCATTTTAAATGTTTTGACAAAGTTATTGAATTACTTACACTGTTATTTTCTCTTGACTTGGTATTAACAACTTCACGAAATTGAAACTAGTTAAATGTGACAATTGATTATTTAAATTTAATCCCAAGTCATCTACTGTGCTTTATCATTATCACCATATGATATCACTTCTAAATGTATATTGAAATAAGGTATTAGGAAGGTTTTTTTTAACAAAACTAATCAATAATTAATTACACATACCTACTTACATTCATATAAAAAGAATAAACAAACATTACCTACCTTTCATTCATAACTTCTTCTTCAACATGTCAATGACAAGTACAAAATCATATGTTGTTGGCCCATAACTGTGCCACTCTCACCGCGTTATCTGCAGCCAACATGAGGTCCTCACGCATGCAGGTGTCCGGGCATAAAGAGCAATCAATGAAGTGGGCCATGGTCTGTGGAGTGTAACCACACCTGCACGCGAGATCCGTGTTACTGGTGAAGCCCCACCTGGACAGGTTGTCTTTACTTGGACCAACTTGGGTATGGAGTCTATTTAAAGATCTCCATAATGATCTGGGAAGTTCAAGGCCAGTAGGGAGCTTTTCCTGGATGAGCACATATGGGTGTGAAAGGGTAGCAGACTTTTCCCACAGTTTAACTTTGGTTAAAGAGGCCTCCGTGGTGCCAGGAATGACGCACTTGTAAAAACTATTGCGACTCTTTAGCCTTTGATTAATTTCATAACTTTCTGAGAAACCGAATCTTACTCCGGTTAAGTTGTGAACTGTATTTTCTTTTGTTTTGGTTAGTTTTAAGAAATACAATATTGCCTCTTGGAATTACCTAAAACAACAAAACTCAAATTTAGGTTAATGTAATAAATAATTGATACATAAAACTACGTAAATAGATTTACTTACGTGTACCGAAGGCATCTTCGAATAATGTATCCATATTTCTGTAAAGAAATATCTGAGAAAAAGTGGAAAAACATCTAAAGAATACTAGAAAACCGAAATGCACAAATTATATAGACTAGTCCGAAATGAGTAAAAAAACACAAACTAAATAAACGTCATCTTGAAATTCTTGAAAAAAGTGACAGCCTTAATTTTAGCCAATGGGGGCACCCCAACAAAATGGCGGTCTTAATTATAGCCAATGAATGGGTATCGGGGCTACCGGCCACTAAGTTTTGACCTATTCTATGGGTGATTCCAACGCCTGCGCATACCGGAGCGGTGTCCGGTGCAGTGTGGGGATCGCCTACGGGCACTGGCAGGCAGGACCAAAGAGCATGTAATCAAGCTACGTTTAGGCAGGACCATGAAGCTCGACTTAATACTGAGGTAACTCAGTATTAAGTCGAGCTTCATGGGCAGGACCATAAACTTATTTATACTGGCGGCAGGACGTTGCACTAGTCTATATAATTTGTGGACGTTGCCAAAGTGGCCTGTTTAACCAAAAATTTTTTTAAAATTGTAAATTGTATTTACAGGCTACAAGTCTACAAGTTTCTGTTTAAGGTTTAATCAAACTTCAAAGGAGGAGCCCAACCCCTGTAATAATGTTAAACTACTGGAAACAATAAAGAAATTTTTGATTTTTTTTTTTCTGTTTAACCAACATTATTTTACAAGTTACAAGTTTACCATGGTGATAAATTTTCAAATTTGTAAATTGTAGATACAATTCTACATATTTCTGTTTAACCAACATTTACAAGTTACAGGTGACAATTTACAAATTTGTAAGGAAAACCGTTTCGTTAAACGCAGAATTGTAATTACAAGTTTACAAATATGTAAATTGTAGCACAATTTCTACAGGCGGACTCACCCTGAGTCAGAACTTTACAATTGTTTGCACCAGCCGAATAAGTAAAGAAATTAAATTGTTATTTACATAAAAATGCTTTAGGCACTAGTAGTGAAAGAATTGTATTATAATTATAGTTTTCCATGACTTTCTTTTAAGTTAAAACAGCAGTAAAGTACTCTTCTAACAAAATTTTAAATAAATACTTTTATTGGAAAAGAAACAGAGTAGCAAGTGGCGCAGTGGTAAACGCATTCAGCCTACAATCATTGAAGTTAAGCAACTTTCGCTATGGTTGGTCACGGGATGGGTGACCAAAAATTTATTATCTCAAGCTCCTCCGTACTTCGGAGGCACTTTAAGCCGTTAGTCCCGGCTGCGTTTGCAGTCCTTAATACCCATCAATCCGCTTTGGGCCCGCGGCGTGGTGGGTCATAAATAACAATAAATAACATTCATTCTCCATATCCATCCATAAGGAAGGTATTTGCCCCATCAGTTATTACTTACGGGACTTATAATGGCCGATGATGATTAAAATTTTATTGTTTTTAATCTACCATCTTTAAAACAACTTGTAAATTGTATTTTACAACTAAAAATATGTAAATACAAATATGTAAATTGTAATCTACAGGCGTTTTCTACAATTGTAGACGTTGGTTAAACAGCATTAGACTTTACAAATATGTAAGATTTTTAGTTGTAGAATTCTTACATATTTGTAATATTGGTTAAACAGCACTTGTATTACAAGTCTACAAATTTTAATTGTAGACTTGTAAAAATGGTTAAACAGGGCCCAGGGGGTCTACCGCCTAAAAAATCTGGATATGGATATGGGCTTTATTTGACATTTGAAGCCCATAATCTGAACTTGGCGGTACCGCCTAATTCCATGGACTTCATATTTCTTCCCATACCCATATGTCAGAAAAAGAGTGAATGACGAAGAAAATTCTCTATACATTTTTGACAGTTGAAGCCCAGAATCGGTATTTTGTAAAAATTAAAAAGTAAAAACTCGAAACCCAGATTCATATCGTTATGTCAAATGAAGCAGGCGAGTATTTTGGTATCGGAAGATTCATGGAAAAGTTTAATTTCTCAATTTGTGTGAAATAACTTGCTACTTTTGAGTGTAATCAACTTCATTTATAGTAAATATACCCCTAGCACTTGTAAAACATTGAACTTTAGCAGAAGAGAGTTTAAAAGCAGAGCGAAAAGATGGAGCGAAAGAGACAAACACAAATTGCTATTTCGCTGTTCCTTTCTCTCGAAGTCATGTAATGGAATTTTACCCGCGAAATTCAAATTTTCGTTTCTTGTTTCGTTATCGGAATTTACATAACTTTAAAGATAAATTGTTGACCTACTTTTGATAAAAATTAGGCATTTAATTAAAGTAATGAAGATACTATGTAAATCAAAAATAGGAAAGTTTTATTTTATGTAGGTACGGTTATATATTTTGTTTTTACTGCTTTGAGGATTTTTATCCGAAACACAAAAATTAAACCAAATCACTAGCCTAGCCTAGCCACCATTCTGGCTGAAGTGTGCTGAAGTGCTAGATAATACTTATTATCCTCCTTGGAGTAATTGTGTTGTGTGATATTATCAATAGCGACTTTTTTGTGGATATTGTCTACGGAAAGTGCATTTGATTGACATATTATTTTACAAGTGATATTGAGCTGTGTTAAAGTTCTCTGTTATTTATTATGTTATAAAGCTAACTCCTTCCTATAAATGCATGTTTTAAGACCTCAGCAAAGCATTTGATCTTGTGTGTTATGAAGTTATGATAAGCTTTGGACCTTTGGACAAAACTTAAAGTTAAAGATGTTTCTCGTTGGCTGAGGTTATAAATGTACCTACTGGCACATTGGTATGGTAATCAGAAAATGTGGTAAAGTGGGGAAATACATGCTCTGAAGAGTTTATGTGGTGTTAGACAGGATGGGCTGACTTCGCTCTTATATATGTATATATGGACAAGCTCATCGCTGGGCTGAGCAGCACACATGGTTGTTATATAGATAATGTCTGTGTGAATAATATCAGTTATGCTGATGACATGGTGCTGTGCTGCTCTGCCTATCGCTGGGTGGCCCAAAAAGCTCCTGCGAGGACTTTATATGGAAGCACGGCCTAAGGTACAACGAGAAATAGAGTGAATTCATGATCTTCAGGGGTAACATTAAGAGACTTGAAAATGTGCCCCTGTTACTTTTGAACAGGATTCCTTTGGGCCGTGTAAGTCAGTTTAAATACCTTGGGCATATAGTAACTGAAACTCTGTATGACAATTTATTCTGATATAGATGGATAGGGATGCAGGGCTTTGTTGGTCAGTGGTAACATGGTGAGACACAGGTTTGCTTGGTGTACAGTAGAAGTAAATTTTACTTTATTTAAAGCCTATTGTCAAAATTTTTATACCAGTAGTCTGTGGTCAAACTTTATCCAGCTTTCCTACAATGCCCTGCGTGTGTTATACAGTAACATCTTTAAATCCTTGTTGGCGCTTCCACGTTTCTGCAGTGCATCTGGCTTCTTATTTCAAAGGCATTCTGAGGAGAGTGGAGAGAAGTTAGTCTCTCCATATTTTGCTAGGTGAAACTTTATGTTAACATAAGTAGCCTATTTTAATTTACTTTTTCAATTTTAATTTTAATATTGTGATTTTGTACTAAAATAGTCAGTAAGCAAAGAAATGGTCTGAAATAAAGGAATTTTATTTTATTTGAACAGTTTAATCATTGCTTATTTTTAATCATTTCTGTCGAACAAATAAATTTTTATTTTTAACCTAATCGATAGAAGTTTAAGTTATAAATTTCAATAAAAGCTCCCATCTGTTATCATTTGTTAGATACTCTATACTTAACAGACTAACTCTAGTTTGTCTGTTTTTCGTTTCGGGACGATGCAATTATTTCAGAATTACTGAATAAATAATCCATATTATTAACCTATTTATTTAGCAATTTCTATTCAAAGTACCTAATCCACGTTATGTGCTATTTTGTAAAAGTATTTTGTAGTAAGTAGTACAACTACATAATATGCTATGCTATGTTGTACTTACTAAGTACAATATAGCATAGCTACAATGCACATCTATACCTGTCTTTTGTGTGCAACTCTAGGAGACAGCGCTTAAAGCTCATATTTTCCAAATAAAATTATGAGTTGATAGACAATTTGTTAATTTTCTTAATTGCTGTTAAATTGTAATGTCAAAAACCCACTTATTTATATTTAAGTTAGCAACTGAAAACATAAAATGTGCTAAACTGAAAAATCATAGAAAATAAAATTACATTTGGCCGCTGAAGAAATAAATAACTTATGTATTTACAGGTCTAACTATTTAATCATCCTCATAAATGATAGTAATTTTATTTCTCTTTCATAGCAAATTTATATAAAATAAAGATAATGATAAAAATAAGTACCTACCTATGTTACATAAATAAGTGTTAAAAATATGAATTCAAGAAACTAAACATTGCTTATTTTCAATTCTGGAAGGGTTGTGTTGTGGCACTTCTTAATTGAGAATATTGGCTTTGTTTAGTCTGAATTTGTCACAATATACTAATAATTTATGTAAACACAAAGGTATAAGTAGGTAAGTACAAGAAATTAACAACCAGAAATAAAGAACTATCAAAATGGTATCATCATGCATTTATTAACCAAGTTGTTATTGTCACAAGTTCACAACACATATTTTAAGACATTATTACGGTATACTTTGTACTGTTTATCTTTTAAAGGTTCTGTTGAATGATTTTCTCTGTAATTATCATCTTATAAACAATGTTCTTGTCTTGGAGTAGCCGTCCATTCCATCATGTCAATATTAAACTTATAAGGAACATTCGGTCTGCTTTTCTTTAAATCTTGATAAATATCTGCAACCTTGCTCTGATAATGAGCCTTACGGGTAGTATCATAAGAGGAAATGAAGAACATTAACCACAAAATGACCCAACCAAACAATAACTTCTACAAAATTTTGCCATGACGGGGTCATTTGTCAAATTGTTCACGTAATTAGCGCACACAAATCGAAGAGAAACCATAGTTGACCCTCAAAGATATGCCTTTTTCGTTATATTTTATTAATTTTGTGTTATTTACATAATTCAAAAAATAAAGTTAAGGGTGGTATTCCACTTATCAAATATTTGATCCAAGAAATTGGACGAGGACAACTTCGAATGGTTTCATTGATAAATTCTTTGATGAAATGCATATTGGACAAAGATCTTTCATAAGTGGAATACTGTAGAAAGACTTGTCATTTGCGTTTGGTTATTAATTGATACGTACATTATTTATTTTAGGAATACTTGTTTTTAATACTATGAAGAACTAAATTAATTGTTTTTATTGACTTTGTCCGTTGTCATTTAAAATATAAATAATAAGAGTAAAAAATGCAGAGAAATAATAATATTTTGTTAAATATTGGTATTTATTTGAAATGATGCAACAAGACGCGACTATCATTCACTCGCGAAATCCAGATCCGGAAAAACAGTTAGCCGGTAGCTCCAATTGAAGCCCATATTATGGGTCTGGGCTTGAAATCAGAAATATGGATCTGAACTTCATATTTTTAGCCGGTAGACCCCCAGGGGGGCTACCGGCTAAGAAATATGGATATGGGTATGGGCTTCAACTGTCATTTGAATTTCTTATTTTGATAGATTTTTGCTGCTTTGTTCTGTTGAACGTTGCTAGCTAGTTATCGTTATACCCGACGTCACAAAACAAGGAACTGATAGCGGCTATTTTCTTTATAAAATTGACTTAAAGTTCCCAAAAACGTATGAAGTTCATACCCATAAAGTTACGCGGTAGCCACCCAGGGGGTCTACCGGCTAAAAATAAGAAGTTCAGATCCATATTTCTGATTTCAAGCCCAGACCCATAATATGGGCTTCAATTGGAGCTACCGGCTAACTGTTTTTCCGGATCTGGATTTCGCGAGTGAATGATAGTCGCGTCTTGTTGCATCATATCAAATAAATACCAATATTTAACAAAATATTATTATTTCTCTGCATTTTTTACTCTTATTATTTATATTTTAAATGACAACGGACAAAGTCGATAAAAACAATTAATTTAGTTCTTCATAGTATTAAAAACAAGTATTCCTAAAATAAATAATGTACGTATCAATTAATAACCAAACGCAAATGACAAGCCTTTCTACAGTATTCCACTTATGAAATATCTTTGTCCAATATGCATTTCATCAAAGAATTTATCAATGAAACCATTCGAAGTTGTCCTCGTCCAATTTCTTGGATCAAATATTTGATAAGTGGAATACCACCCTTAACTTTACTTTTTGAATTAAGTAAATAACACAAAATTAATAAAATATAACGAAAAAGGCATATCTTTGAGGGTCAACTATGGTTTCTCTTCGATTTGTGTGCGCTAATTACGTGAACAATTTGACAAATGACCCCGTCATGGCAAAATTTTGTAGAAGTTATTGTTTGGTTGGGTATTTTGTGGTTAATGTTCTTCATTTCCTCTTATGATACTACCCGTAAGGCTCATTATCAGAGCAAGGTTGCAGATATTTATCAAGATTTAAAGAAAAGCAGACCGAATGTTCCTTATAAGTTTAATATTGACATGATGGAATGGACGGCTACTCCAAGACAAGAACATTGTTTATAAGATGATAATTACAGAGAAAATCATTCAACAGAACCTTTAAAAGATAAACAGTACAAAGTATACCGTAATAATGTCTTAAAATATGTGTTGTGAACTTGTGACAGTAACAACTTGGTTAATAAATGCATGATGATACCATTTTGCAGTTCTTTATTTCTGGTTGTTAATTTCTTGTACTTACCTACTTATACCTTTGTGTTTACATAAATTATTAGTATATTGTGACAAATTCAGACTAAACAAAGCCAATATTCTCAATTAAGAAGTGCCACAACACAACCCTTCCAGAATTGAAAATAAGCAATGTTTAGTTTCTTGAATTCATATTTTTAACACTTATTTATGTAACATAGGTAGGTACTTATTTTTATCATTATCTTTATTTTATATAAATTTGCTATGAAAGAGAAATAAAATTACTATCATTTATGAGGATGATTAAATAGTTAGACCTGTAAATACATAAGTTATTTATTTCTTCAGCGGCCAAATGTTATTTTATTTTCTATGATTTTTCAGTTTAGCACATTTTATGTTTTCAGTTGCTAACTTAAATATAAATAAGTGGGTTTTTGACATTACAATATAACAGCAATTAAGAAAATTAACAAATTGTCTATCAACTCATAATTTTATTTGGAAAATATGAGCTTTAAGCGCTGTCTCCTAGAGTTGCACACAAAAGACGGGTATAGATGTGCATTGTAGCAGTACAACATAGCATAGCATATTATGTAGTTGTACTACTTACTACAAAATACTTTTACAAAATAGCACATAACGTGGATTAGGTACTTTGAATAGAAATTGCTAAATAAATAGGTTAATAATATGGATTATTTATTCAGTAATTCTAAAATAATTGCATCGTCCCGAAACGAAAAACAGACAAACTAGAGTTAGTCTGTTAAGTATAGAGTATCTAACAAATGATAACAGATGGGAGCTTTTATTGAAATTTATAACTTAAACTTCTATCGATTAGGTTAAAAATAAAAATTTATTTGTTCGACAGAAATGATTAAAAATAAGCAATGATTAAACTGTTCAAATAAAATAAAATTCCTTTATTTCAGACCATTTCTTTGCTTACTGACTATTTTAGTACAAAATCACAATATTAAAATTAAAATTGAAAAAGTAAATTAAAATATGCTACTTATGTTAACATAAAGTTTCACCTAGCAAAATATGGAGAGACTAACTTCTCTCCACTCTCCTCAGAATGCCTTTGAAAAAAGAAGCCAGATGCACTGCAGAAACGTGGAAGCGCCAACAAGGATTTAAAGATGTTACTGTATAACACACGCAGGGCATTGTAGGAAAGCTGGATAAAGTTTGACCACAGACTACTGGTATAAAAATTTTGACAATAGGCTTTAAATAAAGTAAAATTTACTTCTACTGTACACCAAGCAAACCTGTGTCTCACCATGTTACCACTGACCAACAAAGCCCTGCATCCCTATCCATCTATATCAGAATAAATTGTCATACAGAGTTTCAGTTACTATATGCCCAAGGTATTTAAACTGACTTACACGGCCCAAAGGAATCCTGTTCAAAAGTAACAGGGGCACATTTTCAAGTCTCTTAATGTTACCCCTGAAGATCATGAATTCACTCTATTTCTCGTTGTACCTTAGGCCGTGCTTCCATATATAGTCCTCGCAGGAGCTTTTTGGGCCACCCAGCGATAGGCAGAGCAGCACAGCACCATGTCATCAGCATAACTGATATTATTCACACAGACATTATCTATATAACAACCAAGTGTGCTGCTCAGCCCAGCGATGAGCTTGTCCATATATACATATATAAGAGTGAAGTCAGCCCATCCTGTCTAACACCACATAAACTCTTCAGAGCATGTATTTCCCCACTTTACCACATTTTTCTGATTACCATACCAATGTGCCAGTAGGTACATTTATAACCTCAGCCAACGAGAAACATCTTTAAGTTTTGTCCAAAGGTCCAAAGCTTACCATAACTTCATAACACACAAGATCAAATGCTTTGCTGAGGTCTTAAAACATGCATTTATAGGAAGGAGTTAGCTTTATAACATAATAAATAACAGAGAACTTTAACACAGCTCAATATCACTTGTAAAATAATATGTCAATCAAATGCACTTTCCGTAGACAATATCCACAAAAAAGTCGCTATTGATAATATCACACAACACAATTACTCCAAGGAGGATAATAAGTATTATCTAGCACTTCAGCACACTTTAGCCAGAATGGTGGCTAGGCTAGGCTAGTGATTTGGTTTAATTTTTGTGTTTCGGATAAAAATCCTCAAAGCAGTAAAAACAAAATATATAACCGTACCTACATAAAATAAAACTTTCCTATTTTTGATTTACATAGTATCTTCATTACTTTAGTTAAATGCCTAATTTTTATCAAAAGTAGGTCAACAATTTATCTTTAAAGTTATGTAAATTCCGATAACGAAACAAGAAACGAAAATTTGAATTTCGCGGGTAAAATTCCATTACATGACTTCGAGAGAAAGGAACAGCGAAATAGCAATTTGTGTTTGTCTCCTTCGCTCCATCTTTTCGCTCTGCTTTTAAACTCTCTTCTGCTAAAGTTCAACGTTTTACAAGTGCTAGGGGTATATTTACTATAAATGAAGTTGATTACACTCAAAAGTAGCAAGTTACTTCACACAAATTGAGAAATTAAACTTTTCCATGAATCTTCCGATACCAAAATACTCGCCTGCTTCATTTGACATAACGATATGAATCTGGGTTTCGAGTTTTTACTTTTTAATTTTTACAAAATACCGATTCTGGGCTTCAACTGTCAAAAATGTATAGAGAATTTTCTTCGTCATTCACTCTTTTTCTGACATATGGGTATGGGAAGAAATATGAAGTCCATGGAATTAGGCGGTACCGCCAAGTTCAGATTATGGGCTTCAAATGTCAAATAAAGCCCATATCCATATCCAGATTTTTTAGGCGGTAGACCCCAGGGCCCTTTACATTAAGTCACGTCACATTGACAATAAATAATTTTTTTGGCGGGAAGAAGTTGAAAAGGGCGGTCGATTAAATTATTTGTTTCTTACAATATTGTAAATATTAAGTTATTTGTTTAAATTTAAGTGTATAGTTTATTTCTATAGTCTGTGTATATTATATTCTTCATAGTGGTAAGTAATTAACTTAATTTTATCTTCTTTTCTTCTTATTTCGTACTTGGCAATGGAGCTTGAACCTGACCCCGACCCTCCACCCGATAATAACAGATTTAATCCACTTTTGACATTAATTGCAGCTGATAATTTTCTTTCATCCGAACATTCAAAGAAAACAAAGTCACCAAAAAAACCTAAAAAAAAACTTGGTTCTGTAATCTCTAAACCAAAACAATTTCATGCTTTTCCACATCAGGCTATTACAGAATCCCTAAAAGAAAGTAACAATGCCAAAGTCATCTCTCCAAATCCTACCCCAACTCCCGTAATGCCCCCCGTAGGCAATAGCTCTTCAGTATTCACATATAGAAATCATTACAAACCAACTGACAATGGTCCCTATGTTGTACATGTTCAGTTAAATGAATCTTCTCCCTCTGCCGGCACCACTTTACATCCAATTAAATTTGGAACTTTTTGTTCAATAATAATTGTAGAAATATCTTGGACGATGGTATCAAACGTGTTGGTCGCAATCGCTTGGCTATAAATTTTAAAACCTCGTCTGATGCTAACCAATTCCTTAATAGCAGTTTCCTTACCTCTGACACCTACAAAATAACCATCCCTACATTTAATATCTGTAAAATGGGTATAGCCAAAGGTATTCCTGCCGAATGGTCACATGACGATATTGTTGAGAATACTCGAATTCCAGATGGTTTTGGACCAATTATCCGATCTCGGCGTCTACATAGAAAGCTTACTAATGCTGAAGGTGTCTCTTGGGTGCCTACACAAACTGTGGTTTTAACCTTTGATGGCCAATCTCTGCCACCAAAGATATATTCATTTTTTGCCTCCATACCCATTGAACAATACATTTACCCAACAGTCCAATGTTTTCAATGTTGTCGCTTTGGACATACTCATACTCAATGTAGGAGTCAACCTAGGTGTTTTAAATGTGCTCAAGATCATTCCGGGTTTAATTGTAAAATTGAAAATTACCAGTGCATAAATTGTTCAGGTAACCACGAATCCACTGACAAGAAATGTCCAGAGTACATTAGACAATCAAATATTAAATACCATATGTCACACAATTCTATCTCATACCAAGAGGCTATCAAAATGGTCCCTCCACTTAAAAAATCATATTCTGAAGTTGCAGCAAACATTAACCTCCAGTATCCAAAACCCTCTGCTTCACCTGTCAATTCCCCCACAATAAAACAAAGTTATAAAAAAACTATTTTTATTAATAAAAAGCAACCAACAGCGGTTTCACCTGGTTATGACAAGAAAGTTCACAATGATATCATAAATGAATATGCTATTCCCGCCCCCAGCAATGGTTGTGGCTTCAAATCCTCAGACAATAATAATTCTGATTCAGTTTCACAGGATGATCTTAATAATCTTCTTTCCTCTCTTGTCAATATTATAGTTAATTCTTCTCTACCGTACTCTGTTGCCATTTCTCTAATTCAGAACTTGTCTATCTCTATATTCCAAATAATCAAAAATGGATCAGATTCTTCAGTGGAATAGTAGAAGTGTAAAATCAAAACACACTGATTTAATATCTTTAATAAATAATCATAATCCCTTTTTGCTAGCCATTTCTGAAACTTGGCTAGAACCAGGTTCATTTTACAATTTTCCTGGTTACCGTCAAATCTGGCAACTTTGCCATGGGTTACTAACTTTGCCACCAGCCGAGTGCAGCGATAATCCTTTCAAACCACAGACTTCGCATATTATTTTAGGGTTGCGACTACTTTTAGGGAAAAATACGGTTATCAATTGGCAACACCATTTTGAATAAGGCATCACCACGGCAGCCATTTTTTACCATTTCATATTCAGAATTCGTCACCCACATAACCTTAAAACTCAATGCTCAAGAACTTTTCATATTTTCGAATGTAAACATCGGACCCAGGTACGTAAATTTTAGATATAATGTTATTTTTATGGTCAGGAATAGATTGATTACCTTGTAAATGCCGTAGTGTTTGAATTGTGTCTGATAATTTTGTTGGCAAAGTCACCAGACCATGCCGGCCAATTGAGAGGGCAACTTTGCCATGTTTTGTAGCGGCGTAGGGTCGACACAAATCAAAATACGTTTTTGCTAAGACAATTTTATTTTGAAACCTTTACGTGTTATGTTCATATAGTCCATTAAAGAGCTTTGTATTTGTATGTTTCTTCTTATTACTTAACTATGTTCCTGATTTCTATTACCTATGTAACAAAATAAATAAATACTTAAATAAATAATCTTTTCAATTGTATCAACCCTGACCACATTCACTGACTTTCTATGAAATTTTCATAAATGGGTGATCAACTTTGCAACTTTTTCTGCAGTTTTTTTCTTAATAAATATATCATAAAGATAAAATTCCTAAACTATTGTATCATAACCATTGAGTATTCTTTACTAATATTGTAAAATATAAATTTCATTTTTTGAAAGTAAAAATCTAATTGGCAATGTCGCCACATGATATAGGTATCTTTGCCAGTTTTGGTTTTAGGCGTTGGTAAACTTATTATCCATAATTTTATCTTTACACCATTTTATTTATGCACTCTGATAAATAAACTGCCTGTAGCTTCATAAATATTTTAATGGTTTCTTAAGCATTCTGGCAAAAAAATTACTGTAACTTGTCAACGCAAGTGTAAAGTGGCAAAGTTGCCAGATTTGACGGTACCACATCCTTCGAGATGATAGGCCTGATGGCTTTGGAGGGGCAGCCTTTTACAATTTTCCTGGTTACCACATCCTTCGAGATGATAGGCCTGATGGCTTTGGAGGGGCAGCCCTCTTCATCAAAAAACGTTATTTGTTTACACAATTACCTCTGCCACCCCACAATAACACCCATATTAATGCTGTAGCCGCTAGATTGGGTAACATCACAGTGCTTTCATTATACATTTCTTGTAAAGACTCTTCCATTATTCCCATATTGAAGAATTTTCTTCAGTCTCTTCCTTCCCCTATTATAGTGTTAGGTGATTTCAACGCTCACCATGCACTTTGGGGTGCCCCCAACAATGACTCGTTTGGTAATGATTTAATAGAGGTTATCGACGATTTCACTTTGTGCGTATTAAATGATGGCTCTCCAACGCGCAGAGGCCGTCCTGGCCAACGACCAAGTTATGTTGATATTTCAATGAGTTCTTCATCGCTGTCTTCCCTTTTGTCTTGGAAATGTTTACCACTAACTCATGGTAGTGACCATTTCCCAATCTTGATAACATTGCCTTCTAAAAGTCAATCGGTGTCTCCTCTTCCTCCTTTATTGAAGTATAATATTGCAAACGCTGATTGGAATGAATATAGTTCTTTATTAGATGATCATATAAAACCGCTCCCCAAAGTAAACAAAGATAACCTCAACAAATCCTACAATATTTTTGTCTCATCTATTATCTCTGCTGCAGATAAAGTTTTTAAGAAAAAAAATTCTGTTAAAGGTAAAATCTCTTCTCCGCCTTGGTGGGATGAAGAGTGTACGGCGGCTATTACGGCTCGAAATAATATCGAGGAAGATTGTAACTCTTATTTAAATAATGTAAATTATTTCCAATTTAAAAATGTCACGGCTGCTACTAAACGTTTACCGTCAAATCTGGCAACTTTGCCACTTTACACTTGCGTTGACAAGTTACAGTAATTTTTTTGCCAGAATGCTTAAGAAACCATTAAAATATTTATGAAGCTACAGGCAGTTTATTTATCAGAGTGCATAAATAAAATGGTTTAAAGATAAAATTATGGATAATAAGTTTACCAACGCCTAAAACCAAAACTGGCAAAGATACCTATATCATGTGGCGACATTGCCAATTAGATTTTTACTTTCAAAAAATGAAATTTATATTTTACAATATTAGTAAAGAATACTCAATGGTTATGATACAATAGTTTAGGAATTTTATCTTTATGATATATTTATTAAGAAAAAAACTGCAGAAAAAGTTGCAAAGTTGATCACCCATTTATGAAAATTTCATAGAAAGTCAGTGAATGTGGTCAGGGTTGATACAATTGAAAAGATTATTTATTTAAGTATTTATTTATTTTGTTACATAGGTAATAGAAATCAGGAACATAGTTAAGTAATAAGAAGAAACATACAAATACAAAGCTCTTTAATGGACTATATGAACATAACACGTAAAGGTTTCAAAATAAAATTGTCTTAGCAAAAACGTATTTTGATTTGTGTCGACCCTACGCCGCTACAAAACATGGCAAAGTTGCCCTCTCAATTGGCCGGCATGGTCTGGTGACTTTGCCAACAAAATTATCAGACACAATTCAAACACTACGGCATTTACAAGGTAATCAATCTATTCCTGACCATAAAAATAACATTATATCTAAAATTTACGTACCTGGGTCCGATGTTTACATTCGAAAATATGAAAAGTTCTTGAGCATTGAGTTTTAAGGTTATGTGGGTGACGAATTCTGAATATGAAATGGTAAAAAATGGCTGCCGTGGTGATGCCTTATTCAAAATGGTGTTGCCAATTGATAACCGTATTTTTCCCTAAAAGTAGTCGCAACCCTAAAATAATATGCGAAGTCTGTGGTTTGAAAGGATTATCGCTGCACTCGGCTGGTGGCAAAGTTAGTAACCCATGGCAAAGTTGCCAGATTTGACGGTACTAAGAAAGAAAAAGAAAGAGGGTTGGAAAAAATTCTGTCTATCTTTATCGCCAGACACGCCCTCAACGGTTGTTTGGAACAGTATAAAACGATTTCGTTGTTCCCAAAAAGCAGTTAACAATGTTTCCAGTTTTAATTTAGATTGGATTGACCCTTTTAATAATAAATTAGCTCCGTGTTACGTTCCCAATCATTTTGAAATACCAAATAGTTACAGCAATGTTGGCATTAACGATCATTCTGAAATAAACTATCCATTTACAATGGAAGAGTTGAAATCGGTCTTAAATCATGTTTCAGATTCTTCCCCTGGCTTAGACGGTATTCCTTATTCGTTTCTTGCTAATGCTAAATCCTCAACCCTTTCCTTTTTATTAAATATCATTAATGTAACAGTAGAATCTGGTATAATTCCACCTTCCTGGAAAGAACATTTAGTGATTCCGATTTTAAAACCAGGTAAAGATCCTACGGATCCTGCTTCCTATAGGCCTATTGCGTTAGCTTCAGTTATATCAAAATTAGCAGAACATCTTATTAAAATCAGGCTAGAATGGTTTTTAGAACATAACAACTTGTTAGCTCATTCACAATTTGGTTTTAGAAAAGGCCGCAGTACTCAAGATAGTCTTAGTATATTTTCAACGGATATATTTGCTTTTTCTAAGAAACAAAGTGTAGTTGCTGCCTTCCTTGACATTTCGTCAGCGTATGACAACGTTGACCTTTGTTTGCTTAAGCAAAAACTTATAGATCTGAAGATTCCATTAAAATTTACAAATTTCATTTTTAATCTATTCTGTGAAAGATCTGTTACTTTAAGAGTTCCAGGCGCAACTCCTGTGCCTCGAACCCTTTGGAAAGGTCTTCCACAAGGGTCCATCTTAAGTCCGCTCCTTTATGACGTATACACTATCGATTTGGAATCTAGTATAAAGCCAGATTGTAACGTCCTTCAATACGCAGATGATGTTTTAGTATATTCTGTAAATAGTTCCATAGATTTTGCGGCATCTAGTCTTGAAAGATCTTTAAATAATCTTACAATTTGGTTAGATAATCATAATTTACAACTTTCAACTTCTAAAAGTACTGTAGTTATATTTTCAAAAAAAAGGGTCGTCCCAGTTATTAACATATGTGTTATGGAAGCCCAATTGTCGGTTTCTAATGAAATAATATTTTTAGGCAAGAAGTTCGACAGTAAAAACTCTGAGGCTGCGCACATTGATTATGTTGTAAACAAATGTGAAAAAAATATTAATATTTTAAGAGCTCTTACTGGCGTTTGGTGGGGTTCTCATCCCTTCACTATGAAGTTAGTGTATAATGCCTTAATTAGGAGCATTTTAGATTATGCATCATTCACTATGTCTCCCTTAAGTAAAACTGCTGCAAAAAAATTAGACTCTATTCAATTTAGATGTTTGCGTATTATTATCGGTGCAATGAAAAGTACTCCTACAAACGCTTTACAAGTAGAAAGTGCTGACCCTCCATTACATTTAAGAAGGCAATATTTATCGAATAGGTACTTCTTAAAAATATATCAGCTAAATTCCCACCCCCTCATTCCAAGATTAGAGGAGTTAAATCAACTTGTTTCCAATAAAAAAACCATTCCATATTTAGTCAATAGTTTGATAGAAGCTGAAAAACTTAGCTCGAAAGATAAAATAGCTAAATTCTCCACTCATCCTTTGTTCTCCTTCGATTACTCCTGTCTTATTTTTATTCCTAATGTTTTGCTTTCAATCGGCATAGATAAACAAACGAAAGATCCTAATTCTAAACTGACAAATTTTATTCATGAAAAAGCCTTAGATTGTGAAATATTCTTCACTGATTCCTCTAAATCTCCAGATACAAACAATACTGATAATGTAGGCGCCACTTTCTTGAGAGATTCAAATGGATTTTTTAAACTTTTTCAATATTCGAGTCTTTCTTCAACTTACAGTGGAGAAGGGTTTGCAATTTTAGAATGCATAAAGTTTATTATTTGTCACAGAATTGCTAAGGCTTTCATATTCTCGGATTCTCTGAGTTTTTTGCAATCTCTACTATCGTGTCCATTTTACAGTAATTCCATAAGCCCCCTAGTTTTGGAAGTAAAAACTTTGTTGAAAGAATGTGTTAGTTTAAATTTAAGTATTACTTTAGCTTGGGTTCCCGGCCACGTGGGCATTCAGGGTAACGAAGCTGCTGATCATTTAGCCAAACTAGCTGCCAGACAAGGTGACTCTTCTTCACAACGTATCTTCTCACAGGACTTAGCCTCTCTTCCAAGGAATCTATTGAAAAAAGCTGGTGTCGTGATTGGGAGGAGTCGTGTCAGCATAAAGGCAAATTTTATCGGGACAATCAACCTAATATTACATTGAAACCTTGGTTCTCAAAGCTTCACTTTGACAAAAAGCTAACATCCACTCTTTCCCGTTTACGTTTTGGTCATTGCAGTTCCCCATCCCATCTTGCTAAACTACGTGTTCGTGACTCCTCGCTCTGTGAATGCGGACTTGACGATGGCAACATTTTACACATACTATTTCAGTGCCCCATTTATAATTCCTTATCCTTTTATGACATCCTTCTGAATTACAAAGCTCCTCTTCCCTTTAACCTTTCCTCTATCCTGTCTTTATCTAATAGAATTTATGTTAAATGTCTTATTAAGTTTTTGTCTCACCATAATATCTATTTATAATTCCTCCCTAATAATATATTTATTATCTATTTATATCAATATTAAATATATTTACGACCCATGCCCAACACCAAACCCATCCTTCCCTCTCCCCAGGGGGGGCACACTTAGAACATAATTTTTTGACAGCTTTGTGTACCAACCGTTTTTTGACAGATTGGTGGTGGTGTACCAAGAGGTGTCGTTTTGCCGCGATAGATGGCTATTGTGTTTCTTTTTTTTATTCTGTGGAAAAGTAGTAAAGTTTAGAGAGTATTCTAGTTTAGAGTTTATAAACACAAATAGAAAAAAAACGTACAAATCTATCGCATTGTATCTATGAAGGGTTTACATAATACTATTGCAAAATGATTTAATAATCAAATTTAAAAAAACCATGTAATAATTCCTATAGAGAATATATTTTTTGTGAAGCACTGGCTGAAAACAGAAATAATAATATTAAGAAGAAAAGACAATAATCTCAATATTATGTCAATTTAATGTCACTTGTCAATCTCGAATTTTATGCAAAAGTTAGCTGCTAAAATAATATATTTTTGTAAAAGCAGTGCTTATGTTGAAAACATTGTGAGGAAAGTGTTTGTTGGTAAATCCATATTATTATTGTTGATCGAAGGTTGCAAAGAAGATATCAAAAGACAAGCTGCCCTAACCTAACCAGATCAGCCTTTGAAAAGCTAACGAAGATAATTATATGGAAAGATCGCCGCATAAACACCAAGGTTCGATTCACGAAAAGCTTACTATTCCCTATCTTCTTATTTGGAGCTGAAACAGGGACGCTTCAACAAAAGTACCACAAGAAGATTGATACCCTTGAGATGTGGTGCACGATGATCTAACGGACTGCGCGTCGCACAAATGTTTCCACTAAAAAGAAGCTTCGGATCAAACAAAGACTTTCAACGATTGTGCTAGTGCGAATGTTTGAACTTATCATCCCTTAGAATGACGAATCCTCTAGCTATCCAAGATAAAGTATTTCTCTCTGTTTTACACTAGTGTGGTAATAGACCAGATTTTCGGAAATCGTACTTCCCATAACCTGTGAGAACTTTCACTTGCTCACGATAACTAATTATTTCAATTTCGATTGAAGAAACAAGGAAGAGTCAACGTTTTCGCGGCCGATCACCCACAACATGATCAAGTCAAGTGTGTGTGCCTTTACAGAATGCACATGCAGTGGCACAAATAGAGAGATATGGAAGAGCATCGCAAAAGCCGCTACCAATTTAGGGGACCATGACCACAACCACTCTGTAAACCTTTGTCTTAGAAAGAAGATGTAAATATAATAAATACAGACATATATAATTATACAATAGGTAATAAAAATCCAAATCAAAACTGGGTGTTTTATTTTCATCGCCAACTCCTTAAAACCGCTAGAACTACGATGGCTGTCCTTTCGCTAACTCAAATGGAAGTGGAAATTACATCCACTTTTCATTTGAGCTAGCGAATAGGGCCATAGGGCCAGCTGGGTAGCTTTAGTTCAGGTTATTATGAGTGACACCAATTTACAGAGAGCAGCACTGGCGACAAGATGGCGGACGTTCAAAATGAGGTGACAAAAATATGTGTCGAGTGGGCTCTCTATTACTATATATATTTATCTTTCTCTATGTATATTTATCTTTCTCTATGCCTCTCCCACACTGAAACTGGCAGAAGTATTCCTCTGTCAAGAGGAGTGGATTGCCACAACAAAATTAAGAAGAAGACAATGGCCGTGTTCCGTTTTGAGTCAATAGTACTGTTGGCGCTGTGAGCGCTAAAAGCTGTTCCGATTTGATTATCGCGCTGACAGCACTGTTGACGCGATTTCAATTCGGAACGGCTATTTGCACGCATCGCGAGCGAGCGTTGTTTTGATTTGAATTTGTAAGTAAATAATCACCGGTTTAGTATGGATATTCGTCAATTAGTAAACCTTTTATTAGACAGCGATGATGATAGTGATCCGTGCTTAAATTTAGAGTAATGTCTCTACCCGTCGTCTCATCTTTAATAAGCACTATCATTTTTCTGGCTTTCTGCTTCGGGATAAACAAATAAAATACCTAAATAAAACCTAAAACGCAGAGATTACTCAAACAAAACCACAACAAACAATGACGTTTGACAACAAAACGTCAAATATGACAGCCCGCTCACAGTGCTAACGCTTGAGAACGATATCACCGTGATCGCAAAATGGCGGCGGTAGTGACGTCATCCGTGACGTAATTACTGCTTTCGTTGTCGCGCTCACAACAAATCGGAACGATGTGTGAGCGCGATATCAGTGATATTATCGCTGTTGGCGCAAAACGGAACGTAGCCTACAAATAATGACAATTACAATAAATTGACAATTTGTTTTTGACGTGTTTGACGTGACGATTTTACTCATATTTTTTTTTGTTGTAAATAAATATTGAAATGAATTCAGATTTTCGCAAATTTTTACGCACTAAAACAAGTTTAGTGAAGTAGAGAATCAAGTCAAGTGTAGCTTATTGAATTACCTTATCATTGCTTATCATTATGACTTGAGGCTCGCATTGGACTTCGCAATGTTTTTTTACGAACGTTTTTGTGTGTGGCTCGGACATTTGAAATTATCTCGTGTTATATTACTAGTGTCTGTTATATTATTCGTGGTACCGCTTTTCACTCATTATTATTTGTCTAAGGTAATACAATTTTCTTTTGTTTCAACTCTTAACTGTTTGGCCAGGAAACATACTGACAAACATTTTGTATGTAGTACCTAAATATCCTCAGTTGAATTTTATAAACAAGTTCTTGCATTAATAGTCTGCTGATGCAGTCTCAATTGATTTCGGGTGCTCTGTTTCTTTCAGTATGAGTCAACATTGGGTTCTTTGGGTAACAACCATATGCGGCATACTTTGGAAGCACTGGGTGACTTGTCCACTATGAATGTAGTGGATCTCAAAATAAGGATAGAAGAAATGCTTAGAATAAAGGTAAGTGTGAGGAATTGTAATTATTACAAGATAGGGAATGACATAAAATACCTTTCTTTACATATCAGGGGTTGGGTTTAGTAATAAGCTCCCTCGTTCTGGAGAAACTGACACCATAGGGGGGCTCAGGGGGTCTTACTTAAACCCCTGATATCAATTTTGGTTGCCGGAGAGGTACCTAGGTTTTTTTTTATTTGTAAAACCAAATTTGCAACCTCAAAAGACCTGTGCAAACTTTGTGGTGCTCGAAAAACCTCAGAATTTTCGAACTTTGTTAAGTTTTAGGGTTCCACCTTTTAAAACATGCATTTTAAAGAAACATCATTTATGACACTTCAAAAGAAAATAAAATTAACAACAATTTGAGTATAGTGCGACAAGCTTTTCTGTTCTGGTGATTATCTTTAGAACTAAAACAGTTTTCATACGACAGTTCATTTTGACAGCTAATTTCGTATTGCAAGTGGCTCCTCTGTCACGGCTGTCACCGGAACAGAAAAGCTTGTGTCACTGTAACAATAGCTCTGTAGTGAAGTGTTATAATTATAAATCTCAAGATTTGTTTAACATACAGAGCTTGCGTTTTAATTCTCGTTAATTTTATCTTCTTTCTAAGTGTAAGCCAAAAACTGAAAAAATGTCCAAAAATTCCGAGGTTTTTCGAGCACCATGAAGTTAGCATAGGTTTTTCGAGATTGCCAAATTTGCATGTTTTACACTATTGGCATCTATCCTCTAACAACATCCCAAAATATCAACTCCTGTCGATTTTTTGTGAGCTAGAATGCCTTAGATGACTGGCCTATTACTACAATTCACGAAGCACGAACAAATTGACGAAGAGATGTCAGTGAGGTGACTGAACACGTATGCAATATACACAAGTGACCGGACCGCGCGAAATCGGATACACGCGTATTTTAAACACTGCAAATAGTAGATTGTACAACAAGTGCATAAAACATGCCCTTTTTTTTACCCTAGACGTATATATATCCACCCGAGCTGTGTAGGCGAGGGTTGATAGTCAATTCGAGGGTAAAATGCTCTGCTTTTCACTTCGAGTGTGAGGAAAATAAATAACAATATTGCAAAAAAGAAAAAATAAAGACTTCGCCATATTGGCGGGAAGACTTTCTTTTTCTTTTTTTATACATGACAGTGGCAGCACAGTGACTTTAGCATAGATTGTAGTCCATATTGCTCTTGAAATACTTATTTCTTAGTAAACTCATTAATTTAGCCTAGTTTTATTAATTTGGTAATTTAACATGGATTAAGTATGTACAAAATTGAAGAAACATAATGAAATAGCAAGTTTATTTATCGAAGTTTAATTGCGTCTGTTTACCTGACGACCTTTGTCTTAGAGTCTGAGACTTAGACGAAGATTTTACTTTATGCACTAGAGCATAAAAAGCGGTTTTATGCAGCCTATACCCAACATAAACACGAACTTTACGAGCTTAAGAAGTGAAAAGATAATATTATAACGCTACCTTATTTTAGCTGCTAGTTAATTTGAGCTAGCTTATATAGCTATTGAGCAAGCGGGGTTTGTCAAGGGTCGAGGAACAAGAGAGCACATCCTAATTCTGCGACAAATAATCGAAAAGTCCAGAGAGTTCAAAATCCCACTCTATACTTGCTTTGATGACTTTCGCAAAGCTTTCGATACCGTGAAATGGCATAAGTTATGAGACGTAATCATTCAAATGGAAGTACCTATCCACCTAGTTCGTCTCATACGCCGACTTTACGAAGACGGAACTGCGACTGTTCGGATAGACGACGTTGACTCGAAAAGCTTTAATACACACACTAGTGTTTGACAGGGGTGCATACTCTCTCAAATCCTTTTCAACATCTATACGGAGTGTATTATGAGAATCGTTCTGGAAGAATGGGACAAAGGTATTTCAGTGGGAGGTCGAAAAATATCTAACTTAAGGTATGCTGACGACACTGCTCTTCACACTCACACAAAAGAAGACATGGAACACCTGCTGACACGTCCAGAGTCAACAAGCCTTTCCTTCGGACTTACGGTCAACAGAGACAAGCAAAACCAAAGTGGACCGAACTGAACTAAATGATCCTGACATCTCTATGATTGATAATTGTGAGGTTGTCCAATCTTATGTGTACCTCGGTTCCACAAGCTCTGGGGGTTGTGAAGACGAAATTCGAAGGAGATGTGCTATCACACGATCTGCCGTTGACAAGCTGAAAACAGTTTGGTGCAACCGTAACATTACCAGAGCCACGAAAGTCCGCCTAATGAAAAGCTTAGTCTTCCCGATTTTTCTCTATGGCGCAGAAACGTGGACGGTTCGCCTCAAAGACCAACGCAAAATCGATGCACTCGAAATGTGGTGCTGGCGGCGACTGCTGCCGATACCTTGGACAGCGTTTAGGACCAATGTTTCGATCCTGAAGGAACTGAAAATCAAGCAGAGATTATCATCGACTGTGCAAATACGAATCCTCAAATATTTCGGACACGTTATTAGAAACGAAAAATCTATGGAACGACTCGTTGTCCAGGGCCAGGTAGAGGGCAAGCGGTCACGCGGTCGATCACTCTGCCAAGAGTGAACGACTGAGGAGGAGGAGGAATTTTATTTGCGATCGGATAATTTTACCAATACAAAATAGGAAAGTATTCGTTTTGTTCGAAAAACCCGAATAATTATATATATTATTCGAATAGTAAAAGTGGCGAATATCTGAATAAAACGAATATCCGGATATACGAATTGAATGCCCTACATACGCCCCGTAATTCCCGTAAGCATGTATGGTAAAAAACGCGGCGCGGTGGACATCTTACGCGGCGGATTTTCGCATATTTGTCTTAAGATTTTGTATAGCAACTATATTAATATAATACCTTTTTGGAAAGCCTGATAAATTTCCTTTAATTATGTATAATACTACTTAGAAATATAATACACTACACGGTTGTGATGGGGGATTTTAATGCAAAGTTGGGGCAACGTTGCGGTAATGACTTGAGAGTGGGGCAATTTGGATAACGGAACGAAAGGGGCCAGATTCTGGCACACTTCATCGAGAGAGAGAACCTCTACTACATGATGAACTCCTTCTTTAAGAAGCCCGTAAGCCGCAAAATAATGGACCTGGATTAGTCCGGACGGTAAAGTAAAAAACGAGATAGATTTTATTATGTCAACGAGGAAGCAAATATTCAATGATGTCGTTGTGATCAACGCCGTAAAGACGGGAAGCGATCCCCGCATGCTTAGAGGCATATTAAATATAAACGTCAAGCTGGAAAGATCTCGACTAATAAAATCTACGCTCCAACCAATACCGGCTCAAATTCAATACCCAGAGTGCTTTCAGCTCGAACTCCAAAACCCCTTCGAAGCCCTTGAGAACAGCATCGATGTGGACGATGCTGTTCGGGGCGTCGGGGCGCAGCGGGCCGGGCCGCAGCGCAAAAATCCGCCCAAATCGCTCGTATGTATTTTATATGAACTATCGCACACTATGCCGGGGCGCAGCGGGCCGCATAATCCGCCGCGGATTTTGTTGCGTGGTGCGTGCGATGCGATGCGGCCCGCCCCGACCCGCTGCGCCCCGACACAGTGTGCTATAGCAAGCGGATTTTTCTCGTACTACTCGGTCAGATAACATGACACCTACAAATTATACCCGTCTCTTTCACTAGATTCTGACATGCCCGGAGAGTGAGAGGGACGGGTATAGCCGGCAGTAATAGAAGAAATTGGGTGTTTGAATTTGGTTGTACTCAAAATCCGTCAATGCGCTGCGGCCCGGCCCGTCACTATGTGCTATACTCAAATCCGTCAATGCGATGCGCTGCGGCCCGCTCCGCTGCGCCCCGGCATAATGTACGCGCTCCTTAAGGCGCCAAAGTGTTCGCTAGAGATCTGGCTATAGGGCAAAGTCAACTGACGAGGCTACAAACTCAGGACGTATCATTTCATCAACACCTGAAATCCTGAGGGAGATTGAGAGTTTCTATGGACATTTGTACTCCACGCAAACACCTGTTGAAAGAAAGGCTACAGACCCTAGAGCCAAGCTTACCCGACACTATACCGAAGATATCCCGGACCTCAGCCTGTACTAGATTAGAGAGAATGGCTCTCAAGCAGCTCAAAAACAACAGGGTGGCGGGTGATGACAGAATCACAACTGAACTTCTGAGAGCGGGCGGTAAGCCGATACTTAAGGTCCTCCAGAAGCTCTTCAACTCTGTTATCCTCGAGGGCAAAACGCCAAAGGCATGGGGCAGAAGCGATGTGATGCTGTTCTTCAAGAAGGGTGATAATATTCTCTTGAAGAACTACCGACCCATCTCGAGCCAATCGAGCCATATCTACAACTGTTTTCGAGAGTCATTACGAATCGTCTCGCTCGCAGGTTTCGAAAAGGCCGGTCACCATAGACCACATTCATACGCTGCGGCAAGTTATACAAAAGACCGAAGAATAAAACTTGCCACTATGCTTTGCGTTCGTGGACTATGAAAAAGCCTTTGATTCGATCGAGACCTGGGCAGTGCTGCAGTCTCTCCAGCCGGCCTAGCATGAGCGGCTTATAGCGCGCGATATGATATGGTACGGCATGCCGTCTTGCTTACACCTTAGTGGGGTAAGCAAGACAACTTGCCGTACCATATCATATCGCGCGCTATAAGCCGCTCATGCTAGGCCGGCAGAGGTGCAAAATAGACTAAAGGTACATCGAAGTGCTGAGGTACTTATACCAAAACGCCACCATGTCGGTCCGATTACAGAACCAGAGCTCTAATCCTATCCAACTACAGCGAGGGGTGAGACAGAGAGACGTCATTTCTCCGAAACTCTTCACAGCTTCGTTCGAGGACATTTTTAAGCTTCTGGACTGGAAAGGATGCGGCACCAACATCAATGGCGAGTACCGTTAACACACCTGCGGTTTGCCGATGATGTAGTTCTCATGGCTGAGAACTTGTAGACGCGAACACAATGTTCGAAGATCTCAGCAATGCTTCTCAAAAAGTGGGTCTGAAGATAAACATGGATAAGATGAAAATCATGTCCAATTCCCATCATCATCATCTTCATAGCGTATGGCTAGACTGCGTTATCCTAAACCTCCAAACTTAAGTTATTTAGCCAATCTACGGCTGCAGGCGATAGTTGGTGAAGCTCTGCCAAGCCGCCCGAAAAAAGGTGCAGTGGGCAGTCCTCGACTATATGCTGTAGGGTCTGGTCTGATGCCCCACACTCACAGGCAGGCGAGTCTTTTAGTCCCCACTTGTGTAGATGGTGATTTGACCTCCCGTGTCCAGTTCTGAAGCGATTCAGCTTAACCCATAGAGCACGTTGAATATCGCACCCTGCGGGCGTCTTCGTTGGATCGGGTACTAAGTGCTTATAGGGGTGATTAAAAGCTTCCCATGAAGAGCGCCACGCTTCGATTGTGCTGAAATGGTCCTTGAGACAATCGTCGTTCCAGATGGGGAATCTAGACGGCAAGCGGTAAGGAGGAAGATAGTCTAGTGTCTCCCGGATCGGCATCTTTGGGTCTTGACTCTTTTGCCATTCAGCAACTGCCGCGCTGCGTCTGCGCAGCTCGGGCGGAGGAATGTGGGCCAGCGTAGAGAGCCAGGCTAGTGGGGTCGATTTAATGAGTCCGGTGATGATGCGCATAGCCTCGTTGAGCTGAGTATCTACCTTCTTGGTGTGCGCGCTTCGGTACCAGACTGGTGCACAGTATTCGGCAGCATAGTAAACCAGTGCGAGTGCAGATGTGCGCAAGACCGTAGCTGAAGCTCCCCAAGTGGTGCCAGCCAGACTCCTTATAATATTTAATCTGGTTTTTAGCTTCTGTGACAGACTTTCCAGGTGTAGTTTATAAGTTAAGGATCTGTCCATTATAACGCCTAGGTATTTAGGCGCAGGGTTATGTGTAACTGGCTCACCACAAAAAAAGACATTAAAGGCTTTGTTTGCCAAGCAGTTGGAGAGGTGGAAAGCTGCTACTTCTGTCTTTGCTGGGTTTGGGCACAGGCGCCACTTTCTGTAATAGTCGCCCATCAAATTGAGGTCTGCGGATAGTGCTGCTTCGCCCTCTTCGAAAGTCTTTACTTGGAAGGCAAGTGCTAGATCGTCAGCGTATGCAAATTTGCGGCTCCTCGTGTCAGGCATGTCGCTGATATAGGTGTTGAAAAGGAGTGGCGCCAACACTGAGCCCTGTGGAAGGCCATTTTTAAGAAGCTTTTGGCTGCTCGCTTTTTCGCCTAGGTGTACTCGGATGCTTCGGGGGCCCAAAAGAGATTTGACGAGACCCAGTGTTCTCTTACACGGTATCACGTGACTCAGCTTATACATAAGACCCTCCAACCAAACAGTATCGTACGCAGCGCTGAGGTCTACGAAGGCGACGAAAGTCTTAAGACCACTTTGGAAGCCAGCTTCAATGTAAGACGATAGCGCGAGGACCTGGTCTGCACAACTCCTACCCTCTCTGAAACCTGCCTGCGCAGGTGGGATGGAGGCATTGACGTTCTTGTATATACGGTTGTACACCAGGCGTTCCAGAAGTTTATAGGTAACAGAGAGGAGTGATATCGGTCTGTAACTCGATGTTTCGTCTGTTGGTTTTCCAGGTTTTAGTAGCGCGATGACCTTTGCTTTCCTCAGTACGTCCGGGATTGAGCAGGCCTCGAGAATGTGGTTAAAAAAACCAAGTAGCCAGCGCTTTGCGGTCTTTCCGAGGTGAAGGAGGAACTCGGGGTATATATCGTCAGGCCCAGCAGCTTTATTCGGTTTCGTAGACCTGAGTGACGTCAGCAGCTCTGACATTGTTACTTACAATTACAACCAGCCAGCCATACGGCTGGCTGTAAGTTTTGATATCTTCGCCTGATTTTTGGTTTCGGATCCACTTTTGACGCAGCTCCCTAGTCAGCACTTTGTCGATGGCAGCAGCTTTGGTGAGAGACTGCAATCGTTTAGCAATTGACCCTGGATGGATAGATGGGGTTTTCTGTTCATGCTGTGGGGCTGCTCCAAGTTGGCGTAACAAGGTCCAGCTCTTCTTACTCGAGTGTGTGAAATTCATGGTTTCCACTCTTGTCTGCCACTTAGTCCTTCTTGATGCATCCAGTGACTCTAGTAGTTTGTGTGCTGCGTTAGCGTCGTTACTAGCAAGAAACTCTTCGTATGCTTCTTCGGTCTCACTTGACCACCCTGGAACATAGTCTTTGCGAAATCCTCGTGGGATTGAGCGTTTTGCAGCTGCTATGACAGCCCTGGTGAAACGGTTGTAGTTGTTGACCTTCGGATTAATGAAACGCAGGGTTGAGTCCAGGCTTTCGGAGGTGTTCCAATCTGCCTTGTTAAAATTCCAGCGAGGACGCGGGGTAGACTTAATCAGAGGGACCTGGATGCCGATGGTGATCAGAGCAGGTCTGTGTTGGCTATGAGGGAAACCAGACAGGATACGCCTTGATATGGAGAGATTTTTGCCCTGGTTATCCTCGGATGCAAAGCATAGGTCGGGGTTTGTATTGCTGCCCCATCTGGCGGACCTGAAAGAGCTTTTATCTTTTGGGTCGAAAATTTGCCGGATGTTATTTGTTTCAGCCCATGTGTGAAGTACCTCTCCGTTGCTGTCGTTTTTCTTATATCCCCAGGCTGTGTGTCCCATGTTGCATCCGATGTCCAATTCCCATGTTGCATCCGCTCCAGTTAATGTTGGGAACATTACACTCGAAGTTCTTGACCACTATGTCTACCTGGGACAGACAATCCAATTAGGTAAGCCCAACTTGAGAAAGAGATGTCTCGTCGAATCCAGCTCGGATGGGCAGCGTTTGGGAAGCTCCGGCATATATTCGCGTCCAAAATTCCTCAATGTCTCAAGACTAAAGTCTTTGACCAGTGAGTGTTGCCAGTTATGACTTATGGAAGCGATACGTGGTCTTTTACCACGGGTCTCATAAGAAGGCTCAAGGTCACCCAGCGAGCAATGGAGAGAGCGATGCTTGGTATTTCCCTGCTTAATCGAATCAGAAATGATGAGATCCGCAGGAGAACTAAAACGACCGACATCGCTCGAAGGATTGCTCAGTTGAAGTGGCAGTGGGCGGGACACGTAGCGCGGAGAACCGATGGCCGTTGGGGCGAAAAGTGTCTCGAATGTCGACCGCGAACCGGACGACGTTCCGTGGGCAGGCCCCCTACAAGGTGGACCGACGATCTGGTCAAGGTCACGGGAAGCCGCTGGATGCGGGCAGCGCAGGACCGATCGTTGTGGAGATCTTTGGGGGAGGCCTATGCCCAGCAGTGGGCGTCGTACGGCTGAAATGATGATGATGATGAATTATTATTACCTATATTAACTTTTGTTTTGTAACAAACTAACCACTAAAACACTTTAATTAGTAACTTTTAAACACAGCGAACTTCGCGAACAGAGAATTCAAATACAACAACTTCAATAATCTGCTAGTTTTTTTTTACATGTGTGTGTGGTTTGACAGTTGATATCGCTAGCTTGCTTCATCATCTTGCATTTCAAATACAAAAGAATATGATAGATACATTTATCACAGCTAAAACCATAAAAATATGAAGATAAGTCGTTTCATCCGTCCCACGGATAACCGCGTGTGTGGCGAATCCGCTGTCGTGCGTTCAACGGACAAACACAAATAAAGGGTTAACAAAGTAAAAAAATATTTAAGTACTTTCAAAAATTAAAAGCCTTTATAAGATAGACACTTAAATTAACGAAATTGTAAACAATGACTTACCACGCAACAACGAAATTGTAAGCAATGACTTACCACGCGACTCAACAAACTTTTTATACATTTGACGAGATTAAGCGCGTACGCCTCATCAGGCGGGATCACGACGCTTAGTCGCGCGCGTATTAAATTCAATAAAATACAAGAGCACCGCGTGGTACCGCGCGTACGCCGCGCGCGAGCTAGTGGTGTTCTTGTATATTGCTGAATTTACTACGCTCGCGCCACTCGACTACGCGTCGTGATCCCGCCTGACGCAGCATACGCCCTAAGATTCCATACTGACTGAACCTGAGTGAGAGATGGTGACACCATGAAAATAAATTGGTGATCTAATATTTCCTTATTATTTTTGTAGGCCTCTGTATCAACTGAGTTACGTGAGCTGGAAGCCAGAAGAGCTCGCTTGCAGAGAGAAGCAGTAGCAGCCAGTGCAAAAGCAGATAGTGCTAAGGCAGAGCATGCGCGGGCAGCAGCAGAATTACAACGTCTGCGCGTCTCAGCCGATCAGGCTAGACTTGCCCAGCTCGAGGCCATCCGCAGGGATTCCCCTGAATTGGCACCACCACTTCAAATACTCGCTGCTAGACCACCGCCAATCTTACCCCCCATCGACCCCGCCTCAGAACAACACTGCCGCATGTTCTCCTGCTTCGATCACTCCCGATGCTCCTTAACTTCAGGATTCCCAGTCTATTTGTATGATCCTGATATCTATGCTCCCCTCATTGGCGCTGAAGTAGATGGCTTCCTGAAAACCACGTTGCGGCAGACTTTAGGATATAACACTCATTTAACACGAGATCCCAATAAAGCCTGCATATATCTAGTCCTCATTGGTGAAGCATTTCCATTTCAGAAGATTTCGTAAGACAATTTTATTATTACTTTTTAAATAAAACAACATAAACGTACTTATAATTATAATCGATTACAAGTGATGGTTTTTATTGCAGATCAACAACAGAGCCTTATAAATTATTATTGAATGAGACTGCACTAAAAGGCTTACCCTTCTGGGGAGGTGATGGAAGAAATCATGTTTTAATGAATTTGGCTCGACGAGAGCTTTCAGTGGGGTCTGGCGATGCGTTCCGTGGTGTGTCAACAGGGAGAGCTATTATTGCCCAGTCTACGTTTACATATAACCAATTTAGACCTGGGTTCGATATAATAACACCTCCTGCATTGGGCCCGCCGGGGGGAGACGTGTGGGTCGACTGTGCACCTATAGCACCTGCAAGAAGAAAATATTTGATAAGGTATCATAGTATGAAAATCTGTCAAATTTTCATTTAATATATTAATGACGAAATGAAAAATACTTGCGTTAAATTTCAAATATTGAGGATTTTGATCCGCTTTCATTAGCTAATATTAGTTTTCAGGGATCACAACCGCCGGCCAAAGGGTTGGATAAGGATCAGGACCAGAAGCTGATAGAGTATTTGCAGAACGCAAGTACATCACCAGACACGTTCTATCTGCAATTTGAATGCGATCCCCCTGTTGAAAAGAGTTCGTTGTTGCCAATAGGAGATTGGGCGCTGTGCGGCACTGATCGGTCTCGACGCGCAGTATTGAGAGACTCGACGTTTGTGCTCATTCTGGCGCCAGCTGATCGAACATACACGACGACCGCGTTGTTACAGGCGCGATTATACGAAGCTCTGAGGTCAGGAGCTATTCCAGTCATTCTCGGTGGAGACAGAATTCGCCTGCCATTCGATGAAGTGTTAGATTGGAGACGAGCGGTCATAGCGTTGCCGAAAGCTCGCGTGACCGAACTGCATTTCTTGTTACGAGCGATGGCGGACGCCGATTTGCTTGCCTTTAGGAGACAAGGTCGAGTGCTTTGGGAACGGTACCTTAGTTCTGTCCAGACAAGTGTGGACTCATTGCTGGCTACTATTCGGACTCGAATGAATATTCCTGCGCCACCGGCCACGTCCACTATGGGGTCGCCGGCATTCAACGAGTCGTATTATCCACCGAAACTTGAACCTCCAGCAGTTGACACGGAACCCGAAGAGACACTCGGGCCATTGGAAGCTCCTTATGTTAGTCCAGCGTACCGCCGGAATTATTCGCTGGGATTGCTTCATGGGTATGTATTAAAAATATGATAATGTACCTACGCTGTCTATAGTTTTTACTTTATCTGACATTGTTATTGAAATATATTCCATCGGACAATGAACTAGCACTCAAACCCTAATAGAAAACATCAACATTGTTATCAAAACTACTGTATTGACGCGACAACATTTCCCTCAACTGCAATGAAACATAGGTAGTAACTGAAAAATCGGAATATTTTTTTTTAATACCTAATCCATTATTTTTAGTTACGAATTGTGGAACGACTGGGGCGAGCCGTTCGCGCTGTACCCGCAAATGCCTTGGGACCCGGTAGTGACGTCAGAGGCGCGTTTCCTCGGGTCCGCGGCGGGTTTCCGGCCGATCGGCGCCGGCGCCGGTGGCTCGGGTCGGGAGTTCAGCGAGGCGCTCGGGGGAGACCGGGCGAGAGAACAGTTCACTATAGTCATACTGACTTATGAGAGGGAAGCGGTGTTGGCAGCGGCGCTTACACGGTTAAGGGGCTTGCCGTATTTGAACAAGGTTTGTTAGTTTCCTTGCTTACTTTTTACTGAAAGATAATCTCGGAACTTTCTTCAGCGAGGCGCTCGAGGGAGACAGACCTAGAGGTTACACTTTAATATAACAAAACTCGGCGCTCGGGCAGGCGTCTGTCACTCGATGTACTTGCGCGCAACTCTCGTCCGCACCGCCGGCGGTGCAAATCCATAGAAATTAGGTCCGCAAAAGAGCTAGAATATATGCGATAGAAAGAGATGCAACGAGTGGCCGTTCGTAATTTTCGCCGTACAAGCTGAATTTCACTTTATTGCGTTATAGTTAGAGTTGCTATTTATTTCAATGGCTTAGCGCAGTATCTGTTACGTAGTAACTATTTAGTAATCTGTGCCCGCGTCCGTGGCCGCGTGGCCGGAGAGCGGCGCTCCAGTGGCGGTGGTGCGGGCGACGAGGAACTCGCTTAACAACCGCTTCCTACCGTTCCTCCTCATAGTAGTTCATACTTCGCATAATGTAAACCACCCTTCTCCTTTCCAAGTTATAATAGTGTGGAACGGGCCTTCGCCAGGGGTCTCTCACTCGATGTACTTGCGCGCGTTACTAGCCTACTCTCGCCCTCACCGCCGGCGGTGAGAATTCAGTGGGCTGCCAACAACCGTCATACGCGCGCACGCACTGTATTCGTGTTACGCTCGGTCAATTTAGTTGTCATACGAACCAAATAAGTGATCTGTGCTTGTTAAACGTTAGTTTTATTTAGAAAAATTACTTCTGATGGTGGAAATTTATGTGCTGTTGATGGGTATACGTCGAATAATAAAAGAAATAAAACGATTTATTTTTTTAGTCTACCAGCTTATGTAGAAAGGTGAGGATGTATTAGTTTTTTTGATAAAATAATATAAATATTACCTGGTAAGTTAGTAATTTATTTTCAAAATATATAAACAAACAAATAAGTAGGTACTTAGGTAGGTACCGTTAATTGGTTAAATTATGGTTCGGCTTTATTCAGGGTGGGTACAAAATGAAATACCTATAGTGAAACATAGGTCAAGAATTTATCGAAATAATACCTAAGTATTAAATTAGTCTACTTTTTATGGACTGTGTACCACCCATGAGCTGTGCGTATCGACTAATGACCAATTCGCGAAATAACTACCTACGTAGTCGACAATGCGTGTCTAAATATTTTTATTTTCCTAAAACACAATTAGAAACATGTGTTTGAAATATTTTTACCGAAAGAATCAACCCTAGTCCGATTGCCGCTCGCTCTGACGTCACGTGGTCTCGCGCAGCTGCGAAGCAATAGTGACTTTATACTCAAAGCTGTAGGTGCATTTTTGTACGCATCAGAAAAAGTAGTCTTAACGCAGTAGGTATCGAACATTTTCTATGGAGTAATTTATCTGTTACGTAGTAACTATTTAGTTATCTGTGCCTTCGCCGCCCGCGTCCGTGGCCGCGTGGCCAGACAGCCGGGATTCCCGTGGCGGTTGGTTGGTTGGTTAGTGTGGAACGGGCCTTCGTCCCCCGCGTCCGTGGCCGCGTGGCCGGAGAGCGGCGCTCCAGTGGTGGAGGTCCGCAGGACGACGAACTCGCTTAACAACCGCTTCCTACCGTTCCACGTCTAGTAGTTCATACTTCGCATATGTAAACCTCCCTTCTCCTTTCCAGGTGATAGTAGTGTGGAACGGGCCGTCGCCCCCCGCGTCCGTGGCCGCGTGGCCGGAGAGCGGCGCTCCGGTGGCGGTGGTGCGGGCGACGCGGAACTCGCTCAACAACCGCTTCCTGCCGTTCCACCTCATAGACACGGAGGCGGTTCTGAGTGTCGACGACGACGCGCACTTGAGACATGATGAGATTATTTTTGCCTTCAGGTATTGAAATAAGCAGTTCTGTTCGTACTAGTCGGTTTTATCAAGCATCGTATCCACTTGGAAACAATTGACGCACGATTGCGTTTGTTGGGGGACTTTTGTTTAGCAACGTTGTCTGTCCATGCATGTCCTATCGTCGGCAACAGTCTGACACCATTCCAGACAACTAAATATTGATTTAAACGCTACGCGCCACGTCTCCAATTTACATCATTGGTTGCTCAAGATCAACTGTATGTTAATCGGAAATAAACAACAAGCCGCATGTCATGTAGCACGCTAGCTGGCAACGTCGTTCAACGTTGCTGCGCATGTTGAGCGTCATGTGTTGCGTGCCAATGGTTGCCTAGTGGATACGATACGAGGCACCCATTGGCGGAGCGGCCGAAAATGGCCAGAGTATTATATTGTAAGTCAGTCAGGCAGGTATGTCAATTTGGCCCCATTCGGCCGCCCGGGCGTCGAAGAGTTTGATGCCACAAAAACAAAACAATGAGGTTAGAACTAGTAACTGAGTGTGCCGCGCTTGGAAACGTGAAACGTCCTTTGCTTAAAATAACACCAACACTTATTTGACGGGTCCTTTGGCGCAGTGGTACTGATCATACTTCCTGAGCCAGGGGTCGTGAGTTCGATCCCCACCCGGGACAAAAGTTTGTGATGAGCATTTGTGTTCCGTGTCTGGGTGTTATATAATTATTACAAATAGGTACCCCCGTTGCTTGTTTCTTATTTCCGTAACACAAGTGCTTACGCAGTACGCTACTATTACTTCAGAATCTGATCAATTGTATTGTGTGATGTCGTCTAATATTTATTTATTTTTATGTCATTCCTTATTTTATTTCGTTCAATTTTTAATTTCTTCACTTGGTCATGGCAACGTGCCTGTTTAACATTCCACACTCCATTCAGTACTAAATGCATGATATTATGCCCTTTTTAACATCTTTCTTTTGGTCTCTGATTAATAGTATACTAGCGATACTATCGATACGCCTATCGATAGTTTGGCATTTCTCGATTAAAACTATGAAGATAGTAAACCCTTCGAGCAACGCGGGTCTTCCGTCCCGGAAGGGAGTAGCCTTAGCGAGTTTACTCTATTCAAATAGTTCTGTCGTTTTTTTGGGGGGGGGAAATGTGCACACAAGTGCAATTCCGTATACTTACATACAAAAACAATACTGTAAAGACGACACTAACACATAGAAAATGAAACAATACAGCGACAATTTGTGTACGGATGAGTCACAACTCACTCACACATTGCCTCGATTTCAACGTAAATAGGGCTGGACTCAACTGTCGATGCAGCAATATCGATAAATTTCAATTTCGGAAGAAGGACTAATAAAGGTAACAAACTGAAACATATTACTAATATTATTTTTATTTATCGGTTAAACAATTATTGCTTAACTAGTGGATCCTCGCGGTTTTACCCGTGTGGTACCCGTTCCCGTGGGAATGTCGGGATAAAATATAGTCTATAGCCTTCCTCTCTAAATGGACTATCCAACAATAAAAGAATTTTTCAATTCGGTTCAGTAGTTTCTGAGATTAGCGCGTTTAAACAAACAAACTCTTCAGCTTTATAATATTAGTTAAGATTTCTTATAATTATTATTAGGTATTTATGTAGGATCTTACTAACAGTTTTTGATATTCTATTATATAAAAATCTCTTGTCACGGTTTTTGTGGTTGCGCTTCTCCAAAACGGTTCGAACGATTTTGTAGTAATGTTTTTTTTTCTTGGTAGGTACGAGAATAGTAATAAGACTTAATATTATACCGCTATTTCTAAGAGCTGATGATTTTATACCGCAATCGCTACTGATGATCTGTTTTGTAAGAGTGCGACCACATACGCGCTGTGACACGAGATATTAAAATTCAAAATTGCTATTTAGGTTAAGATTACAACACTCGTGAACGTCAAAGCAGCTACGCCATCAGTTCGCAAATCCTACGGCGGGAGACCTTGCAAGAAGGTTTTCTTGGCAAGGCAAGGCAAGAAAACCTTTAAGGGCAATCTTTTTCTCCCTGTTATATTTTATACAGAGTCGTCAAATTGAAATTGAATTCCATCACAATAGAATACTTAATTTAAGTAGTAACATTTGCTCTTAATATTATATACTGTGTGGGAAGTGATGCAACTGGGTAAAGGAAGACTGATGGTGTGTCTTCCTTCCGGGCTAGGTGTTGTTAGCCCGGGGACAACTGTCCAATGGTTGTATGTCGGAGTTTGTATATATGCTAAGTGTTTGAAGAACTTCGTAAGCGCGATCTAGTTACTTCATACTATTCAGCGGCGTGCTTAGCAGTTATGTGCGCGCATCGTCTAGATGTCGCCACAAATGTAACAGTAAACCATTTTCAACTAAACAAGAAATCAAATATGTCAACATGTTAGGCATAGCTGAACTTGTAGATCCAGCAGTATTGTAAGATGGTTCAATGGGTTATGAATGGCTCTGGAAAATAAGTATAACAGTGAGATGCAATTTTGTGACTTTATTAAAACACCGAGAATACTTAGAAGACTTGCGGCAAAAATGCAGTCTGTTATTAAATTTGGTACATATTGAATTCTCCGTTATTATTCTCCTTTTCTTTGGAAGGGCTTGAAAATCAGATGACATGAAATGGGTCGAGCAAATTACACTGCTCCGCTTGAGATCCCAGGTTTGCTTATTATTGCAAAAACTTTTCCATGAATTCTTTAATTCAGGATTTTTATGGAAGCTGTAAACACAAAAAGTGCGATAAATAAACAATGAAATCATAATGCTTTCATCATATTTGATCCAAAAAAAAAATAGGCCGTCGTGGATAATCGATCGGACGGGCCTATTATTTTTATAACGTATATTCTACACCGCCGTGTCTTCATTCATACTTGATGTTACGGAACCCTCAGTGCGCGAGTCTGACTTGCTCTTGATCGGTTTTTGTTTATTCTAATTACATGCTAGGTAACCCAATAATAATAACGTACTATAGTTCATATAAAACCATGATAACAATCATTTGTACATATGAATAAATAACGTCTCGTCGCGTCGCCAACTGCCACTCAAATTTATCGACAAACATTATGACATGTAACGGTAACATCACTGTGTTGCCCATCGTCGGCGAGAAGTCGGATTTATCGCGCGACCGATCTGAAATTTGTATTAACCGGTCGAGCTAACATGACAGCTGCAGGTTATACCCGTCCTTCTCACTCTCCGGGCATGCGGAATCGAGTGAAAGAGAAGAGTATAAACTGCAGGCGTCATGTTTGCTCGACAGAGTTATATGGGCGAGCGGACTTGATGTTGCTGAACAAATCCGTCAACAATTTAAGAATAAAATATGCGAATTTTGGTATTTAAATGTAATTAAATAGCAATAATATGATTAGAATTTACTTGCATGTGAAATGTTACACCATCTTTTTGTTAACTTGATGTTCCAGACCTTTTTTCTACAGCAAAAAAACTGAGCAATTCGGCATTTTTAATACTGCGGCGTTCACTTGCGCGACTGGACTCGGTCTAGTAAAAAATCTGAGTGCAACTAGTTTTTATAAACGCCTATGCCCACTTGGGCTAGTACTTTGACAGAGGGGAAATGCTTCGTATGCCTACTCCCTTCCGAGACGGAAGGCCCGCGTTGCTCGAAGAGTAAACCTATCGATAGTTCGGCAACACTAATTAATACCTGACACCAGCCTGACACACAGTTTTTAATACCCAACCATGTCTTATGGAAATTGTTAAAACTTATTCTAAACGTTATTTATTCTATTGAATGCCTGTAGTGTTTCCCTGAGATATATTAACTATATGTTCTTCTTTCACAGAGTGTGGCGCGAGCATCGAGACCGCATCGTGGGATTTCCCGGTCGCTACCACGCGTGGGATCTCAATTTCAATAACGGCTTCCTTTACAACTCCAATTATAGGTAATTCATTTATTTTTTATAAATAAAATTAACAGGAATATGATTCTTTGATCCGGCTCGATGGACCATAATTATCACGTGTTTAAAACTATTTTGTGTCAACGAGTGCGTAGTTTTCAATGCGTAGTGCGAGTTTTCAGTTAGTTGCGTTGATGCAAACTTCGTTTTGTATGGGACTGAGGATGGAAGGATGAATACGCTATCCAAAATGTAACAAGCTCTGTGCACTCGCAGAGTCTTACCTTATATTAATTACAAGCTGCTCCGTGCGTTTTTACCCACGTGATGCACGTTCCCGTGGAAATATCGGGATAAAATGAAGTCTATGGCATTCAAGAATAATGTAGCTTTCTATTAGAGAATTTTTTTGAAATCGGCCTTAGAGCCAGCGCGCACTTGTGATTTTTAGTCGACCGATAGTTTAGTCGTAATCTTAAGACGATCGCGATTAAACTGTCGGCCGACAGTTGGGCGATAGTTTTGTTGAATGCAGTGCGCGCGCTCACATAGTCCTTCATGCACATTACCGACCGACCGATAGTTGTGCTGTGCGATAGTTTAATCGAACAACTATCGATTTTAATCGTCAGTGCGCGCACTGCCATTAACTCTATACTAAATCCGAGAACGACCAAGCTATCGCGCGATTAAAAATCACAAGTGCGCGTTGGCTCTTATACTTTTTGGGTATATTCATGACGGACAAACATAAAAAAATATTTCCTCTTCATTATTAGTGTAGACTATACGTGTGTGGTTTTAAAGAAAATATCTAAATCGCTTGCTCTTATCGTCTGTAGTTGCGAGCTTAGTATGGTGTTGACTGGCGCAGCGTTTGTCCACCGCTACTACCTGTGGGCGTACTGGCGAGCGCTGCCCGCCGCCGTACGGGACCACGTGGACGAGTACATGAACTGCGAAGATATCGCCATGAACTTCCTCGTCGCGCACATCACCAGGAAGCCGCCTGTCAAGGTACGATCTATTCTAGACCTTAAGTTGTCCCACATAGGTCTGATAGCGTACTGGCAAGCACTGCCCGCCGCCGTACGGGACCACGTGGACGAGTACATGAACTGCGAAGATATCGCCATGAACTTCCTCGTCGCGCACATCACCAGGAAGCCGCCTGTCAAGGTACGATTGATTCTAGACCTTAAGTTGTCCCACATAGGTCTGATAGCGTACTGGCGAGCGCTGCCCGCCGCCGTACGGGACCACGTGGACGAGTACATGAACTGCGAAGATATCGCCATGAACTTCCTCGTCGCGCACATCACTAGGAAGCCGCCTGTCAAGGTACGATCGATTCTAGACCTTAAGTCGTCCCACATAGGTCTGATAGCGTACTGGCGAGCGCTGCCCGCCGCCGTACGGGACCACGTGGACGAGTACATAAACTGCGAGGATATTGCTATGAACTTCCTTGTCGCGTACATCACAAGGAAGCCGCCTGTCAAGATACTAACAATTCTAGACCTTATGGTATCCTACATAAGGTCTGATAGCGTACTGGCGGGCACTGCCCGCTGCTCTAAGAGATCATGTCGACGAGTTACTACAAGTATATTGCCATGAACTTCAAGGTATTATCGATTCTTATCCTTATGTTGATGTTCATAAAGTTTAAAAGCGTGCTAGTAGCCGACTGCGATCACGTTGACGAGTAAAATAATATGAACTGCGAGAAGATCGCCACGAACTTCCTCGTTGCGCACATCATCAAGAAGCCGTCCGACAAGGTAGACTAGACTTTTAGTTAGAAGGAAGCACTTATGCGAGGCAGTGCTGGCTGAGTAGGCACTTGTGGTACCGAGCTCGGCCGGATACTGTGTTTACATGTACCGAGCACAGACGAGAGTACTGTCCCGCTAATTCACTCGGTACTTGTGATCTAGACATAGTATGGGCATACGCCCGTCGTCACCCCGCCCAAGCGCGGCCACGTCGATGAGTATTAAAAATTACTATGAACGAACAAAATTTTATGAAATTCACCATAGATTTCTAATTTACTCAGCACCACAAATCTGTCGTGGTTTTTTTCTTTAAACAAGTAAGCGAATTTTCCATATGCAATGGACGCGTGGACGTTAATACGTTGTTATCAATTGATCCAGGTGACATCTCGGTGGACATTCAGATGCCCAGGGTGCCCCGTGACGCTGTCGGCTGACGAAACACATTTCCACGAGCGACACAAATGTATACAGTTCTTCTCACAGGCAAGTACTATTTTTAAGATTTAAATGATTTTTGAGGTTGAGCCTATGAACATTCATCGGAAAAGTTGTAATAGAAAATACAACCAGTCCCAAGTAGGTTTTTGAACGGGATTCGAACCTTTGGAAATTCGGGGTCCAATGCTCATAAACATAATAAAAATTTGGGCATATGATTAAATCTCCAAGTGCTCTCGCCTCGTATCGAATTAGCACCAAAAATTGATCTGCATCTTTAATAAGACCAGTTCCCATTCACAATCCGAGTAAACCCGAGTGAAAAATCATAAAATTACACTGTAAAAAAATCGTGTCAAAATATATCTAAAGTGCAACAAAAATATCTGTTCCGCTTATAATCTTTGGAAGTAAAACATTTTTCATAGGCAGTCCATTTTGACAGCTAATAGATGCTCCCCCGTCAATCCTGTCACCGGAACAGACAGGAATGTGAGTCGTACAGGTTAATTTATTTAGAGTCCGTGTCAGATAACTCTTCGCGTGACTGGGGCATTTTTAGAGCTACATAGTTACAGTACATTTTTTTTGTTCAAAAATTATGGATAAAGATTAATTCGATTCCGACCGCGCGAACTCTAACTTTATATTTTCTCGGCAGGTAATGGGATATACTCCTTTACTTTCAACGCAGTTCCGAGCCGATTCGGTTCTCTTCAAAACACGAATACCACATGATAAACAAAAATGCTTTAAGTTCATTTAGTGTATAAGCTTTAGATCTGTGTATATGTAAATGGGTGGAACAACTTCATATGTACATTAAACCTTTATAATTATAAGCTTATGTGAATGCTGAAAGCAGTATGGACAAAATCAAAAGCAAAAAACTATTTTATTTCCAAAGTGACAATTATGTTCTGAATTTATGTTGAATCAAGCTTAAAATATTTATTGATATGTAAGCAAATATAATTTTGACAGAAAAAGATCAGTTCATAAAGGCACTATGTAACTAATACTATGTGAAGAAAGCGCCTTTATATTCTTCAGTTGAGCTTTCATATTTTCTTATTTAAGTACACAAGTGCATTAAAATGTTTAAAAGCGCTTAAAAACTTAACCCAGATGATCAAATTAGATTTTTCTTAAATGTTACATAGTGCCTTTATGTGCGTGATGTCTTCTATGGATGCCGAAAAAAGCATTTAGGAACTCTGAAAACGTAAAACATTTTCTTGCTTTAAAGTTTATTTTCAGCGTAACATTTTTTAATATAATGTACAGTTTTTAGTGATAAATACATCGTATGAAACGATCCCTCATTGACAGAACAATTCCTACTGCTTTTTTACCATTATTTAAATTAACTAAAATACGCGTTAAATGAATTGTGAGCTATTCTAGTTACCTATTTTATAAAGGTTAAAATAATTAAATTGTACAGTTTTATTATAGAACATCGAAATAAATTGTGAATAACGCATTTGTAAAAATTAAGCTACGATATTTTTTTTATTTAATTATACATGATTTTTTGTGAATTGTAATATACCTCGGATGCTGGCGGCGCGGCAGGGTCGCGCGACCGAAGCGACTGACTGCTTAAGACACCTTCCTAAATTACCTTTATAAATAAGTAAAGCAAATTTCCTAATTTAAACTTTATCTTCTAAGCTCCTATGTGTATTTATATAGATTCTTTAATTAGCGTTCTAAATAAGCAAAGCAAACGACGATGGGACAAAACGTCCCCAAAAACCAACAGATTTGAAATGTATCTCAGGTGAAAAAATATTAATATAGTGACAACTTTTCACTATGGCGACATCCCTCAAATGTGTGGGAATTCTGGGAAAATATTGTTTTAATATTGTTATTTTACTACAAAAGTAACACCTACGTTAATAAAAAAATCTTTAATTTTTACCATTTCTAAGCGACTTCAAAAAAAAGGAGCTTCTCAGTTTGATCTGTGTGTATGTATGTATACAACGTGTTAATGAATAAACCCAAAACCTCTTAGGCGGTGATTATGATCATGAATATGAACAACCTTTACTATAGGCAGGCCTATTTCACTCCCCGTGTCGGCTCGAAAACGCGGCGGCAACGCCGGCGTTGAAAATCCATAGAAATTAGGTCCGCAAAAGAGCTAGAATATATGCGATAGAAAGAGATGCAACGACAACGAGTGGCCGTTCGTAATTTGCCTGCGCCGTACAAGCTGAATTCTACTTTATTGCGTTATAGTTAGAGTGGCTATTTATTTAAATGACTTAGCGGAGTAAACTATCTGTTACATAGTAACTATTTAGTAATCTGTGCTATAGGGCCAACTCTGCAACCCAACAAAAAAAATCAGCTGTTTCATACAAATTGTCAATACTTACTCGACCAAATGTATGGAACAGCTGTTTTTTTTGTTGAGTTGCAGAGTTGGCCTCATAGTAAAAGTTGTTCATATTAAGCACAATCACCACCTAAGGGGTTTTGGGTTTATTCATTAAGACGTTGTACCGCAATTATCTTGCGTTTAGCTGATCCGATTGTGATGCAGTTTTCAGGAAAGTATTTTGTTACATTTAGAAGGTTTTGGTATTTTAACCGACTTCAAAAAAGGAAGTTCTCGGTTTGACTAAACCCCATGGATTTTGACATTGAATATGGCTATTAATCTCTTTATAGATACGTATGAAATTTACTATGGGTCTCATAAGAAGGCTCAAGGTCACCCAGCGAGCAATGGAGAGAGCGATGCTTGGTATTTCCCTGCTCGATCGAATCAGAAATGATGAAATCCGCAGGAGAACTAAAACGACCGACATCGCTCGAAGGATTGCTCAGTTGAAGTGGCAGTGGGCGGGACACATAGCGCGGAGAACCGATGGCCGTTGGGGCGGGTTCTCGAATGGCGACCGCGAACCGGACGACGTTCCGTGGGCAGGCCCCCTACAAGGTGGACCGACGATCTGGTCAAGGTCGCGGGAAGCCGCTGGATGCGGGCAGCGCAGGACCGATCGTTGTGGAGATCCTTGGGGGAGGCCTATGCCCTGCAGTGGGCGTAGTACGGCTGAAATGATGATGAAATTGTCGACACACAAAAGGTATGTTGGAGGGTACGGGTCCCATACAAAGGTGATGTCCAAAAATGTATGAGGTCTGGGCCACGTCTTTGTACAGTATACCAAAAAATTTATAAATATACGATAAACAGTTTCTAATTATTCAATTTCTTTAAAATCGCTTTGTTTTCTGGAAGGAACATTAAATAAAATGCAAAAACACATCAACAATTCATCATGGCGGAAGAATGAAGATGTTATTTTGATGTTGTTTGTCTGGTCTGTCTTGTGCTGTCTCTGTCAGCTGTCAGTCAATTGAATAATAACAAGAACTCACAGCACAGAGCAGAGTAGAATAGAACTCAACTCCATGACAGTGACAGTTTTTTTTTCGAAGAGTAGCCAGTTTTGACGCCTTATTTCGAGTAAAAAATATTGATTAGTTTTTATTAATAACCATTTAACCGTGCATTCTATAAAACAATTTATATTTTTCTTAGAATCAGTGAATTTTTCTCCATCTTTGGGGATGGTGTACATCGACGAGGCCCATATTGAGACATGTCCTTTGCCCATCATCCTTTATTCAAGTAAAAATGCGCTTATGAGCTTAGAAGTTCAAACCTTAATTAGGAAATTTGCTTTGTATTTGAAAAATTGATATAGAGAAAATAAAACGGTTTTATAGCAGATTTCCGGACGGGATTCAAACCCTAGTAATCCGGTCCAATGCTTTTTTCTATGATATTTTTCCTATTAGTAGTTACCATTGTGAATGCATAAAATTAATTTTAAAAATCATAAAGGAAGGTGAAAAAACACCTCTAGTTTGAATTTATATGGGAGCCACGCCACTTTTCATATAAATCGACCCATTTCGGTCGCTTGGGTCGCGCGACTCAGTCGCGCCGACAACATCGGAATTCTACCTTAACTTATTTTTAGACACCATAATCATAATTTACATAGGTTTTGGAATTGATAAAATGATGTTACATTTTTGACTTTCATATGATTTACTTCATTTATTATTTGAGATATAATTTGTATGCATATTACGTGCAATTGACGTGCTTTAAAATTGTTGTAAAAGTATTTTTATCTTTTGCTTTAGTTTTTTATTTAGTTACTATTCAGCTACGATCACTTTATATAAAGCATGAGATGACTTTTTTATAGATAAGTTATTACTTGAAGTATTATTTTATACAGGGTGTTAGGGGCACCTTTGCAAAAACTTTAACCATGGCTTCAGGCCATAGAGAGTTGAAACATTTTTTTCATTTCCGACAAAAAATCTTGCTGTGCGTTGTTCAGCATGATGGCCTGAAGCCATGGTTAAAGTTTTTGCAACGGTGGTGCCCCTAGCACCCTGTAGAATTCTTTGTTAAATAGTGTAATAAAGCCCAATAAAAAGCGATATTAGTTACTTTTTTTTTCTTATACAAAAACCGCAGAAATTTCACATAATTTAAGGCGAGGCTTCTCGACCGAAATAGGCACGCTAACGCTTGCTCGGCCACGCTCGATACACTTCGCGCGGACCCAGCGGCAGCCGGCAGTGAACTGTGAACTTGCGAGCGCCCCACGAATCGAAAATCACTTACAATTCAATTAAAAATGAAATAATAACAATAAAAAAAATATGACGGCCGGAATCCCTCAGCTATTCAAAGAAAAAATATTTTCATATGTTTTTCATTAACTAAAACCAAGTATACTGCAAGTAACTATGATATTTGAATTATTATTAGACGGATGTTTGTAATTTTATTTGATACAGTAAAGAATCACTAATGGAAAATGTAACGGCCGGAAGCTCTAGACATGGGCGTAATTTCAAGTTTTTAATTGGGGGGGCAAGACATACCTAAAAAAAAAACCTATACTGTATTTTATCGTATACTAACAGCCGCACGCGGTTTCGCCCGCGTGGTTGTACTGGTTGCCCAAAACATTACGAAATTTTGAAAGAAAAATGACTTTCAAACTCTCTAAAGAACGCGTTCGCGCCTTCTTGGAAAACAGGGCTACCAATATAGCGGCAAAGGAAATAAATGATGAAGCGCACGATACCTTTCTCAGACAGACTCGGATACGAAACGATACTGATATTTTATCATTTATATAAAATTAAAAACTAGCGACCCGCCCTCGCTTCGCTTCGGTGTAAAGTGGTATTCGGTACCATGTATTATACATATAAAACTTTCTCTTGAATCACTCTATCTATTAAAAAAACCGCATCAAAATCCATTGCGTAGCTTTAAAGATCTAAGCATACATAGGGACAGACAGCGGAAAGCGACTTTGTTTTATACTATGTAGAGATGAAACAAACAATGTACCTAAGTACCAAAAAAATATAAAAGCTTTAATCAAATAACATCACCACAACATATTTTAAACAAAATGAACCCTTTCTTTGGCTTAAATTAAAAGCATCGATTACTTTTGGAATGTCTACATCAACACTCCGCGCCGATGACGGTAGGTACATCATCGCCTGCGCACAGGCCAATAACCTATAAATACCGTCAAGTAATAATAAGTAGGTATAGTAATAATATTAGGTACTTCTTCTTGTTTTGGGTTCAGGAAAGGCAAGACTGTCTAAAGGAAAGGTATTTCTTTTAATAAAAAAAAATAAAACTTATTTGTTTAGTAGTAATTTGCGCTTATTAATGATAAATGAAGAAGTGCCACGTTCTGGAGTCCCTAAAATTCTGGGGGGGCAAAATACTGGGTTGGACAATTCTGGGGGGGGGCAACTGCCACCCCTTGCCCCCCCCCCCAAATTACGCCACTGGCTCTAGATAAAAGACTGTAAAATAACATATATTTTTTCCAAATTTTGAGTAGGTGCTTGTGGTTTGCGAGTAATCCATAATTTAAAATACCCTACTTTCGGGAATCATCGCCTTAAGCCTCAATCTCTAATCAAAATTTATTTTCATACAAACATGCAGACTTCAGAGTCATTTAATTTAAATATAACTGTCAGTATATTTCTACTATGCTTTATGTGTCAGATGTTTTGAATAAATACCTTAACTAACTTGATATGTAAGCCTAATGAAATAAATTTGAATATCTCTGCACATTCCCCTTCAGAAAATGTATAGAATTAGTTAACATAGAATGGAACATGAACAAAACTTCAAAGTTTTTCCGCCGTGGAGAAATTGAGATTTTCAGTTGTTTTGAAATGCTTTTTGAAAATACAGACATCTGGCCAAAACCAGGGGGATGTCACTCCGCAGTTTAGGTACGTTCGGCCGGCGCGCCTCCCGGGCAGGTGTATGGCAGAAGGATGCCGCTCGGCTCGTACGCTCCACGTTGCGCGTAAAACGATCGATAATTTCTGTGATTTTTGTGCACCGAACAATGACTACTAAACGTTCTTATAATTCGTATAAAAGATACTGTTGTGTTTACGGGTGCCTAAATAAAAGAAAGAACAAAAGAAACAACAAAACCGAACTCGCAAGTCGCACGCAACCCTAACCAGCGAGCGAGCTGTTTGAGACTTTCATAGAAATATAAACTCTCGCGCGTAGCTGTTGGATACAGTTTTGCTTGCATTTCGAACTTTAGGTTATTATAATAGTAGGCAAGCGATGACAAAGCGACCGGAATCAGACTTTATTTTCATGCTAAAAGATTTATTTTTATTTGAATGAGTTTGCAGAGTGCGTCTTCTGTACCAAATGGCTGCTGTACACGGGTAGGGTAAACGGTAGAGTAGAGCGGTAGAGTACTAAACTTTCTAAACTAATGTTGTATTAATTTAGTACTCTACCGCTCTACTCTACCGTTTACTCTACCCGTGTACAGCAGGCTTTAGTACTATTATATATTCTGTGCCAAAGCATCTGACCATAAATCATTGTAGAAATATACTGACGGTTTTATTTAAATAACTAACACCCGTGTATTTACAAACATTACTATGAGGTCTCACAGTGCGCGCGGACGCATAGTAATAGTTAGCAAGGGATGAATGTATTCGTTGCATGTATTTGCATCCCTTTCTAATTGTACCTGTGCGTCCGCGCGGACTGTAAAGGTCATAGCCCACTTATACCGCACCTCTCCGACCCAACCAAAGTATGAGCAGCCAAATATGGACTTAATATCGTTCACTGTAGATGCACTTTACAGTAACAATATAGCATAGCAGACAGCGCGCCGTAAGCGAGCCTGCCGCAAGCTAAAGTGCGTCTAAAGAGCTCGCCATTAAGTCCATATTTGACTGCTCATACATTGGTTGGGTGGGAGCGGTGCGGTATAAATGGGCTATGACCTTAAGACTGCAGCTTGCTACATAAAGGTGATCTGTGGTAAGACCTCATCGTAATGTTTGAATACGGGGGTATGCATGTTTGTATGAAAACAAAGCAAGTGTCCGTTTTTTCTGAAAAGTGGTTTTTATAGGTTTTATTGCACTATAGTTACATAAATCTAAAGGTTGTTTTTAGATAGATTATTGAAAAAGTATATTTATTCAATTTAAGGAAATTGTAAATGCCCTCATTAATTATAGCTTTGTTGTATTGCCGATACGTGCAATAAATCATATATTTTTAACCGACTTCAAAAATTGTTAAAACACGTTTTCGCGATGAAGCCGTAATATATACTGCTCTTAACAAAATAGGGCCCACCGCATTATTTTCTAAACCTTTGTTTACAAAATCTTTTTATGGTTATTGTAACATAAAAAACAACATGCTAATGGCTACCTTGTCTTATTTCTGTGCCACTATTTAAACATCTATTCAAGAAAATTTAATACGTATTATACATTTTTTTTTGAAATAAATGCATAGAAACGGGATGCGTCCCTATTTTTATAGCACACTTACGCCCCTGATTTCATTTTGGTTTAGATTCTAGGTTATTGTAATTAATTAAAAAAAACTTACTATTTAGTGGACGCCATAGTATCAAGTCCGCGTTTTATGTAAAACCTAGGAATCCCATTTAAAAAGTAACAAATGAACATACAGTTACTTTCGCATTTTTATAATATTAGTATAAAACTATGGATGAATTTAAATTTACATCACATTTTATTATATCAAGTAGGGCAGGCGTACCGGTTTTGGCCACTGTACCGGTTTTGGCCACTTTTTGCTTTAAAAGTTTTCTAAATAACTTTTTGCCATTTTTGATAAAGGCAATTAAAATAAGGTATTTTAAGGTAATAATAACAACCGTTAGAATTCCTTATGTCATAAGATTTTTTTTCAATGAATTCCATTTTCTGTTTGAAAAAATATTTTGTATGAAAATTTTAAGAAATTTGTTGTGGATGGATTGAAAATACTTTATAAACCTTTGTTTTTTACAATTAAACTGTTGTTTTGCAATTGACTGGTTTCTAGTGCATTAGAATAAATTGATTTTACCTGGGTTTGGTTTTGATTTTCCGCTATACTTACAAAAGTTTAACTATCAGTAAGTGGCCAAAACCGGTACATTTGGCACCTCTCACACATTGTGTGTAATATAAAAAAACTGTTTTACTTTTATAAATTTGAAAAATGTACCTTTAAAGGTAGATAAATTATCTATAATTTAAGATATAATTTGTGTCTTAAATACCTAAGACCGTTTAGTACTTAGTGCTTATAAGTCAAAAAATCCTTAAAGTGGCCACAAAGGGTACCTCTGCCCTACATATTTCTTTCGCAATATTTAGTTGTGTGAAATCTTTAAGCCGTAAATATATTATTATTATTATACCCTGCGGTATAAAAGTCTAATATTATTAATTAGTTCGATATAAGTTTTCAAATTTTATAGATCTGGGTCAACCGAAACCCAGAAATAATTTCAAATCATTTATTGTAAAATAAATAAGTGTAATCTACTAGCAATAATTAAGGCGATACTCGGAAAAATGTGCTGAAGCGAGATAGCAATGGGAAACGACGCGCGCGGGAGCGAGACCGATTTTGCAGATTAGGCAAAAAAAGCACAAAATCACTTCGTATTAAAAAACTACAGCGGTTTAAAAAAAATGCTTCTATACGATCCTCAATATTATTGATGTCCATTAATTAAACCAATTTCCAATAGTGTAAGTAACCCCATTTAAGAATAATCTTGACTTTTCGTATTTTTTAGAGGTCTTTTCGAAAAGGAAAAGTGTCGAGGCAAAATCATAAAATCGTGTTTTTGAAACTATACGAATCTAGATAAAGGTATGAAGAAATATATATCTTATTACCAGTTTTGGAACAACTGTAACCGTCTTATAGTTTTAAATCAAAAAGTCCCTATTTTTCCGAGTAGCGCCTTAATACACTTTTATTATTTTTGTTTTTGTATTGTGTTTTAAGTGCTAGTCCAATCAAAGATAAAAGACTGATAGAATTTTCATTTATAGACAAAATTGAAATTGCTATTGTATACTTTATTATAAAACAAGTGCCTTGTTAATATAACCAAGGGAAGTACAGTCAAGTCAATCGAATCAAACCCTACTTTGGTAATCATTTGTTTGAAAGTGTTAAATCAATAAATTCAAGTGTCAATGTCAACATGTTTGAATTTCGACCTTTCTAAATTTATATCTGTAAGAAATTAAAGGTAGGTACTAGTAATGTAATGACTTCGGGTCATGATTCAATTGGTTCGATTGTACATTCATGAACTATTTAATTTTGTTATTTCATAAATGTTTTCAGTTTTGCATTAATGTCTAATGGAATTCGTCTATAAAATCTTCTCATAATAATTTGTGAATCTAATAATTTCATAATCTGTTTTTACCTGAATGTACCAGAAACTATTTAAGAATAATAAATATGTAGAATTATACCTAATCGCATTCTTTTAATTAATATAGTATGTTTTTATATTTCCATTTTAGTCGCTGCCCTTAGCGGAAAAAAGGTGCACTTGATGAAACCAGCACCATATTTTAGTATGTTGTTAAGCATGTTATTCTAATTAAAAAACCATCGGGAGACAGTGTCTAACGTGGTTGAGTCACCAGTTATGACGTCATCAAAATGGCCCCTGCTGCGTTCAGAATATTGCGTATACAACAGAAAGTATGTTACATGCAAGCTTGTGTGGGGTGTCATAAAAAGCAAAATTAAATGCGCTACAATATTGTCTCTACATTTGATCTTGTAAATGCCATAGTTTGCGAGAAATTTTAAGTTTTGTTTAAATTTTCCAAAAAAAACTTTCGTTTTTGGTTTTCATCAACTTTACTAGTAACTTTACAGTTAAACATTGTATGGAGATAAGAATGCTACATTAATAAGCTATAAAACACCATTAACATTTTTAAAATCGGTTTATAAACAAGAAAAATAGTTACACTACTTTTGTTCCATACCGGATGACACAACCAAGAGTCGGATGGCTGTTTCAATACTTTCAATACAATTAGCAAGGCAAATAAAGGTAAACTTCCTAAACGATATTTTTAGTAAAGCAGTATTTTAAATAAAAATATTATTTTTAAAACAAAATTAAGAATAGGTACTGAGATCGTTGTAGTGCAATTTACTTCGGATATAGTTTTTTTTGTTTTGTCTTTAATGCTTTTCTCGTTGTCGTACAAAACAAGTGTTTCAGGTTCTGCTATATTTTTTACACGACTGTTTTTTCTTATAATCACACCAAATTATCTATCTCTACTAGCCCATAGTAAATTTCATAAGAAACTCTGTTAAGGAAACTTGATAACATATAATATATACCTAATAAACATAGAAAACACCCAGAATCATGCTCATGGACACAAATATTTGTCTTGTCCGGGAATCGAACCTGAGGCATGGGGCGCAGAAGGCAGGTCCCCCTGCACCTACCCCTGCGCCAAATCGGTCGTCGTATTTACATTGTGAAGTCAATGTATAGTAATAACTTTAGTGAAGTAAGTTATTTTATTTTTGTAAAATCAGAAAATTGATCAAATTATTATCCAATTCGTCCTTAGCTTAACCGCATTATTAATTTGTGTGAAGCGACCGGATCAACTGATACTCTCCGCAACCGCGCGGTGCCACTGTAAGACGGTGTTAGATTTCAGTGTAAGAAGGGCAACAAAGGGTATTTATTCCTATACTTCTTTATAAATAGTAGTGTCAAGTTTGAAGTCCATATTAGTTTACTTTTTAATATCTCTATTGAAATAGATATCGCTTTGAAAATGCAACATTCAGTAGTTATAGTATATAGTCATAGTTGTCTGTCTCTCTCTCTTTATAATATTAATCTAAGGATTTTCTGTCTTGTTATGAAATAATAGTTTGATTAATTTAGGGCCTAAACATAGCAAGCGCGGGCGCCGCGTTTCGGGCGCTTAATCAAATTACCTATATAGAATTGTATGTAACGAAACATAGCTAGCGTCCGAAACGCCACCGCTAGTTTAGGCCCTTACTGTTGCCTTTTGCATTGGAGTATATAAGGTAGATTTTGGCTTAGGCTATAGTAACCATAAATAAAACAAATGAATATTAAAATAAGTATATTTAAATATAAACTTAAGGTTGACGGACACAATTTTTCACATTCATAAATTAACTAGTTCTCATTCGCTCTAGTTACAGAATGTTCCCAATCATCTCTTAAAAGAAGTAATGAACACTTGACTTTAAATAGAAATCTAAACGGATTTGACATCTCAAGATTATCTTATCTAAAATAAATGTGGTGTCAATTCTAAATACATTATAAAGTTGGTGATATAGCCATTTTATATGAGAGGCCAATAACTATATCTACTAATAGAAAAATAACTTAATTACAAATAAAGCTGAGTAGGTTTTTCTTATTTGTACGTAGGTACAGACTACAGCACACCGGGTTGAACAAGACTAAAACTTCTCCAATTGATTTGAACCTTCGTGGGTTACAATTAGGTTCATTATCGGCTGAAGAATATATCAGTTCTTTTAAAGTCCCGTGGCTGTTGACTCCACACATTAAGAGCAAAAACTTATGATATTCTTAATTATGTATTTCTCTTTAACAATTTGTCTATGCTTTGTTATCAATTCAGACTTGAGACACACAGCAGCTTATCATTTGATTGAATCAAGCCTCACCTGGCGGATGTCTCTAACCATTGTGAAAAAATGTATCGGCCGATATTTTTTTTTGCTGTAGTAAGCTACATATTTTTCCTTTTTCACAATAACAGCTTAACATGTTATCCAAAACAAAAATTCGTTTGTTTACCCAAATCAAGGGTTAAACTCTCATTAATGTATAATTAATTTACTTTATGACTGGATAGCTTTCCTATTAATTTGTATCGCATTTTTATATAAAAAAACTAGAGCATATCATTCGACAAAATGAATGATACCTAGCTGTGCTTTAAATTGTATCGCATAATTGAAATCTATAAAAATAATAAATTATCCACTTGTATAAGTATTATTATACTAATTTAATATAAAAATAATCTCTATTTAATAATACAACTGTAATATTGTACAATATGTAATGTGATTGTTGTATAATTATATGTAGACATTTGATCACATACTTTGTGTATTCTAAATAATAATATTCGTAGAGAAGCTTTTTTCTAAATAACATTTTCTTAAATAACTTTTAATCTTATATTAAATTTTGTTTTAAGGAAGTTCTCTTATGGCTTTAGCCTTAGCATTGGTTATAATATTAATTGTTTGAATTTTTATTATCCAGTTATCCAGGAATCGATGAACTAAAAATCCCTATGGGTTAAATCTACTACAAATCGATTTACACTTTAATATTTCTGTTTTACAAAATGTTGGTCGTAGTTTACAAATATTTAGGAATATCGCATTATTTATTCTCCAAAATCGAATCCACAACATCTAATTTTGTATTTCATACTGGAGTGATAAGTGATGCTTACGATGTCGGAGTCTGTTCGCACTAGAGGTCTGAGTCTCTGCTCTGTTCATTAGTTCAAAAGTCTTCAGTTTATCGCGGCCATTGTCCATGGATTTGTGTTGCATATGAGCGTTTCCTAAACGTATGTAAATAATTCTCGTAACATCTAATTTTGTGTTTCATATTGGAGTGTATAGTGATGCATAGGATATCGGAGTCGGTTCGCACTAGGGGTCTGGGTCTCTGCTCTGTTCATAAGTAAGTGTGTATCGCGGGGCGCGGATCGTCGAGTGGCGCGGCGAGCGGCGGCGGCGCAGGCGCGGGTGCGCACTCTCAGGCGAGGTCCTCCGTCTTACCGTCTAGGCGTTTCAGCTGTGGATTTATAAGACTCGTTATTAAAGTAACTAACAATTCTCGAACGTTAATTCAAGTTTGCGAGCGTCTCAATCAAATCACCATGGCATCTTTGTCATACCTTTGCCATTGAAGGCGACCAGAACTATGTTTAAGACGCTCCAAAAGTTAAGTAGCGTTCGAGTATTTGGAAATAAGAATAATAAGGTTAACACTAAGTTGAGAGCACAGTAGAATACAAGAAAGAAGTTATAAGTAGTAAGATGGGCTGGGTGCGCGTAATAACCGAAACTTTTAATCCAAGCCTTTAATAAAATGCAATTGATTTATTTCCATTGGCGGCGCCACTGAGCTCATCGATACACCTTAAGTAAGTTTTTTTAGGGTTTCATGGCAACAAGCTTGTTTTAAATTCCAAGCTCCGATATATGGCACCGATTGACTTTTTAAACAGAGAAAAAGGTTACGAATGTTACTACTACTTATGTTTATTTCGTAAAAAATGACAGAAAGCGATAAGAAATAAGAGCACTCTTTTGAAGAGCGCTCTTATTCGCTCAGCCGTTTGTGACACTCCAACCTAGGTTATCTAGTGGTAACTTCGATCATCGAAAGCACGTGCTTACTGGCAATGGCAAAGGCTGGGTCCAGAACCTAGATGGACCACTAATTAAAATTGTTAAACATAATGTTCCGCCCTTGGGTATTGGTGATCGAAGGCCTGCCTTGCTACTTCCAATTTCTCTCTTGTGTTCTGTGCCCGTAGTGTAAGTTTTTATGTCAAAAAACGCAAACTATTTCGAATGCGTATTAATGTCAATTTGTATGAAAACTGTATTAGCGCCTCTAGCGGCGAGTAGCGCGCTTATATAGTTTTCATACAAATTGACATTAATACGCATTCGAAATAGTTTGCGTTTGCTTGACATAAAAACTTACACTCGGGGTACTGTCTGTGATAGTCAATGTGCCACACCATAATAGTGCGTTTGAATTGAGTTTTGAAGGACAAGACTTTATGGTGGAGCAAGCATGAAAACATGCGATAGTTACTTATAGGTAGATAGTATTTGTATCATTAAATGTACTTAAGTATACATATTTCAGTTCCGAGTACGCCCGGCAGGGGTGCTGCTCAATTCCCCATCCCCATATGATTTGACAAAACGTGACCAAACAAATATTAGTTATTAGCAAGTTTTTCATGCTCATCCCAGGGGAATCATAACTTTTAACCCAAACGCGATAGTAGGTAATGTTTACACATTTTATAGACTTTACGGGTGCAGATGAAGATTGAATGTAAACAATCTAATGGAGGAATGCAATGCCTTTTAAAATTAAAACTATTTCATCTTTATATTCTGTGATGAATTTCGTTAAAAAATATTAATAAGATTGTTTACGTTCGTGTCATGCCAAATTAGTATAATAAAGGGTGTTGTAGGTAGGAGCTCCTACTAAAGGCAATTCGTTCAAACGCGCGATGCAAATCAATTACTTAAACTTGAAAAATAACCATTGCCCATTTTGGGATTTGAAAACCAATGTGAGAAATGTATTTTTGGTTTCTCATAACTCATTCTTTGAAAAAGCAGTGTTGATATTCTCATTCTTTGAGAACGCTCATCTTTCATTATAAGAAGTGAAGAAGGGAGAAGCTTATAATCAGGGCAGGTAAATAAAAAAAAACTTTATGATATAGCTATGCTTACGCCGTGTTCAACAGTCCATGCCGTGGGAGGAAGACGTCCAGAACGCTTGTAATGTTATTAACACAATAAATAATACTAATAACTAATTATATAGGTATCTACTGAAGTATTTGGCTACTGTACCACAACTCAAAATTATTTAAATAGGTACTTATATAAAATTCTTGTCAATAATCGTCCTATTGTTAGATAACTAACGTAAGTAATTTATACAACCTAAGGTTTAGACACAGTGAAAGGACAAAATTGATGTCCTTATTAACTGAATCCTCTTCAAAAATACTTTTAACCAGCCATATTGGTCTAAAGTCTAAACTTTTATTGCTTATGGAACGGTCAAGCAGGCTTTGCGGGGAACTGCCGTTGCACGCTTGCAGTTGTGATGAATATGGTAAGTATTTACATTTTATACCGTTCTAAATATAATTAGTTTTGATATGGCCAGTCAAAATCAAGAGGTTTGATGGAAAGATGTGTATGCCTACAGGAAACTGGAAATCATTGAAAATCGTCATGCAAATTCAGGTGTGTTGAATTTGACCAAACAATATATGTGAATGTATCATAAAAAGAAGTGCTGATCAAATATAAAATATCGGAAAATACAACAATTACCTCACAGTACAAAGGGCAGAAGGGAGATCTGCAGTGTTAAAGTATATTTGAGAAAGAATTAGGTACCTAAAGATGTGCAACAATACGAGTAGGTACTTACTTATACAAAAACAATTGTTGAAATTAAAAATACCAAGGAAAATAAATTAAAATAGGTAGGTATTTAGAGTGATAAGTAAATATACTTTATTGCTATTATTACATACTTACAATAAAATAAATGCAAAAAGTAAAGTATAATAAATTAAAAACTAGAAAATATTCTTTGCTATACAAAAACATTACATTATAACAGTTTTGAAGATAATTTGAAATGTCTACCTAGATAAGATAATTATAATGTGGCTGTTATAATTTAATAGGCAATCCTTGTGTTTGTTCATCTAACTTGTAAGAGTGGTAAGTAAACTAACGAGTAGGGTAATCTTTCTGGTAAATCAAAAAGGGTGTAGAAGTAACAAAGTATAAGAAATTGGCTAAAAGCGGGAAAAATTGTTCTTCAATTGTTCCTATTCAATATTTTTTTTTTTATATTTTGCCAATTCAAATGATTAGCATAGAAGTATAATTGTATGGTTACTAGTCCAAAAATAAGATTTCCTGGCGAAATCCCTGACTTTTCAGTAAATTTCGTGATATTATTTTGTCTATCAATGTGTATTTGATAGGTATGCGGGGCAGCAGAATTTTCAAAATCTTGAGATTCTCGTCTTGTCTCGAAACTTTTTGAGAAGATATGTACCTAATCTAATAATTTACTTACCTAGGTGAGTGTTAAGAATTTATTATTGTATTACCAAAATTAAACATAGCTGTATTCGTTTTAATCCCATATTTTTACTCTTTCAATTTTAAATATTCCAGACAATTTCAAAATTTCCCTGTTTCCCTGACAAAGGGCCGGTACTACTGACATGTCAGGAAAATTCCTGTCGTCTGGTAACCCTAGTTTTAAGCTACAGTAATGTCGAAGTTGAATAGTCATTTTGTAGCGGGTAGTGCGAATGAACGCGGACGCCTTACCTCCTTCTCGTCGCCTGCTACAGGCCTGTACCGCGGCGTCTCCTGCGGCGGCGCCGAGAACCCGTGCACGTAGAGCAGGGCCGCCGCCACGCCGCCCGCTACTGGGCCCACCCAGTATACCTGGAGGAGTAATGGTCAATTGTTACACTGTAACTGTTTAGATGAAATGGAAAATGACGTATTTTTGAAAATCGACCCGTCTCACTACCTTTTAGATGGAATCAGGCAGCATCTGAAGGGGTCTTTTATATCTGAGTATGGGACCAGAAACATATTGTAGGAACTTTTACAGAACATTATAGGTACAACGTGTTAATGAATAAGCGCAAAACCTCTGAGGTGGTGATTGTGCTCATGAATATGAACAACTTTTACTATGGGGCCAACTCTGGAACTCAACAAAAACAATCAGCTGTTCCATACATTCTGGTCGGGTAGGTATATTGACAATTTGCATGAAACAGCTGTTCAAGCAACAATCACAACCTAAGAGGTTTTGCGCTTAATCATTAACACGTTGTATAGTTGCAGATGGAGAGAAACATACGACTGTAGTGTCGTACGTTTCTGGCTGCTGCTGGATCCTCCTGACGACAGTTTATCGAGGCGCTCGATTCTGGCTTACCCAAATGGAATTCAAGTGGACTGGCCTGGACCTAGATTAAATGTCGCTTAGATGTTTATTCTAGCCTTTATATATTACATAAGAAGCTGAAGCAGTTGTTAATAGTTGTTCAGTCACCACACCATGTTTCTAACAAAGGTAGCTGCTTCACAAATTCAATGTCTTAGCCCTATCTTCGTTCATGGTTAAAACAACTAAGAGTTGAGGAGCTGATGAGTGGGGTGGAGTGTAGTTCATGGCCAGGGACACTATCAGACTTATCGCCGGGGTTACCGTAGCTTTGCTGCCGGCCTGTTGGGATTACTCACCTAGACAATAAACAAATGAGACTTACACATTGGCGAGCGCGCTGGGTTTAAAGCGGAACTGGTGTAGTCCACGGCCGGCAGGTGGCCAAGGGTCACAGTCAGGCCTATTCTTGCTACCAGACTAGTTGGGATTGCACACCTAGACAAGACACAAATTACACTCACCCAGTGGCTAGTCAAGACGTTGGCAACGAGAGCAGACCCGAAGGAGCGCGCTGGCTTTATGGCGGGCCTAGTGTAGTCTACGGACGGCAGGTGGCCAAGGGTCACAGACAGGCCTATATCCTTGCTACCAGACTAGTTGGGATTCACACCTAGACAAGACACAAATGTCACTCACCCAGTGGCTAGTCCAGACGTTGGCAACGAGAGCAGACCCGAAGGAGCACGCTGGGTTCATGGCGGACTCGGTGTAGTCTACGGCCGGCAGGTGGCCTAGGGTCACCGTCAGGCCTATCCTTGCTACCAGACTAGTTGGGATTGCATTGCACACCTAGACAAGACACAAATGACACTCACCCAGTGGCTAGTCCAGACGTTGGCAACGAGAGCAGACCCGAAGGAGCGCGCTGGGTTCATGGCGGACCCGGTGTAGTCCACGGCCAGGAGGTGGCCCAGGGTCACAGTCAGACCTATCGCCAGCGGGGCAGTCGCTTTGCTGTCGGGCTTGTTGGGATCGCACACCTAGCGAAAAACCAAAATTTCAGTAAGTTTCTAGACAATTTCAAATTATTTCAGCCCGGAATTAGTTGCTCGCTGAGCTACAGGGTTGCTCAGCGGTCAGAGCATTCGCCCGCAACGCTAATAGGCCCAGGGTTCGAATCCCTTCGGTGCTATTTGGGGGATGAGTCGATTTCTTCTAATATTTCATTTTCAATGCCTAGCTATAGGCGATTGATTGGTATAAGGCAAGAAAGCCCTCAGAGAACAGAACAACAATATAAGAGAGAAAAAGCGATGAACTAGCAGCAACTCTAGTGAAGATTCAAGTTTACAAATAAAAATAATTGAAGGTTAATAAAACCACAAACAGACAAAAAATAAGGAGATCGGATTGTATTTCAAAGCTTTTATAAAAACTATTTTGAGCTTTGAAGGACAATAAAGAGAATGTAGAGCGTCACAAAAATTCCTTACAGCTAAAATTGAACGCGGTTGAGGTTAAAAATAAAACAATAGGTATAAGCATGTTTTTTTTTAAATTTGATCTTGTTATTGTGTTTTTTTACCATTGATCGATAACTATTATTGGATTACACCGTGACATGTGACGATTTATTGAGATAATTTGGCACGCATGAGTGGAATTCAGTTTTTCAGTGTGAAAACGTAAACTACACTTATGTATAAGTTCTATTGGTTAAACAAATTACAGTTAACTAACAGCTGCGTTATTTACTGCCATCGTTTCATTTAGAGCATTTATTTTGCAAACGAAATGGTTACAATATTGCAGTTAAACACGCAACGCTGTGCCCATCAGTAGCTACTATTGTAAATATTTTTGGACGAATTCGATCGATCAAATACAGTCGATTGAATATTTTTAAGTTATTTGGAACAATGATTAATAAGTCACTTGATTAACAATCAATGTTTTTAATTACCGCTCAAAAACTATTAACAGAGTTAAGTGTTTCAGCGATTAGGGGTAGGTTGATACAATCGCGACTGAATGAAAATCAACAGTAGGAATACAATCGATTCTACATAAATTTTCATGTTCCAATAATACTTATGTCAAGTTTCCATGTGATTAATGTATTGAACCTACCTGAGTACCTACCTATATTCTAGAAAGGTTTGTGCCGGAAAAACTTATACCTATAACATATCCATGGGATACAGTGGAATCGGGCCCGATGCTCTAACCAACTAAGTTAGAGCATCGGGCCGGATTCCCAGAGGCGCGGGTTCGAATCCCGCCTGAAAGTTACTTATAGGGCTCGTGGTTTTTTACTATCACATTTTTCCTATACTTACAAAAACAGCATTGTGAATGCATAAAAATAATTTAAAATCTTATTTAATGGCTGTTTCATCTTAATCGACTGTTAAACATTTGTAAAAATGTTTCTTTCGGATGCGAGGGTTTCCTCACATTGATGAAACAACGCTGGCCTACAGCGTAACAAGTGATGGCAAAATTCGAGGAGTCGTGTAGGCCTTTCGGTAGCTTAGTTGGTTAGAGCATCGAATCCCGCATGAAAGTTACTTATAGGGCTCGTGGTTTTTTACTATCACATTTTTCCTATACTTACAAAAACAGCGTTGTGAATGCATAAAAATAATTTAAAATCTTGTTTTTATTATTATTTCGAATACTTACTAAATTTTCTATTAATTCCAATAATAAGAGAGTTCCGAGTTTAAGACATATTATTAAAAGAAAACCTTTCTCCTTTAGTCGCAGAATTGTAAAAACCTACAAAAAGGTACTATACCTAAGTACCCTATTTATATCAAAAGATGACGTGAGTTTTCAGGAACCACAGAGGCAATTTTCCCACATTGAATAAATAATAAATACCTACTTAAATGAATTAACATTTTGTTAGCTTATAGAATCGGTAATGGATGAAAAGGCAATAATTTGTCAAAAAGATTATAATGTTTCGTTATATTAAATTACAATAATAAGGAAATTTTATACAAAACAAGTTTGTAATCTCAATTCTATTTCAATGTAATTCTCAATAATTAGGGACCTCCAAGCTATTAAAAGGAAACCCTATCTATTTTCTCAGAATTGCAGAGAGTACAAATAAAATGCAACAAAAGATGACGTCTGTTTTCAGGAACTGAAGAGGAAAACTCGTTTGTGGCTGCTGAAAGATACGTAGCCTATTGAAATAGGTACAGGAAAAATATAAGATTTGTATCTGAAATGAAGAATCATGTAATTTAAAATTCTGCCAGTTTATTGTTGCAATAATGAGCGTCCTAATCTCTTATTTCGTCTAGATTTTCCATGGACACTCACAATTAATTTTTCATTGTACAAAGTGATCACTGTATCCGAGTCATCATTCTTAATAGACGCATAGATAGAACACAGGCCACAGCTAAGTGCAGATTGGCAAGGATTCCTTGCTAATAATGTATTGTCACGAAACTCTGTCATTCGCTGTCGTTAGACAAGCATACAGGAGTGATGCAATATTGGTCATGTTAATTAGGGACTACGACACGCGATTGAATAGGTTGAACAACTTTAACGCATTTAATTGTAGTTGTTGTCATAACGTTTCATTTTATATGAAAGAAGTAGTTTTTGCAGAAATATAGGTATGGGTTTATTAAAATTATGCAGAAAACAATACGTGAATGCGGAAATACAAGGAAAATGACATAGGTAATACCTATAGGTAATACCTATGAGTATGTCATCGGTAATTATCACATGAAGAAACAATTGATAGTAGTGTAAAATTAATAAGTATTACGTTTATATGATTTGCATTCCATTGTCTTTGTCTGTATATTTTTACTATAATTAGTGGTGGAGGCCAGCCTACTCGTTGAAAGAAAATCTAGGTTTGTTTAGTTTACCTTACGTTTCCGCACATTTTCTATTGCTTGTCTTTTATTGTTGTTGGTTGGCGGTTGGCCTGCTCAGTAGTCGGCGTGTTAAGCATTGGCATACAAAGGTACAACGTCTAAAACTTTTAGCGTCGCCGCAAACGCGGGCCACTGAAAAACGCCGCCACCGACCACTTTCCTGTAGTTTTCATACATTTTATATGAACGCCGACGCCGCCGGTAGTCGTCACTTGTTTCTTCCTCTAGCTTCAAGTGGCGGCGTTTGTGGCTCGTGTGCGGCGACGGTTTGTGGTGATCAAATTTGAAAGAAGACCAGAAAGTTTGACTCACCCCACAGACAACGAACACCAGGACGAAACCGAGGAAGAACTCGATGCCGAAAGCTTGCAGTACTGTGACGTCAGTTCCTAGTCCAGTTACTCCCAAGGCGCCAGCCGCTCGGTCCGGGGTGAATGCCTTCAGCAGCCCGGAGCCTGCAGCGGCGCCCGCACATTGTGCTATGACGTATAGCACGGCGCGGATGGGCTTCACACGGCCGGTCGCTGCTAAGCCAGCCGTGACAGCTGGGTTGATGTGCCCGCCAGATACGTGCCCTATCGCCTGTGGAAGGTAAGTTAGTTTAAATGTAGGTGTTGGAAACAGTAGGTAATTTTGTTTTAAGCTGGAAGGAGTTTACTCTGGGATATGAGAATGGGAGGAATTGGGTGGAACAGTAGTTAACGCGTTCGGCGCCTAATTGCGGCAGTTAAACTACCGTCTTTCGCTACGATCGATCACAAATAGGTAATCCGATGGATAGCTAATATAATGTCGGCCCGACAGTCTCAAACATTGGCCAATATCTACATCGTACATTGACACTTTTGAAAGAACAAGAGTAATTAAGGGTTTTTTAAAAGTGTCAATGTACAATGTTTGGCCAATGTTTGGCTGAGAATGTGGAGCCGGCCTAATCCTGTGGTTACGGTCGTTTACGTTGAGCAATTACATGGTGGCCTGATAGTTTTGGTCCAGCCACAATATCCTCCACAAGGCAGGCTTGTGCAAGTGCCCCAGGTCGTTAAAATTAATACCCACTTAATAACCGATTTCCGCGAGTGTTGACAAATAATTACGAAATAGATCGTGATACGCGAGCGCTGCGCACGCGGCCTTCTCGGCCCCCGCGGGCCCTAGCCGACGGGCCGCGCCGCCTTGTAAGAGCGCCATTATTAAACCTGGTAAATTTTTTTTATGTATTAAATCCTAGATTCATACAATTAGAGATATTCATCATATATCTTATGAATGAATCTGTGATATGACTTACCTATAAATCCATTAGTACTTAGCTAGTAGTTAAGTATACTTAAAGAGGAAGTGGAAAAATAATATCGGTACAAGTAGTCTCGTATTGGCAATTTTAAACGAAATCTACAAAAAAATACGGCTTGAATTGAGTACCTCCCTCCTGTTTTCTGAAGTCGGTAAATAAAATAAAGCCTTTTTAGTTTCTTTACAGTCTCATTTATCACGGTTTTACTTACGTATCTTATACATAAGTATTTATAATTGCAATGACTAAGACAAACACGATTGATTGCATTTGTATTAAAACAGCTCACCTTGTTAATTGGAAATTATAGTGGTTATGTATAATTACCTAGAGCGATGCTAAGTACCTATATACCGATCTGCTTAAATAGGTATGTAAGTATGTCATTCACGCATTGATAAACTAAATTTTATATGTACCTAGGTATACCTAGGTCCATCATGCGGGTACGGAAGGTTGTATGTAGCATGTAGCCTACTTTTAAAGTCGATGTGCTACCTTTATTATTTCACGATAAATATATCTAAGGGCAACACCTGGACTTGACTTTTTGTATGAAGTATTACATAATACATCAATGCATTTAATTACTAAAGTTAAATCGAATAAGTAGCTAACAACCATATAATTTGTTGCAATTATAGTAAAACCGCAAACATACCTTAGTCCACAAGAATTTTATAAAGGTTTATTACAATATAACTTGTGTTTACACATTATTATCCTCGTGTGCATCACAGCAAGGACCACTTTGAAAATCGCAATTCTGACTACATGGTCATTTAGAGCCATTTCATCCTATATTTGTCCCAATTTGTCGGAATTTGTCCCAAAGGGGACGAAAAGATAAGCAATTTAAATGGTTCAAGCCAAAGCAAACCTTCATTTTGACAGGTATAGGATATGTAGTGAACGAACCATAATACCTAGCCAGGATCTGATTATTAAAATATTTAGTCCTTTTTTATGTAACCCGCAATGCCTGGAATCAAAACGAAATTAAGCGCCGTTTTCTACGTAACTGTACCTACTTATATAAGAAAAAAACTCAATTACCTACTCCTATTCTCTGGGTTCAAAAGTCCTCGCCAAGATGTAGGTTAATTTTGGCATGGACCAAATCATTCCTTTATATTTTTTGAACGGCGACAAATTGGGACAGATATAGGACGAAATGGGACTAAATGATTATGTAGTCAGAATTTTATTGTGATTTTCAAAGTGGTCCTTGCGTTGATGTAGCACACGTTATCATCGAGATTACAGTGTTATGCAATTTAATGACATAATAATGTAGTGATTATTACTTACGTTTCTACGATGGACTTGATTGATGAATATTTAGGAGGAACATAAATCATAACACTATCGGACTCAAGATAAAGCCGTGCGACGTCAGACTTTTAGACTAATAATTATCTTGGTAATGTTACGTTACGAATGTACCTACCTGCCGACAGAAAAAATTTTCTTGTTGTGAGAGTGGTTTACTTATAGAGGGGCTGTTGTTGGTTTAGTATTAAAGTAGGGGTTAAAGTTTCAAATTGCCGTTTTGTATGGAGTTTTTTGTATTTTTTTCCCATAGGACTAATGTTTATCTAATTTATTTAACGATTAATATTATCTAGCCTTTACACACGTATCTATGGACATTTTAACTACTAAAATTTAGTATCACATTTTTTTACTTAATCCTTACTCCTATACTTACAAAATTGGATTGTGAATGCATAAAAATAATATAAAATTGCTCGATACGGTCTAAATATAACGCAATATTAAAGAAATTATATATTTCTAATATTATAAAAGTTGTTAAGTTATAATATAGGACCAAATTTATACACAGTAACGACAATTTCATACTCTAACTTAAGCCTTTTATTCAGCTGGATGATCATTTTAGTTATAAAAAGATTATTTGTAAAAAACCGACAACGTCGCAGGATTCTTGAAAAAATACGAAAAAAATCAATTTCTCGTAAAAAACTCGATAAGCTGTTCAGACGTTTGTAAGGAAAGTCGCTTATTTTTGTGATGTACCTAAGTATGATTCTATCAATAATTAAATAGTTGTACTCTCGCCTGTTTCGCCTGGGGGTAGGCATCAGAGACCATGGATCATCGCCACCTGCTAAGATCCTTGCACACTTCTTTCGTTTCATTCACATCGATCAATCTTTTTATACATGCCCTGCCTGTCGATTTTTGTCACTGCGTACACCAGCCTTTTTTATTAAAATCCCAATTTGGTCCGTGTAAGTTTTTCTGGGACGTCCTTGCGCAATCGATCCTTTCGCACAATATCTATACATATAATAAAACAGAAACGGAAAAAAAGTCTGTACATGGAATATTTAAAAAAAATAATTACTGCTATGTGATGTGCACAGGATATAGACCCCAAAACAATAGATATTAAAATTTTTGTCTGTTTGTCTGTTTATCTGTTTGTCTGTTTGTCTGTTTGTCTGTTTGTCTGTTTGTCTGTTTGTATGTTCGCTTTTCACGCAAAATCTACTGGACGGATTTTTACCAAATTTTGTGTAGTTATAACTTATAACCCGGGTCAACATATAGGGTACTTTATATTGCGGGAAATGTCATTATATTTAAAAAAAAGTTGACGAACTTATATTTGCGGACGTCGGTATGTTGGCTTTTCACGCAAAAACTACTGGACGGATTTTTACCAAATTTTGTGTAGTAATAACTTATAACCCGAGTCAACATACAGTGGTGGACATAGAATTAAGAACGATTAATAGTACAAAGCCAATGCTATGTTGTTACTATAATTTCAGTGCATAACTTGTTTTTGAACATAAAACAGTAGTGTAGAATAATCTTATGACTGATCTGATTCATTTTAGTGCAATAGTATTGTCAAAATTATGCACCTTCCTATTGTTCTATTCATAAAATCATGGGAATACATAAAGTTATCGGAATACAGCTGGACAAATAATTAAGAACGAAAATATTTTGTAATATTTATCTTCATTTTGAAAATGAAATGCAGCATTTTTCATTCGTACTTTTATTGCAATTTCGTGCTATTTTTGTTGGTTAAACGTTTTCTGAAATTTATTTTGATTAAAAATGAGAAAAAACAAATCTTGCGTCTCTACTACTAGAAGAATAATAATCGGGCTGCGTGGTCGTAAATTGGTCATACAAAAAAATGCGGCTCAATTGTGTTGCTCAAAAACAATGGTGTACCAAGCTATGAAACATTTTAATACACATCAGACAACTTTGAATGTCCCCCGCAAACCTAAAGCAAGAAAAACTTCTCCACGAGATGATTTAAGGATAGTTCGCCTAGCTAAGCAGGTCCCGTTTAAAGGTTTAAATGAAATAAAAAATGAAGTTTTTGTTGAGAATAATTCTAGCGCAATCTCTGCGCGTACCTACCATTTGAAGACGGTTGGTAGAGGCAAAGTTGTTTGGACGAGTAACGAGGAAGGTACCCATGTTGACATGACACCACGCCATAGAGAGGCCCGACTAGCAAGGAAGTATCAAGATTGGACAGAGCAACAGTGGAAGAATGTTCTGTTTTCTGACGAAAGCAAGATAAATAGAATGTGCTCTGATGGCAAGCAGTACGTACGCCGACCTGTGAATAAGGCATTCGATCTTATATAGGTACACGAAAGAGTCCGTGAAGCATGGCGGAGAAAATATTAAGATTTTGGGTTGCTTTTCTGGTTACGGCGTGGGACCTGCTAGGTTATTATGGACTAATATGAAGAAGGTAACATGGACCAATATCAATACAAAGATATACTTGAAGAATGTATGTTGCCTTATGCAGATGACAAACTCCCGGTAATTTGGACATTACTAATATTGGACATTGATAATGACCCGAAACACACCGCACACTCTGTAAAAAGATTCCTCGATAGTCAATCGGTAACTGTATTAGAGTGGCCACCAAACAGCCCGGATCTTAAGCTGATCGAGAATCTTTGGTTTCAAGTCAAAAAGAACCTATCAAACAGACGATATGGTTACATTAATGAGCTCTACGACGAGTTTTTGGAAGCCTGGAATACTATTTCAGTTGAAACCTGTCAAAAGTTGATAGCATCGATGCTGCGCCGCTGTCATGCAGTTATCCATAGCCAAGGACATGCCATTAAATATTAATTTACTCATTTATTTAAAAAGACAAGTTTTTTAATTAACTGAAATACTATATTATTGCTAATATTAAATTATTGCTAATATTATTAAAGATGTTTCTTTCGTTCTTAATTATTTGTCCAGCTTCGTACCCACTGCTATGTGAACAATATTTAAATGACAGAAAAATTTACAGTTATAAATATATCATTTATTAATTTCTTTTTCGATTATGTTAATCTTATAAATGTACTAACTGGCAGTATAGCCAATACTTTCAGAAAGTAATACTTTTTTTTGATATGATCATTTGAATTTTAAAATGACCACTTTGTGAGAAACGTTCTTAATTCTATGACCACCACTGTATAGGGTACCTTTTATTGCGGGAAAATTTCTTTATATTTAAAAAAACGTTGACAAACTTATATTTGCGGGCGTCTGTTTGTATGTTTGCTTTTCACGCAAAAACTACTAGACGGATTTTTACAAAATTTTGTGTAGTAATAACTTATAACCTGGATCAACATATAGGGTATCTACCTTTTATTGCGGGAAAATTTCTTTTTACTTAAAAAAAAGTTTACAAACTTATATTTGCGGGCGTCTGTTTGTATGTTTGCTTTTCACGCAAAAACTACTGGACGGATTTTTACCAAATTTTGTGTAGTAATTACTTATAACCCGGGTCAACATAATAGGGTACTTTTTATTGCGTAAAGATTTCTTGACATCTTATAAAACGTAGAGAAACTTATATTTGCAGACCTGTTTACACATTTTATATGAAATTAACTAGAAATATAAGTTGGAATTAGTTTTTTTTTGTGATTAAACTATAAATTATCATAATTTTTTCAAACCTGTATTTTTACTGTTAGATCTGCAGTTTTGCCAAATCTTATGATTCTAGGTCAAAAATTTGTTAAAGTTTTTTTCTGTGCTATTATTTAGACATTTATTCAATTTCAGGATATTTTCCATTATTTGTTTAATTTAATAATGTACCTTATACCATGTTTAAGACAAATAATGAATTAATGATAATGATGTTTTTTTTCTTACTATATTTTATACCGGTTCCTTTTAGACTGCGTATAGACCGGCCCCACGAACACCATCGAACGACATCAGGCATTGCTCGCTTCACGTTTCTGGCCTTCGAAGATCAATCTAAAGCTAGGTAAAGGATCACTGGGATCGATTCCAGTTCACATTAGAAGTTTTTGATCATCTGATTGAGAGCGGAAAACAGAACCCCTTGGATGGCGTTCGTTGGCCTTCGTTGGTCCGGTGCGTACGCAGCATTAGGCAAGCGCGATTCATCGTAGATCGCATCAACGCTTATGGGCGTGATAGCGGACAAGCGCTTGCCTATCAATCAATAAAAAATAAAATACTTTAAGTACAGTTTGTATTCACTACAAAGCCACTAACATGATAGCTTCTTTGCGTGCTTTTCTGTTCCGGTGATAATCTTTGGAACTAAAACAGTTTTCTTACGATAGTCCATTTTGACAGCAATTTCGAATTGCAAGTGGCTCCTCTGCCACGGCTATCACAGGAACAGACAGAAGTGTGGGAGTATAATATTATATTGCTTACTATTGACGGCTGACACCCTGAGAAAACTCAGTTATTGTGATTTTAATGAATTAAAAATATGATAAATAAAATATACTTGAATTAGATTTAGATTTATTGATTTGTAGTTCAATTTGAATTGTTGGAAAACGGACATTGATTATTGTGATTTGATTACGATTATTGTTATTTGAAATGCCTAGGAAAAAAATTGTAATTTATCGCAAGGCTCTAGGTCAGCTAAGAGGATGAGGTTACTTCGCTTCGTGCTCTTAAAACCGATGAGGACCGTGAAGCTCGGTTAACAAGCATTCGCGAGCGCAACACTGAATTCCGCGCTTCCGTGACCTACATCTATAGACACAGATATACTTTGCGGTCACTGGAAGGATGTGTAGATTACACATAAAATAAACAAATACAAAAGGCACTCTACCGTGCGTACGAAGTCGCGGGCAACAGCTAGTATATAATATATGTATATATCTTTCGTGATTCGCCTTACATTCTCCTCTATAAGTGACCAAACCACCGAAGCAATCCTTTCTCAATTCATCTTTCACGAATCACATCAGATGTGAGCAATGATCAAACCAAACCATATAAACTAATGGTCGGTTTACAATTTTACATGAAGCCAGGTAGCACTAGGTACTTATATTTACGAATTTCGGCGCCTTATTCGGCGCTAGTAATTAGTCAGTTGTTTTACTCCATACCAATGCCATACTGCGAACTGTCAAGTCTGTCAAACATTGATTGCAGGACGGATAGGTACTCAGCGTTCACTGGGTACACTGCGTCTGCGTATAGCCACAGAATAATATTAAGGTATAGCGCCATCTCGCTTATTACTATAACATTCTTTGGCAGTTCACAGTAAGGCCCGTGGGCTGATGCAAGCATTAGATTTGCATTGAAGCCAACGCTGCCGCTGGACTGTTGGCGATTTCGGCACCAGCAACTGGCTTCATGTAATACGGTCATAGAATAAATAAAAAACTTGAAACTGAACTGTTCTATTATACTCACTGAGACAGCGGCGAATACGGCTAGACCGAAGGCGAGGGAGATGAGCACAATGTCTGGGGCCGCAGTGGAACCCGCGCTGATGTTGATGCAAGCACCGCAGCCGAACAGGTTTAGAAGGAGATTGCCTATCACAAAAAAACAACGAATGTAGAAAATTCTTTCGGGTACCTACTTACCTATATTGTCATATCTACTAAAAAACAACAACTAGTCTCCTAATCAGGCTCAGACAGGACTCGAACCCGTCACCTTTGAATTCTGATTCACTTTCACTTTCCCAATTGAGCTGTAAAGATTATGGCATCTCGATAGCTCAAAAAATTGGGATGCATGTGGTGGGGACGTAACATATTTCACGTACTTAAGTATAAAACGTAATTTAAATAGATTACCATTGTGTGTCATGTGAATGCAAAAATATTAGCAAACGATTTTTTCTTTTGTTTTTAAAGAGGTTCCAAACAAACTAGGAATTTTTGAGGAAACTAGGAAACTTTGAAATTATTTGTATGCTTTTTTAACTTACCGATGAATTCAGCGAGTAAAGCCTTGCTGATGCCAGCCGCTCCACCGGACAGCTCATCTAATCCTAATTTGTTTCCAAGTTCGCCCATTTTTCTGTTAACAAGCAAAAGAAAGTAAATGCATAAAAAGGTAAGTACAAACCAAACCTATCAAAAACATCCTGTAAAAAACTGGCCAACTCTTGCTGGAGCTGCTTGTTTTTTTATAAAAAGTGATGAAATCTCTCAGTAAAGCCAAGTCAACTCTAATGTTCCTTACTGCGATTTCTTTATTGATATAGTCATATTTTATGTGACTTGGACGTTGAACATTTTTACACGTTGATGGACAGGACACAAGTCAACCAACGACTAAGTCACATAAAACCTAACTATATCAATTGCCGTACGTACCGTACGGCAGTGTTTGCTTCGCGTTCGACTTGGCGGGGGCACTGCTGTGCCACCAGACAACTCTTACGAACTGGCCATCATCGGGCCGGTGCTTTTGTCTGTCTTTTTCTAAGAACTACTTTTTGATAGCTGTCTTCCTTCTTCCTTAACTGTTCGGTTTTGTATGTAAGTACCTACCTACTCTATATTTGTAATTATATTTCTACCTCCTTAATTTCAGCCCTACTTATTTCCTCCCCTCCTCAACATTTGGTCCTATCGACCGGCAAAATTATTTCCCATAAAATTTCTAAAGGACGATGGGACAAAACGTCCCCCAAAACCAACAGTATTGAAATGTATCTTAGGTGAAAGATATTAATATAGTGACATCTTTTTACTATGGCGACATCCCTCAAAATATGTGTGGGAATTCTGGGAAAATATTATTTTAATATTGTTGTTTACAACTTTTTACTATGGCGACATCCCTCAAATGTGTGGGAATTCTGGGAAAATATGATTTTAATATTGTTGTTTACTACAAAAGTAACACCTACGTTTATAAAAAAATCTTTTATTTTTACCATTTCTAAGCGACTTCAAAAAGAAAGAAGCTTCTCAGTTTGATCTGTATGTATTTATGTAAGTATATATGTATGTACGTATGCATGTTTGTCCGCGATTATCTTGCGTTTGGCTGAACCGATTTTGATGCAGTTTTCAGGAAAGTATTTTGTTACATTTAGAAGGTTTTGGTATTTTAGCCGACTTCAAAAAGGAGGTTCTCGGTTTGGCTAAACACCATAGATTTTGACATTGAAAATGGCTATTAATCTCTTTATAGATACGTATGCAATTGTCGACACACATAAAAGGTATGTTGGAGGGGGGGACGGGACCCATACAAATTTGCCCATCAACCTTTTCCTTTCTCTTTTGCATACCATGTTAACGTACTTATTTTTGAGTAAGGCAATTACTCACAGCGTGCCACAGGCACCCGACGACGCGCCCGTTGCGCCCGCCGCGCCCACATTTTCTGTTTCAGCGTCTTCGCGGTTGAATGCAACCTTCCGCGCACGCACGCTCGCCATCCAAGCTGTTACGCTGCTAGGAAAAATGCGGAAGCCGAGCGCGAGCAGCGGCAGAAGCTGCAGCAGAGGCAAAGGTGTTGGAACCACTGAGCATGTAATCACTACGTTTGTTGGAACTAGTTGTATAATATAGTGTCATATCCATAGAAAAAGATAATATGGTCATATCTACATCATATCTATGCTATTTAGTTAGAAAACCGAACAGATAAGGAAGACAGCTACCTACAATACAGAAGGAAGACAGGCAAAGACAGCTATAAAAAAAGTAAAGATTATAAAAATGCATAGACAAAAGCACCGGCCTGATGGCCAGTTTGTAACAAATAGCATACGATAGCTCCAAGCTGTCGAATCCTCCGTTGGCCAGTTTGTTTAAATAAAGCGGCCCGACCCGCGCAGCGGTCGGTGCCCGTTTGTCTACAGCTGATGACTCTAATGAGGACCTCATTGACGACCTGGTCATTAATGTCCTTGGTAGGCCTGAACTAATTGTCCTCCACGAAGTAGCTGCGCTGCGATCGTTACCCAAAATCAATATGGAAGGCAAGGATTTGCAGTTCTTTGTCAGCCGTGTACGCAGTTGCATATCAGTTTTGAAGTTTTTGGATAACAGAGCATATTGAGAGCCACACCAGAGCTTTTCAACTCGCTCTTACTAAAATTAGCCCCCATGCGTGCACGATGGAAGGATTATGAGGTTGGTTGGACACTTAGGTTGGTTTGGGTACTAAGCTGGAGCTACTGAGTGACTTTTTAGCTGAGGAAGTGGCTACTGAATTGCAGTTCGGGCGATCACGGGTGCTCATTTTGTGTGTGTGTGCAAGTCATCACTCTGTTGCGTAACGCAACTCCAAAAGGTCGTATTCTAAGACAGCATTTGAAACGGATAATAGGTACACCGCGTTCATAACGGCATCTCATTGCTAATATTATTTTGTTCTGTGATAATGCTATAACAACTGCAGGGAATAAATAAATACTAGGTAATTAATTCAGATACGAAAATAATAACACATAATACATAGACTTTGAAAAACTGTATTCAATTTAAAAAACCACAATATTTGTTACTCTCATCCTGTCGAAAACGTAACAACATGATAGAGTTTTTGTCGAACTTCATAAATGAGTATAGCTCTATCACGTTTCCATTTCGATGCATAGATAAAGCACTCAAATATTATAGGTATGTAAATGAGCCAATTTATAAAAAGGGAAGGGTAATTTAGATTAGAACAATGGTTTCGGAACTATGTGAGAAAATCGTGAGCACTGATTCGAAACTTTTGCCGCCCTATGCCCACGCGCCCGCCGGATCAGATAACGAGTGTTGTTCAACAGCTAGTAAATTTAACTGTTCCACTATTGTACTATTTGTACTCACTATAGTAAAAACGGTAGTTCAAGTAAATCTTACAACATCTAATACATAAATTAGTATATAAAGTCTCGGGTTAAGTATATTATTATTTCATCGAGTAGAGCCCAAATCGAAAATAAAAATATAAATTTTAGAATTTGTAGAGCTAAATATTATTATTATTACCTACGGAATTTTATCAAGAGCTGTTATTGGAATAATAATAGGTCTTTACCTATGAAATTGCCGTTTTGTATGGAGATTTCTGTAATTATTATTTTTTCCATACTAACGTTTTTGTTATTATTTAACGACTAATATTATGTAAATTTACAAAATTTTACACACGTATTTATGGACATTTTAACTACTAAATGACACATTCGTTAAGAGAAAAAAAATTTTTTTCACTAAGTTACAACTAATAAAGTACGAAATTCTGGAAACAAAAATAGTCGTAACTTTCGGAATAAGTTTTTTCTATGTAAATAATCAAATATCGTGGTTATTAAATTATCAAAAGTTGCTCGATACGGTCTTAATGTAACGCAATATTAAAGAAATTATATATTTCTAATATTATAAAAGTTGTTAAGTTATATGTACAAAAGAAAAAAACGGCAATTTCATATGTAAAGACTATAATACCCACAAAGAGGTGTTTGTTAGCTTAGCTATCATAGTTTTCGGTTGAGTTAAAAATACATTTAATGTGAATAGTTGTAATGACTAAGTTGGAAGGGTTTATTTGTGTGAAATTAAAGAATGACTGTTTACCTATAGGTATTGTGGAATGTGTTGTGCTTTCGTCTTGGTAAAACCCGAACAAAGCCCATGTATAAATATAAATAGGCCTACTGTCATCGTTTATGTATCCAAACGTGGATGATGTATAATTAATCTTTGAGAATAATAATTTTAATTATTACCTTCCTCCAACTCACTATATAGAATATTCCCTATTAAGTATGACCACAGATAATATAAGTACCTACCTATGACTAAGTAATAGAATTCGCTTTGAAGTTAAATAACATTTTCGGAATTTAGATTTAAGTGTTAATTTATTATCAGTAAAAATCAATTCATGACGATTCAAATTATGGGTTACTTATAATACCAATCACAATCTCCTTTTCATTCGCGGTTACATTATTTACCCTCTCGCAGTGGCTCAAGTCAAAATTACATAAGATTCTTAGTTTTCTCATACACTTCGTCTTCTCCCAGAGTATCAACCTGCCCCCCATGGCGACGCCCTTGACTACCAGCATTTGATCGCCTTTGCGCCCACCGCCGTTCCTCATGTATCTCGGGCATCAGTGACAAACACGAAAATATACGGATTGAATTAGACGTTTCGTTTCCGTTGTGTTTACTGCTTGTCACATTGGTAACAAAGAAGGGCATAATTCACCGGTGTGTAATAGTGAAATGATAGTGATTGTGATCACAAAAAATACTCTAATTATTTACTTGAGGTGCACGCTCCGCTTACTCCGCTCTCAATCCGCTGGAACTTCCGCCCGATTCGGTGACAATGAACTAACGAGAGCGGTCCCATTTTAGATGCGATGGATACATTAATTTCCCCTATTTCCCCCATCTATTATGGAAGTGTTAATTTTTTGGTGTATGTCAAAAACAAACAAGTTGTCCTATTTAAACGACTGACGGCGCTGGCGCAGTATTTTTTCGTAATCCATGACGTGACCGCGATTTGATTACAACACAGGAAAGCGGCAGTTTGAATGTTATTTCAGTGCTCTGATAAGAGTTGATTAGAAAATTGGCGTAGTAAAATAATAAAGGCCAAAATTAGCGCCATTTATCTCATTTAGAAAAGGACTTCTTCACAAATCTAGCAAGCGATAAAAAAAAATCTTTTAAATTTTTACGGTTTATGGCGAAATTATGTTTAGTATGCGCTAGATACCTAGAGACGCACCGTTTTTGAGATATTCTCGTTTTTATAAAATTCATTTTTTTTAAATTTTGCAAGTCACGTCCCCATACTAAATTAATTGAAAACTTTTTCATTGTCGATGATGTAACTCTATGGTTGACTGTAACCAAATTCAGTTCTATTCTTAAAATTCATTGACACCCTAGGGTGAAACGGATAGTTTTGGACCCGCTGCTCAGTTTAGAATCTGAGAGATGAAAAATTGTTCGTACTGCACCTCCAGTTACCTCAGTATTAAGTCGAGCTTCATGCTTAGAACAAAAAAAAATACTGTAACTAGCGCCAAAAACGCCCCAGTCACAGATTACTAAATAGTTGTCGCGCGCAGAGTTATCTAACTCGGACTCTTGTATTTTTGCAGCCAGGACCAGATTTACGAACAGTTTTTTTCCATTAAATTTGCGAGCTTTTTATAGAGAAACAACAACTTATATTGACATGTCACGTTGACTAGACAACGTCAGTGTATATTTTTAAATAATTTGCAAAGGTATGTCCGCCAGCCTTCCTTCTACCCTTCTAGAATGAGTAAGTTTTCAAATGAATTTTATGATGACTTAGAATAAAAGTTTTGGAAACGGAAAAAATATGTATGTCCTGTTTTTATATGTAATTTCTTAATAGCAAATAAAAACACATGATAAGTTTTATGAAATGTTGTCAATTACCTATACTTAATCAATGATATTCCATAATTTAATAGAAACACAGCCAAGAAACCGTAGTAGCTACTGTTTTAGTAGCAATAAACGCGTTTATATTTTAATGCAATATCACAAAATGCCTTGGCACTGTTGGCAGATGTCCACACTTAGGATGCCTTTCCACTAGAGGTGATATGCTATGCAGTGGCGGATTTACGCATTTGCCGATTGTAGTGTGTAGGCTACGGGTGCACAACTGATGCTAAGCTACGTTGCTATGGATGCGTTTAATATCAAATAATTATATTTATTGGTCCACAATTCCACAGCATACACTGGAAACTGGTTCAACTTAGCTAGGAATGTTTTTATATGGATGTACGCGTGCTATGCAATAGATATGTTTGACACTACCAAATTATATTTATTGGTGGTCATATTAGTTTCGAAGCTTAGCTTTTACATCCTCGCATCATGGCAGATTTACTTTGATAAATTGCCTTATTGTAGGCGCCTAAAACGGCGTCAGTAAGTAACTAAGAAGGCAAGGCAGCCGTTTTACTTATTCCATGTCAGGGCTGGGGCCAGAGCGCTGGACTGGCACGAAAAAACGTTTAAACGACACGGAGGAATTGCTGGTATGCTAGCCGCTAGCCACGTTGGCGCCAGTGAATCTAACTTCATAGTCGTATAGCACATCTCTGGTGGAAAAGCATTAGGGCTGGTACACACTGCACGAGTTAAGCTCGCCGTCCATGACCGAGCACGGTGCAAGGCATGTACCACCTATGAAGCTCCATATTTGTTTTGCAATGCATTTTATATGAGAAAACCTACATTCATGTTTTATGGCAATGCAGGTTTCTAATGAATTGCCTTGATGATATGCCATGCCATTATGCTATAATGTTTAACAAATCACAAAATTAGAGTAATTACATATACCTACTTACATAGGTATAAATTAATAACGTTCTTGTAAAGGATTTGTTGTAGACCCTTTTACTTATAATATCATTTGACAAGTCGTAATATACTCAAGGGCATTAGTTTTTATATATCTATCTTTTAGCTTGCTACAAGACTAAAGTTTAAAACATTTATAGGACACTTTTACTAGTAATAGCATTCCACAAGCATAGATATTCTTAAGAGCTTTTGCTTTTATATCTCAGTCTTGTAGTTAGCTGCAAGAGTATCTTATAGGACACTTTAAAGAATAAGTCTCGTATAATTGTTTTTGGTAAGACTATATAGTCCTGAATAATATTTTGATCTAAGAGTAGCATGTTGTAAGTAGAACAAGATTTATAACACACTTCTCTGAGATTACTATAAGTTTGAACTGCTATAGTTTTGTTTGAGACTTTTTTAAATCTTATTATACTCAATAAGAACGTTATGAGATCAAAAAAGCTAATGAACCACTAGATCAAGCACTTAACTAGTAAACATCTGCCATTTTGTAGATTTCTCCATCCTCTTGAAGAAATAAGTTTAAATATAAGTTATTGGAACGATTCAAAAGGAGCAGTGGTTACAAAAGAAAAGTGACAAAAACGTATGATGAGTTAGTGAATAGGTGACCATTCGGAGAATAAATCCGACAAGATCAGAAAGCAAACAAAGCACTTCCAGTGCGAATTCAGGTGAACTGACAGAGGGTTCTGCATATTATTCTATTAGCAATATTTTTTCTTCTTCATCTCACCACTCAGAAGATGAAGAAGTTCAACATTGGAAAGAAGAACACCATTTCAAATGAATGAATGAATTCTCTAATAAATGCGTCCTAAAAAAGTGAATAAAAACATTAGTGTAAATAGATTTCAGGGAACCCTAATTTGTTTCAAAATGGAGAAGAGTTATCTGGACCAAAACTACTACAAGCACTAATTTACCTATAATGGTTCTACAAAGTACTTAATGCAGTGCAATTTTAAAACATGGCGGATATATATAAGAATTTGATTAAATAAAAATTTTACAACATTGTATTATGTGCTTATTTTCGAGGGGCATTGGTGAAACTAACCAAATTACTGTACATATTTACAGTAAAAATTAATTCCCCATCCTCCCATTCACATAGGTACTTAATTACAAATACTTACTACAATGTATTGTTATTTCTATAATAAAAGCAAGTGTGTTTACGTTTACAATTTAACTTTAATCACAAAATAACAAGGAACAATATTAACTTATAAAATTTACTTCTAAATACATTAGCTAATTACACTATAAACTAGATTGCATTAGTAAGATACTTGTGTAATATAATAATAAGAGCGTTTGTGCTTGTAATTGTTTAGTCTTAGATTATTATAGAAGCAATTGCTTTTCGCGAACGCTTTCTCAAGTATGCTATAGGGCTTAGTGACATTCTTTAAGCTGGTTATAAGATAATTACAGAAATAATAGCTCCTGTAACTGCGCCCAAATCCAGGTTTGTAGCACACTACAAGTTTCTTACAAGAGAGGTTAGAAGTAGTCTTGAAGATAGCTATAAGAATTGATTTTGCTAGTTGGGATATACCTGCTTAAGTACCTAAGTAAGTAGTATTTTTTTATTAATCCCAAACTTCAGGTACCTAACCCCACTGGCTATGTATTAAGGGCTTATTACACTTGGCTAAATTCAGCATCTAATTCAGCATACATTGCTTTCTTTGAGCTCATTTGTAGCAAGTGATGCAATCAAAACAAGCAATGTATGCTTAATTAGATGCTGAATTTAGCCAAGTGTAATAAGCCCTTAAATTTTATCTGAATGGATGCCTACAAAGAACAATTTGCATTTAACATTGTACCTATAAATCTACCTGTGTTGTGTGAAAGAACTTTATAATAACCACTTAAAAACATATTTTTTTTTCTCGTAAAGTAATTTAATCTACGGTGGTAAGTATACGTAAAAGATAAGTGTTTATAAATTCGGTTATGATAAAATTTTCGAGTAGATAACCTGTTATCACATGTTTGATCAGCAGGTAAATGCTCTAGTTATTGATTTTTACGATAAGAGTATCAATATCAATATCACATTTAAGCCCCGAATGTTCTGATATCGAAGATAAATCCTTATTTTAATATGATAAATGTGAAAGTGAGTTTGTTTGTCCGACTTTCACGTCAAAACGGAGCAACGGATCGACGTATTTAGGGTTCCGTACCAAAATGGTAAAAAAGAACCCTTATGTTGCGATTCAGTCTGTCTGTCTGTCCTCGAGAACTAAGTACTAATGCTATCAACTTGAAATTCGGAATAGTTTTAGATGACGCTTGCCCAACTCCGTAGGGCACGCTGAAAGTTCTGCGCTCCTGGCCGCTCATAAATGTTTTATTTATATTATTATTTATTTTATATTATTTAAGACTTGGGAACTTCTTAGGAAACTCAATGATTGATTAAAAAAAATTGGCGAGAAATGGCGTGTCATTTCTTTTTTTTACACAAGTTGCGAAAAGATTTTAGGGCGATGATTTTGCATGACTTTAAAAGTTTACTGTCTCCGCAAGACTGCACTGCTCGTCTACAAAATGCTTTTGGGAGGGAAGCACCTCATTTGAGCACTGTAAGGCGTTGGTACTAAGAATTTGACCATGACTGTGTTTCTCTCCATGATGAAATTCGTGAAGGTCGGTCGGTTCGGCCGGAAGAGGCCGTGATAGCTTTCAACCAGCGCGTGAAAAGCATGCCCTCAGCCCTCAGGACCATTGGGGTCCTCATGTTTTCAAAAATGGTTTGACCGAATTAAATTGTGTTTAAAATGTAATGGAGAATACTTCGAAAAGCAGTTAATATATTACTTTACATGTGAATTGTTTTAATAATGAATTACGCAAAAGCAAATCTTTCAGTGTAGTTACCCCTAGTATATAGTATATATATAGTAGCATGCGAGATTTTTGAAGTGAACATTTCTTTAGCGGCGTTGTGCACTTTTTGCGATAAAAAAGGTAAAACTCGCGACAGGTACACGTGACCGTCAGATCGAAAATTCGTAAGACGGACACGTGACCTGAGGCCCAAAACTGATCGAAAAACTTACAATGTCATTAGAATACGAAAGCAAATATCGCCACCGTTTCTAAAGCTGTAATAGCTCAGTTAGAAAACGGGCGGCATTGAAGCCAGAAGACCTCGGTTCAAATCCAGTCCGTATTTTTTATATTTTTTTTGTGAAAAAGTCTAGGGATCCCTTTTCACTTCTGCCGGCACTCCCGCAGGCTTATTACCAAAACAAGTAACCAGTTGCTAATTGTACAATTGCAACGCTACTAGTAGTTGCGGTTGGTTTGCAATCGATACAGGTCGTACAGTACCTTTCATGCAATTTTAGTTCACAAATCGCTCGCTTGTGGCGCTATCGTAGCGATTTACGTTCCGTATTACGAATTATGTGTTTTGGGAGCGATTAATTGTTAGTTGTCGCGATTGCTGTCTGTCACTTTAAGATCGGTAAAAAGCCTACCGGAGTGCAACCTGTTGTTTTTTTTGCAGCAGGGACTGAAAGGGGGTCTTAAAAATTCGAACTGGGGCTACTAGGGCTTAAGCGGTATCATATGAAAGAGCGCTGCTTGCACATTCTCATACATTTATTTCTTTTTTTTTATGCCGCATAGTTTTCGACTTTTGATGAAAAATGTAAAAAAAAATACCGTCCCCCCCCCCAACCCCTATCTCCGAAGTTTTCATTGAGAAAAATCGAAAATTATTTTATGTGATAGAAGTTTATGTAAAGATTACAGGAAAAATAAAACGATGTCTCTAGATAGTGAAGGTAAACTTTTTCGGAAATCATCAACAAAATTACATTAGTTCCACTATCGGTCAAGAAATGGCGATGACCTTAAACTGCAATATTCTACACCGCAAAGTCTTCGACGAATATAGCCTCGCCGATGAAAACATTTTCACGTTTTATTTACAATCAAAATCCTTATATGTAAGTACTATATTTATAATGGTACGGAACCCTCGCCTCGGTGCGCTAGTCCGACTCGCTCTTGACCGGTTTTTTTGTAATGAGGGATAGTTTTGGGAACTGGAGAGTGACATAGGCTACCTACTTTTTATCCATCTAGTTATAATGTACTAACGTTTTTATCCCGGATAAATATCACATTTCCGTCCCGCGGGATGACGTCGTCTAGTCCACACGATCCAAGGCGCTGGTCGAAGGCTTGTAAATTATATTCGGATAACTTCAGGAACTCATACAAAGATGATGCATGTATATAGGCTCATTTTTTACTGTTGGTAAAACTGAAATTTCTTTCTAGCTAGGTACCTACCTAATAGGGCTTTTTCACTACAGCTACGTTAATTTTTTAAAGACTATAGTTTCGCATTGGACTTGATTTATTCAAAAGACTATATTTTTAATTAATCTGTACAAATAATTTTATCAAACTACTTACAATAAATGATCTAAGTATTTTTGATTTCGAGACAGCAAAACATGAATAAGTACTATTATTAAAAATGAAGTACATATTAGAAAAAAAACGACCCGTCTCACAACTAGCTCTGATGGGACTCGAACCTACGACCTTTTCACTATCCGGGCGAATGCTCTATAATAAGTATCTAACCACTGAGCTACGGACTACAAATATTATTCTGTGCTACGGAGTCGATATAAGTAGTACGTGTAGAATAATATTTGTACTTAAGTGAAAGGTCGTGGGTTCCAGTCCCATCGGAGCTAGTCACTACTCGTCGTCTCACTAGACGGGTCGTTTTTTTCTAATAATTACTTCATTTTCAATAATAAAAGTTGCATTGTGAACTTACAACAACAATAACACCTTGTGAATGCAAAAATTAAAAATAATATGTAATCCTACTATTATTCAGTGAGCTTATACAAAAATGATGTAACAGTTAAGATTAGGTAGTATATTTTTATCGATAACTAGGGACTAGGTACGTTTGAGCACAGGAGTAAATAAAAACTACTGTGGTTTGAGTAGGTATTACCTTTCAGACATCTATGAAAACATAGACAACCAAACACTATGATTAAAAAGTAATATAACATAGAAATGTCACATATTACTTAGATATTATCGAAGGTTCAAGGCAAACATTGTTAAGTGTTTTTACTTGTTTTTTACTTTTAGGTTTCCGATTAGCTACCATTCTTGTTTTATTTGAGTAACACATATCAAGGACTAAAAATAATTGTAACTAGCGGCCACCCGCGGTTTCACCCGCGTGGTTCCCGTTCCCGTGGGAATATCCGGATAAGAAGTATCCTATGTGTTATGCCAGCCTATAAACTATATCTGTTGCAAATTTCATCCAGATCAATAGTTCAGAGTTCAGTAGTTTTTGCGTGAAAGAGTAACAAACATCCATAGGTACATCCATACTCACAAACTTTCGCATTTATGATATTAGTAGGATGTTCTGTCTTCTAAGAGCTTTTCACCTGTGTTCTGTGGCTTTTCACATTAGTTTTGTTGTTTATTATGCAAATACAATACCAATAACTTCCGAAAAAGTCGAAGTTTATTTACATTCTCGAATTGAAACAGTGGTAAATTATAAATAACTAGCTTTCCGCCCGAGGCTTCGCCCGCGTGGACTACACGACGTTATCCCGCGGGAATTTGATATTTTTCCGGGATAAAAAGTTGCGTTCCTCTCCAGGCTACAAAGTAACTGTGTCCCAAATTTCAGCCAAATCCGTTCAGCCGTTTTGGCGTGATTGAGCAACAAACATCCAAACATTTAAACTTTCACATTTATAATATTAGTAGGAAGATATCTTAAAAATATTAGGCAAGTTTAAAAAAAGCAATTAAGTACTTATATAAAACTTTCGTTAGTCAATGCAAATTTTTGACATATCGCCCAAAAATTAAATCAACTTATTAAAAAAAAACTGCACCGTTTACTCAGTCATGATTGCGAGATGATTACACATTCCCCGGGTGTCCCGAATCTAATTTGCTTCGTAAACATTGAAATGATATGCATGAATTGAATTCCAATGCCCCGTGCCATCGAGTCATGGCATAATTTTATACTTTTGTTGCGTATTTGCATTTGCATGGTTAACATTTTAGCGTTCAAATACAATACAATGTATAAAAACTCATTGAACAATGATTATTTTGAATTTTGGCTGGGATTTTAAGTGTGAAAACATTTTTTTCTTTTTTCCACGCTTTCCCAAGTTTAAGTTTCAAGTTCAAGACATCTTTAAAACTGTCTAGAATAATGGGCATTGGGCACATGTACCATTAACACAGTCTATAGGTATATTTCCCTTGTGCTATTACTGTCTTATTTTGAGACCATTCTCTACAAGACAAATGTTTTTGTTGTAAAAAGGAACCCTTATTTATGGTGCGACTCAGTCTGTCTGTCCGTCTGTCTGTCACAGCTGGATATATCGAGAACTACTAATGCTATCAACTTGAAATTTGGAATAGTTTTACATGACGGTTACTCAACTATTTTGCAAATAAGAAAGTAATAAATACATGTATAAATATTTTTTTGCAACAGGGACTGAAAGGGGGTCTTAAAAATTGGAAATAAGGCTACTAAGGCATATGGGGTATAATATGAAAGAGCGCTGCTTGCACATTCTTAAACATTTTTTCTTTTCTTCTTAGGCCACATAGTTTTTTTTACTTTTGATGGAAAATGTAAAAAAAAAACCGTTCCCCCCTTATCTCCGAAGTTTGTTTTTTGAAAAATCTGAAATTATTTTATGTGATAGAAGTTTATGTAAAGATTACAGGAAAAATAAAATGATGTCTCTAAATCTTCGATCAATCAATAACACCTAATTCGGTTGATCGAAGCTCTAAATAGTATTTTTTTTCAGAATTCATGAACAAAATGTCATTTGCTCCGCTATCGGTCAACAGATGGCGCTGACCGAAAACTGCAAATTCTGACGAAAACATTTTCACGTTTTATTTATTTATATTTATGATGGTATGGAACCCTCGGTACGCGAGTCCAACTTGCTCTTGAGCGGTGTTTTAAAAAGTCAGTACTTATCTCAACCCCTAACCACACCCCTAATACCTACGTTTTGCTGTCTTTTGATTCTCGATTGGGAACATGGGAACTAACAACTAACTAATAGCTAATACATAAACTGAACACTGAACAGAATGCCTGAGGCATTAAGTCCGCCTATGTACATTGTGCATGAAGAATTAATAAATAAATAAAAAAAAAAAAAAAAAACCATACAATTACGCAAGTTCGTAGTATGAGAATTCAAGATTATTATCGTGACTTGTTTCTGACACCGACCGAGCAAAAAGAGTAGCCAGGCCACCGCAAAAACGGTCGCTGCTACTTTTGACGGCGACGAGCACAGACGTCCCGAAAGTTCAGAGACCTCGGTGACTTGCCGCTTGAATTGGATTGACAAAATTAATATCGTAAATCGTTATTCGCCATTATGTAAATAAAGATACGTGCGTTTAACAATAGGTGTTAAATGTCATTTTGTTGTATTAGCGCGGAATTATTGGCTATGTTATTGGTCCTTTCTTTTTAAAAGCTTTGTTTAGTAACTGTTAAAAGTAGAATTGAACTCGATCACTAGATTTCTTTAAAGTTGAGCAGGAAATGTTTGTGGATTTGTACCCTTAACTGAAAACCCTTAAGGGTAGTAATAAATAGTTGAGTAGCTCCTTGACCACATTCAGTATAGTCTGTTGAAGGTAAGTACCTAGGTAATTCATTCTTGAGCAAACGAAATATGGGTAGGTACCTACAAAAAGAAAATTTAATTACGCGGCACTTTTAGCGTGAAGGTGGAACTGACTGAAGTATCCACATAAGCTTACTTAGCCACTTATGAAAAAAATATAACATGCAAGCATTTAAACAGCGTCGTAAAGGGCCCCACAGACTATCAGTCCGCCTGCAGGTGGCCGCAATCAGCAAGTTCAACACACAATATTTTTTTGTAAAAAAAACATTTTCATGACCAGATTTTTTGCTGTCTGTAGGTACTTAAATATTGTATTGTTATCTAAACCAAACCTGTAAGTACCTATACAAAATTTCAGTTCCATCGGACACTGGGAAGTGGGTCAAATTAAGCTTGCAAGATTTGTCCCCCACTAACTAACTAACATGGCAAGTTAATAAAAAGCTTGTAAAAACCGAATGTCAGGCGGCCTGTTCGACCGAGGACGCAGGTGGCCTGCCGGCGGACTGATAGTCTGTGGGTCCCTAGCTGGGTAATGCGTATGCAATAGTAGATTGTATTACAAGGGAGCAAAATAATATATTTACGGCGAGGGCGCTATTTTGAATCCAGAGCGCAGTGAAGGATTCTAGAGTAGAATCTCGAGCGCAGCGAGGGATCCTAAAGTAGAATCCTGAACGCAGCGAGGGATTCTAAAGTAGAATCCTGAACGCAGCGAGGGATTCAATATACGCCGCCCGAGGTGAAAATAATTTTGCGGCCGAGTAATACACTCTGCTTTTCATCCCCCTCTATAAGAAAAGCAGTAAAGACAACTCAAACTACCTACCTTTCTTTGTCGTTCGGATACATCATAGCGCTAGTCGGGCAAGAAAAAAAAATTGAGTTTTGAAATAAAAAAATATGTCCCTCAGATTCCTTATTAGTATCTCCGGGGATGCCGTAGGGGGTTGAAAATTTTGTTAGATTTTAGCTACGACTCACCGTTTACGAGATAATTTTATAAAATTCCGTTTTTGAAAATTTCTCGTTCATACAAAATCATCATGTCAGCCGAACGACGCCCACTGCTGGGCATAGGCATACAAAATCAGTTGTTTTTTTTTTTAAGTACTGCACACCCTTTGCTACACTCTAACCAATGCTTCTTTAATTATGTTCTAAATTCAAATCTCATCGTTTTGGACCCTGTTATGAAGCTGTTCAAAATTCAAATCTCATTTATACCCTCTTGTCATAACAGGTAAAAAATGAATCGTTTTGGACCCTGTTATTAGATAAACAATCATCGCTTTTCGAATCGATGGGATGAAAAAGTATATTGCGACTGCGCTGCGGCACGCTCGTAAAATTATTACATTAAGTACCTAGGACAGATTATTATACGCAGAGCAGTTAAATTTTGATCGGCATTTTGAAGCGACGACGCGCTGCAAAGGGAATTTTCCGGATATCCATTAAAATGCTCCAACATCTTTATAGTAGATTTCATTACAAGTGCGGAAAGCCTGTCATTGCAAAGAGTTCCGACAAATGTCTACCCGAGCCGAGGCGCAGCCGAAGGTGAGGGTTGACAGTCGGAACAAGTTGCAATGACGGTTCCGCACGTGTACTGAACAACTATTTTTAATACAGTTGCGAAAAAATTAAGCAATTTAATAAAATAATAAAACACAATAAACTCAACTAACTAATCGTAAAAGAATACAAGCAGAGACTTTTTTGTTTTCTTCACCCATTCTGGGTTGGCAAAGTAAACTATGATCATACAGCCAAGGCTTCAGTAGAATTTTTTTATTGATATGAAATGAAAATTAAATTAAATGAGATGAAATGAAATGAGATGAAATGAAATGAAACCTAACAAAAGCAATCCGAATCCTACAGGAGCGCCTTTCCTTATTTCTCTCTTTTACCACATCGTTTTCCATTAAAGCCACATTATTGCACTAATTCCACCATACTAAGTACCTACCACAATAAAAACCAGAAAAAACTAATTTAGAAAATTAAGAAATAGGTCCCTCATTTTCTTTTCACTCAAACTCCTATAAGCAGATACTATGGTAAATAGTGCACGTCATACCATATTTAGTATCTGTGGTCATACAGCCAATTTTATGTATTTTTTATATTCATAAATTTAATTTGGCCGATACTAATATTAATTTAATGTATAATTAAAATTACTTTTAAATCTGATATTGAAATAAATTAGTAGCTTCTTTTTAGAAATTGCATGAATCATAAAAACTTCTATGATTTTTTTTTAGTAAAAACTTCGTGGTTGGTTTTTTCTTTTTAATAGACAATATTTTGACAGTTGGGAAAGAAAACGCACGAGTTCGGGAAAGGTAAAGAAAAAGTTCGAGTGACCGATACACGTCCCTGCAATACGCCACTTTTTGAGCAACTGTATTAAACAAGATTTTTTTTGTGATAGAAACTTAGTAGAAATTGTTGGTCGGGTTGATTGGTAGATATAACAAGTAGGTACTTATTAGTATTCGAACACACAAACAAACTCTTCTGTTTTAATACGTCAGTATAGATTTAGTATCTCCATTCAGTATCTGTGCCAAATTTTGAGGGCTATTGTCTATTGTGCATTAAAATTTATAATGATTTATTTATGCTGAAGTTTATACGCCGTAACTTGCAGTTACGACTATTTAACGTATCGGGACCATGCCAAGGAATTTGATTTTGTTAACCGACTTCAAAAAAAGGAGGAGGTTATCAATTCGACTGTATATTTTTTTTTTTTTTTTATGTGTGTTACCTCAGAACTTTTTAGTTAAAGAACCGATTTGGATAATTCTTTTTTTATTTAAAAGGTGACGCTTCTCGTGTGGTCCCATTCAAATTTTATCAAGAACTGGCAAGAAGTTCAGGAGTTATCCTGAATAATGTGTATTTAGACTTTATTTGGGTATATGGACGATTTCATAGTTTCATCAAATTGGGGATCATTTTTTTGGCTTGGCACCGACTTCAAACAGTTGAGTAAGTAACTACCAAGATAAATCAGAAAAAGTCACGTATCATCGTCCTTTGAATTAAAAAATCTTATTATTTTTTTCGTTTTTTAGTGTTTGTTAATTTTTGTTTGAAGATCCGTTTTGAAGGCGGTTACATTTTTTTTCAAAAACGTTTTTATGAGATGTAATCGATGAAAATGTGTATGTGTGTATTATGTATTAAGTCCTATTTATTATAAAAAATTGTTTATAAACAAGTTGAATTAATGTATTCCAGAGTTGATTGGACACCAACATAATATATTGTTTACAGTGTACTCCAACCCCAAGCGCCTGTGTTATGGCAAGTGGAAACATATTATTTTATACACCCAGACACGAGAAAATTTTAAAGATTTTCTTTTTCAATATTTAACCAATCGGGAATCAAACCCGGGACCTCAGAGATAGGGCACCTTGAAAACGGCGCGTACAACAACACTCGCCCACGGAGGTGGTCGGACGGTGGTCGACAACAATCGTTTTCAGCAACTTTTGTAGTTCCTCTACAAAATTGATAGCTTTTTCCTTATAAGTAATTTTAATCACGTAGCATTTTCTTTTTTCTACTCTAATTTCCATTGCCGGAGTTTAAAACTGTTTAGGTCGTCCGTGTCTTCATTTTACGAAATCGTTTTAGTTCAAAAGCTAAAGTAAATAATAATATCAAATTGATAGATAGATGGTAAATTGTGATAAGTAAGTAAGTAAATTTTCTTTTGGTTTTGTTTAGGTTTGACACGAAAGCATTTCAATAGCCTAATTTATGAAGCCGTACCTATGTATTTGATTTCCTACAAGGTACGGTTATTTATTATCGCTTTAGGTGAAAAATTGATGGGACTTATCTAGTTTCGAATACTTTTGTCGAGAATTTTTAATGATGACATTGAAACGTCGTCCTATTCTTGTTAGAATGACATTACGATTTATGCATCGTTTACGAAGCATCGAAGTTCGAAAAGCGTGAAGGGTATTCAGTATGACCGTTAATAATACTGCATGCTCATCCTCTCATTATTTATCATCGACTTATTGTACACGATCATATTTTCAATCAATGAAAACCGGTTTAATAGAAATACTAAATTGTATGAGAAACGGAAGCGCATTTATGCCGACTGAAACATTTATCAATCTTTATAACAAACAATGACAAACAAATCCATTAAATGCGTGACAATATGCCTGGATACAACTTCAACCAAAAGGTTTTCGACTTTTCCATTCAAACAAGAAAATAGAATTAGACCGAAAATATGATATATTTTATAATGGTACGTAATATGATGTAATAACCATATAATTTTTAAGATGTTATTCCGATCCCGGCTGCAGGCTGCAGCTGCAGGTAGTTTTTATAAACAACAGCTGCACGTGCAGCCGCGTTCGGACTATTATTCAAACTTACATATTGCCTGCAGTGCAGCCCGGCAAGGAATAGCACCTTTAATGTACTTAAGTAATAAATAAATCAGAACTGCCTCCTGATTCACAAACCGACGGAAACGCTCCTGACAGTGCACTGTCTCTGCCACTCACTATATAATAGACAAAGACAAGAAAATAGCAAAGGCGAAAAACTTAAAATAGCGATTATAATAGTCAAGTTTAAAAGAGGTTAAGTACGTAGGGCTTTGGGAAAAGTCACCACATTAGACAAAATACCAGCCATTATATTATGACCTAACTAAATGATATTTTTCTGAGCGTTGCCGTTGGACTGTTCCATATCCGTTATTGATGATGATTTTTGTTTCGGATCGGCGGAGGCGGCGTAATACGAAGTAGTTTTTTTTACCCTGTGGTACTGTGGTACAATTTTATGCCTGGCTGTTTGTCACACATCGGAAAGTTTTATTAGGAATCACCTTAATTACTTTAATTTTGATGTTATCTTTACTAATTATACAGTGGAAGCGGATGTTTCAATGCTTAGAAGTAACTCTATGATGTACGTTTCCCCTATAAATTATAGTTTTCATAATAGTAATTTAAGTGGACCTCCTGAACTCATTCCTTTAAATTGTAGTTTAAGTTCTGAAAATAGATCATCTGCTTACAATGACAAAAAACGGTTTAAAAAAGATAAATAACAATGATGTTGCTACTATGCGATTATAAATTGGTCCGATGATGTAACCATTCTTCAGCCGGAATCCACAATTTAATAAAAAAATATCACTAACAATCGTTTGACCGAAGTCAGTACATTTTTGTAGACTTGCTCACGAAGTTGTGTTTGTGAAATTGCAGCCACAATGCCAATTCTGAAAGCTAAACTGAAAACTTTTTCTTCACAATTACTAAAGTTAACAATATTACTGCTAGAATGACAGAAAAAATATATATAAAAAAAATAACTTTGGAAAAATGTTGTAACTTATCGCGTTATCTTAACAGTTTTGTTTGTAAAGAAAATTATTGAAAATCCCGCGGCGCTCAGCGTCATTCGTGTAATAACGGAGCTAGATAAATTTGTTCAGTTTCTTTAGTGCTGATAAACGTAATCTATAAGTAAACAAATATCTTGCGATTTCAATGACTACAGACTAAATAGGTACCTAACAGTAGCCGCACTCGAGAGTTACTTAAGCCTACGTTTGCCTTAATTTGATAATAATCTTTATTCTACGCCAACTATACTGGATTAATGTATCCGCATAGAAAACTTACGTACTTAATGACTGTAGTTCTATAAAGTGGCACTTGCTAGTAAACCTTTAAGTGAAGTATGACAACTAACGAGTCATTAAACACAAACAATTTAGTTTTTATGTAAAAGGTGCTTTTTAATATAATAACACTACATCAACAATCCCATATTTAGGGAGGAAATGTGGAGGAAATCCAATCCAAAGGATAAAATTGGTGAAAATGGTAGCTTTAGGCTTTAGTCTGTTCAGCATGCAAAAGACACAACACAAACCCATCGTCTAAGGAAAGGACCCTTAATGATTACAAATCAAATAATAATGAAGTCAAAACTATTCTAATCGACGGCGAAAGTTTCTTTACATAAAGAAAGGCTTCAATAATAAATTTAAATTATGCAAACATTGTTACTGCCGTATGCCATACCAAGGTATGCCATTGGTAAAGGCTCAGGGGACTTGACTAATTCGTCGGCTGGTCCCCAGGATAATACTCAGCCGGGTACAGAACAGCCTTGCTGCGAAGGGTGACCTGCTTTAATGCATACTCATCGACCTTAACCAATTAAGAGTATGATTAAGTATATTAAAATACAGTCTTACAATTGCCGCATGCAATTATGTTTTTAACAGTTTTACCAGTAGTTGGTTTTTATTGTCGTTCTATCGATCTCTGGTTCAATTGCCTATACTACTCGTATATCTTCTTTTTCTTCTATATAAATAAAAATAAATGTTGCTATGCGCCAAACTCGAGAATGGCTGGACAAATTCGGCTAATGTATTTTTTTATATGTTCCTTTAGGCTCACGGAAGGTTAAGATGGAGAGAAAAAACATAAAAATTGCGTGGAAAATAGTAAAAACAACACTTTTCTTTTTCCATACAAACCAGCGGTCAAACATTTGACGTAAATCGTTACCGTCAATCTAAACAAAAGCTTTTTTATAAAACTTTTAGTAATATCACATAGCGCGGGATAATGTCGTGTAGTACACGTAGGCGAAGCCGCGGGCGGAAGGATAGTTTATTTATATAATAACAATGTTTTAAATTGTAGGTTGTAAGATAAGAACTCACAGATCTGAATCAAATATGATAAAACCTGAAAATCTAGATAGTTTTCAAAACTAGATAAGTACTTACTTACATTTACCTAATAGACTAAGCTCCCGTTGTACTAAACCCTACCTCATAAGGTGGCAGCTCAAAAATGTAATGCAGTGATAGATACTACTTAGGAACACTAGATTTTAGTAGGTTGCCGTCGAATATCCTGGAAGAACTTCTATTTTTGTTCGTCTTCAAATCGCTATTTTGATCGAAAATTACATCATGAGGTGGCAGATCGAAACGGTTACGCATCGAAAGAGACACATTTGGACATAGCAACCCGCATAGGTTGCCGGCCCAAACCCTGGCAGGTTTCAAGGTCAGCCAAGTTTTATGAGCCCCAAAAATGGGATAAATTACCTCATCAGGTGGCACGCTGAAACTGATGCAGATCGATTGTCCTAGACATGCCATTCATTAATATATAGGGTTGCCTGCCTTCAGCTTGGCAGTTTTTCTGGTCAGCCACCTCGAACAATGTATTACAAAATCTTGGAATAACGAGAAATTCTTGAATAGATGCTATGGTGCAGGGTATAATTTAGTAAAATTCGTGATATCAACTTAAACTCGACGTACCAACAGACTTGCGTCTTATGGTGTTGAAATAATAGGGTAAATGTACCAGTTTTGGTCATTTCTCATAGGTACCTATATCTTTAAATATTGAAAAAAGTGATGTTGCCTTTTACGGTCAACGTAATATAGGAAGTATACCGGGCAATTTTGTACTGTATAACAATATTTATTATGTTCAATTCAAATCACAGGTGATGATTTTTAGGAGTTGAGTTTATTTTTATGATTTACTAGCTTTCTGCCACGCGGCTTTTTCCGTGGTAAAATGTACCTACCATATGTGCTATTCTGGTATCTAAGCTATAACACAGTAACGTTTCATCCGGATCCGTTCTCTAGTTTTTGCTTAAAGACGTAAGAAACTGATGCAGATCGATTGCTATAGACATGCCATGCAGTTTTTCTGGTCAGCCACCTCGAACAATGTATTACAAAATCTTAGAATAACGAAATTCTTGTATAGATGCTATGGTTCAGGGTATAATTTAGTAAAAATCGTGATATCAACTTAAAATCGACGTACAGACTTGCGTCTTATGGTGTTGAAATAATAGGGTAAATGTACCAGTTTTGGTCATTTCTCATAAGCATATCTTCAAATATTGAAAAAAGTGATGTTGCCTTTTAAGTTCAACGTGATATAGTTAGCAAGCAATTTTGGTTTGCAATTTATTATGCAGAAATAATATGAAATAATTAATCGTTAATCAACTTTGTTTCAAAAATGGGAAACGTCCTGCAGCTATCTCAAAACTATCTATCCACACTAGGACAGTACGTTTAACTTTTTTTGATACTCTTGCGTTACTGACTGACTGATAGACAACGCACAGCCGAAACTACTGGGTGCAACAAGCTGAAATTCGGCATGTATGTTCCTTGGGGAGTGAAAGGTAAGGAGTGGAAGGTGAGGAAGGAAAGCACTAAAAGAGGATTTTTAGAAATTCCTCCTCTAAGGGGGTAAAAAGGGGGGTCCACACTGTTGTATGTTACTGGCTAATCAAAATTTGAATTTATATTTTTTTTACTTCTATTGTATTCTGATTAACACTTACAATAAATAAAGTCAAATACAACACACACAGACGAAGTCGCGAGCGGAGTGATAGTTATATAGGTATATACAAGAAGATGAATAGAATTGCATATTCACTTAATTTTTTTCAAAGTACACATAAAACATAAAAGAAATACAAAGTTACTTACACACTATTTTAGGGTTCCGTGCCCAAAGGGTGTAAACGGGACCTTATTACTAAGACTCCACTAACCGTCTGCTCCAACATCGTCTGAGGGACTCCTCATCACCAAGTGAAGCGAATTGGTCTCACCAGAACAAAACAAATGAGCCCAAACTTGAGGGGCTTCATAGTGGTCATTAGAAGTACCATTGGCTTCCTCCCTGCTCCAATATCAGACCCTCACCACCAAGTGCAGCGAATAGGTCTCATCAGAACGAAACAAATGAGCCCAAACTCGAGGGGTTTCCTAGTGGTCATTAGAAGTACCATTGGCTTTCTCCCTGCTCCAACATGAGACCCTCACCAAGTGCAGCGAAATAGGTCTCATCAGAACGAAACAAATGAGCTCAAACTCGAGGGGTTTCCTAGTGGTCATTAAGAAGTGCCACTGGCTTCCTCCCTGCCCCATCATCAGACCCTCACCAGCAAGTGTAGCGAATAGGTCTCATAAGCACGAAACAAATAAGCCCAAACTCGAGGGGTTTTCGAAGCAGCCATTGAAGAGTTCCATTGCCCACCTCTTGACTCCATCATCAGATCAGCTCGAAGGTATCAAATTATTAAATTGTAATTATATTCCTATAGACTTGCAGAGTTTCAAATCATTTCGACAATTAGAAGTAAGTTAAAATTGAATTCCAAGATTTTCTAACATTGTGACTTAGTTAGTTCCTTACATGTGAAGCTCATAAAAGCGTGTTAAAAAGCATAACCGAATGACAGTCCACGCACGCTACCGCCCGCCGCGTCTTGGCTACCTTCATCATAACATATTAAAAGCACAAAAATTAATGTTTACATTCTATTGCAATGTAGACCTACTGTGCCTTTGTAGACCTGGAGAAGGCCTACAATCGAGTCGAAAGGAATGAGCTATGGAAGGTGTTGTCTGAATAAGGATTGGAGAGCAATGGAGCAATGGCTCTTCAATTTGTTTTTAGACAGTTGTATGAAAGGCCTGAGAGAACGTGACTGTGGAATTATGATGAAGGGGACCCAATTCAAGTGCCTCCTCTATGCTTTCGACCAGGTAATACTTGCGTCTTCTGTGGGGGAGTTGTAGGAGATGTTGTCCGTTATAAATGATGATATTGTGAGAAAAGCGATGAAAATAAATGTATGTAAGACGAAAGTGATGGTTTTTGAGTGAGATGAAGAAATATCTGACTGTACGGTAATGATAAGTGGTCAGAAAGTGGAACAGGTGCGTGAGTTTGTATATTTGAGCAGTTTATTTACAAGGGGTGGAAAGTGTGAGGAAGACATAGAAAGGCGAGTGAAGAAAGGGAATTCAGTGAACGGCGCTATACACTCAGATATGAGTAGCCAAATCGTATCTGAAAAGGCGCGAATGGCTATTCATAACGGAGTGCTGGTGCCGACACTGATGTATGGAAGTGAGTCTTGGGTATGGCAGAAAAATAATGAAATCAGAATAAATGCAGTAGAGATGCGATCGTTGAGGAAAATATGTGGAGTTAAATTGAGTGATAGAGTGAGCAATGATGTGATTCGTGAAAGGTGTGAGCAGAAAGATGATATAGTGACAAGAATTGAGAAAGGAATGCTACGGTGGTTTGGTCACTTAGAGAGGATGAATGAAAGGCAAATTACGAAAGAGATATATTGTGCGAATGTGGAAGGACTGGTTGCGCAAGGGCGTCCCTGAAAAACCTAGACGAACCGGAAATTGTAATTCATAGTGGCTTCATATTTTTGATTTTGAAAAATGTGTACTTTATCGTATGCATTGCGAGAAACTCCGATGGTTATAAAGTATGTATTGATAAGATGACTATTTGTTATTGAAATTTTCAGAGTGTATATTTATTCGAAATTCTGGACATGTATACATTTCATTGCACGTGACTTTACGTGTGGGTTGACACTTAGGAATGATTTTTTTGTTGAATGTGTCTCATGAAATATAATTGCGAAACTGTGTTTTTTTGACTGTTTCTTACGTCTTCAAGCAAAAACTAGAGAACGGATCTGGATGAAACGTTAATGTGTTATAGCTTAGATACCAGAATAGTACATATGGTAGGTACATTTTACCACGGAAAAAGTCACGGGGCAGAAAGCTAGTAAAACATAAAAATAAACTCAACTCATAAAAATCATCACCTGTGACTTAAAGTGAACATAATAAATATTAATAATAATTATAATAATAATAAAACACTTTATTGCAAAAAGAAAACACATAACAAAAAGAAGACACTACAAAAGAAGTACACAAAAGGCGGCCTTATTGCTAGGTAGCAATTTCTTCCAGGCAACCTTGAGTGGAAAAATAATAATCGTCTGAGGACATAAAGGGGAAGGGGGAGTGGGTGCAATTTGAAGAACATTATAATATATTATGTAGATATAATTAAAAAGAAATAGGAATAAAGTAAAGAAAATTTAATGATAGTAGGAGTAAGAGAGGAAATAAGATAGGTATTAAGAATAAGATAGGAAATGCGTTTGGACTTGATCACTAAAAGATTTAAGAGATGGAGCCTTCCTGATACCTTCTGGAAGAGCATTCCATAGTCGAACAGCATGCAAAGAGAAAGAATAGGAGAGGAAATCTGTGGAATGGGGTGGAAAAACAAGAGTAAGATTTGAGGAAGAGCGTAAGGTACATTGGGTGGAGGAGGTGTGATATCGGAAATACTCTTTAAGGTAGTGAGGAGTGGTTGGGTGGAAGAGGATGGAATAGAGAAGCGTAAGAGCATGTAAGTCCCTGCGCCGGCGAATTGGAAGCCAATTTAGCTTTGAGCGGAAATGCGACACGTGGTCAAATTTACGAACATTAAAGATGAAACGGATACACATATTCTGCAGACGCTCCAGTTTGTTGAGCAAAACCTCCGAAAGATCCGTGTAACAGACATCAGCGTAGTCTATGACAGAAAGGAGAAGAGACTGGGCAAGAGTAATTTTGGTTTTAGTGGGCAGAAAGTTTCGTAAACGGTTTAATGAGCTGTATGCAGCAAATACTTTTTTTCTAAGAGCATCGACCTGAGGAATCCATGAAAAACAATCATCAAAAATTACGCCAAGGTTTCGAACAGATTTAGATAAAGGAACGACAGTGCCATCGAAAGTGATAGGAGGTAACTGCCCAAAATCAATCCTCGAGACGTAATATGGACTACCAATAATGATTGCCTGAGTCTTAGAAGGGTTTACAGTAAGCCCAAAAGACTTACTCCAATTGGTAATAGCAGCGAGATCGATATTGGTAGCCGATATTGCACTAGGGAGTTCAGAGAGAGGTGCCTGAGTATAAATTTGTAAATCGTCTGCATAAAGGTGGTGGGAGCTTGAAAGTGAATGTGTGATGGAGTTGATAAATACAGAGAAAAGCAAAGGAGATAAGACACCTCCCTGGGGAACTCCTGCATCGATGTTACACCATGCAGATAAAGAATCACCAACGCAGATGCGCTGCTGTCGTCCGATAAGGTAACTTCTAAACCAATCAGTTGCAGCTGGAGAAATGTTAAGAGATTGCAACACGCCAAGGAGTAGGTCAAAATCAACAGAATTGAAGGCATTACTGAAGTCTAGTAACGTCAACAATGTAAGTTGACGCTTTTCCATTCCCCGGCGTATGTCCTCCGTTATCTTAACCAATGCCGTGGATGTGCTATGGCCCTTGCGGAAACCAGATTGAAAAGGATTGAGGAGGTTATTTCTATGGAGATAGGCAGTCAGCTGGCCGAAAACTAGTTTTTCTAGGACTTTGGATAGGAAAGGGAGGACGGAAATAGGGCGATATTCGGAATAAATGGTGGGATTTCGTTTTTTGGGTACTGGAACGACATTTGCGTTTTTCCAAGAAGCAGGAAAAACACCAGTAGATATAGAAGTGTTGAATATTTTGGTGACAACGGGAGTAAGGATATCAATAATAGGAAGGATCATTTTGCGACTAATAGAATCAGCACCCACAGCATTGGATTTGATAGAGAGTACAGATCTCTTAACATCACATTCCACAAAATGATTGAAAGTAAAGGAAAAATCAGGAGTTGGTAGAGTTGAAAGATATGCTAGTGTACTGTTTTTGCTATTACTATCGATAGGCACAGATGAGGAGAAGTGGCTATTAAGCCGATTCAAATCAATGTTTTTAGTACTGGTGCCATCGCGAGATTTACCAACACCCAGAGTTTTTAGAAACTTCCACACCTTTGCTGGATCATCTTCATTTTCTAGGGAATTATGTGTGTGGCGTCTTTGAACATCCCTTACCGCAGTATTACAACGATTTCTGGCACGGTTATACTTCAATTCATTACTCTCCGAGGGATTATGCTTAAACTTAGCTTTAGCCCTGTTCCTCTTATTCATCAACCTTCGAATGTCGTCTGTAAGCCAAGGCGCAGGTAGGTGCTTGATTTTCACTGGTCGAATAGGAGCATGCACGTCATATAACTCGGTAAGATGCTGGTTTAACATTGCCACTTGCTCCTCAACATTTTCCGAAATAAAAAGCGAATCTCATTGTTATACAGCACAAAATTGCCCGGTATACTTCCTATATCACGTTGACCGTAAAAGGCTACATCACTTTTTTCAATATTTAAAGATATAGGTACCTATGAGAAATGACCAAAACTGGTACATTTACCCTATTATTTCAACACCATAAGACGCAAGTCTGTTGGTACGTCGAGTTTAAGTTGATATCACGATTTTTACTAAATTATACCCTGAACCATAGCATCTATTCAAGAATTTCTCGTTATTCCAAGATTTTGTAATACATTGTTCGAGGTGGCTGACCAGAAAAACTGCCAAGCTGAAGGCAGGCAACCCTATATATTAATGAATGGCATGTCTAGGGCAATCGATCTGCATCAGTTTCAGCGTGCCACCTGATGAGGTAATTTATCCCATTTTTGGGGCTCATAAAACTTGGCTGACCTTGAAACCTGCCAGGGTTTGGGCCGGCAACCTATGCGGGTTGCTATGTCCAAATGTGTCTCTTTCGATGCGTAAACGTTTCGATCTGCCACCTTATGATGTAATTTTCGATCAAAATAGCGATTTGAAGACGAACAAAAATAGAAGTTCTTCCAGGATATTCGACGGCAACCTACTAAAATCCAGTGTTCCTAAGTAGTATCTATCACTGCATTACATTTTTGAGCTGCCACCTTATGAGGTAGGGTTTCGTACAACGGGAGCTTAGTCTATAAGCTTTTCTTCATTGAACTTTCGTTAAATATTTTTACACGTAATAAAAGTTTCATGTTTAGCTATAATAATAGCATGACAACAAAAATTTAAATTTAAATTTAGAAATTAGTCATTACTAATTTCTAAATTGTTATTGGAAATTAGCGACTTTTCCTGTCACTGCTGTTTCAATATTATTAGCACTCGGTATACCTTGATAATTGAAATGTCAATCAATTTCATTTCTACAAGGCTTCCATGATTATTCATTTTTCCATTAGTGCTTGTACAGTATAGGTAAATCTAGGAGTGACTATAGACCATTAGTACTTCTAGGAAATGACTATGGGCGCGGAAAGCGTGATCGCCGTTCTGTTATTTTGATGTACTTAATTAATGTTTTAATTAAAATGGCGACCGATTTGCATTTTCGGGCGGATTACCAAATATAATCTTGCTAATTAATATTAGACAGCTCACGCAAATGAATATCTTTCTATGCGTGTCTGTCTGTTGTCTACTTTTGAGGTTTTTTATGGAAAAGCTATATAGATGATAATAATAATTTTTATCCACAACGGGGAAGCACTTAGCCACTATCACAACTTACCTATGTCAAGTGAAGATAATGTTAATTGAAATCTTCAAACCACTGAGGAACTGGCTATAATCTTATATCTAACTGCCGGAACCCAACAATTCGTAATGTTATATAATATAATACTCCCATTTGGAATCGAACCAGGGACCTTTGGGTCTGATACCGGCGGTAGTGTGTGTGCCACTAGACCACAGAGGTGGTTAATATAATAATTAGATTTAATAAAGTAATAATATGGCTTTTCCTAACTATTCGATGTACCTATTTTCGTCATTATTGGGCATGGTTTTCTAGGGCAACGTTCTTGTCGCCTCAACATGTGTAATAGATCGCCTCGATACGCTATCGTTAACAGGGCACAAACTACCTACATTACAACCTGTCGTAGTTATTAATTACATTCGCATAAACAGAACGGTTAACAATCGTCACCGTCACACAGCTGCCGATGATTATTCGATTCTCGCAATGTAATCTCCGTATTCATAGAAGACCTAGACAGATCAGATATTTCCATCCATATGCAATTACTGCGTGCCTGAACCGACTAATCATGGTACATAATATCGTTTCCTTTGTTTTGTGTCCGGTCTGCGTCATATAGCTTTTTTTGCTGTGAATGGATTTTTCCCAACCGTATAAAAAATGGCTTAACTAATCAAGTTGCAACTACCTTTTTCAGACATGTCTGGCTTCGATCATATAAAATGTCTGGTGATTATTTATATAGCTGACTAGGGCTCCGCCCGCGACCTTGTCCGCGTGGAATTGAAGGTTCACAAAACAGTTTCATACTAACTATGACCCCCTTTTTGCCCCCTCAAAAGGGAATTTCTAAAAATCCTATTTTAATGTTCCCCTACACTCTCCAAGAAAAATCCATGCAAAATTTCAGCTTCTTGCGCCCATTTGTTTCGGCTGTGCGCTTGTCTGTAGAGATATAAATAATATTAAATATTAATATTATATTGATTGATTGATAATGACCGAGATTATAGTTTTAAAAACTTGGTTTTAGGTGATGTCGTGTCGTCGATATAGAGTGACGATTTTCATTCTTAATTTATTGAATACTAGCGGCCGCCCGCGGTTTCACCCGCGTGGTTCCCGTTCCCGTGGGAATATCGGGATAAAAAGTACATATAAACCTTCCTCTTGAATCACTCTAGCTATTAAAAAAAACGCATCAAAATCCGTTGCGTAGTTTCAAAGATTTAAGCATACAAAGGGACATAGGGACAGAGAAAGCGACTTTGTTTTATACTACCCAACTAACAATTTAACGTCGTTCAATGGTTTAGTAAACGTTATCTTAATTACCATGTTCGTAAAAGCTAGGTCATACTAACGTAATAATAACGTTTACTAAACGCGATTTGGGCGCATTTATACGACCTACATTGTTGTATAATGGTCGTACAAAAGTCACAAGATGACTTCGTAAGCGTCATTCAAAAGTCGTGTAAACGTTAAAGAATTACCACTTTCATCGCGCAGTAGTTGCATTATAACCTTACAACAACTCGTTCAGTTATATTGTGGGCATACAGGTGTTTTTAAATGACTAAAACATTTTATTTCAGTCAAGTAACAACACTTGTGAGACTTATTTATATTTCTTGTTAGTGACTCGATCGGGTCTTTTTTTAAAGATTTGAGTAAGTACAAAATGAATAATTACAAGAAAATAAAAATGCTTGCTAAACTGTCCCTTCTGTCTCTCATACCGTTTGGTTCGACTGGGAATTAAATTTTTATGATAATATACCTATGTAAATACTATTAATATTTCCATGCCCCTTCGTAGTTTTGTGTTTAAAACATTATATTTTTATTAATAAAAATAAGTTTATTTCTTAAAATGTAAGACATGTTGCTTTTGTCGCACACTTATCTCTTTATAACGTTGTAACGACAAAGTGTCGTTGTAAGGTTATTTCAAGACCATGCAATACGCCATTGCAGCTAGCTATTAGGGTTCCTCAAAAATTTTAAAAACCCTTTGAATTTTTCAATATTCACCAAAACTATTTAAGTATCTTTTAATTTATTTCAGGCTGGTCGTAGTTAAAGTGCAGTGGAGACTACAAAACATTTTAACATATTCAAGGAACTTTATTCTGAAATATGACTTCTTAATAGATTGGTTTGGCCATAGAAAAGCACTCATTTTATATTATCGGACAAGTGCTATGGTTGCCACAGTATCATTGACTACCATAAATACTGCGGCGATTTCATTTTATTGTATCAAAAAAAAACAAAGTTTTATTTATTGAGATTTATTGCATTGAAAGGAAAAAAAGGAAGGAAAGGAATATCAACAAAAAATCATACACAATATTACTTAATCATAGTTAATAAAATAAATATTGATACTGAACTGTTTGTTGTTCATGTTTGTACACTTTTCTTCTTCAACATTTGAGACTAATGCACGGTTGTTGGCGTTGTACTTAATAAAAGGAAATTACGATTTACTTTCCTTTTGAAAATTCCACTAGGTACCTACGTTAAAGTTTTCGCATTATTAAATATAATCAGACTTTCCGTGAATATGGTGGCCAAGACGTTTTAAAGTCGAAACTTGACAAAATTGTGACTACAAGTTTGATCAAAGTCATGGCATGACATTAAAAGGACATCATTTAATATAAAGGTTATATTTGAGTCGGTAATAAACAACCAAGTCATTTAAGTGTCTTAAATTGACTGTTGTAAAACAAAATAGGGATCGTTTTATAAACGTCACTTTAATACGTGTGTACAACTGCTAGGTTATATAAATATCATATAAAGGTTTTCCTAACACATAATTTGGTCAGTTGAAAACGTTTAATGGATTGTAACGTTAGTATGACTATTAAGTCGTCTTACAAACGTTTTAGATAAAACAGTAATATAACGTCGTGTAGTTTAGTCTTACCGATGTTACTATGACGAGTTTATTATGACTTATTCGTCGCACGACTAAATAGTTAAATTAAAGACGTCTATAGGACCTAGTAGTCATCTCATTATTATTATAAGACTGCTATCCAACTTGATGTCGTACAAGTCAAGACTTATATGACGTTTTTGCTTGTTGGGTATGTAGTGAAGTGAAAATCCAAGGGATTGTTTGTTTTAATATAACATGAGTTCAATCATTGTTAAACCAAATATGTGCAGCCACAAGCAATATGCTAACAACATATAATTTAGCGTTCCGAAACAAAATCACATGCCACAAAATTTATTCAAAATTGTAACATGCATGTCATTTAGAGTCCTATGTTGTTAACATATTATTGCTTGCGACTGACTGTACTCGCGTCACAACCGAAGTCTAAAAGCTGTAAGCGTAGGTAGTTATTTAGATGTCTATCTATTTGTGTATGTCATTTCTTAGGTCACCAGTGGATATCTAATTTCTGCGTCCATTTGTCTACTAGGTAATGGCTAGAGGCGGCAATGAGGTAATGGCCGGCTTCCTACCGAGGGCGGCGCACCCGCGATCGCATCAGCTTATTTATGTTAGTGGACGCCCGCGACGTCGTCCGCGTGGGATCAGGGTATATCGCGCTCGTTAGGGTTCCGTTAAAATATTCGGGATAAGACGATGTCCTTCTCTAAGGGTGTCTAAGGTCTTATCTGCATCCATGCCAAATTTCTTTAAGATTTCACAACGGTTATCAAGTGCCACTATATATCTGCCCCTGCCCCCCTGATTCACAAGCCGTCGGAAACGCTCTCGACAGCGGAATTTATAACCTGTCTTTGTCACTCACTATAGAATAGACAAAGTCAAAGCACAGAATTCGAATCCGATTCCGTTTCCACGGTTTGTGAATCAGAGGGCTGATCCCCGGTTTGATTCCCGATCGGGTAGGTGATATAGAAAACTTACTGTTCTATATTTTACCGTGTCTGGATCGTCGTTGTTTCCGATTACCTAGGTAATCGGAAAACAAGGTGCTAAAATCTACTTAATTTGGGATTGGATCAATGTTATGTGATATGATGGTGTCCAATATTTAGGTATTAGTGATGAAAATGTAACAGACATACAAGGTTACTTTCGCATTTATAATATTAGTACCTATGGATATGGTCTATGGATATTGTTCTGTCATTGGCTCTACCTGTAGGCGTGTCACACTGACAGCTATTAAAGTTATTTTTATTTTGACGCGAATTATCTGCAATTTGTCTGACACCGCCGAGCCCATAAGGTGATGTCTGACGCACAAAAAGTACGGGAAACCCAAAATCAACGCAAGAAACTATGCTCTTGGACCGTTTAGATTTAGTTTGACTTTGGTGTAATGTCTGGTTTAACTAGGTAGGTTTGTATAGCCAAAGACCTTTTTGTATGAGACAGCTTTATAATGTGGTGACGCACGGTTTAGGTCAGTAACAAATATTTTTGCTATATCATATTTGCTATTATCGTTACAGTACAAAGCGCCCGAAAGTCAATATCAAGGAAAGACATTGAAACTTGGCTTGGGTAATGAAAAATGTTGAAAAAATTGTAGAGAAACTCCTTTTTTTGAGGTATGGGTACTTAACTACATTTTTTTTAACTACATTTCGAGCATATTCGTTATTGTCACGTAATTACCTCCTCGTATAGGATGAGCACTCAATTCAAGCTCTTGATTGCAAACCCCAGACCACACACCCAGGCTAATAATGACCCCGTCTTCAAAGTAAGTGAGGTAACTATATAATTACACTGCTGCAGTATTTAACCTTAATACCTATATCTAATCTTATCTAACTAATAGAATTCTTAATTAATTAGTAAGCCGGTATTTCAGATCAAATGTAAAGGACTCAGGTAAACGATCTGAATGGACGAGGAATTTGAATAAGTATGTCAGTTAGGGTTTGTTTCATACGACAGTTATGCAAATATCGTGAGTTGATAACGCAGTAGCTGGATAGCAAGGCTGACTTCTCAGTGACAAGTAGCGTTGCCAAGTGTCCCGATTTTAGCGGGACGTCCCGCGAAACAGCCGGTTTTCACAATGTCCCGCCGGGACAGGTATGTATCCCGCATTATGATATTTTTCAGTTAGACAAAGAAACAAAACAATTAGAGTAATATTTAACCGAATATACATTTTAATCAATTATTTTGAGTACCTACCTATTTTAATTGTAGTTCGCAGTGTTTTTGTTTTAGCAGTGTGCAGATGTGGACCACGTTGTAGGTAAAAACAATTAACGAAATTGAAAATTTTGAACATTTTAAGTAGGTACCTATTCTCAGTTTTATTTTGTGCAGAGTGTATTGTCTCAAATGAATATTAAATGGACAGACGTGCGAAATCGCAGTTTACAAAAACTTATCCGATTGGAGTTAATGTAACATTCAACTTGTAAAATTCTGAGAAGAAAAAAAACGAATAATTGCTGAAAAAAGCAAAAAGTTAATTGAAATATGACAAACAATATTATTAAAAAAGGAACGTTATCAATAAAAGCAATAATTCATTAAAATATACTTTAAAATTTTTTATCTCCTTATTTTTTTGTTGTCCCGCGGCAAAAAAATTTGTCCCGATTTTTTTATTAAATTTAAGTACATGTCCCGAATTTCTGAAAAAAATACCTGGCAACCCTAGTGACAAGTGATGCGTGAAGACTGTATCTCATTTCATTTTACCGTCCTACTAACGCATGAGAATGATGCTTTACTTACTTATTATGATATAGAATAGAATATCGTTTATGTCAATACTGTGTAGCTAGATATTGCTAATATGAGACTTATGAGGTATTTTATAAAATCATTTTTCCCCCGTCTGATGAATAAAATGATGTAGTCTTTCGTTTAATTTTAATGTGACAACGTTTTATATATTTTATTTTACCTTTATTCTATAACATCTAAATAATGTAGATACCGTTAGAATAATCAAACTGATTTGAGCCTAATTAAAAAGATTTACTCTTTACCTATTCCCAGTTTACTCTTATTAATTTGATTTGATTTTTCTAGAAGTGTTTTAGTAACTCTATGAACTAGTAAAACACTTTTATCACACTTTTATGGTTATAAGTAGGTAATTGGTATAAAAGTATTAAAGTGAGTAAGTACTTAAATGTTTAACATACTCAACATCCTAAAAATAGGGATTCTACACCAAGCTCTACAACGTTATTTGGACAATAGACGACAATTGTCTACCTTAACACAATTCATCAAACTTTTCTATTTGTCGTGAACAAAAGACGTGTTGTTTGTACAATCAGTGGTGGAATCGATAATTTTTAAGACATAAACCGACGTCGAAGGTCCGTACCAACTGGAGACGGCGACGGACCCACGAGTGATGCGGAATTGAGGAAATGTCGTGCGTAGGTATGTCCAAAATGTAGTACACCTACCTTTCTTGGAGAAGAAGTTAGTTTATGGTACGGTGATTTAATACATTCCTACTTACTTAAAGATACGGTTTTTTTGGGACAGATTGAGTAGAGCATTTAATAAAGATATTGGATTTGACTAGGTACCTATATAGACAATGTGTGGGTATCTAACAGTAAAAGCACAAATTACCTATTACATATGTACGTAAAAGCTTTACGGATTGGTACACGTAGAGGTACGGTAGGTACCTGTCCTTATATCTTTTCTTCATTAGTTGTTTGGTAAGTAGGTACGAACGAACTAATGAAAAAAAGATTAAGGAAAATGAAAAGCTGGTAATGTAAGTTAGTGATTTTTCATCAAGGACGTAACTTTTAAACGGAATCTTTCACCATTATATTGGTAGTATTTATTTACACACATAACAGTAGGTTTATATTTATAAAATACTTAAGTATAAGCAATGTTCTATTTAGTAATATTTAGTTTGCGAGATATTCATATAAGCACACCTTAGATATTCAATGTTTGTGCCAAATTACTTCTACATATTGATTAATAATAACCAAGTTATTTTAATTTTTAGTTTTTTGCATTCACAATGCAATTTTTATTACTGAAAAATGGAAAATGAAGTATTTAGAAAAAATCGACCCGTCTCACAATCAGCTCCGATGGGACTCGAACCCACGACCTTTCGCTTTCCGGGCGACTGCTCTAACCACTGAGCTAAGGACTCGTTAAAGCTACGGAGTCGTTAACGACTCTAATCTTAATCTTGCAAGCTTAATTTGACCCACTTCCCAGTGTCCGATGGACCTGAAATATTGTATACAGGTTTGGTTTAGATGACAATACAATATTAAAGTACAGTCAGCAAAAAAGCTTGTCATAAAAATGAAACTTACTAAAAACTTATTATACTTAAGTGATTTTTATGGTACTACCTAATACCCGTCGTTGTTTACAATTTCCATAACTAACACTAGCGCTCAAGCTACTTTTGGTAATTAGGTACTTATTACTACTTACTTAAAGATACGGTTTTTTTGGGACAGATTGAGTAGAGCATTTAATAAAGATATTGGATTTGACTAGGTACCTATATAGACAACTAGCCTTCCGCCCGCGGCTTCGCCCGCGTGTACTACACGACGTTATCCCGCGGGAAGGTGATATTTTTCAGGAATAAAAAGTAGCCTATGTCCTTTCTCAGGCTCTAGACTATCTCTGTACCAAAATTCATTTAAATCGGTTCAGTAGTTTAGGCGTGATTGTGTAACACACAGACAGACATTTTCGCATTTATAATATAAGTAAGGATGTGTGGGTATCTAACAGTAAAAGCACAAATTACCTATTACATATGTACGTAAAAGCTTTACGGATTGGTACACGTAGAGGTACGGTAGGTACCTGTCCTTATATCTTTTCTTCATTAGTTGTTTGGTAAGTAGGTACGAACGAACTAATGAAAAAAAGATTAAGGAAAATGAAAAGCTGGTAATGTAAGTTAGTGATTTTTCATCAAGGACGTAACTTTTAAACGGAATCTTTCACCATTATATTGGTAGTATTTATTTACACACATAACAGTAGGTTTATATTTATAAAATACTTAAGTATAAGCAATGTTCTATTTAGTAATATTTAGTTTGCGAGATATTCATATAAGCACACCTTAGATATTCAATGTTTGTGCCAAATTACTTCTACATATTGATTAATAATAACCAAGTTATTTTAATTTTTAGTTTTTTGCATTCACAATGCAATTTTTATTACTGAAAAATGGAAAATGAAGTATTTAGAAAAAATCGACCCGTCTCACAATCAGCTCCGATGGGACTCGAACCCACGACCTTTCGCTTTCCGGGCGACTGCTCTAACCACTGAGCTAAGGACTCGTTAAAGCTACGGAGTCGTTAACGACTCTAATCTTAATCTTGCAAGCTTAATTTGACCCACTTCCCAGTGTACGATGGACCTGAAATATTGTATACAGGTTTGGTTTAGATGACAATACAATATTAAAGTACAGTCAGCAAAAAAGCTTGTCATAAAAATGAAACTTACTAAAAACTTATTATACTTAAGTGATTTTTATGGTACTACCTAATACCCGTCGTTGTTTCCAATTTCCATAACTAACACTAGCGCTCAAGCTACTTTTGGTAATTAGGTACTTATTACTACTTTACTTATAGAAAAGAAAAAAAAAATAAGTAAGTAAATACTAATTTTAAATAAAGATAATAACTATTTGCACAGGCGATACTCGGAAAATTTATGCTAAAGCGAGATAGCAACGAGAAAAAGACGCGCGCGGGAGCGAGACCGATTTTGCCGATTACGCAAAAAAACACAAAATCACTTCGTATTAAAAAACTATAGCGATTTTTAAAAAATGCTTCTATACGATCCTAAATATTATTGGTGTCCACTAATGAAACCAATTTTCAATAATATATGTAACCCCATTTAAGAATAATCTTGATATTTCGTATTTTTTTGAGGTATTTTCGAAAAGAAAAAGTGTCGTGCCAAAATCATAAAATCGTGTTTCTGAAACTATACGATTCTAGATAAAGGTATGAAGAAATATATATCTTATTACCAGATTTATAACAACTCTAACCGTCCTATAGTTTTATATCAAAAAGTCCATACTTTTTCCGAGTAGCGCCAATCATGCGACTATACTAATATAATGAGGTTAACTAAGGTGTTATTGTTGATCGAAGGGTATACTATAATTAAATACGTTGTCGCAATTCTTTTGTTTATTATATGAACTGTTTGGTTTCCTTCTGGCATTTAATTTCGGTAATTATAAAATATCCCGTTTTCCTTAACCCGGCGGGCATTTCCAGAGAATTCGAACCTAACCAGTTTTGTACTTATTTGTAACCTCGACTGCGAGAGTTTATGGAAGCTCGAGGCTACTTTAAAGTTCACAGAAAATGAAATCACTTATATTATGATGTAATAGATTGAAAATAATACTTTTTTAAAACAATATTATTCCCTTTCCGTATGGTAAAACGGGTTAACTTCTGAGAAATTTAGTTATATGATTATCTTATATTATTTAATCTTCTTATATGTTATTAAATTTATCATAAGTGATGTGTTATAATATAACTTTCCAGTAAGTAGCGACTTGATTTCAAAGTTGCTTTGTTTTTCTTAAGGACCTTCTTTTTTTTCTGCCCATTAAAATCCACCGATCGATTTTACCAATGTAAATTCAAGAACTAAAGGTTCGTTGTTTCAAGTTCGCTGCCACAAGTTCTGGTGACAGTAAATACGCTAGTTTAATGTCGTGTCGTGCGTGACGGATAAATCGGTACGGAGCGTCGGCCTCAATCGAGAGTTTTATGTCATCATCTTTATGAGCTGCAGTCTGCTGTCCCTGCTTTGGCTGAACAAGGATGCATTCAGACCTCCTTCAAGTAGAGAGGGGGTAAAATGGTCGTCTTAAAAAAAAAGTTTTATTGCTTTTTTTTTTGTTTTACGGCCATTGTCCGACTAGGTATATTTTTAGAAATATATTTTTAAAACACAATTCACTGTCAACTGTGAACAGTGAGAACTAAACAAATATCAATCGTCTCTCTGTAAGTCCACCAACTCTAATTGCAGTTCCTACGTTGTTTTTTTATAACACGACGTGTCTTTTTACAGCAATTAAGGCGGGCATTCCCCAAAATAGGGTATTTTAAATTATGGATTACTCGCAAATCACAAGTACTTAAAACTTGGAAAAAATATATGTTATTTTACAGTTATTTATCTAGTGCTTCCGGCCGTATTTTTTCGATTGGTGATATTTTACTGTGTCAAATAAAATCCCAAACATCCGTCTAATCGTAATCTAAATGTCGTATTACTTGCAGTATACTTGGTTTTAGTTAATGAAAAATATACGAAAATAATTGTCTTTGATTAGCCGAGGGATTCCGGCCGTCATAAGTGTAATTTTTTTATTATTTAATTTTTAATTGAATTTTAAGTGATTTTTGATTTGCGGGGCGCTCGCGAGTTCACAGTTCACTGCCGGCTGCCGCTGCGTCCGCGTGAAGTGTATCGCGCGCGGCCGAGCAAGCGTTAGCGTGCCTATGTCGGTCGGGATTCATCGCCTTAAAGCATTAAATAAGTATAAATAAAGCTTATTAACAACGTTAATTTAATATTAAGCTATTATTATCTTTAATGTCGTAGTAACGCAATACGCAACTAACCGAAGTTTCACGGTCAATATGTTTCAGTTTCATGAATGATGAATGAAATGTGTAACCGTGTAATCTTTTAATCCTTAGTTAAGTCGGTCTTATCGCAACAAAAATACCGAGATGTATGAATATTCAGGTATACATTCAAATTAACATCATACGTAACCGTTGACGCTTTTTGACGAATCTCTAGTAAGTACTTATGTTAAAATAAACTTAACTATAACTTTTATAGATTTAAAAGTGCGTTTTATATTACAAATGTATATTTAATTGTATTTTGTGTGTTTTTAAGGATTTTTGTATTTTCCCGACATTTCGTAGGTACCTACTTACCTTTTCAGGGGCCGTGTGGGCGCAGGTGTACCTAACTACTTTAGTAACTTTAAGCGATACACAGTGTATATTTATATTAAAGTGGTATTTCAGTGAAATCGAACATAGACAAACAAATCGCTTTAGGTACTTCAAAACAAAAAATATGTGAAGTAGGTATTTACTAGTTCTACCGCGTCCGAAAAGTTCGAATTAAAATGATGGAGTAACAACGCGGTGCCTCAGGCTTCACGTCAATTAACTAAGCACTGCGTGTTTTTTGATTCCCTCAGATAATAATGGTGCCCCACTATAATTGCATCCCGAGAAGGAAAAAGATGGGGTTACGCTCGACGGGCCCTCATGACTAAGGAGTTTTGTAAGAAAGATTTTTTTTTGACACAGACGTCTCTATCTAACATACAGGTTACGAAAGAGATGGCACGCCTGTACTAAGTTCAGATTCCATTAACTTTTTGTTGGTCAGACACGCTTTCGTAAGTACGAGACGAGAAGCCCAATGATTTTTGGGGTTCTATTGGTATGTTAAGGAGATAATATGCTTTTATGTACGTTTTCCTATAAGCTTAAATTATTATTGGAAACAAAAATTGTGGATATGGCCTTAACACGAAAAACCAAGAAAATTTTAAGTACATTTAAAATTGTAAATTTTAGAAAATTTGTAGATAATTTATACCTATACATTTGACAACATTCTTCAATACAACTTTTTGCCTACATGCCTACTAACCCTGTAAGTCGTGTCTTATGCGATCAAAAAGCTTCGACTTTATACGGAACTTATAAACCAAAAGAATGACCACGCTTGCTTTTTACTTTTTTTATTGTACCTATGCGGTCTTTACATTTCGTCTCGCTACAATAAGAATACTATCAAACTATTTTAACTGCTTCATAGAATGTTCATGGAGATTTTATAAGTTTGATGTGGTCTTATATAACTCTATAAAACAGGGAAGAATAGTAAAGGAACTAATCTTAAAAGATTATAAATAAAAATAGATGGACAGTAAGCAAGCAAAGCATAAAAATATAAGTATCTATAAGATTATAAATTTTGCATAATTATCTATACGTTTCTAAAAATATACTTATTATAAGCGGCGAGTGTTGCGTCGTTACAGATTATTACTTACCTAAAATAAGTAGATACTTAATCTATACTTATTTTGTGTTCTATTAGTTGGAGATAATCATCTTAGACTATAATAGCAGATAGCACAATAAGTACGATAATATAATTAGACTATTGTCAAAATCGGTGCCTATAGAAGTTATTTGGTTGATGGTTTAATTTGATTAGTTTACGTGAATAGGCGGCAGATAATATAATAGTTGCTACTAAGATAAACAATTAAGCGGATATAAAAGTAATATTTACTCCTAACAAACAATTATCCTTAACCCTATGTATTGTGATGATCTGCGACATTAATATTATTATTATATTCAAATTTTATATATTTTTGTCAATAAAATATTATTAAATAAATAAATAATAAATAAATAAATAACTTCTTACATTCACACCAATTATCTAAGACCATTTTAATTTCATTAAGAAACTGTATCATGGAAAACTTGATAACGGATAAATATATACTTAAATACTTTTTTTTTTTGTAAATACATACTTAATATACATAGAAAACGCCCAGACCAAGACAAATAGACATGTTCATGCACACAAATATTTGTCTTGTTCGGGAATCGAACCCGAGACCACTGGCGCAGAAGGTGGGTAGCCTACCCCTGCGCCAAATCGGTCGTCAAAATTATATTATTATATTTTAAATATTAAAATTTATATGATACTTAATCATAACAATAAAAATATTACAAAGGGTTTACGTTGGAGTACGTCTTACACTAATTTATAAGACCTAATGTAACAACATAAGTGCAAATTGATCTCAATGGATCTATAAATGTAGGTTAGGTTAGGTACTTACCTACTACCCAAGTATAACATTTTGGCATGATAAAATAATATAAGTACCTAAAGCAATACCTAACTATCTACATAGAATAGAAGACGATTAAATCACTTTTTTATAGTTGTAAGTGTGACTGTATAAACATATTTAATATACCTACTTACAGGATAATTTTTTTTCAGTGCACAAATTTTTAAATCGACTCAGAGTCGGTAAGTGAAAAACTTTATCCTAGTAACATGGGCCGAAATACGACAAAAATTTTTGGACTTCCCATTTAGATTTGTATGAAGAGTCAATAGTAGATTGTACAACAAGTGCATAAAACATACCATTTTACCCGAGACGTATATATCCACCCGAGCCGTAGGCGAGGATGGATAGTCAATTCGAGGGTAAAATGGGTTTTATGTACGAGTTATACACTCTGCTTTTCACTTCGAGTGTGAGGAAAATAAATTACAATATTGCAAAAAATAAAGACTTCGCCATATTGGCGGGAAAAATTTCTTTTTCTTTTTTTTATACGTGGTAGTGGCAGCACAGTTACTTAGCATAGATCGTAGTCCATAATGCTCTTGAAATACTTATTTCTTACAAAACTCATTAATTTTGCCTTGTTTTATTTATTTAGTAATTTAACATGGATTATGTACAAAATTTAAGAAACAGAATGAAACAACAAGTTTATTTAACGAAGTTTAATTGCGTGTGTGACTGTTTACCTGACGACCTTTGTCTTAGAGTCTGTGACATAGACGAAGATTTTACTTTATGCACTAGAGCATGAAAAGCGATTTTATGCAGCCTATACCCAACATAAACACGAACTTTACGAGCATGAGAAGTGAAAAAATTTTTACCTACCGATTCTGAGTCGATCAAAAAATTGTGCACTGATAAAAAATTATCCTGTAAGTATATTTATTTCTCGGTACTAAGTAGGTACTTAGCGATTTATAATGTGAAGAATCGTCAATAGCGACTTGCTTGGGCACCTCGAGAGGAGAGATGTTTGGCTCTTCGATTTTTAGACTCTTCCCAAAAAATATTTAAGTACTGGCTCTTAAAATGAGATATGAGATCAATACGATATTTTTTATAATAAGAAAAATATATGAACAGCATAAATAGGTAGTAGGTAGGTCTTAAGTACCTACTTAACGACTTTACTACCACCTCTAAAATACTTTTCACTTCTCATGCTCGTAAAGTTCGTGTTTATGTTGGGTATAGGCTGCATAAAATCGCTTTTTATGCTCTAGTGCATAAAGTAAAATCTTCGTCTAAGTCTCAGATTCTAAGACAAAGGTCGACAGGTAAACAGTCACACACGCAATTAAACTTCGTTAAATAAACCTGTTATTTCATTGTTTCTTAAATTTTGTACATAATCCATGTTAAATTACTAAATTAATAAAACTAGGCAAAATTAATGAGTTTTTAGAAATAAGAATTTCAAGAGCATTATGGACTACGATTACGATCTATGCTAAAGTCACTGTGCTGCCACTGCCACGTACAAAAAAAAGAAAGCCTTCCCGCCAATATGGCGAAGTCTTTATTTTTTCTTTTTTGCAATATTGTTATTTATTTTCCTCACACTCGAAGTGAAAAGCAGAGTGTATAACTCGTTCATAAAACCCATTTTACCCTCGAATTTACTATCCACCCTCGCCTACGGCTCGGATGGATATATACGTCTCGGGTAAAATGGTACGTTTTATGCACTTGTTGTACAATCTACTATTAGACCATCTGACATGTGGTAAACGAACCCTAAAATTGTCTTACGATATGCTAAGCATGCCTCCCATGCTTGTGTAATACAATGAGAATGGGCGGTAGATCAGTGGCGTGGCGCCTACGCAGGCCTAATGATAGATGAACATCAGTCGACGGATAACGTGCCTCGTTTCATTTTGTTCAAGTGGATCTATCTAGTATTATGCCCTGTTTAATTTGAACGATATGTCGGCACAAGCTGTCTTGGGCTAAATGTGCTAAATGTTTTGTATCGTAGATAAGAGGAACTACTATGAACTGTAAAATTAATTACTGACTAAGCAAGTAGAATTATCCAGCTGACTTGTCCGAGAACACAAAATAGATTGTCCAGCCCCCTGATTCACAAACCGACGGGAACGCTCCCGAATATCGGAATGTATGCACTGTCACAGAATATAATAATATAATAGTACGCACTGTCTCTGTCACTCACTATAGAAATTCGAATCCGTTTCCGTTTCCGACAGTTCGTGAAACAGGGGGTAGGTTAATCTTTTTTGGGTCGTCGGACAAGTACGCTCTATAATCTACCATTTGGATCTTTAAAGTTCTTATATTTAAAATTTACCATAATGTAACTTTAATTCTCCTTACTGAGTAATTTTTAGAGATGCTGCGAATAATCTACTTCGCAGGAGTGGCTCCAAATAATGGATGGATAAAAATAAATAAATAAGTTTTTAGTAAAAAATTCATTTTTATGACAAGCTTTTTTGCTGACTACTTTAATATTGTATTGTCTTGTCATCTGAATCAAATACAAAATTTCAGCTCCATTGGACACTGGGAAGTGGGTCAAATTAAGCTTTCTAGATTTGTCCCCCACTTAACTAACTAACATACCTACTAACTAACATGGCAAGTTAATAAAAAGCTTGTAAAAAGATATATTTTGTGTGTAACTCTACAGGATAAATTTTTGACCAGTGCACAAATTTTTAGGATCAACTCAGAATCGGTAAGCGAACAACTTTCTCCTAGAAACATGGGTCGAAATAAGACAAAAATTTGGACTCCCCATACTAAATTGATCACGTGATCAGTCCGATTTGAATGAAGAGTCAAAAATTATTTGTCATATTTCGACCTATGTTTCTAGGAGAAAGTTGTTCGCTTACCGATTCTGAGTCGATCTTAAAAATTTGTGCACTGATTAAAAATTTACCCTGTATATGGTTTTCCGTAGTAGAGGTCAGTGATGTAACGAATATAAATTTTTTTATATTCGCGAATGCGAATGCGGATGCGAATATCTGTCGCTGATATTCGCGAATGCGAATACGAATGCGAATGTTTCACACAAGATTCAAAAAGAAATGGAAAAAAAGGCTCAAAGCTCAAGAAAATAAACTATCACGGCCGCCATAAGAAAATGCACAGAGATCGCAACACATTTTTTATCACTTGAATTCTACTCAAGACAAGAAGAATAGAAAAATACACTTCTCAAGATTAAACAAGAGTGTGTTTCTAGATGGAACAGCAACTTTTATATGTTGCAGCGTATTTTGGAGGTCCAAGAGTCTTTATATTATGTCTTTGCGAATCCACAAAAAAAAACCCAACCGACTTCTGAAGAGTGGATATTATTTCTTGCGTTCATATTTGCAAAATATTTGCCAATACGAATGCGAATATCAAGAAATAAGCGAATATTCGCGGATGCGAATGCGAATATTCTTTACATCACCACTAGTAGAGGTCAATTGCATGAATAGATAACACGAATTTAATCTTTCAGTTTATAGGTAGACAAAGCCATGTGAAAATGTTATTAGGTACCTACTTTGCATGATGTTACAAATGGAATATAATCCCTAATGATGGTCTAAGTGTGGTTTAAGTGAATACCTATCTGTATTAGAGTACCTACCTACCTCCGTTGCCGGCAATAGCAATGAACTTGACATTAAGAACCAATTTGTCAAAGTAATCAAACAAAAAACTTGAATAAAGAAAAGTTTTTGTTAACATCACTCTTAGGGGCTCTTAGTAAGTGAAAACGCCAAAATTGGCTATTTCGTGACTGTTTTAGATTTAAAAAACTAAATATTTTTATTAACTTTTTGATAAAAGTGTGAATTTCGCTTACGATTTTTAGTTTCGAGCTCGTTGATTCCATATTGATTGTTCGCTGACCGCCTAACCCCCCTGCCATTTTTCTTTATAAAAGTCAATTATTGCCTATCTAGAAAAAACAAGTTTTATTACGCTTCGCTATCTCTCTCTCAGTGAAGCCTGTGTCTAAAATGCAAGCGGAAAATCAAGCTTGGACATATTCAAAGGAAATATCTAGATAAAACGTTTTTGAAAAAAAAAACGTAACCGCCTTCAAAACGGATCTTCAAACAAAAATTAACGAACACTAAAAAACGAAAAAAATAATAAGATTTTTTTAATTCATAGGACGATGATACGTGACTTTTTCTAACTTATCTTGGTACCTACTTACTGAACTGTTTGAAGTCGGTGCCGTCTTATACATATTGAGGTAATTACGTCCTACACCTCACGCTTGGGACCGGGTTTTTTTTAATATGTTTGTATATATTTAGTTCTTATTCTTTTTGGCTTGGCACCGACTTCAAACAGTTCAGTAAGTAGGTACCAAGATAAGTTAGAAAAAGTCACGTATCATCGTCCTATGAATTAAAAAAATCTTATTATTTTTTTCGTTTTTTAGTGTTCGTTAATTTTTGTTTGAAGATCCGTTTTGAAGGCGGTTACATTTTTTTTTCAAAAACGTTTTTTTTTTAATTTTTAGTGAAGTAGCTTAAGAAACTATTTGGTGATTATGATAAATTGTTGTAAATATCCTATCCGTTACGGAATTCAGCTTTCCATCTTTAGCCAATTAGATAACTTGAAGGAATACAACTGAAGGTCCATTCGTGCATATGGTATTTATAAAACATCATAATAGAACTCCTAACTGTTGAGGAGTTTCACCTCTCATCAGCAGCTCACCCTGAAACCAACTACTTGACCTGACCTGACCAATAACCTGAAAGAATATAACTATTGGCCCATACGTTCGATTAATACTTAAAGAAATATTCTCCAGCTCCTAACCGTTAAGGAGTTGTAGCTTCCATCACCAGCTCATCACTATGAGATGATGACTACCAGATGCAAATACTTTTACAAACTTCAATAATAAATGGAACGCATAAGGCTTGCCTATATTTGAGAATTACTCTCAATTTTCCTGGGATTTGATCCCCTGGTCCTGACTTGGTGAAAGTAAGATCAGGGCAGAAGTACCAAATTTCGAAAAAAAAAATATTTTGAAAATGATCCCCAATTTGATGAAACTATGAAATCGTCCATATATCTTAATAAAGTCTAAATACACATTATTCAGGATAACTCCTGAACTTCTTGCCAGTTCTTGATAAAATTTGAATGGGACCACACGAGAAGCGTCACCTTTTAAATAAAAAAAGAATTATCCAAATCGGTTCCTTAACTAAAAAGTTCTGAGGTAACACACATAAAAAAAAAAAAAAAAAAAAAATATACAGTCGAATTGATAACCTCCTCCTTTTTTTGAAGTCGGTTAAAATATAGACTATATAAGTCACTCAGGTCAGGAGTAATGTAGCTGTTTTCAGGTGTAAGAAATTTTAAAATCAGTTCTGTAGTCCCAGAGCTTACTTCTTACACACAAACTAACTCTTGATAATACATTAGTGAAGATAATATTAATAATTCGGCTTACACCACAAACCTTCAGTTGTTAGGGCCGAGTGTAAGTTTTGACCAAAGATCATATCGGTAAGGAAATAAGATCGATTATGAAAACTCCTCACGTCAAAGATACTACTAATGTATGTGTCGCAGGCGGATTATGCACTTGCACGTGGCTTAGTTTTTTAAAAGCTCTTTAGCGCTACGTTTCGCTTGGCTCTCAGTGCGATAGGCTTTTATCAGCAAAATGTTGTAGGTACAGTGCATGTAAATTTTTTCTTGACATTTTGTGCTCGAATGAATCGAAGTAAATACTTATACTTACATGATAAAAAAGGTATCTGAAAGGGACTATAGTTCCACGACTCAAAAATTTTAAAAGTAAAAATCTAACAAAAAAAGTCAGGGCGCGAGCATGCTAGGCCGAGGCTTTGATATAGGTAAGTACCTACCTACAGTTTTTTTTGGGTACCTAACTATAGAGTGAAGAGTCAAATTTTTTTATTAAATTTAGATTATTATTTACAATAGAATATCAAACGTCATAGAAGCTACGCCATCGGTTCGCAAACCCTACAGCGGGAGACCTTGGAGAAGAACCGGCAAGAAACTCCAAGGGTTGTTTTTTTCTCCCTGTTTTATTTCATACAGAGTCGTCAAATTGAAAAATGACCTTAACATGGTATGACTAAGGTCAGTCTCTTTCAGTTTAAATCCTGTAATTTTATTACCTACTCCTATTTACATAATAGAATAGGAAACGAATGATGACTAATTGAAATAATCTACATAAGTAAAGGAAACATAGACCACAAGTACCTAATCCGATTATGATACTATCATTCTTTTTCTAGGATCTGTGCTACCGGATACGAAAAAACTAGTTAATTAGCTTACTTTTACTTTTTTGCATTCACAATGCAATTTTTATTATTGACAATGAAATATTACAAAAAACGACCCATCCTCTAAGTAGCTCCGCCGGGAATCGAAACGGGAAGTAAAAGGTCCTGGGTTCGATTCCCGGCGGAGCTCTTTGAGGATGAGTCGTTCTTTTTACCACACTTTTATTAGCTTCACTTGTAACTAAGTCACAATGTAAGAAAATCTAGGAATTAAATTTTAACCTACTTCTAAATGTCCTATTGATTTGAAACTTTGCAAGTCTATATGAATCCGATGACAATACAATAATTTGCTACCATCGAGCTGATCTGATGATGGAGTCAAGAGGTGGACAATAGAACTCTTCAATGGCTGATAGGAAACCCCTCGAGTTTAGGCTCATTTGTTTTGTTCTGATGAAACCTATTCGCTACACTTAATGGTTAGGGTCTGATGATGGAGCAGGGAGGAAGCCAGTGGCACCCTTAATGACAAACACCTCGAGTTCTGGCTCATTTGTTTCGTTCTGATGAGACCTATTCGCTACACTTGGTGGTGAGGGTCTGATGATGGAGCCGGAAGGAAGCCAGTGACACTCCTTAATGACCAATAGGAAACCCCTCGAGTTTGGGCTCATTTGTTTCGTTTTGATAAGACCTATTCGTTACACTTGGGGTGAGGGTCTGATGATGGAGCTGGGAGGACCCAGTGAAACTCCTTAATGACCTCAAGAAAACCCCTCGAGTTTGGGCTCATTTGTTTCGTACAGACGAGACCTATTCGTTACACTTGGTGGCGAGGGTCTGATGATGAAGCTGGGAGGAAGCCAGTGGCACTCCTTAATGGCCAATAGGAAACCCTTCAAGTTCTCGCTCATTTGTTTCTTTCTGGTGTGACCTATTCGCTACACTTGGTGGTGTGGGTCTGATGATGGAGCAAGGAGGAAGTCAGTGGCACTCCTTAATGACCACTAGGAAACCTCTCCAGATGGGCTCGTTTGTTTCGTTCTGATGAGACCTATTGGTGAGGGTCTGATAGTGGAGCTGGGAGGACCCAGTGAAACTCTTTAATGACCTCAAGAAAACCCCTCGAGTTTGGGCTCATTTGTTTCGTTCTGATGAGACCTATTCGCTACACTTGGTAGTGAAGGTCTGATGATGGAGCAGGGAGGAAGTAAGGGTTCGGCTCGCGCATTGTAAAACTATATACATACAATCACACCTTTGAGTTATAATATTTACGGGGTGGGCAGAGACATGAATGGTCTGTGAAATCGTTTTCCATCCCCATCCATAGTTTGCCATTTGTTAAACTAAAAAGTTAAAAATAAATATGTAGTTTAAAAAACTATAAAAACACACTTTTATAGGAACAGACAAAAATTAAAAGTACAAAATAACCGTCTATTCAGTAGCTGAAATTAAAAAGCGTGGTGCGCCCTTTGCAAAGCATGCATTCAAGTAAGTACTTAATATTGACAACGCGCACCACGCTTTTTAATTTCAGTTACTGAATAGACGGTTATTTTGTAGTTTTAATTTTTGTCTGTTCCTATAAAAGTGTGTTTTTATAGTTTTTTAAACTACATATTTTTCTAATATTATAAGCTTTTTATTAACTTACCATGTTAGTTAGTTAGTATGTTAATTAGTTAGTGGAGGGCAAATCTTGCCCTGAAATTGAAATTGAGCTGAAATTTTGTATAGGTAGGTACAGGTTTGGTGCAGATGACAATACAATATTAAAGTACAGTCAGCAAAAAAGCTTGTCATAAAAATGAAATTTTTATAAAAATTTATTTCATTTTCAATAGTTAATTTAATTAGTTATTAAAATGTATCATTATATTTTTATTATATAAGTAATATATTATTACGCAAAATAGATTCTAGCGGTCATCGTAACACAGAAGGTTTATTGATCAAGGGCTACTTAGTTCATTCAATTTTTTTTTCACGTAGGTACGTAGGTAATCTTCAGCACTTCGGATTCGGACAACATAGTTACTAAAAATAAATAAAACTAGGTAGTCCTTTCTTTGGAATGTCGTTTATTTTAAAATAACTAGGAATTTGTAAGTACTTAGTTATGTGTATTATGTATCTAAGAGATAGAAATATAAGGGTAAGTACCATATTAAGTAGATATTAGAACCATAGTTGTAAAAGAAAAAAGTACTTCTATTTTTTTACTATGAAGATACCTAACAAGTAATAAAAATGAAGTATTAGTACCTATTATATGAGACTCATTTTACTGAAGCCATAATTATAAAGTAGGTGCAAATTAATGGGTGGCAATTATAAGCAGGATGCTAAACTGTAGTTTTCTTGATAAGTACAGCCTACGTGATAAGTAAGTAATTAATAAGGTTGCCGCTACAATGACTGAATACGATAAAAAATGTGACCGCGTGACTCACGATCGAGTATCTTATTGATTTCATGGAGATCCGCAAGAATAACCTAACTTTTATATGGGAGATTTTATTTACGCAAGCTTTCCTTAGGCACTAGAATTTATATACTTAATTAATTTTATTTGAAGAATAAGACTTACCTACTTTATTATGGCGCTAGAAAAGGTTTTCAAATATTAGTAAACATTATTTTGTCAACAAACATTTGATCACTATGTCACAATATTAAGAAATGTTTTAAAGTTAGATAATGTTATTAAACATTTGTTAACAAAAGAATAATTAATTTTGAGTGATGTCATTTAAACATTTTCTCAAAATGTTTTTAAACATTTTCTGTGTATTTTATAAACGAAATCATCCGAGAATAAATTAATAAAAATATATAAGGCAATGCATTAAAAAATTGTGGGACAGGAAGACAAATTCGATAGCTTTGACTTCAATTAAAAAAAAACCCATGACTATCTTTCCGATTCGTTTTACGTAACGTTTTTTCGCCTACTTTTATTTTTTGCAGCATTTGAAATTAAGTAGTAGCGCTTCCAATGTCAAGGTAGACCACACTAGGTAAGTATGGATGAGGTATGGTCGATGAGTCGGTCCGCAATGGAAACTGAATATTGAACTCTATATAGGTATCACTATACTATGAGGTTGTAATTGTAAGTAAGTAGTATGATTTTGTATCGGTATGGTTGTGGGTTTACACACCATTAGCAAACCATGTAGGTAATTACTTCGCACTAAATTGTCCATTGTACTACTACAGCGAACGGCTGTACTACTATCTATTTTACCTACATTATTTGTATGTACATAGTGCCAATATTATGTGGCTGAATAGTGATATTTAAATATACTTACCGACATACTTAGAAACTTTATAAAACAGATGGAAAGCGTTGCTGAAATATTTAAGTACAAACTTTAACTGTTAAAAAGTTGTATTAATGCCTAGGAAAGTGTAAATACAAAGCATAAGTAGGTAATTTAAGTACCTACTAAGGAAACCGTTAATCAGAAAAACTGTCCGTTAGTTTACTGAAAAAGATAATGAGCCTGAATTTAATTAACTTAAACACAAAACTACCGTAATCAATCACAACAACGTGTTTTTGTATCTCAGTATTATACGGGTCAGGCCGTAGATTTTGCCACATTTGAGGGTACAAAAGTCTCCGCCTCATATAATTTTAAATATAGTACTCTTAGAAATGTCTCAATCTTATCATCGTGTTTCCTAAGAAATAGCAAACCAAGGCAGATATAGATATTTGGATAAGTTTATATATTTGGAAAACTATTTGACATTTCCCTACCAAAAGTGACGGATTTTTTATAAAAACCGCGAATCCGCATTGGTAGGTGTACAGCTTAAACATCGATAAAATTATCATTTTTTAACTTATTGATGAGCTGTTTGATTTGACGTTATAAAATAATAATAAGGTTGCCATTCCTTTAATATCTTTGCGTCTTTCCTAAGAAAAAAGATAAGTTTTCGGCAATAAGATTTTTTTTTTGAAAAACCATTTCTTTGCGCTACTTATATTGCGTAACCATTTTCACCCATTTTATGGTTTTAAAACATTTATTAAGATTTTGTTTGAGTGCTGGCATCACCAAAGTATCGTATTCTATGGTCAATGCAGCGTTGACGACCATATTTTTTGACATTTCGGTGTCAACTCCGATCAAAGTGAAAAGTGTCGCCTACTTTGCAGAGTGCATTTTTTGAGATTTCAAGGTAAGTTTTTGATTAAAACTTATAATTTTTGTTGCGCATGGTTTAATTAGATGTGTGTGATCTGTATATGTTAAACTAGCCTTGTAATATAGTATATTTTAAGAGTTATAATCGATTTCATTTGCGCCTCGGTTCCGCAAAACTGTCTTTATGTCACTTTGCGATACCGGTTGCGTAGAAATTGCGCCACTTATTTTACGCTATTGAATAATAGTGCATGCACACAAGGTTTTCAAGTTTTTTATTATTTTGAAATTACTTTTAGCTGTAATTCCGCTAAAAACATGACTAGCATTACTATTAATTGATTTGTTAGCTTTTATTAATATTCTATAAGTACAGGGTGTTCGGCAGAACGTTAAACATACGAAAATAGGGGTAGGTGCGGTGGTCTGCTACCTAACCAGCCTCAAAGATTTTACCTAGGTCCAAAGTTTTTTTTTATTTTGTATTTTATAAGTTTTGGAATTGCGTCACTTTCATACTAACTTACCCATGTAACTTTTTTTTTATTTTTATTTTTTGGCATCCTAATGGTTGGCAGGTCCTTTTAAAAGTGATACTTCAAGCAGGTTGTTGCTAGAGTTAAAGTAATGGACTCTCAAACATTGAAAAGAGTTGAAATAAATTTTAAAGTTGTATTATATTTATATAATTAATAATGAATAATACCAAATACCTCCATCTAACAAATTAAATGTTTTTTTTTTGTAAATTGAACAAATCATACATAGGTACTTACTAGTTTTTGTCATCCTGTTTAACTTTTCATTGTGCGCAATATATAAAAAAGAATTACTCATAGGTACATTATTGTTAATTATTAATTAAACATACTTACATACCAACATCGTGTTTCTTTTTCTAGTTTGATGCAATACCTCTTGTTAGTACATGTTTGTTAAATAAAATCACATTAATGTACGTGCTCCTTAATAATTTTGCGCTACCATTTTGCACCACTTTGTGCGACCGACTCGTAGAAAATTTTGCGTCACCATTGCGCTATTTGTGGCAAAATCTACGGCCTGACCCATACATGACCTCTTTATGAAGGATAACGTAGCCTTCGAGTTTACTCGTTCCGTTCAGCATTAAAAACTGTATGAAGTTGGGTGTCCAATGAAATTTTCATTTTATTTTAGAACTAAAGTTTTTTCTAGTACCTAGTTAAGATGTTCTTCTTAAACTTAGTATTTTTTATCATATTTCATTAGTTAGTTTGCTATGATATAATAGATTTATTCATTTAGCTATTTGGACGTGGACTGGTCGCGTAGCATAGCATTACACTTGAATATATGATAGATGTACTGAAATTAAGTGGTGGCTTTACCAGTAGCACAGAATATATAATAGTACTAACGTCTAGTAGGCTGAAGCCTCAAGCGGCTGATTTTGGGGGGCGGCAAATTTCACATATTTGTTAATGTCACGTAAATACCTAATAATCATATGATGAGCGTTCAATTTATGAAGTAGGTATAACCCGTATCAACGTAGGTGTGCATTACAAAACCTATGAAATAACAAATACCTTTTTAAAAGGCATTTTCCTTAAAACTCCACGGTGTAACGTATAACAAATTACAGTAGGCATAAGTAGTTCCGTAACAAAAGAATTCTATTTTTATTTTCATTTGCATTTGGCGTGAAAAATATTGCCAAGGACGTGTTATAAATCGGTAATGCTAAACGGCCGGACATCCACTGGGGGTAGTGTGGGTAAGGCAGGCAGGTGGTGTGGTGGGTATATTACTTTAGTTCCTTCGGTAAAATAGCATTTTACCGAAGGAACTAAAGTAATATAAAGTCATTACGGCACTAAGCTTAGCCAACGTACAATTTTCATACAAACATGCTGACTTTAGCGTCTTATACATGGGAAATTGCATTTCTGCAAGTTCTTTCGTTAATGTAGAGGCCAAAGCCAAAGGCCCAAATTTCGAGTCACAGTTTCAAAGGTTCACAGGAATATTGGCAAAAATTTTGCTTTGTAGGTATTTTCATCTATGTTAATTTTAGTGTAAGTAAGGCTTGCAAGTTTTAACAGATGAGCAAATAGGTAATTACTTTGTTAGAGGATTATTTCTAGAGAAGCGCCGAGTACTCAGTTATTACTCGTTACTCGGCGTACTCGGCAATTTTTATAGTACTCGTATTCGGCCGAGTAACTCGTTATAAAAGCCGAGTAATTAAACATTAGAAAAAAATGGTTTTAATTTTGGGAGCGATAATAGTAGTCATCATCATCAGCAGTACGACATCCACTACTAAGCATAGGCCTAATAATAGGATAATAGTAGTATTATGCATATTTAATTAGGGTAATTGCTTAACATTAAAATTTATTAATTTGCGAAGTTTGAATCACATGAAGAAAAAATTAAGAATAGGACACTGGAAAATATTATTTATGATATAAAATGTAATTTAAGATATAAAAAGTATAAGAATTTAGCACTAAAATTGCTTTGGCACCATAAAATAATTCTACAAACCAAACCACCAAACGCATCACCCGTACACAATTTGTAAAGAAATGACTGACTAGGAGTAAAAGTACCTGGACGCAACTGGGTGAAGGAAGGGGATGAGAGCGGCGAGGTACCGCTCGCTCGCCGGCTGCACTCCGCGGTCATGTTTGAACGTGTTTTTCGCGTATAACTCCTATTCCTATACTTATAAACTGAACCGAGTTACTCGAACGAGTACTCGGTTTGATAAAGACAAAACGGAGTATTACTCGGTACTCGGTTACTCGGTAAACTTTGTACTCGGCACATCTCTAATTATTTCGTTCTCTGTGCGGCATTCGAAATTAATGCAAATACAGGTACCTACCATCTTGAAACTGAAAAAAAATATAGGTACGGATTTTTTAAGAGTGGCGAGTCACAATCTTTATGATGAAAACCTTTGATGACGAAAAATCAGTGCCTATACTTACCTATCTACCATAACGTAAATGGTCAAACTGATAAAAGTGTCTTATTAGTAAAAGAAGCGAGTGTGATATGTAGGTATACTAACTTAGTAAATATTTGAAACAACACTTGTCAGAATGTTTGCGGAATAAAAGGTAGCCGGCATCGTTTGATGGACAACATCCATCTTGCTAAAGAAACATAATATCACATAAATGCGATATTGTATGTCATATAAAAGCTATGTGTTATTAAAATGACATCACCGGCGATGAAGCCATGCCTTACGTAGCTACGTAGGCAGTAAAATGGCAAATTAATATATTTCATAACTTGACTTTTCAATGACATGAATTGACATGATGTCATAGAAAAGAAAAACCGGCTAAGTGCGAGTCGGACTCGCGCACGAAGGGTTCCGTACCATTATCTATACAACATTAGACATTATTTATAACGTACAACATTAGAAACTATATTTAAGAACGAGAAAAAAATGGCAAAAAAATCACGTCTGTTGTATGGGAGCCCACCTTAAATATTTATTTTATTTTGATTTAAGGCGCTACTCGGAAAAAGTATGGACTTTTTGATATAAAACTATAGGACGGTTAGAGTTGTTATAAATCTGGTAAAAATATATGTATTTCTTCATACCTTTATCTAAAATCGTATAGTTTCAAAAACACGTTTTTATGATTTTGCCTCGACACTTTTTATTTTCGAAAATACCTTAAAAAATACGAAATATCAAGATTATTCTTAAATGGGGTTACTTACACTATTGGAAATTAGTTTAATTAGTGCACACCAATTTAGGATCGTATAGAAGCATTTTTAAAAAATCGCTTTAGTTTTTTAATACGAAGTGATTGTGTTTTTTTTGCGTAATCTGCAAAATCGGTCTCGCTCCCGCGCGCGTCGTTTTCTCATTGCTATCTCGCTTTAGCATAATTTTTCCGAGTATCGCCTTAATAATTTATTTTTAAAGTGAATACCTACTTATACAATTAAATATTCTGTGAATATTTCAAGCGTATCTATATCTGTAGCCGTTATTAATATCGAGCACAAAACGGCATAAAGATCGCGTGTTTTGTATGGGAGCCCCCCTTAAATATTTATTTTATTCTTTTTTTTTGTATTTTTTGTTATAGCGGCAACAGAAATACATCATCTGTAAAAATTTCAACTGTTTAGCTATCACGGTTCATGAGAAACAGCCTGGTGACAGACAGACAGACGGACAGCGAAGTCTATATAGTAATAGGGTCCCGTTTATACCCTTTGGGTACGGAACCCTAAAAAGAACTTAAAGCACTTGCAATCGGTTAACATACTTATTAAGGCGCTACTCGGAAAAATATGGACTTTTTGATTTAAAACTATAGGACGGTTACAGTTGTTTAAAATCTGGTAATAAGTTATATGTTTCTTCATACCTTTATCTAGAATCGTATAGTTTCAAAAACACGATTTTATGATTTTGCCTCGACACTTTTTATTTTCGAAAAGACCTCTAAAAAATACGAAAAGTGAAGATTATTCTTAAATGGGGTTACTTACACTATTGGAAATTGGTTTAATTAGTGGACACCAATAATATTGAGGATCGTATAGAAGCATTTTTTTTATCGCTGTAGTTTTTTAATACGAAGTGATTTTGTGTTTTTTTTTGCCTAATCTGCAAAATCGGTCTCGCTCCCGCGCGCGTCGTTTTCTCATTGCTATCTCGCTTCAGCACATTTTTTCCGACTATCGCCTTAACGACATCCACGAACGTTATTACTTAAACTATATCGTATTTATCGGAATTTTGAGTAATAATAATAAAAATACTTACTTATACCTAACAGAACTGTAGCAATAAAATAATATATTTTATCCGTCCCCTTGATGCACTAAAATGGCAAAGAAGTAAAGATTAGTTATCAGATGATAATAAAAGGCAACATTAAAATTTATTTCTAAGTTAGCCATAGTTATTGATTCCTGTTAATCTGTTTGTATTTAAGGCTGCTTGATCAGGAATAAATATATCAATGATTCATAAAGGTACCGATCTAGTATCGAATGCACTCGACCGCATCTCAATAATCTATAAATTTTTATGCACATGCAACAAAGCATGAGATTGATTATATTGGTCAGCCATTGAGGAACCGATTTTATGGAATACAAATACTTTAACAGTAGTAAAGCATAAGCGTACATGACACTCGTACTTTGTATAAATATTAGAAGCATTTAAATATTCATTAATTACATTTATGGTTCAGTGTAGAAAATTGCAGCAATTATGCAGCAAGAGCCGAGCCAAAGTTAAAAATAATGTACCATATGGCTTTCGACTATAAAAGTAATTGATATTAAATTATAATTTGTTCTGGAAGAAGCTTTAACTAGGCATATTAAGCAGGAACTTAGGTACTATTATAACTAAGATTTTATATACAGTTATGATTCGTATTCGCGGGATAAAATCTTATTTTTGCAATGAATGGATGCCATGCACGCTTCATGCATTCTTATATATCTTATCATCTTTTCAATTGCTCCATTTAAAAAAAAATGCTTCTAGTCTAGTAGTGACTTTGAGGAACAGAACTATAGCAGTGCCTTGAAACGTCAGTAATTTTTTTACCACACTTTTATTAGCTTCACTTGTAACTAAGTCACAATGTAAGAAAATCTTGGAACTCAATTTTAACCTACTTCTCATTGTCGCATTGATTTGAAACTTTCCAAGTCTATATGAATCCGATGACAATACAATAATTTGCTACAATCGAGCTGATCTGATGATGGAGTCAAGAGGTGGGCAATAGAACTCATCAATGGTTGCTAGGAAACCCCTCGACTTTAGGCTCATTTGTTTTGTTTTGATGAGACCTATTCGCTACACTTGATGGTGAGGATCTGATGATGGAGCAGGGAGGAAGCCAGTGGCACTTCTTAATGACCACTAGGAAACCCTTCGAGTATGGGTTCCGTTGTTTCTTTCTGATTAGACTTATTCGCTACACTTGGTGGTGATGAACTGATGTTGGATGAGCAGGGAGGAAGCCAGTGGCACTCCTTAATAACCAATAGGAAACACCTCGAGTTCTGGCTCATTTGTTTCGTTCTGATGAGACCTCTTCGCTACAATGGGTGGTGAGGGTCTGGTGATGGAGCAGGAAGGAAGCCAGTGACACTCCTTAATGACCAATAGGAAACTACTCGAGTTTAGGCTCATTTGTTTCATTTTGATAAGACCTATTCGTTACACTTGGTGGTGAGGGTCTGATGATGGAGCTGGGAGGAAGCCAGTGAAATTCCTTAATGACCACAAGAAAACCCCTCGAGTTTGGGCTCATTTGTTTTGTTCTGATGAGACCTATTCGCTACACTTGGTGGTGATGGACTGATGATGGATGAGCAGGGAGGAAGCCAGTGGCACTCCTTAATAACCAATAGGAAACAGCTCGAATTCTGGCTCATTTGTTTCGTTTCGATGAGACCTCTTCGCTACAATGGGTGGTGAGAGTCTGGTGATGGAGCAGGAAGGAAGCCAGTGACACTCCTTAATGACCAATAGGAAACTACTCGAGTTTAGGCTCATTTGTTTCATTTTGATAAGACCTATTCGTTACACTTGGTGTTGAGGGTCTGATGATGGAGCTGGGAGGAAGCCAGTGAAATTCCTTAATGACCACAAGAAAACCCCTCGAGTTTGGGCTCATTTGTTTTGTTCTGATGAGACCTATTCGCTATACTTGGTGGCGAGTGTCTGATGATGGAGCAGGGAGGAAGTAAGGGTTCGGCTCGCGCATCCGGTAACTTATAGACTCCACTTGAATTTGTAAAACTAAATACATACAATCACGCCTTTGAGTTATAATTTTTACGTGGTGGGCAGACACATGAATATACTGTGAAATGCATTACCATCCATTCATGGCTTGCCATTTATTAAACTAAAAAGTAAAAAATAAATATGTAGTTTAAAAAACTAAAACAACACACTTTTATAGGAACATACTAAAAAGTACAAAATAACCGTCTATTCAGTAACTGAAATTAAAAAGCGTGGTGCGCCCTTTGCAAAGCATGCATTCAAGTAAGAACTTAATATTGACAACGCGCACCACGCTTTTTAATTTCAGTTACTGAATAGACGGTTATTTTGTACTTTTTAGTATGTTCCTATAAAAGTGTGTTGTTTTAGTTTTTTAAACTACATATTTTTATCCTACAGTGTTAATGTATCTGGCTGTAGGTAGCGGAGTCGGTAGCGCGTGATCAGCTTCAATGGGCTGATTCGCCACGGTCTGCGCAGGCGATTAATCAGGCCTGTAGTGGCTGTTCACAGTTTCACACATTGTCTATACCTGACAAACTCGAGGCTATACCCGACAAAGCCTGCTGCTCAACATTCGCCATAACTAATGAAACGTTGGGAAAACAGAAATCATTTTGTAATTTGTACGATTTGTATCGTTATGAAGTTATGATTTAGTCGGCTATGGTTTTATGGTATACCTGCTATCGGTAGCATGTAGGTAGGTATGGATCGCTTTTGATCATGCGTCCGGACTTTTTCCACTTTTTCTAAGTGAATTCATAGCTAGGGTCCTAAAGTATTATTTAGCTATGTTTAATTAATAATCATATTTCCAAAAGGCAAAAAGCCGAAAACTATAGTTAGGTTAGCTATAAGGCTAAAGTACATAAGGATCAAAAACTAGTTGTTCTTCTGAGCTTCAGGCTAGGAAACCCTGTTTTTAAAATTAGGTTAATTGTTTGCCATAATGCCATAACCAATCAATGGCTGGCAACATAGGTATTAAACACTTTGTAATCTGTAGATGTCGTGGTCAGGGGTGCAATTGCGTAAGGTAATCGTAATCATTTGACAGTTCATATCGTATTCAATCGGCTGCAATTTGTATGGAATGACATTTATTATGATACAATATGAACTGTCAAATGAATACGATTGACTTTACGCAATTCCATAGCTGATCATTGAATTGATTATTTCATGAAATGGTTGGTCATTTCATGAAATAGTCGTATTTCATGAAATTACCGATTGAAATTGACAATACCGTTAAAAGTTTACCACCAATTTTATGATCTGACCACGACAAAGGTACGGTTATTTGTCTCGTTGAAGATAATATCAACCTATTCGTTTATGCAAACTAGTAGGTAATGTAGACTAGCGTGTTACCTAGGTCCCTATCCCTACTAGTTGCAGAGATTGCTTTCAACGATATTATGTAAATAGAAATCAAAGAATGCCAAACATATATTTGAAATCCTCCTATTCCCGTTGTTTAATTATGGAATGAGGCTAATGAGAACGCCACAGCTCACCTTTCTATGACAATTGTTTTTTTGTATTGGCACCAGAGAACAGAGAATCGCGAAGTGCCGCGCGGCATTCCGCGCAGGTCGAAATAACTCGCGTGGCACCAAACAATTATCGAAGAGCTTTTTTTAAATTGGCATTTATTGGAAGTTATGTCAGCTATTATTCTAAGGTCAAACTTACTACTATACGTAATGATTAGGCAATGAATAATAGCAAAACGCACTTTTCTTTATTAGGAGCTATAATTGAAAGATCTAAGGTTTAGGTCAAGGCAACTTACACCCGTAAGAATGGACAGCGTTTTAAAATACTTACTTCATATAAAAGTCTAATTACTAGATAATGAGTAGGAAATTTGCAACTAAATCGCGGCTTTTAGCCAAGTGCATTGAGCTTATTTATTTACGGACTACTTACAAACAATTTATATCGATTGCAGTCTAATGGAAGTCTTATTTTAATCTTTACACTAACCTTACATGCTCGTAATTGATGGTGGAACATTTCTCGCGTTATATCGTGCCTTATATGTTCCGCGATAATATTAAAATAACTATATAATTTCCGGCTTCTTCATGTTACTCCATTTAGCAAGTTTTCGGGCAAATATTGCACTGACTTGCTAATTTAAAGAGCAACCAGAGCTGTTGACAATCTTTTTATTATCAATTAAAGTTATCACTGTGTCTCAATGTCAAGACGGTGGCTGGTACCCGCAAGGAAATGTTTGTTTTCTACATTTTTGTAGGTGAAATAGCCACAGTGTGTTAACACAAGCCTTACAGGAGATAAACATGTTAGATATAAAGTTTGCTCGCGTATTACAATTGTAAATAGGTACCTACTTATATTACTTTTAAAAGAAATGAAGATGTGTTTCTCAGTGTCTTTAACGTTACGAGTATCGGTTACTTGGGGTTTGCGACCCGCCCTCGCTTCGCTTCGGTGTAGTGTGGTAGGTATTTGACACCATGCATTATACATATAAACAATCCTCATGAATCACTCTATCTATTAAAAAAAACTGCATCAAAATCCGTTGTGTAGTTTTAAAGATCTAAGCATATAGGTAGGTATAGGGATTAGGGACAGACAGCGGGAAGCGACTTTGTTTTATACTATGACGTAGGTAGTGATTTAAATGGTGCTTAACCACGGCATAACTGAAAAGCTAAGTTAAACTTACATTTAATTATAAGGATTATTATGTGGTATTGTTTTAATTCATTTTGTTGTTTATTTCTACTTGCTAAAGTATAATTAAATTAAATTAAATTATTAAAGATTACTACTGAAGAAAGAAAATACTTTATGATACATACAGAAATACTCGACCACTAGGTATCTAGAAACATATCCGGAATGAAACAATAAGACGTAGACGAACATCTTGAAAAAAGAAATATACCTATAGGTATAGGTACACGATTGAGACGTAAGTACGTAGTAACACTATTAGGTAAGTGTCTAATCTGTGCTTGCACCATCACCGATTAGAGTTAGTCCAGCACCGAGTGCTGGATTTCGCACGGTCTAATATCTCCTGAACTGAAGAGTACCCGGGGGGTTGGGGCGAAACACGTGTAGGTATAGTAGTCTAATCAGTGAAGGTGCAAGTGTTGCGTTTTTTGCGGAAGTACCTAAGCCAGGTACTTAAATTTCTTTTTCGCAATGGTTGGGGACTACCGCCAGGTGATGCCTGGTTCAATCAAATACTTTCATAGACGAACTTTAGAATCTTCGGGCTAGTTCTACCTATAGGTTCCTAAGTAGCTTAGACAAGCCAGTGCTTTAAACTATCTATCTTTTATCGTTTAAATGTTCACTGGTGCCTTAACAAAATAAATTAAATTAAATTTATTTCAAATTATTTTCGTTTTACTTTTGATAGAATTAATGCGAGTGTGCTAACAATGTGAACAATTTTACAGACAATAATAAATATAGGTCCGATATGACTCTCACCTACCTCTAGTTTCTACTCTACTTAGAGACGAATGAGAAATATCAGGGACAATACTTATGAAAGAATTAATTAAAATTTTCTGTTCAAGTACCAATTGCTGGCTCTCTATCGTCCTTATGATAACGTACGAAATCGATAAAAATACCAAGATCTCAAGCTAAATACGATGCTATCATTAATAACTTCGTGTATTTCTGCGTTATGCATACCTTTTAATATGACTATCTTATCTTTTCCCATTTATCAATTGTGAAATGAAAACCATACGAGTAGTAGTGACCCGAATATACAACGGCACACACAAGTTATCTCAGTGAAACAAAACAAATACAAACAACCTTACACTTGATTTTTGACAGCTGATTTGAATGTTTCACAGTCATGTATTTTTTGAAGATTTGTCGAAAATAACGTAGTACTTATTTATAACAGTAATAGCATAAATTTAAGTTATGAAAAAGATGCGAGTAAATTATTATCAATATAGTCCTACCGGGGCGGCCATGCAACAAAAAATTAAGTTATAAGTAAGTATGTTTTAGAAGTTGAAGAAAAAGTTTATATATTTTTTTCATAATCATCATCGTCATGTCAGCCGAACGACGCCCACTGCTGGGCATAGGCCTCTCCCAAGGATCTCCACAAAGATGGGTACATCGAAAAATACGTATTATTTATATTTTGCGGTACTGAAGTTTAAATCACTGTGTAAAATAAATTTAAAATAAATAAAATAATTGTTAAAAATACTCACGTTTTTTTTAATTTTAATATTTGTACACCTTCACTAGTCCTATGCGCGTTTTGAATAATAGCACTGCACCTTTTAACTTTGTTTAGTGTTTTCGAAAAAAATAAAAAAAAGTTCGATTTGTTTGTTGAATAACAATAAAGTCACCCGCTGCCGTCGGCTGTTGCGCGTTTTTTGATAACACTCGATTTCGTTTTGAACATGCCGCCTCCGCTCCTATATATAAAAGGCGGGAACTCCAAGTGCGACATCTGTTGTATTTTTTACAAAACTATACGTAAAATAGTTTGGCTACTCGCCGCTAGATGCCGTTACAGTCCAACGCCCCATCTTGTAATGAGAAATCTAGGCGCTATGGTTGGACCTCAGAACAATAACTAAAGCATAGAAGTAGTGCTAAATGATGTAACCAAGATGTATATGGCTGCACTTTTTACACATACGACATATTTGTAAATGTTAGAACAAGATAGATATACTTTTGATAGGACGGCAAATAACAAGGTCGTACCATTCCTTTAAGTTACTAAGGATGCGACAGGATGTCTATCGATATCGATTAAAGAGTGAATATCACAACAAAATTATGCAAACACACCATATAGCCCGAGAGCCACACTAATTCGCTCTATGAAGACTCAACAATAATTCTATATCAGTAATTTCTTAACATTGAAAATTAGATTATCTAGTTTAATAAATAATTCATTAGTAATCCACCAATATTTATGACAGCGACATTAAAAAAAAACAAATACAAAGCTTAGAAAAATCTATAAAAAATAGGCAAAAATGGTATAAGTGTTATTCACTTTACATTTGAATACATTTATTATTATCTTTCGTAAAAGTATATAATCCCCCTATATTTGTAAATGAAAGACAAATAAACTAAAAAAAAAACTCTATACGTAAACTCAAATTGGCATTACACCTATGTTAAAAATGCTATCAGAAACAAACGACTTCTTCCTGAAGTATTAGTTTCCCGTTTTATATCTTTATGGATTTCGACTTTGGTGCTTAGATATGGTGAACATAAACACATGTTAACGATAAAATTGGTGATAGCATATTTGCTGAAAGAATTGCACCATTTTCGGGGTATAACTTTTTTTTTATACCTTCCAATGCGATATTATGTTGGATTCCAAAATATAGTCTCTTAAAATTATATTTAAAGGCCGTTTACAAAAATTTGGCCTGTTATTGAATTTTTTACAAAAATATCGGATAGTTCTTGGGGTAATAGCATAGATTATTTTATACAGGACAGGACAAGAAATTTACAGTAAGTATAATTTTAGTATAGGTACATTGAAATTTAATGGAGGATAGGGTGATATTCCTAATAGTATTAAAAATGCGAAATTGCGGATTTTTGTTTGTCTGTCTGTTCCATTTTCACGCCGAAGCGGATAAACAGATTTTGATGAAATTTGGAATGGAGATAGATCGAGACCCTAGGAATGACATAGGCTACTTTTTATCCCGGAAAAATATCTCGTTCCTACGGGATAGCGTCGTGTAGCCCACGCGGGCGAAGCCGCGGACGGGAGGTTAGTATAATATTACATAATTTACCTGCTATGGTAGAGCGAGCAAAGTTCAGGAAAGTCACTGGAAATAGGTAGGTAGTATTTAAATAAAACAAACATTAAGCGCTGCGTAAATATATTTTAAAACTTTGGTCTTAACAGTCGCTTAAAAATATTTTTTTACAAAAATATATTTTTGCTTTAATACATTAACTTTTAATAAACGTCGTTGGGCTAAACTTTTAAGTCTCAAAATTTCTTTATTAAGTTTATCGATGGTGTTATCACGCGCAGCAGCAACATAGTTTAGAAATTGTGGTAACAGCGAGTTTGCTGACGTCAGAAAGTTTGCCGAGAGCTCAGTTCTGTGTGTGTCCTGGAAAAGAAACGAATATCTATTACTGTTCCTGCCTTGCTAGAAACGGCGTGATGGTAGGTATGTATTATGCATGTGTACAAATAGGCATTATAATAAAAGTAAAAAAATCTGAAGTAATATTTTAACTGGATCTGTCTTTGCTGGTATCAACAGTAAGTAGTGAACTGGTGGTATTTGAAACCATAGTATGATAGTATGTCGGTAAGACTTTTTATTAAACATACAATGATTACAAAAATTACCTATACCTACAGACCACACACTAAATACTACCAATCCAATGAACAGTGGTGCCTGCCTATTATTTAAACCTATAGGTATAATAATAATTACCACTTTCTGAGGTGAAGAACCAGCCCGATATGTCGTTGCTGGCAACAACAGTGACGATGCCGCATTGCCCATGCCCGATGGCTGTAATACCTTGCTGGCAGTATTCACTGGCGTACTCCTGGGTATGCCCTGTGAAAGGTAAGGGTAAGGTAAGGGTAGGGTAAGGTAAGGGTTCCTTACTACATTTTACACTCTTTGCACTGTTAATTTATATTAAACTATCAGCCGCCCGCGGTTTCACCCGCTTGGTTCCCGTTCCCGTACGAATATCGGGATAAAAAGTATTACATGTGTTATTCTGGATGAAATTTACAACAGAGATAGATTATAGGCTATAATCTATCTCTGTTGCAAATTTCATCCAGATCCGTTTAGTAGTTTTTGCGTGAAAGAGTAACAAACATCCATACATCCAGACATCCATACTAACAAACTTTCGCATTTATAATATTAGTAGGATAGGATAGGATACTCACCTTTTTAGGAGTAATGTTGGTATAGCATTATCCCTCAGTCTACGCCATTTGTCGTCACTGGTAAAACACTCGGCAGTAAAATGTTTGCAACAATTTCGATGGTGTTTTTTTGGTGTCCAGCCATCTTCGCGAGACACCGCAGCAATCCACTGAGCACGTCGCGTTTCATCAAGAGGAAATCTAAAATATTTACGTAAACATTACAATATTTATTCGATAACTTATCGATAACATTTTTCACAACACTGTCATAACCTATGTGGCGAAATAATAAAATTAGTTTTACACTCATAGTATAGTAATGTAACCATTTATTCCAATACAGAATGAAAGATAATGTACTTTCTACTAAGTCGAACAAAACCATATCAATAAAATACAAAAAAAAAACAGTAAATAAACATAAATATCACTTACTTGTGGAAACTTACTATTTCACTTCGATTTTCTCTGCATCCCATGCGAGATTTACATTTCCACACGACACACGCCCTAGTTCAAAGTTTCATACACACTCACAAACTGTATTTTGCGATGGAATTTTAATAATCACACAATAATAGTTTATAACACAAAACACTACAAAACACAAATAGATTGAACTATTATACGACAAAATTAATAGGTCGTTGTTGGTTAGTTGACAAAGGCGATAGGGCGGGTAATATAATTTGGTAGCATTAAAAGGCTCCAAAGGCTTCACTTTTGACACATCGCCTGGTACGCTAATAATGTACCAAGACGGTTTCTATGCTTTAGTTATTGTTCTTAGGGTTGGACCATGAAGTTTGACTTAATACTCTGAGTTACCTCAGTATTAAGTCGAGCTTCATGGGTTGGACAATAGACAATAGCACAGACAATAGTCGCTACACACGTACGTTCCGATCCGACCGCCCCGACTTGGTATGCTCCGAACCAAATCAAAAAATATGGATATGGATTCATTTGACATTTAGAGCCCATATTAGCACGTCATGCTGTCTTGCCCTTAGTGGGGTAAGCAAGACAGCATGACGTGCTATATCATATCGCGTGTTATAAGCCGCTCATTCTAGGCCGGCAGATTTGCAGCGAAATTCGTCCGCACTAAATCGGCGGTCGTATCGGAACGTGTGTAGCGGATATAATGGGAGATTTTCTGAAAGCTCAGCCACTAGATGGCGCTGTCCCACCTATGCAGTTAGAAGGAACGGAACGTTAAAAATTTTACTTTGACGCGACTTTTTACGTAAAACGGAACGTCAGACAGATGTTATTTATTTACCTAAATCTTTAAATTTACCTATTTCGTTTCCGTTCCTCACAGTAGTACTTATTTAATATATTATTAGTTTCCTTTGGGTTTTTAAAAAGTAATTAATTTAAATATGTTTCATACCAAAATATACCATAGACATGTACATACTTATTCAACGCCATCTAGTGAAGCAATTGTAAGCTTTTTTTTTTAAATGGTCTCTCAGAAAATCGCTCATTAAAAACAAAACACGTTAGTTCCAGTTTTGGCCACCGGAACAGAGAACGTCGCAAAATGCACTTTGCTTTTGAAATCACTCAATCAATCACATTGTTATTTGTTGATTTATTCAGTCTTTTGCAATATTTTTATTTAACGTTCTTTCGAGACTTTTGGGCATGGTTGAAATCTCTTATTTTTCCATAACCTGAAAACATAATGCCCTGTAAGCCTAGCATGACCACCTAAAACGTGATATGTATCGCATGATAGAGCGACTTATCGACATAACACTAAATAGAAATTATGGAAAATAGGTAGGTACAGTCGCCATCAGATATATTGTAGCAGACAAGGTGATCAAATACTTCTGGACAATTTAAAATGTCAATAAGTTCTATACACTACAAGTTACCAAAAATATCTAAACATTCATTACTTCATTAATATCCGAGCAGATGCTTGTCAATAATTTCTGCACACACAACCAAAGAGCAATATGTGCACAAGTACACACTCAATGTCAAAAAGGAAGCCTACTGTAAAGATATTATTTTTTCATTTTCAGTTGACTTTTTGAAGTCGGTTTAATTTTTTAAATTCCTTTTTTATCTATACAAATAAATAAAATTGGAGTGTCTGTTTGTAACATTAAAATAACCGCTTTTTACTACATGCATATGATTATATAAATATTAATACAATATTAATTACAATACTAATCGCAAACATTCGTACTAATACACATAACACTCACTCACAAACATCACACACGCATTACTTGTTCTCAGCGCAGTCACTGTGCTTCCCGCGTTCTCTGAGTACTGAATCCTATGGAGATGGCATACCTACGAAAAATTGAAGCATACACACACACACAAGCACACATATCGAGAAACCAAAATGGCGCCTTTCCGTAGTGCTGCCCTATTTGTACATCGATATATTTATTGATGAAGTTATAGATCAAGTATTTTTGTGACTACCTACCTATATTACCCTATATTTTATAAAAGCAGTTTCGTAATCACCTCGATAAATTTTAGTGTTTTCGGTTTCGGGTTTTCGGAATTATAGTGTATATATACCTAGTTTTTTTGAAAAATAAAACTTAATAATGTGCTTAAATTATACCTACATTTGCACATAATTAAGTTCTTTATGACAATGACACAACGTGTATGTGTTTGTGCATGTACGCACACAATCATTGGTCCGACCGCGCGCGTGAGACGCAACAACTGTAAAGCCCCCAGTACAGGATGGCCGATCATGTTGGCCGACCATGATGGGCCATCGTGTACAGGGCCGGTTTGCGTGTGATTGCCGTCTGCGAGCAACGCAAACACGCCCTGTACACGATGGCCAACATGGTCGGCCAACTTGATCGGCCATCCTGTACTGGGGGCTTAAAGCCCCCGGTGTGGGAGTTTGCGTGTGATTGCCGCCTGCGAGCAACGCAAACCGCCCCTGTACATGATGGCCCATCATGGTCGACGAACATGAGTAGCCATCCTGTACTGGGGGCTTCAAGGCGAGAAGAGCCGCCAAGTGCTTCCTCATCTATAGTTATATCGTAAACAGGAAAGATTTGATTGGTTGTTGTTTGAATTTAATAGGTTCCAAAACTACTAGACTAATTTAGAAATTTCTTTGACCATTAGAAAGCTACATTCTTTCCGAGTGACATAAGCTATATTTTATCGTGATATTCCCATGGGAACGAGTACCATGCGGGTAAAACCGCGAGGATCCGCATGTTATTATTAAATTTATTGCTTGTTAAGTACATAATGTATCAAAAATTCAAACGCAGATACAGATTAAAAATAAGGTCCTGTAGTTTATTTACAAACTAACCTTAGTAAAATATAGTTCCTGTTGCAGTAGTAGTAGATAAAAGACCAACCTACTATATTTTACTGAGGTTATAGTTTGTAAATAAACTACACGACCTTAGCTTCAATCTGTACGATTGTAGATACATTAATACTTAGCGAGCAATAAATTTGATTGAGGGCGCCCCACTTGTCGGCTCTAATCGCCTTTACTTAGAAACTGCAATTTTATGATCAAATTTTTTATGTTTTCCGAGTCACGCGTCTATACACATGCGAGACCTCCATAGAATTCCAGATCAAAGATCGCGAGAACCAGTTTAAGTAAAAAAAGGTAATGAAATAAAACAAAAAGCTCCATATTGTAAAAACCTATTATGTTTATTACAACAAGGATTGGTTTTTTTACATAACACACATTACAATATAAATCACAAAGGAGAATGTCTACTAGGTACCTACCTACCATAGAAAAAAATAAATGTCTAAAAAAAAAACAAGCATTATTAAGTAATAAAATAATAAACAGTTTGAATCGAGATCTTTACTAGCAAGCATATTTTTAATATATTTAGAATATAGCGAAGTGACATCTAGTGGTAAAAAATATACTTACTTTTAATGTGCTAGAATTAATGTAAGTTCGACAACAACTTTACAGCAAAATGACATTAAAAAAACACGTTATATATAAGTATCCAGTTTTTGGCAACCGGAACAGAAAAAGTTGTCGCACTATAATTTCGATTTTGCCAGTGGCCTAATTAACGTCTTTTTCAAAACTTAAACTGTCGTTGACGTTTGAAACTGTTCTTCAAAATGAAAAGAGCACATAAAAATTGTTTTCGTACGAGTCTTTAAATTTTCCTTTCGCATTGTTCCAGCCATATTTTTCTTTTTTTGTTATTTTTAGGCAACCTAAAACAATAAAAACAGTTTAAAATTAATACACTCAATTATTTTTCTTATCGATAATTCGATAAGAAAAATGCTATAAGGGCAACTCTAGCGCAAAACAAACAGATTTATATTTTCTTGAAATACACCAACAAAACTCACCAAAATAAGTATTAAGCTTCATTTGGTATGAATTCTAAGTAAACTATTCACAGGAAAACCAAAACACAAGGCATTTATTGTATTGTTTTGGTGTTTTTGCAAAATAAATAGTACGTACCGGTGTAATGTAATGTTTGGACGATTTTCACTTTTTTTGATGCCACAAACTACCACACTGCAATTAGACATGTTCCTTGTTGCTTTCTCTCACTTATTAATACCTTTTATTCACATGAAAGTCTCAAAATAAAAGACTTATCACAAAACACTGCAAATACAACTCGCGTTGACAGCTCACATACCGAGAAACCTAAATGGCGACCGGCTTCAATCATGCATTACGATGACGTCACGTTTCAATGTTGCCAAAAAATAGGTCGAATAAATATATTGCTGTCTCTTTTTACATGAAGTTTTGGAGGTAAGATAGAACGAGATGGCTACAGGTTTATGAGTACAATGTCGATTTAGCTCATATTTGTATAACCGATAGTTCATATAGATCAATATGCCATCTCCATAGGATTCAGTACTCAGAGCCCGCGTTACACCTATGGGTGACGGCTGAAAATCGGTGTTTTGCCGTCTGGCAAATTAACACACCGAGTTGACCCTTTTTGCTGCTGCACACATATGCATACTTCTTTTTTCTCTCTCTGTGTCATGTGCTCATAGCTTAAGGTTAATTATTATTAATTGTATGTCTGTTCTTTCTTATTCTTTTTATTTGGTATCTGTTGTAATGTCATGTGTGTGTTGTAGTAAATAAACTTTTTATCTATCTATCTATCTATCTATCTATATATAAGGTACATATACCAAAATGACATATTTAAAAATTTTGTCTGCCTGTCTGTCTGTCTGTTTGTTCCGGCTAATCTTTGAAAACCGATGTTGACGGGGACTTTCACTGGCAAGTAGCTGATGTACTAAGGAGTAACTTGGGCTACTTCTTATCCCGGAAAAATATCCCATTCCCTCGGGATAACGTTGTGTTGTGTAGTTTATTAAAAATGCGAAAGTTTGTGCGTATGGATGTTTGTTACTCTTTCACGCAAAAACTACTGAAATGATCTGGGTGAAATTTGTAACAGAGATAGATTAAATCCTGGAATAACATAAAGGGTAATTTTTATCCTGATATTCCCACGGGAACGGGAACCACGCGGGTGAAACCGCGGGCGGCCGCTAGTTTCTTAATATTTTTGTGTAGCTAGATTGTACCCCGATACCCATATCTCAAAAAGTACTGAACCGATTTCGATGAAACTTGAACTGTTCCCTAAGTTGGAATACACATTGTTTTAAATGAAAAAGAATCATCTCGATATGGCTTTGTTTTCGAGAAATTCGTGGACAAACCATAAACTTATTATACTCTAGTAATAGACGGACAGAGTTCGCTTGGTTGTGAGACCGAAAATGACATGAGCTAGTGTGTGTAATTTGTAAACGTGTGTGTGAGTTTTAGAGCTGCCCTCAAGCCCATTTTAGGTTGTCGATAACAATAATGTAAATAAAACACAAACAAGATTTAATAATTCATATGATATGAAGTATACTTCAATGGACATGGGAAAATAAAAATAAAGTTCATGTTATTTAAATTTTTACTTTTTTTGCATTCCCAATGCAATTTTTATTATGGAAAAATGGAAAATGGATTTTATTTTCTAAATACTTCATTTTCCATTTTTCAATAATAATGGTCATTTCACTTCAATACGATAAGTATTTACAAAGTAATTGTAAAAATTAATTTGCTTAAAACACTATTGCCTCGGTTGTTCGCTAGCAATCGGCTTTTACCACGTTCGACGTCATTCTTCCCGACCGCCCGTATAGCGCACCGGCCGGTCATACTTAACTACTCGCACAATCTTGTTTTTTAATAAAACTAGTTCTGGAGTTTTTGGAGTCCCTTTTCATCGCATTGCACCAAATTTTTCGATTTTTTACGAATAAATATTTTTATTCTGCGATTTGATCGAAGTATTCGTACATAGAGGCACAATACAGTATTTAAATACCTTAGGTACTTTGTGAAGACATGTTGATAATTTTCTTGAATAATACAATATTGTATAAGACTATAAAATATTGTATTATTCAAGCACGCATTGTGGCTGTCACGAAAACACTAGCACCTGAAAAATTGAAAATGAAGTATTTAGAAAAAATCGACCCGTCTCACAACCAGCTCCGATGGGACTCGAACCCACGACCTTACGCTATCCGGGCGGCTGCTCTAACGACTGAGCTACGGAGTTGTTAACGACGACGACGACGACGAATACAACGATCATCGACTCCGTAGCTCAGTGGTTAGAGCAGTCGCCCGGATAGCGAAATGTCGTGGGTTCGAGTCCCTCCGGAGCTGAGGGCCTACTCTGAAACGCAAAACCCGAAACTTCGGTATACCCGTCCCTCTCACGCTCTAGTCGGGACAGAATCGAGTGAAAGGGGCGGGGCTAACCGAAGTTTCGGATTAGCGTTTCAGAGTACGGTCCCTGGTTGTGAGACGGGTTGACTTTTTCTAAATACTTCATTTTCAATTTTTCAATAATAAAAAATGCATTATGCATGCAAAAATTTAAAAATTTGAATAACTTGGTGGTCATTTTTACGAATCTTTAAAAATTAATTGTCAAGTATTTTGAAGGGCTACGGTAAAAAAATTAATGACATATTTTAAGTTAAAATGTATATATTTCAAAAATAAATAAATAATTATACCTATCCCAAACCCATTGATATTGTCCTCTGAAGAGAACAATTTTATTTAAATAATTTCTCAAGGTTTCTTTGCAGTTTTGCTTGAAATATTTGCTGCACACCACAGAGTTTTGGCGAAGCTCCCAGCCTATTCTATTTATTAATTTTATCCAGTTTAACTTAATCACTGGATTTACAGGAAACCTGAATATATTGTTAAATTGGTACTGAAGTAGGTTTAATTTACTATTTAAAAAGTGTCGGTTAAAATCAGCTTTAAATAAAACTATCAGTGTTCACAAAGACAAACAAAGTTATATTGGAAACCATCGACATGAGTATCGATAATAATATCGATAATTTTTGATCAACCTCTACGTCATATTTTCTCAAGTTCACGGATACAATATCTTTTTATCTAACACATAAAGTTTTAAAATCAGCCTTGATTTAGAAAATAGGCGATAAATAGTATGATATTAATGTGTCACTTAGTGTGTTTGGGAATATATTCAACTAAAATATGGACTATGAAAATGGTAATTGTACAATCCTATTTACCTGTGAAATTAGTGTTTATTTGGTTTATTGTCGTAAGTAACATTACAATTCAACACAGAACACTACACCATTATTGATTTATATAGTTATAAGAGCCAAATCGACGCGATCGCGATAAAAATCACAAAATAATCGAGTGGACGCTTTTCATCAAGATGATAAAAGACGCTAAATAAGTCAAATCGGGTTCTACTGTCATTTTCTTCCAACTCTTTCTCGCACATAGCTTCTGCCGTAAGGACTGGTTTCTCACTCGCACCATTGTCCGTCTATTACCCCTAGTATAAATAAGTTTATGGGACAAACATACATTATTCATACACTTACGAAATTTAGTATACGTGCTTGTGAGCATATCCAATTCACACAATATAACATACAACATACAACATCAAACTGATAACCTCCTTCTTTTTTGAAGTCGCTTAAAAACAAGAAAACCATAAATTACTCAGATTTGGTATGCATTATAAATAAAAGTGAAATAGTTGGAAACAGTATTATATTACTTTTAATAAAAACTGGAAAAACTATACTGATATCCGATATCATGATTTAGATAAGTACCACAGTTTAAATTTTAAGGACTAATTTGATACTTTCAAAATAATTTGAAATACTAATGCCTCCAGAAAAAAAAAATCCGCGTAGATACACTTGATGTTGCAAAGTGTTCAGATATTTTTGATTAGTTGTGTACAGAAATTTTTATATAGCATCTGGTCAGATATTAATGAAAAAATGAATGTTCAGATAATATTGGTAACTTGTAGTGTATAGAACTTATTGGCATTTTAAATTGTTCAGAAGTATTTGGTAACCTTGTCTGCTACAATATATCTGATGGCGACTGAACAACCTAGTACTTGTTTGGTTCAGTAGAAACAAAAATAGGGGTTTTGCAAAATAAGAACAGACCTTAGAAATCTTGTATTTTATTCATCTCATGTCTTAAAACAAACAATGACGCTAGATTCTGCAATTTTTTTACTTACTTAATATACAAAACAGAATCTCAACAGAGGTTATTTTATTACTGAAGAATATATTTTCAGATTTATATCAAGTAAAATAGAATACACACAATGTGAAAAGATACAGGAAAATTCCCCTTAAATAAACATCAATTACTACTTATGTTTTATAAATTACTAACTAACTAAATGAGACAACTAATAAAATTTATCAATATAAATTAGATCTCTTGTGGGAAATGAAAGTATACAATAAAGACTTGATTATATATATGTTATGTTATGTAGCATAGTAATTTTATATTTCAGTGAACTGCATAATTTTAATAGAAAACTATTATGTATCTTCGTTATATTTAACACTTGCATGCAATATGCAGTCAATACTGCGAAACTGTCAAAAATACTAACGTTTACAGTCTGAACTATTATAATTATAAACTATTCTTATAAATCAAACTACTTATTTGTAAGTATAATAAAATATTGACTTATTTTATCTCAACAAAGAAGTTAAATGTGGCTAGATCACTATTATAATAAGCTACTTGAAACAGAGTAGCCATACATACATATTTAGGAATTTCAACCAACAGAAGTTGAATTAAAATTAATATTATGATAAAATTGTCTGTGTACTTACACGTTAAGTATATTGTATAACAACTAATAATAATACACGTCGATAAAAACGATATACAAGCAGTAATCACTAAAAGAAAAGATAGATAGAATTTATGATTGTTCAGTGTTAGGTGCCGATGCGGTTACTTTGCTTGGAGATTCTTTTGCTGCATCTGTCAGAAATAAAAAAAAAGTGTATGAACTTATTTCATAAGAATACCTATTCATTAAAATTACTTACAGTAAAATAGTTATATATAGGGGAGGCCTATGGCCAGCAGTGGGCGTCGTTCGGCTGATATGATGATGATGATGATGAATATAATATGTAAGTAAATAAAATTTTGTTTTAAGGAAACAAGTATTATTTTAAGGTTTGTACTAACCTTTATCACCGGCTAGTGTAGATTTCAATGAATCAGATGTTGGTAGTTTGATACCTTGCTTCAACACCATGGTTCCATCCTGTAACAAATCAAGAAAAGATTGTACAAAATAACACACGAAATATAATAAAGTAATTAATAATGAACATAATGGTGATTACAAGAAAACACGCGACTATGTTATTAATTAACGTTTTAAGGAAGTATCTTAAAACCATACGCAATACGTGTCAAAAATTGTTAAAATAAGAACAATTCAAGGATTTTCTCTACAAAAACAATTTTTATAATGTAACAATTGAGAAATGAGGTCACTTAGTTATTTTTGCTAATTCAAGACACGTTCAATTTTAAACCAATAGAATGAAAATAACTGACTGAGAACTGATTGAACCTGCTTAAGGCGATAGATGCGTACACGGACAATATTTTTGGTAATAATTGCCTGGCAACTGTAATTGCAGGCCACATTTTAAACATGTTCCCCCTTACTAATAATCGTGATTTAAAGTTACACCGGCACGCGTAGCATGACAAACCCGAGAAGAGTTTTGTCTATAATTGACAGCAGAACAATAGGTTTGTCTACGATGAAATGCCATTTGACATTTGTCATTGACGATTCGATATAGACAAAACCTTTCTCGAGTTCGTCATGCTACCCGTGCAGGTGTAAATCTGTTGTTGTCACTTATGTTGTCTAAAATGATGATAAGAGACAACAACAGATTTACACCAGATGTAACTTTACACCACGTTCATTAGTAAGGGGGGATGTGTACACTCTTACTGCAGTACTCAGAAACATAGTTTAACTGAGAAAATTTTCCTCTTAAATGTTATTTTATAATATTGTATAACATTTATGTTATAGTCTTGAATGTTATTTTATAATATTGTATACATCTGGTGTAAATCTGTTGTTGTCTCTATCATCATTTTAGACAACAGATGTATATGCGTATGCTTATAGCATAAAGCATATTATGCTTTATGCTATAAGCAATTATTGTAATAAGTAACTATATGTTTATTTGTACATGTCGTTACCTGAGAAACGCTGGCAAGTGCGCCCGTTTTTCTTGTCAATTAAAAAAGTCTTGAATGGGTGGGTGGTAGGAAAATATTAACCATTCAAGTACCTACATGCTTATTATGTCTATGTGAATAAATAAATATTTGATTTGACTTTAATTGACAATTAAATATCTTTCTGTCTCTTTTAATGCCCAATCCTACTAATATTATAAATGTGAAAGTTTGGATGTATGGATGTTTGGATGTTTGTTACTCAATCACGCCGAAACGGCTGAACGGATTTGGATGAAATTTGGAACACAGATACTTTGTAGCCTGGAGAGGAACATAGGCTACTTTTTATCCCGGAAAAATGTCACATTCCTGAGGGATAACGTCGTGTAGTCCACGCGGGCGAAGCCGCGGGCGGAAAACTAGTATTGAATAAAGTAGGAAAGATATTTAATTGCCCATTAAATTTAACTGGCGACTCTGAGTGCGGCCGAATGTGGGTTACTGTCTAGGTTATGGTAACAATTTAATGAATTTTAACATGTAGTTATTGTAATCTGTTTGAGTACTATTATAAAATATAATAGAAATAGATCAATCTGGAGCAATTAATTGGTTGTTGCTCCATATTTCGTGGTATTGTGCCGCAACAGGTTGCTATACTTTTACATTTTGCTATCGCCCTCAATTGCTTGATGTTGTCGTGACGTCATATTTGGCGGGGGTTGACAGGAATTGCGCAATTTTAGTTGCCCGTGCATTGCCTTGTACCTTGGTCCTTGAGGCGGCAATAAAGATACTCAAAAATTAATAACGAAGTGAAACCTTCATTTAATTTACACATATTTTATGACTCGGTGACAGCCGTGGCGGAAGAGCCACTCGCAATACAAAATTAGCTGTTAAGATGGACTGCAGCTTGAAAAATTGTTTAGTTCCAAAAATGACCACTGGTCAAAGTTTTATGCACTATAGGTACCTTCATTTCCACAAGCCCTTGTTTAGCCATGGCCTCCACTTCCGCTTTAGTCATAACAATCTTCTGCACTTTCACTACCTTCTTGCCAATTTGCATCTCACACAGCTCACCCGGGCCCATTGCTAAAAAGAAAGTTAATGCAATTTAAATATATTCTCAACATCATTTAAAAGACACATACAAGTAAATGAATTTTCTACTTACGTCGACTAACTGGTAGCGGTAACGGTTTTATGCCCGGAGGAAGAGCTCTGATAGGTACCTGAAAAATGAATACAACTATTTAGTTATTTTTCAGTTATATAAACTTACTTGACAGAGTGTACAAGTGTTACTGCAATTTTTAGAAATATCAAGGTACACACAGACTATCAGTCCGCATACAGGCAGAGGCCTACCATTTGGCCGCAATCGGCCACTCACTCACAGTTTTACATACAACTACCGAATGTTAGTCGGCCTGTTCGATCGAGGATTGCAGGCGGCACCAAACACGGAAAATACATAGCAGTTACAGCACTCATAACTGTCGGTTGTGTGACAGTTGGCGTTTGACAGAATGCGTGCTGCAGATAAACGAACTCCGACGCATCAGTTGGAATTTCAATGGAAAATAAAACATTTCTTAGTCGATTATAGCAATTCGAATTCAAAATTCATGGTTAAAACAAGATGTTTTCGGGTCAGCTTGTAATAAATAATTTTCAGGACACTTACTTTTTTGAGTGTTTGGCCCGTGGGCGATACAACCACTCCACTGCTTGGTTCAACGGTAGGAGATTTGGGGACTTCCTCCTAAAACAGATTGACATTAAAATTTTATTTAATAAATTAATCAATTTTCAACTTTAAGTTAACGAATAGAGCTCAATATGACTGTTGATTTAAAAGCTCTGTTCCATTGGGACTCCGCCAGCGATGACGCCAGCTGTCAAATGTATGGACGTTGGCGGCTTGGCGTCCCAACCAAGCCACTGCCAAGTGAGGTAGGGCTAGGAATGCTTTAATACAATTTTATATGGTCTGTCTGGCACGAGCCTCTGGGTACCCAATGGAACAGAGCCCTATGTGTGTCAATTTAGTATCAACGATTTATTTAAGAGAATCCTATTCTGTGAACAACTTTTAGTAAAGAAACTATAAGCATATTAAAATAACGTTGCGAGAGAAAATATTGTAACAAGATTAGTCTAATTGGCGTACGTGTACAGTCACGAGCAATAATATGTGAACATAGGACTATGTCATATTATAATATTGAAAGACGTTTTTGGCACAAAGTTTTGTTTCAGAACGCTTTAAGTGACAAAGTTCTAGGTGGTAGTTAAACAATACGAACTATACATACCGTCTCCTTTGTAGCGTTCTCTGCCTCCTGTGGAGTACTAGCAGGTTCCTTTTCACTGGAGGGGGTGTCACGTTTAGGTTTATCCTCTTTGGCATCCTCCGATTCTTCCTTCTCGGGAACACTCTCGTCCATGGCTTCCTGGTCAGCGTCTTCTTTCTTCAGCTTAGCAGGTCTGAGGAAAGTATGAACCACTTTGTCATTTGATTTAACAGTGTTACCAAACATATTTTGATTTGATTGAGGCCTTTTTACTTTAAAGGGCACCACAGACGATCAGTCCGCCATCAGGCAACGGTCTGTCAGTTGGCCGATATCCATGCTATTCGGCAATGATTTTCGGTTGTTGTATGAAAAAAATGTGAGTGTGTGGTCGATTGCGGCCAACTGACAGGCCGTTGCCAACAGGCGGACTGATCGTCTGTGGGGCCCTTTATAACTTATTATGGATTACCAAAATTTTTGACTGCAGTGTTAACCTTAAGGCGTAGTGTAGGAAAAATTAAGCGTCAAGTTAAAGGATAGTTTCATTCTGCAGATTTGGCGGACTACGGAACTTTAGTGTGCAGAGTGAACACAGGTATGAAAAGACAGGCACATTTTGGCCCGACACGCCGGCTTGTGCCTGTCTATTCATTCGTTACTTGTTTTGCACGATCAATCCGGCGTCGCGCGCTCCTATAAACGCGCCTTAACGGAACGGCCAGAATTAATAATCAATCCAAAGATAGGATAAGATAGTTGCTATGCAATGTTTGATATTAACAAGAATTAACGACAGTTGCCTGGGTGTTTCTAAGTGTTGCCTAGCAAATAATCTGGATCATGCCTATCCCTATCTTTAAATAGATTATTAATTCTGGCATGGCCCGCTATTATTTCTCGGCTGCTTGCGCTCCTACAGGCCATGCTGCTCGGATTGGCAACGTCATAAATGTCAATGTCGTCTACTAATCCTAATTTCTTGTATGCATGAGATGAGATGAATTCCTGATTATAGCGCCTTAAAATCAAATAATACGCGTATATAACTAAGGGTTGTTTTATTTTAACTATATCACAGTCACGAAAATGTTTATTAAACACTCCTACTGATGTTGTAAGCTCCCAGTCGGCTCGAGGTATCGCACGAATCCATCGCTGACGCAGTGTTCCTCCTTCGGGAATCCAAATCTTTCGAGATCCAAGGTTTCATAAGTAATTTCCAACAATGATCACGTATTTATATGCACTAATTATACAATAGATATTGTATTAAAACACCCAAACAGCAATCAAGAAAATCAAACAGCAACGTTTCTTGACATGACCAAAGAGTATTCCGACTTGCCACATCCAGATAAAAAAATTATCCAAAATGTGCAAAAATAATAGATTTTCTTTTTATTTTGTAACAAGCAAATTTAACCAAGTTGTTAAATAAATGCGTGCAAAATCCGAGAAAGTGTTTTATTTAAATGAACAGTTCGCACAGAAATCTAAGATGTGAATTGAATTACGGCGAAAGTTATTTTTTTTTATTATATTATATCAAGTTTAGCCTAGTCAACGAAGAGATATAGAGGGAAATGTTTGGAACACAATTTTTGACTTTGGAACTTTGTTTGGGCTAAAAGTTTTGTAAAATACTGTATATATTTTACCGGCCAAACCCGATTTCAGGACAAACTAGTTTTTCCTAGGCCAAAATATTTCATCGCGTTGACATTTCAGAGAGCGAGTTTGCCTCGGAAGTCCTGTAGAACACGTGATTGGTTAAAATGGTGGTTATTTTTTTTTGTGTCATGTTCTACATCTACAGGTCTTCCGAGGCAAAGTCGCTCTCTGAAATGTCAACGCGATGAACTAGTTTGGCCTAGGAAAAACTAGTTTGTCCTAAAATAGGGTTGAAAAAAAAATGAGACCTTCAAACCGCCCCCTCCCCCCCGGATGAAAGGGCTACGGGCGGAGACTTTTGCTATGTTTACCTCCTTATTAGCCCAAACAAAGTTACAAAGTCAAAAATTGTGTTCCAAGCATTTACCTCTATACTGTTTTTCGAGTGTTCGTTGATTTTTACTTCCACATAATTTGAGAGTTATCGCCTAACCTGGCAACACTACACGATTGTTTATTTATATAGAACAAAGAGTAAAGTGTATAGATCAACAATCTTTTCTGTTCCGGTGACAGCAGCGCTGGTTGGACAGTGCAACTTGACAGTAAAATGACATTATGAACAAAACACGTTAGTTCCAGTTTTGGCCACCGGAACAGAACACGTTGACGTCATCTACTGCAACGTTGCCGCTTTTCCAAGGAGAATGGCTTGTTACAAGTGCAACGAGTGAGATAGAAGATGGCTTTGATTCTGGCCGTAAGTGAATAGTGATGTGCAGTGCAGTGCAGTGCAAGTAGGGTTGCCAAGTCTTAAAACCGAAAATCCAGACAGCTAGTTTAACCGGACTTTTGGGTATCAAGACCGGACACCCTAAAAACCAAGGATTTTATGCCTTAACCTCTCCATTCCCGGCGCTTGAATACAAGCGCGTAATAGTACACGCGAGTGTCCCGGCGCTTGAATTCAAGCGCTCAAAATCTCAGTCTGAAAACGAATTTATTTCTTTCTTGATAAGGCTCAGCTCCCTATGATTTTTATTACTCCGTGAGCCTGATAAATTCCTCATTCTCTCAAATGCATAGCCATTCACTCGAGCGCGGAATGAGTGAACAAAAAATTTTTAAGTTATCCTTTTCATTCGATACGTCAAATGCCTTTGAGAGTTCTGTGCCACCAGTAGTGCAAGTGCCGTGAAAAGTGGTTTTTGTGGTGATTTTACTAAAAAAGGTGAGTGGATTGTTATTATTTCTTTAGAATAGAGCATTTCTGGTAGAAATCAACTTTAGGCATTGCATTTTAGTACACATTTTGTGTGAAATCATGTGTTAAATCAAGTGTGAAATTATTTTCGCGCCAAAAATGGCGCTAACCGTTTTTATCCTAGGGACACTCTACATAATAATGCCATAAAACTATTATAATGCACATTTGCAGATAGGTAATTTAACAAGTAATCCAGTATTGCATATAGTTTATGAATTCAAATAAGTTTCATTCGTAAATTTCTAATAAAACTGTCGTCATGATGTGGTTGAAAGAAAGCCGAAGCCATTATTTTTTTCTGTGGCAGTAAAATACAAGATAAAACTAAATAAACCATTACACACATATATCAATGTAAAGAAAGGTCTAGGAATCTGTTTATCTATATGGTTTTCAATTTTATTTGTATTCAATCATCATTTTAGACGATAACAAACCAAAGTCTCTTTGCACGCACACATGCGTAATACACACTTCGCAATCGACGAGTAGGTTACAGCTTCGTCGTCTTTTGGCTTAACGTAATAAGGGTGATGTTTTTTTTTGTGATTTTAGTGTAAACATGTCTAATGGAATTTAAAAAATAAATACGACTAAGTAAGTGTTGTTTGTTTAAAATAAATAAATTGAGAAATTGTTTTGTTTGCAGTTATTCTGTGTTTGCTGTGTCGAGCGTGTGAACGTGTTGTGGTAAGTTTTTTTATCATCATCAGTCGTTAATGTCCCCTCTGCTGAAGCACAGGCCTTCCTTATGAATGGTTAAGGAGATTGGGCCATGACCCTTCATGCGGGTCCAATGCGGATTCCAGGGTATTAACGCAGAAGCAGCCGTGACCAACGGCTTAACGTGCCTTCTGAAGCACAACGGAGCTCGATATAGAAAGTATTGGTCACCCATCCTGTGACCCCTTGCGAACGTTGCTAACGCCCCCATTCACAGACCGCGGCGCTTACCCACTTCGCCATCGAGCTTCTTGTTGTAAGTTATTTAGTCTCTTATTTATCTAATATCTAATATCAAATTCTCGTGCCACAGTGTAAGTTACCATACTCCTCCGAAACGGCTTGACCAATTTTGATGAAATTTTATATGTATGTATGACCTACCGAATGGTAGGTCTGAGAATAGGTGATAATTGACATTGTGATGGTCTCCAGTATTGTAATTTTGTATGCCCTACCAGGCCAAACATGTAAGGACTAACATAAACTTACCTATCACCTGCATTTAATGTATATTCGTGTTTGACAAAATAAATGATTAAATTATGATTATGATTATAGGTCGTAAACTATTTTACGGGAGCGTAGCCCCGGGGCATATATATAATTAGACTGATCACGTGATCGATTTAGTATGGGAAGCCCAAAATTTTTTGTCTTGTTTCGACCCATGCTTCTAGGAGAAAGTTGTCCAACATTATTTGTTTACATTATTGTATTATAGTCTGTAAAAAATAGCTTGATTAAAATGACAGCTTATTCGAGCAACGCAAAAAGCTATTCGTAATAAATAGTATAAGTAAGTAATAGTAATTATAGAAAAACAGTAAGTATCAGACATTTTTTTATGTAGCTTATGCTACAAAATTAGACTCTATTCCTTGTGCAGAAGCAACGTTTTGCTTTGAACGAATGAGCTGTCATTTTAATCTGGATATATTGTACAGACTATAGTGCAATATCAATATAACAGAGACAGTTTAAGTCCAGAAAAATGCTCGACTCTGACATGTTGAGAGTAGAACACTACCTCTATGAATCGTGCATAACACTATGCATGTCTCGTATACACTATGTGAATTTTCATTTTATAAAGAAATGGAACGGCATTGCTACCGGCCTTGGAGGTGGAGAGGACCCCAAGAGGGTCACTTCGTTTGCGCGACCCAGATGAAGCTGTGTTGGTAGAGGTGACACCAACCGGCGGCAGTTTGAGGGTAAGTACTTTCATAATTTGGTTGAGTGTGCTATATGTGTTTTAGGGAGCTTATTGGGTGCTAATATTACTGCTATCGTTTATGGTTGATTTGGACTTTTTTTGATGATTGGGGGGAAGGTTAAAGTCTGTAGTATAAAGTTATTTGAATGTGATTGACCGAAAAACTCTTGCTTGCCAATATTAATTTGGTTAAATAAATTATCGTGGTGGTTGGTAATGGGGTTATTTTGCTATAGATTTGGAATGCGCCAAGAACACCCCTGATGATGGGGTCACCTGCATCGCCTTCAACCCCTGTGCCGTACACTTCCGCGCCGAGGCCGGCAAAGAGGTCACGTCGCTCGCTAATTGCACAAGACTCCCTTGCACCTGCATTGCCTTCGACCCCGATGCCGTCCACTTCCGCGCCGAAGCCGGCAAAGAGATCACGTAGCTCGCTAATTGCACAAGATTCCCTTGCATCTGCATTGCCTTCGACCCCGATGCCGTCCACGTTCGCACCGAAGCCGGCAAAGAGATCACGTAGCTCGCTAATTGCACAAGATTCCCTTGCATCTGCATTGCCTTCGACCCCGATGCCGTCCACGTTCGCACCGAAGCCGGCAAAGAGATCACGTAGCTCGCTAATTGCACAAGATTCCCTTGCATCTGCATTGCCTTCGACCCCGATGCCGTCCACGTTCGCACCGAAGCCGGCAAAGAGATCACGTAGCTCGCTAATTGCACAAGATTCCCTTGCATCTGCATTGCCTTCGACCCCGATGCCATCCACTTTCGCACCGAAGCCGGCAAAGAGGTCGCGTCGCTCGCTAGTTTCACAAGATTCCCTTGCATCTACATTGCCTTCGACCCCGATGCCGTCCACTTCCGCGCCGAAGCCGGCAAAGAGGTCACGCCGCTCGCTAATATCACAAGATTACCTTGCACCTGCATTGCCTTCGACCCCGATGCCGTCCATTTCCGCGCCGAGACCGGCGAAGAGGTCACGACGCTCCCTGACTTCCCTGGATGATGATTACATCACCAATTATCTCATGAATTCGGGGAGCGAAAATGACAGCAGTGACACTGAAGAGGATGAGAATGAAAGTGATGAGCAACAGGATAGTGAGAGTGAGAGGGATCAGCGCCAAGAAAAGGGGTGTGAAAGGGATGAGAGTTTGGAGCGAATGACGGTCAATGAAAGGAATAACGGAGTGACAGGTGATGGAGAGAATTTAATGAATGATAGTGTGAAAAGAGTACAGGGTACTGAGCCGCCTGCAATGGGCTGGGAGTACAGTGAGAGTGAAAGGAATGAGCGTCAAAAAGAAGGGGATGAAAGAGTTGAGAGTTTAGAGCGAATTACAGTAAATGAAAGGAATAACGGAGTGACAGGTGATGGAGAGAATTTAGTGAATGATAGTGTAGAAGGAGTACAGGGTACTGAGCCGCCTGCAATGGGCTGGGAGTACAGTGAGAGTGAAAGGAATGAGCGTCAAGAAGAAGGGGATGAAAGAGTTGAGAGTTTAGAGCGAATTACAGTAAATGAAAGGAATAACGGAATGACAGGTGATGGAGAGAATTTAGTGAATGATAGTGTGGAAGGAGTACAGGGTACTGAGCCGCCTGCAATGGGCTGGGAGTACAGTGAGAGTGAAAGGAATGAGCGTCAAGAAGAAGGGGATGAAAGAGTTGAGAGTTTAGAGCGAATTACAGTAAATGAAAGGAATAACGGAGTGACAGGTGATGGAGAGAATTTAGTGAATGATAGTGTGGAAGGAGTACAGGGTACTGAGCCGCCTGCAATGGACCAGGAGTACGCAGGGCTAGAAGATTTTTCTTGGACGGAAGACTTTTCATCGTTTTCCGGCCGAGAGGAATCTTACTTGCGTTCTCCAGGCCCACGAATTCCTGTTCATGACCCTGTCGAGGTATTTAAGGCGATTTGGGATGAAAGAATCATGAATGTAATAGTGCATGAGACGAATAGATACGCACGGCAGCATATCGAATTATTGTTCGAAATAGAGGGTAGATTACCAGATTATTTAAATAGCTGGCATGAAACCACTATGATCGAAATGTATAGATATTTTGCCGTGCTTATATTAATGTCAGGCGCAGGTAGCAGAGACCGAATACAAGATTTCTGGAAGATGGATTGCATGGAGATGCCTAAATTTAGAACTTTTATGCCTCGGAATCGTTTCCAAATCCTCTCCCGTTTTCTACACTTCACAGATAACGAGGAACCCTATAATAATTGTCATACTTCCTACGAAAAAAAACTTTCTAAAATCCGCCCTATCCTCGACCACTGCAATGAAAAGTTTTCAGAGTTATATACACCATCGAAGCACCTTAGCCTGGACGAGTCCCTGCTTCTCTGGAAAGGCCGCCTTTCTTGGGTACAATGCATTCGAACAAAGGCGGCCCGTTTCGGGATAAAGTCCTACGACTTGTGCGAAGCAGAGACGGGTTACATGCTAAGGTGCTTGTATTATGCCGGGAAAAACTCCAGCCTGCACGAGGGATCCATCCATGGCTTTGAAAACTGTACCGCGAAAGTGGTGCTCGAAGTCATGGACGGGTACCTCGACATCGGGCACACTCTCGTCATGGACAATTGGTACAACCAATTGTCCTTGACGAGATTTTTAAAAAGGAGGAGAACCGACGTGCTTGGCACCCTTAATGCAAGGCGGCAACACGTGCCTGACGTCATTAAACATGCTAAAAATGCACGCCTTTCCAGAGGGGATCACATAGCTCGACACTGTGGTGATATCAGTTTGGTAGCGTGGAAAGACGTCAAACTGGTCACCGCAGTGTCGACCTATCATAGCGACGTTATGGTGCGTGGCAGGCGGGCTGGCGTTGCACGAAGTAAGCCCACCTCCATTGCAGATTATAACAAACTTATGGGTGGTGTGGACCGCAAGGACCAAATGTTGTCCATGTATATGATGGAGAGAAAAAGGGGACTTAAATGGTACGTAAAAGTGTTCAAAAGGCTGGTTAATACCAGCCTTTTGAACGCTTATATAATGCACCGAAAGAACCCTTCTTCAGATAGGCCTCTAACGCACCGGGAGTTCCGTGACAAAGTTGCTCATGGTCTGTTAGAGTCCTATCCGCAAGTGCCTCGCCAGCTTCCAAGCCAGCCGGCAAACGTGCCTCGTGAGAAGCGCTTGGAACCGGGAAACCATTTTCCGTTTCCTACAGAGATGCGGACAAATAATGCGGGGAAGCAGTACCGCCTTCAGAAGCGATGTGTACGCTGCTTAGCTCGCGGGCAGCGTACAATGGTTACTGTGGTGTGCAAGCTTTGCGAGGCATGCCTTTGCTTAGGGCCATGCTTTGAGGAATATCATACATTGCAGAATCTCCAGTAGGAGATTCTGCAATGTATGATTATTCCTTAATTCTCCGCAAGGACATACTGCAAGACTAAGCATTTCAAGAAACGCATTAATATGCAGAACTATAGAATACTACCCTTATATGCACACTACGAAAGATAAACTAGTCGAATACGACGAAGCTGACTCGTTCGTTTTTCCTGGTTTTTCGCCTCACTATTCCATATAAAAAACAAAAACTAGTGTCAAGAATCAAAATAAGCGCCATTTTCACTTTAATCAAAGTTGTTGCATATGCGTCGCGTGTGGTATTTTTGTGGTGTTTTTGTGGAAACCTAATTTATTTAAGTTTTGTTGTCTAAAATTAGTGTTTCTCTTGTAATAGAAGCCAAAAAGTAAATTTCTGTACCAACTACTAATGTTTCTTTTATTGCGGGAGTGCTAAATGATCAAAAACAGTGTGTTAATTAAAGACGATAAAATTGACGACTTCAAAAACAACGACGATATAAATACGATAAACACTCTCGACTTTAGCTGTCAAAATGGCCATGCATGCTCACGCAAGTCCATAAACTTTTATTTGTTTTAATTTTCATACAATTTTTTATCGACTTGTCGTAAAAAGTACGAGTCGCATCTTAGGTACGGTCGATAAACGCATTTTAGCATACGTCAATGTCAAATTCGGTCGATATACGATAAGATTTCGACCGCATCCTAGCCCGGCAGGTCAAGCTTATAGCGGCCTTGCGCTACTCGAATAACTTTACCTAGTATCAGATTCCATTCTACTACTTACTTTTTCATTGCTGTGGTCCCTTCATTTACCTTTCCTTCCTTCCTTTATTTACTACTTTCCTTTCCAGATTCCGTTGTATGTGATCGTATGAGTGAAGAATGTGTGCATGTAGAGTTAAAAGTATGGTCTATGATTAATGAATGACATGTATGAATGTAGACCTCATCCATTTGGTTTTAGACCATATAAGTTACCATGTTATTAATTACTGCCCTTAACGTGTTTAACACACCTACCGTCATTCTTGTTTGAAATTTGTGTTTAGACAACAGCAAATCTTGTTATGTATTTTTATCAATTTGTTCAATTGTAGAATAATCTTCAACTGTAGGATGTAAAGTTCAAATCAATTCATGATTTGATACCTAAGGTGATGCTGTTTGTTCCTGCAACCGTCTAGAAATATTGCATTGATTGCTGATTTTTAACTCGTGAACAATTCTTTATTATATGTATACAATCCGTTATTCTGCTACAAAGAAATAAAACAATTATATTTACTTCAAGGATATATTGCAAGCCATTTCTTTGTAACGTTTATATGTAAGGGTAATAATAATTCGGTCTAACAGAATATTTATATTTATTGGCGTTAGATTTTCACCAGATTTTAATAGCTTTTATACTAAAATTCTGATAACAATCACTGATTCTAATAACATTGCAAGTAGGATGTATTGCAAACCATATCTTTGTAACTTTTTCATAGTAATGATGGTTGTAATAAAAAGCCGATTTGGTAAAATATTTCATGATAAAAATCATTGTACATAATATAAATTAGTATTATCAATAAATTATTTAAAATTATATGGTTTTTCAATTTTTTTCCTGTTCAATCATTCAAAGTTTCTGAAACTGCATATCAAATTATTATTAATTATTGAATCTTTGTGTATTTGTCACTGTTTCAAGCTCCAATGAAAGTGTGTTACATTTTAATAATGGCAAAAGAGAAAAAAACAAAGTCGGCCACCATCTAAACCCTTAGTCATTTTTAACTTTGTGTTACTTACTGTTTTCCTGTCAAAATAGTACAAAAAACCAAGATTCATCGAAATTTGGCTTGGAAACAAAAAAGTTGGCCGCCATCTTGATTTTTGTATATTTTTAACATTGCGTTGCTGTTTTCTTGTCAAAATAGTACCAAAAACCGAGTTTCATCAAAATCGGCCCACAAACAAAAAAGTTGGCCGCCATCTTTATTTTCAAATATTTTAACATCGGTTGCTGTTTTCTTGTCAAAATAACCAAAAACCGATTTTCATCAAAATCGGCCCACAAACAAAAAAGTTGACTGCCATCTTTTTTATATTATTAACATTGCGTTGCTGTTTTCTTGTCAAAAAGGTACAAAAAACAGAATTTCATCGAAATCGGCCCACAAACAAAAAATGGCCGCCATCTTCGATTTTCAGATATATTTTACATCGGTTGCTGTTTTCTTGTCAAAATTGTACCAAAACCCGCAAAAACCGTTCGTTGGACAAATAGTTAACTCTACAGTTAACTAACTGTCACAATAGCAGTTATTGTTTGAAATTTTAATTCCCGCGGGAGTATCAGTGTAAATTCCACCTTCAGCCTTATCATTACTTAACATCAGGTGTGATGAAGGCTAAGTGCTAATCTGTTGTGAATAAAAAATAATAATATTGCAACAGCTGATTTTTCTTCGTGATTACGTAGTTGGCCCCATAGTGAAAGTCGTTTTTATCGATTGACTTCCATAATAACAATATGTATGAAGTCGCGGGCGGAAACTAGTTTTCTATAAATAGACTAACAACCTGAAGAATAATAATATTATGTGTATACATTATCTAATACAAAACAAAAACTGCTATTGTGACAGTTTATATAATACTCACTCACATTTATAATTAACATTTCATCATAATATAATATTCTCTGAACACTTATTACATTCGTGTATACGAATGTCGGTTAGGTTACTCAATAATAAATTTAAATTATAAATTTTGATACAAGATTTAGTTTACTATCAGAACGCAATAAAATGAATCACTCTGTACCTATCGAACATTGCATGCGCACGCACACAGAGGCCAGCGTGCTCATCACCTGCGCTGTGCGTAAGGTCATGACCCCCGGCCGCGGACTTCGCGATCGGCGAATACCGCATAATTATTTTAGTAGTTTTCTATTGATTTCTTCGACGAGATTTGTTGAATATGTTCATATGTGTTATAGATCTTTAGAACGGTAATTTCATACACTATTTATTGGTATATTTTTTAGGAGAAACTAATAATATGAAATTTGTTGATATAAATAATTATGCTAGCTAGCGATATTTTGAGGCCTCCAATGTTTTTTTTATAAAATCTTTATTTTCTATTGTGTGTTGTCACAAAAAAATACAAGTTTTGTCGAAGAATGTATCTTTTTAGCGAAGGTGACATGATATTGATAAAGAAGATAGTTTGTTCACAATAATTTTTTCAAAATTGCGATGTGCGCAACTTGGAATAAAACCTTGTGTAACTTCACACGAGTGACAATCGAATTTTTACTAAAGACACATACCTATATTATGTACTTATTAGTAAGTGCATATCTTTAGCTTTCTAAACATATGCATTTTTACGTTTTTACGATACTACAAATTTATCAGTAACGTTTTATACCCAGCAAAATACACGTCTATTAGTACATTCCATAAATCTTAGCTTCAAACAGCGATATAAAAAAACATAAAGCATTGATCTGTTGCGTGTAAACCTCCTTATCAAGAATGTTTCAATAGCTTCTCAGAAAAGTAACTAGCAACGCTGTAAGTTTCGAGTTCCGACCACTAGAACAAAAAACAAGACCCGCGCAGCAAAACAAAAACGGTCTGATGTCAAATTATGTAAGTGGCGGGAAAGTGCGGTGCGTCATGCTTTGGCGCGTGGGAGCCAAGAGGTTAATTCTAAATAAAAGCCGACGAAAGTCGAGCGAGTGCAAAATATACTCGCCATCGCCGCGACCGGCGAAATCGCGATTTCGCGAGTCTAATTTGGGCAAGCATCCAAAAATATAGACGTTGTCCGGCTTTATCCAGATGCCTGGCAACCCAAAGTGCGAATAAATAGGGTATTTCACTGTTATTGAAATGTAGATATGTAATGATGAAATTAAATATATAACATTTAAGAATACCAAATGTGAAAATATAATTTTAATCTGTTTTATAACAAGCAAATTATAAGCTGTTTAATTTTAAGTATAGCGTCTCTTTCTAAAACGATATCTTCTATGACGAGACTATGACGCTACTGACTTGATGACGTCACAAAGACAGGCGGTATCTCCTTGTCTAAATTAGAAAGTTTCAAAATATTCAAGACAATTCAGTATAAAAACTAGTTTTTTTTTTCAAAAAACATTTTTAATAAATAAAAATAAAAAAATATCAGTACTTAAGTAATAAATAAAAAAAAATATCATTTTTATGACAAGCTTTTTTTTGCTGACTGTACTTTAATCAATATTGTATTGTCATCTGAACCAAACCTGTATACAAATTTTCAGCTCCATCGGACACTGGGAAGTGGGTCAAATTAAGCATGCAAGATTTGTTCCCCACTAACTAAACTAACATACTAACGTGGCAAGTTAATAAAAAGCTTGTAAAATAGGTACCACAGATAATATAATACTACTCACAATTCTTTGATTTGATTCTTGCGCGGGCGACCGCGTTTGCGAGGAGCTGGCGAGATAGCGGCGGCGGGTGCGGGTGCGGGTGCGGGGGCGGGGGCGGGGGCGACTACGGGCGATTTTGCTGGAGCTGTCTTCAGGCTTCCTCTCCGGAGTCTTGGTCGTGTCTGTAATTTTATTTCATTTTATTTTACAGGTACTACACTACACTATTTTACAGAATACACCATGTCATATGCCATAGTATGTAGCACTTCAATATTTTAAATTAAATAATAATTTTAGTATAAAATAACTAGAGAAAGAGTTAAAGTAATAAATATTTAGGTGACGCATTCTTATTTTTTTTAAGTTTTTGATATTTACCTCTTGTTTTTCAGTTTCTTTGTATTCTTCGTCAATATCAGAATCTTCATCAGACGACTCTTGTGATCTAAGAAAAGAAGAGTAACTGGTAAATAAAGTAAACTTAATTTGAAATTGACACACCTGACAAATTCCAATTATGTAAACATACTTATCGCGTATCATTTTAGCGTAATCCTTTATTTTAGAAGGTCTAGTTGACCGTCGTACGCTCTCTTCTTTGGCGCTGGTGCCATTCTTTACTAAACTCTGAAAGAATTATCACATTAAGACATTTCTTAACAAGTAGCAGTTATTGTACTAACATTACAGTTAGGTACTAACTAAAAGCAAGTAATAAAGGGACGATTAGTTATGTAGTCATTTATTTATATTGAGTAAAGTCAGCCAAGTAACTCCTGTGCCACACGAGTGTATAGCCCGATTCAAACATTTAGGCGTGTTGGAGCATCGCACAAGACGACGCGCAGTAGACAATGTAGTTAGAGGCATGAGGTGAGGTCGCGGGGTACTCCACTGCGGATAGCTTCTAACTTCACGACAGCCAAAAGATTGAATCGCACTGTACCATGATTTGAAATGGTCAAAAAAGGATTTGAGTGTGGTACCAAGCAAAACTCACCTTGGGAGTTTCCTTATCTTTGACTTCTTTTTCCTTAACTTCTTTCTCTTTTTCATCTTTGACGGTTACATTTTCTTTGAGTTCCTTGGACTCTTTGGGCTCTTTAGGCTCTTTGGACTCTTTAGGTTCTTTCGACTCTTTGGACTCTTTAGGCTCTTTCGACTCTTTGGAATCTTTCGACTCCCTGGAATCTTTCGACTCCTTAGAATCTTTCGTCTCTCTCTGATCTTTGACTTCTTTTTGATCCTTATTATCCTTGACTTCTTTCTGCTCCTTGCTTTCCTTTGGATCTTTCGTCTCTTTCGGTTCTTTATTTTCTTTGGTAACAGCGCGACGTTCTGCGGCTTTCTTTTCCGCTTGAGACCTGCTCAAGGCTAGCGTTCTCTTTTCTTCCGTAGCTCTGTTGTATAACACAAAATAAGTAAGACAAGTAAAGTAATTGGATATTCTTGACAAAATATCTTCGATCAACAATAACACCTAGGTCTATACATAGTTGGAGTGACAAACACGGCCGAGCGATTATACTCCCACTTGCGAGTATATCTAAAAGTAGTTCCTGTCATTTATGACGTAAGATCGTAACATTATTAACCTTTTTTCTCCGTTTAAAGGTGCCATAGAAAATTTTTATTTAGTTCGTGAGCCTTCATCTAGTACTATTGTTAATCGAAGCAAAATATACATATTTTCTAATAAATATAGTATGAAAAATGGAAAATGAAGTAAGTATTTAGAAAAAATCTACCCGTCTCACAATCAGCTCCGATGGGACTCGAACCCACGACCTTTCGCTTTCCGGGCGACTGCTCTAACCACTGAGCTACGGAGTCGTTAAAGTCGTTTTTTCAGTAATAAAAATTGCATTGTGAATGCAAAAAAATAAAAATAAATATAGTATGAACCTATATTGCACACATACATTGCTCGAATCCCAAGCTAAGTAGCTTAATTTCCCGTGCTATAAGCAATTGGAAACAACGATGGGTATTAATTACACATACACCCAGACAAGAGAAAATATTGAAAAGTTCGTTTTTCAAGAAACAGCTATTTTACTTTTACTTTTTTTGCATTCACAAAGTTTGAATCGTTAAATATTACCGACTCCATAGCTCAGCGGTCAGAGCATTCGCCCAAATAGTGAAAGGTCCCGGGTTCAATTCCCGGCAGAGATACTTGGAGGATGGATCGTTTTTTTTCTAATATTTCATTTTTAATAACAAAAATTGCATTGTGAATGTAAAAAGGCTACATTTTCTACTACATTATTTCATAGATTACTGATAGTCCGCGTTCATTATCTATGCAAGGTTTGAGATTAGAGTCAGAGCAGAGAGCTTACACTACTGAGGGCCTACACTACAACAACGCAAAACCCGTCCCTTTCACTCTCCAGTCATTCATGACAGAATGGAGTGAAAGGCACGGGGCTAACGAACCTTCGGATTTTGCGTTTCAGAGTACGGCTCCAGATTTGCATGTGCTCTATGAATATATTAAGTACAAAAAATAAGTTCGATCAATAAATTACCTTGTTTTAGGAGTAGAAGTATACAACTGTGGTCTTCTATTTCTCAAATTGTCCATGGGCCTCGCTGGGGCTTTGGTAGCTTCATTTCTAGTGTTGGTCTAAAATAAACGATAGATAATTTATTGGAAAAGATAACTGAAAGAAAATTGTGTGTTTTTGGTTGTACAACTTGTCACCACTTCTAGTATATCGTATGAATGGTTAATTAATATTTACGCACAAAATAAAAATAATTACCCTCTTCCATTCTTGCAACTCTTTCTCCAGTAAACGGAGCGACTTATCACTAGCACCGGTAACACTGCTTGAGCTCTCCACTTTGCTCACAATTTTGTCCTTCGTATCTGTTACAACATATGCGAAATAAATAAAAGTAAAGACCCACAAGGCTAGTTGTTAGTTTTGATGATAGAAAAAAAATACGTGATGGAATTTTTAATATATTAGAAAGCTAAATTTTTCCTGAGTGACATAGGCTGTATTTTATCCCGATATTCCCACGGGAACGGGTACCACGCGGGTTAAACAGCGAAAAGTCACTACTTGTAGATAGTATAAGACTATAAGTAATAAAAATTTACAATAAGATATCTGAATCAAAGAATGAACAAACCAATTGAATCTGCAGCAGTTTGTTGAACTTTGCGTTTCACTTCTTCAGCTTTCCTCAATATGCTTGCAGTCTATAAAAGAAAATTTTATTAGAAAAATTACGTAAAATGAGTAGTACCTCCGAATAGCGTAGAATAACGATATAATTATAACATATTCAATCGATCGTCTTTTATTACGAAGTGTTTATGGTTATAACACTGTGAACATTTTATTGAACTTCATAGTACTTCAAAGAGTCCGTTCGTAGCCGTACGGCCGTCGCGGAATACTAACGAAGATTAGCGGTGCAGCAAATATGAACTGTAATTTGAATAGAATACAGGAATAATTGAAATGTAAAACAGGTTTTTACATTCCAATTTCTTCTACCACACTGTAGAATAGCGTCTGGGCAGTTCTGATGCGAGCCAGTTGGTCTGAATCGTACCGTAGTCGGTTGTAGTCCTGCTTACTGATCTTGAGGTAGAAAGAAACGAAAAGAAAGAAAATACTTTATTGTGTAGGGAAGGGAAGTGAACCAATATTTAATTTTTTGTCGTGTTCAGGCTCTTACAAATTAGAGCCTGTACACATTGGGCGCTAGGGTTGGCCGAATGTCCAGAGTGTACAGGCAGACGCTCGGCGAGCGTTAGCGTTATGTTTTTGTATGAGAATCTGTAGTTCTGTTACTGCCCACTAGAGGCGCAGTTCAAATTTGCATTCAAAATGTCTCCCGTACTCTCACCAAACGCTCGCCGAGCGCCTAATGTGTACAGGGGGTAATACCAGGCGTCTGTCACTCGATGAACTTTCGCGCAGATCTCGCCCTCACCGCCGGCGGTGAAAATCCATAGAAATTAGGTCCGCAAAAGAGCTAGAATATATGCGATAGAAAGAGATGCAACGAGCGGCCGTTCGTAAATTGCGCCGTAAAAGCTGAATTCCACTTTATAGCGTTATAGTAAGAGTTGATATTTATTTAAATGGCTTAGCGGAGTGCAGTATCTGTTACTAGTAACTATTTAGTAATCTGTGGTAATACTCTCTAGGCGCGCGCAAAGATATTATATTATAACAAGATTGTGCACTATGAAAATAAAAGCAATGTCAATTCGATTCTATATGAAGTTACAATAAGGTTCATTTTCGTATGACATAACGATAAACGGAAAAACGAGCCGAGCGAGAGGCTCCTAAATAGGATTGCATCCTTGTCTACTGGGCTGCCACTATTAAATATGTTTGGTTGTAGTAGAACTTAATTCAAATTCATATTTCCTGTTCTCGAGAATTTTCAAAATATTAATTAATTAAAAGAAATGTTAAGCTGATAATAATAAAGTCCATATAATTTGTATTATTTAAAACCTTGAAAAACTACTTGTTTAATGTAAGAGTCGGTGTTATGGTAGTTTTAATTATAATAAATATGCAACACTTTGCGTCTGGACGTCATCAATATGGCGACGGCAAATAAATCTATGTGTGTAACGTCATTGTGTGGATCTTAATTGATATTTTAAAATTACGTTTAAATCAATAAAAATGGTTCTCACTTGATGTGTGAAAGGAAAGCGAACCATATAAACGTTGCGGTGTATCTTTTCATAATAATAAGTATTTAGCCAAAGTTTTATTCTTGCGTATAGTAGGGTGTCCATTTCGTTTGTAGTAGTAGTAGTAGTAGACTGGAATTTACTTTCTTACTTAACCAGAACATTAATTATCATTGTTTCAGGTTTTCTAAAGATGAAGAAATTAAATAAGGTTGGCTTAACGTCATACCTGAAAAATTACACAATACTCAGCAGAAGAAGAAAAAGAAGAAGAACTTTATCAGAAAATAGGCATGAAACAGAACTTATTAAATGTATTATAACATCTGTATTTTAATTTAAGGTTAAAAAGTAGATAGGTACGCAAAAAAACTAATCTTTAAAATTAATTGGACACAAAGCCTCCATGCGTCAAAAGTTCCGCAAGACAATTTTGTTTAGCAATGTATAGCCCAATAAACCAATTTTTATTACTGTACGTGGACTTTTTATTTCTATCCATTTTAGCAAAATACGCCTACCAGAAATACAGGCATACATTTCATATAAGTAAATACAGGTCAAACTGACAACCTCCTTTTTGAAGTCGGTTCAAAAGTAAAGTATGCTTATAAAGCATATGTGTATGTGTCGATTGTCACATTATTGCCTCATAAGTGATACAAAGTACCCTCTATGCTTTGCCTCGCGGAGTCCTCATCTTTAGCTAATAATATTATAAATAGAAAGAAAGTTCGGATGTTTATATGTATGTAATTGTTTCAGCTACAAGAGCTCCCTAGGAAGCGTGATGACCGAATCCCACGTGGGCCAAGTCTGCTTAACTATAAATAATTGTCCTCGAAAAAACCAAATCGGGTAGTCACTCACGTCTCACTCATTAGAGTGGGACGCACACCATAAAAGCGCTATCTCGCTCGGCTCGGCTGTAACTCATGAGTGCGCAATCTTGTCTTTGGGCACGCGCGGCCGCCTTGCGCGGTTTGGCAACGTCGCGCGTGAGCGGGGCGCTCCAGATTAGGCTAATTACTCATACAAAAACTTTTGTTTCACGCGGCGGACTGTTGTCGATGTTTCTCTTTCGCACTCATTGAATACAGTGCTAGAAATCGTACTAAACTTTGTTTCATAGGAGCGCAATCGCTGGCGCTCCACACGTTACAACTTGACGCCAAATGTACGCGTAGGTAATAGTTAGTTACTATGTTTATAGTAAACTGTTATTAAGAGTGTATTATAATAGTAGAAATAATGTATGTATATGATTATAAAAGAAACATAGATTATGCAATTTTCGTGGGAGTGCACAGCACCAGCGCTCTTTAGGAAAAGCCGCCTGAGCTCTGCTCTAGGTTCTGGACTACTCATTCTATTAAGTACCTGCTTTTCGGTCTTCACCACTGGTTTGGAATGCTTTACGACTGTGGTGGAGCTAGCGACCTCTTTAGACGTCTCTTGAACTTTTTTGATTACCGCCTTGCTATCAATTTCTTCTTTTTGCACCATGGCTAGAGTATCCACTGTTGCTAGCTCTGTGTATGACGGTTCCGCCTCACTATCTATAAAAAAAAGTAATACCTACTTAGTCTACATCAGATTCATGTTATTTAAACAAAGGTTAATAATAGCTTATTACTTGTTTGTAAATACTAAAAAAAATCAACCCATCTCCCAACTAGCTCCGGTGGGATTCGAACCCACGACTTTTCACTATCCGGGCACTCTGACCGCTGAGCTAGGAAGACTTTTTTCTCTATATGTAATTTTAAGTAAAATAGAATACTTAGGGCCGATTCGACAAAACGAGAATAAACTTTATTCATAGACTAAATGGCCACTTACACGTGAGTAAATGAGAGATTTTCTGCCAGCAAATAAAAAAAAAAGTTTATTTATTAGCTCGATAGATGGCGCTGACCTGACATGTATCTCATCTGATCTGACCTACACTTGTACTTTAAAGTTGTGCAAGAAGGTGCAAGGCCAAAAAAACATGACGTTTTGACGGAAGAAAAGAAATGTCAAATAATTCTATTCCTCTTGTTTTGCGTTGCAATACCATACCGACCATACCGCGAGTTGTAGATAAGCCTTTTTAGTCCTGTAAATGTTTTTTTACCTACTGCAAGTGTTTTTTTTTTAACATTGTCCGTCTTAACGTAGACTCTTTGCCAGCAAATTAAAAAAAAGCAAACCCATGTCTGATGAACGCCATCTGTTGAGTTTTTGGAACTAACTTTTTTCTACGTTTTACCACGCACTATTCGCAGAGTAGCATGCCTACTACAAGACTAGTCACTATACTACCGTTGAGGAGGGATTACAGAGATATTCCTTAGAATATAATATGTTTGCTGTCATTGTCATTTTGACATTATTTTTGCTTTGCTTGAACTACCTAGTTTGAGAACATAACCAGTAACCACTATTCATGGAACATTATGTCAAGCACGTTTGGTGGCTCGCACAATGTTTTGGCCTGAGAATTGAACTACCTAGGATCTGCAGTTCGAATCCAACCAAAACTATTTGATTTTTTTATTGTTATTGTTATTTTTGCGACACAATTTTTATTCAACAGAATACTGTTTGCGGTCTACAGAAAAGCAACAAGTAGGTACATTTTTAATTTTTTTTTCATTGACTACCTACATTTTTTTCCTCATGACATTATTATTTTTTATTTATTTAAGTATTTATATTATAAAGTTTTTATTACATTACTCTTTATTACATTTAAAATACTTACAAAAATATAATTTTGTCTAAACATTAAATTTTTACAATGTATTACACTAAAAATATAACGTTCGTTATTATTATTATTATATAATAATAAAGAGGAAAGATTTGATTGTTTGTTTGTTTGTTTGTTTACATCGAATAGGCTTCGAAAGTACTGGACCGATTTAGAAAATTCTTTGACCATTAGAAACCTAAATTCTTCCCGAGTGACATCCTACTATCCTACTAATATTATAAATGTGAAAGTTTAGATGTTTGGATGTTTGTATGTTTGTTACTCAATCACGCCAAAACGGCTGAACGGATTTGGCTGAAATTTGGGACACAGATACTTTGAAGTCTGGAGAGGAACATAGGCTTTTTATCCCGGAAAAATATCACATTCCCGCGGGATAACGTCGTGTTTTCCACGCGGGCGAAGCCGCGCGCGGAAAGCTAGTAGGCTATATTTTATCCCGATAATTTCCACGGGAACGGGTACCACGCGGGTAAATCCGCGAGGATCCGCTAGTTACTTATATTTTTGACATTTTAATTGTTTCACTTCCAATAATAATAGGTCTTTACATATGAAATTGCCGTTTTTTTCTTTTGTACATATAACTTAACAACTTTTATAATATTAGAAATATATAATTTCTTTAATATTGCGTTACATTAAGACCGTATCGAGCAACTTTTGATAATTTAATAACCACGATATTTGATTATTTACATAGAAAAAACTTATTCCGAAAATTACGACTATTTTTGTTTCCAGAATTTCGTACTTTATTAGTTGTAACTTAGTGAAAAAAAATTTTTTTTCTCTTAACGAATGTGTCATTTAGTAGTTAAAATGTCCATAAATACTTGTGTAAAATTTTGTAAATTTACATAATATTAGTCGTTAAATAATAACAAAAACGTTAGTATGGAAAAAAAATAATTACAGAAATCTCCATACAAAACGGCAATTTCATAGGTAAAGACCTATTATAACTATTCAAAACTTCATATTTTAATCTTACTATCACTTTTATCATAAGTTTTAATTAAATTTTAATTATTGTTTTGCGTTTTGTGTAGTACTTACCTGTTTTTTAGCTCTGGAAGTTTGTTTGATTTTTAATAATGAGTCACACCAACACATCAAAATGTGACTATAAAAATTACTGCATTTAATGCGCGTACTCGTGCAAGTACTAATAGTTTTTGTTTCATCGAAATCTGGCCAGGATTTCCAAAGATACAGGGTTTTAAAGTTTCACCATCTTTTGAAAATTTGCTTCCTTGCGCGATATTGCGATGACGTCATGTCGCACTGACATCTCTGTTTGCGGCTGTTGCGGGTGATTTCCGTCCATGAAGCTCGACTTAATACTGAGGTAACTGGAGAGTGCAGTACGAACAATTTTTTGAATACCACAAATAACACAGTGGCTGTCTTCCGTCTCACCTACACTTAAAAAAAATACGTATGGTCATATGAGACAGCTGACAGCCACTACATACATAAATGTCAAATTTGCTGGCGACACTTTTTTATTCAGGGTGAGAGCTCCAGTTACCTCAGAGTATTAAGTCAAACTTCATGTTTCCGTCTAACTGTACCTACCTAGAGTTCGTCTGTGCGCAATCTTCGCGCAACTTGTGCATTTTTGACGCTAGTTACAGAACATTTTCTTCGTTCTAAGGTTATGGTAAATGATTAGTAAAGGTGTGCTATTATGTTATATTCGTATATTATAGCATATCGTTATGCTACATTAAAATATTAGGTTATTTTTAATGCTATAATATACCTATTAGTATTAAGTACCTAATATAATAAATAACCTATTGTAACCTATGTTAAACTAAAAGTAGTTATTAATGTTTTTTACACTACTTAATGATCAATTACTATTAATAAACAAATTCTTTATTCTTTTTTTCCACTATTTTACAAATAACAACACGAATATATTCATATTACGCTATTAAAAACAGAATTCTTAAGTACTTTTAAGCCCCGAGCGAGCGTGAGTTCGCGATCAAGAATTCCACAGGACAGCATTAGTTAAATATTCTAACTACAGTAATAAATATTATAGCAGAAAAATAACATGTTCGTTCAAATCGCATGTCGTACGTGATTTATGATATTAGTCCTTATTGATAAGACATTAGAGTCTGTCTCAACTATAATGCGTTATTTGGTTTTCCAACTTTCAAAATTCAACTCTATTTCCATTTGATAGAGTTGAATTTTGATAGATTTGATTACCAAGAAAAGAGAGAGCAATACTTGCATCGCGTGCGGCTGGATCAAGAAGCTTAAATAACGGCTGGATAGAGAAGGAGAACACAGTTCATTCGTTCAGTTCTGTCATTTCATTTGTTCATTTCGAATACACTAGATGGCGTGCGGCGCCCTGCTTGATATAATTTAATATAGCAATAGCAGAATAAGTTATATTTTTATATTAGGTGCGATAGTTATATTTTTATAACGTTATGCTATATGCGTTATCGAATATAACGCACACCTTTAATGATTAGTAATTAATTTCGACCGCGCGCAGGCGCACTCTAAAACTGTCACCTACTGTCGATACCGAAAGACATTTATCCCACAAACTTATCTGACCCAGTGGTGGAGGCGCCACTAGCAGTATAAAATTATCGAAATGGCTGTCAGTTTTAAGGGTGCATATTTAACTACCAAGTCAGTTAAGGTTGTAAGTACATTTTGTTTTGACGGTTGCTATATGTATTGACAGAATCCCGCCCGCCATTACGAAAGTTGATTTAATTTATTTTTCACGAAAATAAATCATTATTTGAAGGTGTTTTTTCACATGGGCTCAATACAAAATTCTTAAACATTTCATTGATCGACTATAAGAAAAATAAATAAATTTATTACGAAACCGTGAGAGCGCAACTATATAGCCAAAGGATTCTATGTAGGTATACGGAAGTGCGACGTGACGTCACACGTTAATGCCATTGGTTCACCCAAATTTTCCTCGAAGGCCGTACTTTAACGTTTAATATCTCAGTCATTTTTGAAGATAGGAAAAAAATAAAAACAGATTCTTTTTTCTCGAGTTACATATTTTTTAGATATGCTGATAACAAAAATCATTGGTGTGACTCATTGTATTAATTGATGTATAATGTCTTATCGGTGCTAAATAAATAAATATAAACACCTTTACACCGCGTAGTATCCCGCTCACCCTCCAATAATCGCGTGCTTTAAATGTTATGATAAAGCCGGGTCTCCAGCGCGTGTTTTGCCCTACACAATCAACAAAAACATCTCAACATTCAACAAAACTGTCTACACAAAACATTGTTTCATTGTGTACCTAGGTACACATTTTTATTTGCATCAACAATGTTTTTGCTTTCCATGCCCGGTGGAAAACATGTACACAAAACTTCCCCCGCACGGGTCGAGGGGTAGGGTACTGTACATAATCTATTATTTCGACAACTTTTAACTTTTTAACCCTCAACCACTGACGTGTTATTTTGTTGCACTTCCACTGACGTACGTATAGTATACGTACGTTACTTTGAAGACCTGATGCATCAATAATGTGTAACTTTGTTGATTAGTGCAATTTATTTATTTAGACACATTCAAATGAAATAGGAATAATAAAAAAAAACAGTAATAATAATCATAGAAGAATATTTATTAATCAATAACCATACAGATAATCAAAATTAAATAGACATAAAAAAATACACTAAAATGTTCTCTAAGGACAGTTTTTATTAGGAAAAAATCACAATTGCCATAAATCATAAATAAAGCACTTTTTAACAACAATTGTTACAGGTCCGCTTGGAGCACTGAAAGCAGACTGGTTTACGTTTCAGTTTGAATCATATTATAACAATTCTTCATGGTGTCTAATCTGAGAAATTCGCTGCTTGATTGACTAATTTCATTATTCTTGTCCTTACCTAAGATACGGCCAATGAGAGATGAGAGCTCATGTGAAAGTTGCGGTGTTGTGTACCTTCGATCTAGGTGCCTCGTTATTAAACTTTTTCCAAGGTTCTTTATGAATATTAGACGATTATTAATAATATTCTCTTCAACACGTGATATTTTAAATGGATATGGCATAGAAGACGAATTTAGCCACTTACGGTTCATTTTATCTGCCGACAACCATAAATAAATATTTTTATAAATGTTACACTAACACTGACGCTACGTACCACATACGTCGGGTAGTCAAACTCACCTACTTAGGAATTTGTCAGGCGTCCGCTACCCACCGCCACACACGCGTTACTGGCGTCTAAGAAACTACCAAAAAGGACCCGCAGAAATTACCGCGTAAACTGAAATTTTGAACGGAAAACCGTTTGGGTGACGTACCATATACGTACGTCAGTGGTTGAGGGTTAATTTTGATAACTCGCTAGACAATGGCCGAATTTCTGTGTAAAATGCATAGATATAAAAAGTATATTAAAAAAGTAAAATGGAAGAAGCCATTACAAAAAAAACGTTTGGTTTTCGCACCAAGTTTGATTCTACGGTGGTTTAGAGCAATGCAAGTAAAGATGGATTGGAATAAAGATACGATCTTAAGCTTCATTAGCTCTATAAGAGATATACCTGCGATCTGGGACACACAAATGCCGGGTTATAAAATAAAAAATAAGAGATATGACGCCACAGCAGAAGTGGCTATGTTGATGGGCATCTCAGTAAAAGAGCTCATTGCAAAGTGGACTATTCTTCTGTGTTCGAAACCAATTCAGCCGGGAAAAGAGAAAGATGACGGGTTTGTTTTTATAACAAGTATTTTTAATACCTATGACATGACAATATACCTAGTTATATCTAGCATTAATTCCTTTTTACTTATAGGTACCTACAGTACAGTAGGTACAGTCACGAGTAATATTAATATTATCAAAGAATTTTGTAAAATGAAAGCGTTCCGAAACAAAACTAAAGCTGGGTGCCACAAAAGTCATTCAATATTGATGCTGTACTTCAGCTAACGTCTAGGGTACGTACGTATCTAGATAATAATGAGCGATGCTTAGGTGTGTTTCTAGATTTACAAAAGGCATTCGACACCGTGTCGATTCCCATCCTCTTAAAGCGCATGGAACATCTGGGTATAAGGGGAGTGCCTTTAGCGTGGTTTCGTACTTATCTGGAAAGTAGGTCTCAGAGGGTCAGGATTAGTCAACAGATAAGTAATGATGCGGATTGTGTATTTGGTGTACCGCAAGGAAGCATCTTGGGTCCCACTTTGTTTTTAATTTATATAGACCAAATCTGTAGTCTTGACTTATTGGGCGCGGAAATTTTTATGTTTGCGGATGATACTGTTCTTCTTTTCCATGCACCTGACTGGAATCAAATTCGTTAACTAGCTGAAGCCAGTATGAGTAAGGTCGTAGCTTGGTTAGAGGACAGTCTCCTCAATCTCAACACCACAAAAACAAGTTACATTTGCTTCAGTGTATCGGATCGTACCTCGCCGGAGAGTAATTTTATGTTACAAATACATACATACCCCTGTAATAGAAAGTCACAAATCCCAGTTACTTGTTCCTGTCCTTTTCTATCGCGAGTACACAATACCAAGTATTTAGGTGTTGTAGTGGATGAGAATCTTAACTGGGGACCGCATATAACAGCAGTGGCCAAGAGAACCAGAAAACTGATATATATTTTTAAAAATCTGCGTGATGTTGCTCCCCCTGATATACTCAGTTTAACGTATAAATCTCTGGCTGAAAGTATACTGTCGTACTGTATCTGTGTGTGGGGCACGGCATCAAAAACATTATTAATCGAAGTCGAACGTGCACAACGCGCAATATTAAAGGTTTTACTAGGATTACCTTACCGATACCCCACTGGAGATTTATATGATATATGTGGTGTACTTTCAGTCAGAAAATTATTCATCTACCAGTCTCTGCGAAGGTACCATCGTTACACTATACCCTATATATACCTGCCTGATAGACGGACAAGTAAGGTGACACTGCCAAGATGTAGAACCGTATTTGCAATGAAAAGCTATGACTACTACACTCCTATGCTTTATAATAAGCTTAATCATGACGTCAGAAAAGTAGCAAGCATTAACAATAAACTATTTAGAAACACTATTTTAAATGTGCTTAATGAACTTGACTATGAAACTACTGAAAGTCTTTTTGTACGACTACAGTGGCAAGTCTTATTGTATAAAATTAGTACTTCATTGCTAAGGTTAATTATAACTTCTTTCTTTCTTTATTTTAAATATAACTTGCATTGTTTACTTTTAAACACAAATAATAAATGTATTACTATTTGGGAGAACCGTGGCCTGTAGCACAGTTTACACTAACTCAGGCTGCGGTGCCACATTGTTTTTGTGATGTGTCTGTATAACAAGTAAATATTATTCTTATTCTTATTCTTATTATTCTTATTATTGTAGAAGTACGCGCCATATTATCTTGGCGTGTGATAATAAACCTATGGAACTAAAATTATGACATGGGAATAAGGCTGATTTTTCCGACCGCCCACGACGATCAGCGCCCTCTGTCAATTTTTTTACTTTTTGGCATTCACTATGCAATTTTTAATATTGAAAAATTGAAAATGAAGTATTTAGAATAAAATCGCTAAAACTGTAACTACGTCTTCTTCGTCCGAACTCATTTTGTTTGCTAGAGAAACTATTGTTTTGTGTAGGTACATAAGCCAAGAGAGGTATAGACAGCGCATGCCAAGAAACATTTTTCAGAAACAAAGTTTTGTGTATGTGTTTTTGTTGAATGTTTTGAAAAAACTTTCGCTGGAGACCCGGCTTAAAAATTGATGTGGCTTGACACTGATATTTGAATTTGACAACTTCAGTTACAGTGCCACAAAGTTTACTGACCAAATTCTTTGCCAGTAGGTAGTCAAAATTTGAAACTAAAAACTTTTCTTACAGATGACAGATATTTCGGTAATTCTGTATTTCTAGTAGCGCCTAAGCCGCCGGTTACATATGTTTGTGGGACTGCACACTAGGTGACAAAGTAGAGTTGACATGACTTGTACGTTTGTAGAACAAGGAACATTGGCCGGTTAATACGTTCATTCGCAGTTCACTCGCTAAAGACGAACAACAATTCGAAGTGTTACTACTTACTTTGCTCGAGAAGAAAATGGTGGATTATTATAATCCACCATTATTATAGAAATTCTCTGTATAGCTATTCTCGTTTATTTTGAAGTTTGGTCGAATCCAGCCTTAGTAGTGATAATAATCTTACCTTCTGATTGGGTATTATCCGGTTTCTCATCAGTGTCTACTCGAGACTCGGGAAGCTATAAAACAACAAATGTTATAATTTTAGTTTAATCATCTGTTGTGAAAGTATTTAAAGTCGAGTTTATTATTAAAATCATTACATACCATGAAATTGTCTGTTTTCTTTATTTCAACTACCATCTCTCCATATTCTTCCTTGACTGGTAAAACATTAATAATGTTACAATGTATTTGCATAATAAAAGAAAACGAATTTGGATACGTTTTTATAATTTTTTTATACATAAATTAGTCGCACTTTAGAATTACACAAAACATTAAAGTTAAGTTAAGAATAAAATTAATATATTACCGTGAATTCCATTGTCGTCATCAAATTCATCACCATCTAAATCCATTGAAGACTCGTCATCTCCCAACTCCTGTCATAAAAGTGCCAGTATAAAATCTCGATGGCAACGAAATTACATAATTCCATACTATTCATTGAAAAAAATTTACCGCCTTGTTGTATGTTTTTAAGGTAATATGGATTTTTTACGTCGAAAGAATGAAAAAACAATCCCTTTAGAACAACAATATTTCTGGAAGTTAAATGTTTAGTGCTCGTTCAAATTCGTAACATTTGTCTTATTTCAACGAACAGTACGTGCAAAAATTGTGCATATGAACAATAGAACTTATAAACAGATTTCTTGTTACCATACTTACATTTTCGAGTTCATCAGCATGGGCCGCAGTCAAATGGGCATCCAATTTCTCTTTGGTTGTAAATACCAGCTCACACAAGTCGCACATAAACTCGATCCCTGCGGCAAAATCAAACAAGTTGTAAACCAGTGCGCTCTTGACTCAGTCGGCCTAGCATGAGCGGCTTATAACGCGCGATATGATATGGTACGGCAAGTTGTCTTGCTTACCCCAGTAAGGTGTAAGCAAGACGGCATGCCGTACCATATCATATCGCGCGTTATAAGCCGCTCATGCTAGGCCGGCTGAGCTCAGAGTTTGGCTGTTATGGTGCGATGCAAGATATAGGCTAAAATGAGGTTAGCATATAAACATTTTAACATTTACAATTAGTAAAAAAATAGTAAATAAGCAAGTTAATACATAAAACGAATAATAGCAAGAAAAGAAATAGCGGTTGGGGCAGGGAACGCGCATTTTACGCACCGGCATACGAGCGCATGGGTTATAAACAGGAATGGCTTAAAAACAAAAATCATAATATAAAGTATGACTCAATCAAAATGGGGACAGGTAAATAATGTTCGTTTTAATACTAATTTTATCTGCGCTGTCAGTACAATATAATAAATAAATTAATCTGTAATTTTGTGAGATAAATTTTAAACATTTCCTGTTTTGATTGAGACTTTAAAAATTTATAGAAACTTTATTTTCTGACTTTTTTGAGGTTTTTTTAGTGTCGGGGGTTTTTAAAATTTTATTTCATCTTTTTTAAATTACACATAAAATAAAAAAATCCGCATTGAAATCGCTAATTGCAGCCAAACAAATCGGAGCACTTTAATTTTAGGCGGCGATTTTTTTGCCGCCATTTTGTTTTTTTATGCCACCTAAATTTGCCCAGGGCGTACATTATTTTTGTCAAAGGCAAGCAGTTGACCATCTCCATAAATGGCTGGATGAATTTTCATCAAACGTGGCTAACCATCTCGATTAATATAGCTTTCAATCAAAAAAATACCGCAATGAAATCGCCTGATCCGTTTAGGCACTACGAATATACGTACAGTCAGACAGACAGACATAGGCCTCAAACTAATAACACCCCTCTTTGCGCTGCGTCGGGGGTTAAAAATGGTTATTGATATAGACAAAGAGCGCACTTCTAAGGTGCACTCTTCTTTATCTTCTTCATTTTTGACGTAAGATCGTAATATTCGTAAGTAACCTTTTTCTCCGTTTAAAAATAGTCATTCGGTGCCATATTTGCGTTTTGTTTGAGTTTGTGAGGCGTAATCTAGTGGTATAGATTGGTACAAGTGAAGTTGTAGGTGAATCGCATAAGCAATTTTCACGACGCGGTTTGCACCCGCTGTGATACGCTTTTGTTTCGTGAGTTTTGAAATAAAACAGGAACGAAATTGCGCGGAAAGTTGCATCGGAGTTCCTAGCGTTTTACTTTCCTAGCTTGAGTCACAGAATAAATAATAGTGCTAAGGCACAGAAGACTCACTCTGCAAGCTCATGCAAGTAAAAATAAATCTTTCTGCGTGGAAATTAAGTCCAATTCCGGTTGCTTTGTCATCGCTTGCCTACTGTTATAATAACCTAGAGTTCGCGCATGCAAGCAAAACTGTGCCCTATAGATACGCGCGAGCGTTTCTATTTCTATGAATTTATCAAACAGCTCGCTCGCTGGTTAGGGTTGCGAGCGACTTGCGAGTTCGGTTTTGCTGTTTATTTTGTTCTTTCTTTTATTTAGACACCCGTAAACACAACAGTATCTTATATACGGATTATAACAACGTTTAGTAGTCATTGTTCGGTGCACAAAAATCACAGAAATGATCGATCGTTTTACGCGCGAACGTGGAGCGTACGAGCCGAGCGGCATCCTTCTGACATACGCCTGCCCGGCAGGCGCGCCGGCCGAACGTACCTAAACTGCGGAGTGACACCCCCCTGCTTGAGTGCAATAGCTTCTTACCGGTGACATGCAACTTCTTTTAAGAAAGCGGGCAGGTGAGGTTTTGAGTGGCGTGGGTGGATAGCTCGTCCTGGGCAGTGAAGGCCCAAAAGAGTCCATTATTTTAAGTTTCTTACCGTTTACATGCGACTTGATATGGGCTGTAACAGCGTCCACATTCTCAAACTTCTCCTGACAGAGCGGGCAGATGAGGTTTTGAGTCGCGTGTATAGCTGAGTGGTAAATGAGCTCGTCTTGGGTAGTGAAAGCCTCGTCGCATTGTTCACAGCGGAACTCAGACTGGCCGAAGGGACCGCGCGGCTTGCGGATCGTCTCGCGGTGTTTTATGCGAAGGTGTCTGGAATATGAGATGTAGGTAAGTATGCTCTATTTAGACTTTATTGAAGAGCACGATATAGTTTGAAAAGATCTTCTAGCTAGAGTTTTAAGATTAAAATCTTGTGGCGAGCCGCTTGTAGCACTGCCCACAGCGTATATCACATTCTATATGCAGAAATGTCAGTACCACGGCCCTCAATATGTATAAGTCCAATGTTGTTAGAACCAATGATCAGGTGTTATATGAATCCTTCGAAGAATCACCTTGTATAAAGAAGCGCTGGTCAGTGCTTATATGACAAGGTATCATTTAAACTTGATAGATCCTACTTTTTTGCATTCACAATGCAATTTTTGTTATTTAAAATATTGAAAATGAAGCACCTATTACAAAAAATTGACAATTAAAAGTTATGTTAAAAAACTTATTTTTATTGCCCAATTTATAATTCTTATACTAAGGTCTAATACTGAGTTCACCGACAGTCGTTTACATTAACCGTGTGTTAACCGCCGGATAGTTGGTTGGTTAACGGACGTGATTGGTAAACCAACCAACTAACCGACGGTTAGCGCAACCTACTGTAGGAAAACTCAGGCCTCACACCGGTAGTGTTTAATTTTAGATTACCTGGTAAAGTGGTGCGACTTTAAAAATGTCTTGTCGCAGTATTTACAAGGGTAAGGCCGGTCGCCCGCGTGCGAACGAACATGACGCATTAACTTGCTCGCTGAAGTAAACTCTGTAACAACAACGAAATTAGGGTTACAACACAATCACGACTTTATGTTAATACATTCAGGGGGGTAATGTAGCTCAACATCAACCGCGATCGATTCCAGTTTGGAAGTTATTGTACAAACATTCCTGCAGTAAAACGAATAATTCGATCAACTCTCTTCAACAACAAGCAATGGACGTCAAACTGAAAGCGATTGCGATACATGTTGAGTTAGACAATTAACCCCCAGGTTTTAGTAATATAGTTATGTGCGCATGTTCATAGCTTATGTTCTTATATGCTACACTCACGCTCCGGACAGTATTCACAACGGAAACTAGGTTTCTTGTCGTGAATTATATCGATGTGCCTCTGTAGCGTTGCTCTTTCGTGGAATCTGAAATGAAAACAAATAGCTGACAAAACAACTTCATATATTTATTTATTTACAGAAAAGGGCATAGTCTATAAGTATACGAAGTTTTCAATTTAATCCGGTGCCAATGTCGCTGGGTCATATTGACCCGAGGCGATTTTACCTTTTTATTTTTGTGTAAGTTTTTTAAGTCCCGCATTTTATATATTTATTTTGTCAAGTGCATAATAACTCCAATATCAGCCCCTGTAGACAAGTGGCTTTCTATTATCGATATCCCCAATAGAATAGAGTAAAAATGTATAGGATTGACATTAGCGGTCACGTGACAGTTCGATCGCTAATGTCAATTACATACATTTTCTTTTTATTCTACTGGCGATATCGATAATAGAAAGCCACTTGTCTAAGCCCTCAGGAATGCTTACGAAAGTTTCTTACTTTGTTTAAAGTTACAGAAAATCATACAATTAAAATTTCGGGTCAAAATGAACCGAGACGTCGTTTTCCGCGTGTTTAAAATCACGTCATCGGCGCCGGGTTACGGGCGAACAACATAATATTTGTTAATTACGCTCACTTTTTGTTGCAGAAGTCGCACTTGTGGCACCGTTGGGCGACGCGTGCGTGGCGCTTCTGGTGCGCCACTAACTCTTCTATGGACAGAAATGTGGCCGGACAGTGAGGGCACGCCAGCTGGGGTATGTCGGAATGCACCATCTGGGAAAATGGATCTTATTATTAAGTAGATTGAGTCCAAATTGATTAATCGATCTCAGTTTCAAGCAAGTGTAAGTGTAATAATTTGCAAATTGTAATTTCATTGAATAAATATTCACACATATTGCATGAGGATTTCAAAGGGTTTTAATAAAGATGAATTACAAAAACAATGATGATGAGTCAAATATGTTGATGTTGGACTCGAGCCCTTAGGGCGCCTTCAAATTAGAGGCTTGAGGAAGCGCTGCAGCGGTGCCACTGTACATTGTAGCGCGTTAGCCGCGCCACTGCTAGCTTTCGTACAATTTTTAGAAGCGCTGTCGCCGCCACTTATGTCTACGAGTGTCACGACACAGTGGCGATGCGACTGCGCTTCTGAAAATCGTATGAAAACTAGCAGTGGCGCGGCTAGCACGCTATAGTGGCATCACTACAGCGCTTCCTCAAGCCTCTAATTTGAAGGCGCCCACAGAGTTCGTAATTAGAACTGAATACCAAAAGTGATGTACGAAAGAGGGCAACGAAAACGTTCGAATAATAGGTCAAAATGATATCAAACCTTTTCATGTCGCTTGAGAAGGACCAGTCTTTTGAATTTCTTATCACATGCCACACATTGGAATGGCATTTCATCGGAATGGCGCACAGAATGAACGGATAAGTCATATTTTGTGAAAAATTTCCTGAAAAAATCACAGCTTTTAGAGATGTATGAAATTACTGACTTACTACATTGGATCCAGGGGGCTCGGAAACCTGGTTAAAACTCGCGAACGGTTCGCAAGAAACTCTATACATTATCAAAAGAGCATTTGCATTTCGGTTTCGCTCTTTCAGAATCGTATTTATTTCGGTGCCAATCAAAGATCAAAACAAAACAAAACGGTTTCTGCTCGAAATACCGGTTAATTTCATTCGCTGATATCGGTTGGTCAATCAGACGCAAGCCGTATGAGAGTAGGTATGTATGACAGAGGCGGCAGTGTCACGGACTCCCCGACGGACGCCCCGCCCATTTCGATAAACCAGGTTAATCGCAGCGGCTATAACGCTCGCGACTCGACTCCGCTCCGAGCGAGCCGTTTTTAAAAAACCTGGTCAAGATTTTAATAAAGCGGTATTTTGCGAACCGTTCCCAAGCCCCGATTGAATCAAACTATTAATGAGAAAATATTTGTAACTCAATCGTAGCTTGTAAGCTTTTCATTGAAATGCTCAAAGTCGCGTCCAGCCAGAGTGAACAATGTGCGACGGTTAGCTAAGTCTGTCAGCGTGGCAGTAGAAAATAGTAGTTAATCGATTGAAAAGTACCTACGCGTTAGCCTCTCTAATAAGTACGTACACATACCACATTAGCACTGTTTCATAAGTGAACTATTTGACACAAGCCGTCACCCTTACCCCTCAATCTGAAAATTTTCGGGTAAATCTCTGGTACTTATCTACTATCTGTGTGCCAAATTTCAACCAAATCCGTTCAGTACTTTTTGCGTGAAAGAGTAACAATCATCCCCATCGTCACCCGTAACATTGCTACATTACTCGTTTATTTTGGGGGTTTAATAGTTAGATAGCAAAAAAAAAACACTACTGCATTGAGAGCTTGGTTTTTACTTTTTAGTTCGATTCCAGTTACGATTTAAGTAAGTACAGTCGGCAGCACATCAAGTTAAACAGTTGAACTGCGATAACAGCTTTTATAACGTAGGGCATAAAGGCGGTCTCAAGGTCAACATGTGTAGTCTGATGTGCCGTCGTGTGTACATATTTGTAATGTTTATTTATGTGAATAAATATTTAGTTATAACCTTTAAAAAAAGCAGTCGTGGTTTTAGATCAACAATAACACCTAGTTCTAGATACATAGTTGGAGTGACAGACATGGCCGAGCGTTATACGCCCACTTGAGAGTATAATATTATAAGTAGATTATTTTGACAGTGTCAATAATACTGAGGTATTTCAAACTTGGAACGCTTCCTGTTATTTATAATGTAAGATCGTAACATTCGTAATCTTTTTTCTCCGTAAGTATAAAAAAGTCAGTCTGTGCCATAAAAAGTTTTCATTTAGTTCGTGAGCCTTCATCTATTACTATTGTTGATCGAAGGTCTTGGTTTTGAAATAATTAATTTATTCCTTTAAGTGATTATGTATCTCTCGTCGAATCCAGCTCGGATGGGCAGCGTTTGGGAAGCTCCGGCATATATTTGCGTCCAAAATTCCTCAATGTCTCAAGACTAAGGTCTTTGACCAGTGTGTATTGCCAGTTATGACTTATGGAAGCGAGACGTGGTCTTTTACTATGGGTCTCATAAGAAGGCTCAAGGTCACCCAGCGAGCAATGGAGAGAGCGATGCTTGGTATTTCCCTGCTCGATCGAATCAGAAATGATGAGACCCGCAGGAGAACTAAAACGACCGACATCGCTCGAAGGATTGCTCAGTTGAAGTGGCAGTGGGCGGGACACATAGCGCGGAGAACCGATGTCCGTTGGGGCGGAAAGGTTCTCGAATGGCGACCGCGAACCGGACGACGTTCCGTTGGCAGGCCCCCTACAAGGTGGACCGACGATCTGGTCAAGGTCGCGTGAAAGCCGCTGGATGCGGGCAGCGCAGGACCGATCGTTGTGGAGATCCTTGGGGGAGGCCTATGCCCAGCAGTGGGCGTCGTACGGTTGAAATGATGAAGTGATTATGTATACAAATTATATATCCTTTTATATTATGTACTCGTCGATGTCTTTTATTTGATATCTACCTAGTTTACTAAAATTAAAAAAAAAAATTGTGGCGCTAAACGTCCGCCATATTGAATATTAAAAAAAAATATAGTCAGGGTTATTCAGAGTATCATAACTTTATTTATGATGCCTCATACATAAAATCCGTTAAGGCATCCAAAAGTTATGGTGGAATAAAGAAACTCACATACTTACATACATTAACCCTAAACACAATACACTCCTCTTTTGGGCAGTCGTGTAAAAACAAACACTTACGCATCACACTGGTCACAGTTCACGTTCCTAGTCCTATGTTTCTGCATCTTGTGCAACTCGAGCAGTTGTTGCAGTGGGTAGGTGCACTCGCATTCGTCACAAGCCCAGCATCCGTCGTGATAGTTTTTGAAATTCATTTTCGAAATCGTTAGCCGATTCTCGTCATCTGTACAAAATCTCAAATTCTGCAGTCCTATAGATTAATGAAAATGATACACTACACTATTAATAATTTCTACTTTAAACTACATGTTTTTATAGATGGTGGAAAAGTGGTTTGTATTAAGCGTTGTATATACTGGTTAGAATTATTTTATTATACCTGGAGGAAAAGTACTCGAAATATAGAGGTAGCAAATTTAATTCAATGGAAAATTCATGTTTAAATGAAACAAAACGGCAATGAAAGATTTTTTTAAATAAGCTTGCCACACCCGGTATTCAAACCGGCTAAATTTCTGAAAAAAAACAATATTTTGCATTCACAATGCAATTTTTATTATTGAAAATGAAGTAAGTACTTATTTAGAAAAAGTGAGACGGTTAGATTTTTTATAAATCAATTTTTCAACATCCTGTAATTTATGACATCAATCGATATAGTAAGGCCTTTTTTTACACCTGCAAGTAACTTAAGGACCTATCTATAGACACCCCACACGAATATGTTTCATTAAAATAATATTTTTCAGTTTCAGTTCCATGTAGGTATGGGAGCCCCCCTTAATTTCTTATTTTTTTTTATGTAAAATTATCGTAAAGCGGTTCACAGAATACAGCTACCTACCAAGTTTCAACTGTGTAGTTTTTATAGTTTTGGAATAAAGTGGCTGTGCTGTGACATACAGGCGGACGAACAGACAGACAGACGGACAGACAAACAAGAAGAATCTTAAAAAAAAAAAAAAAAAAAAAAAACCGTCTTTATGTATTTGATTGAATCAGGCATCACTTGGCGGAAGTTCATAGCCAATGTGAAAAACGAAATATGTGTATGTAGCTTACTTCCGCAAAAACTAGTTGCGGAAGTAAGCTTTGTACATATATTTCTTTTTTCACAATAGAATCTATAAGAACCCTAAAAAAACCGTAAATGCATTTTTATTTCTTGTCAAAAATAATGCAATGTTTTCTTTGAGAGAAATTTGCTATCTGCATTAGTAAGAGTAAGTACTTTCCCTTCAATGTATCATCAAATAATTCCACCTGTAAATAATTAATTCAGCCTTATGCAAAATGGAGCCGTGTTCAGCAATTTAGACTTTTTCCCAATTAGGTTTACAGTTAGCGGCTAACTGTTTGCCTCTAGTTCGCCTCCCCACACGTTGTATAGAGTGACCCACAGCCTTCTCTATTGTCTTCTACAAGCCATGCTATGAAGCGGAGCGGCAACGTAACAGTGAACCGGTTTACTTATTGTTTACCTGTAAAATGGATTGTAAATATTCTTTTCACGGCAGAAAATTAAGATTACCGACATCTATTTATATGTAAACATGCTCGTGAAGGTTTCAAGAAAGTAAATAAATATAGATTTCATAAGAATTGCATGTAATTTTGATTTGCAAAAACATATCCTTAACTAATTGTATTAATTATTTCTAAGTTTTTTTTTACTGTTGAAGCACCGTTTGTAGATCGTATTCTTTCTCCAACATATGCCAAGGCGGTGTTGCATTCCCGAATGCAAATCAAATAACGTTTCTTCGCTAAAAATGGAGATGAAGCTGTATCAAACTTTTCATTGGGACACAGCCTTGTTAGTGGCGCATTTACATTAGATGCTAATTTGGTTTAGTATAAGGCTCTACTCACACTGGCGCAGAGTCGAAGCCTTAATCTGACATAGCAAATTCAACCTTATCTTCACAACGTAATGCACATATTTCATCTGAAAAAAAAAGGACGCACGTCGTTTTTCTCTGAAGAAATATGTGCTGTATCCAAGCTGCGTACGAATTAGAGGCAGCCTCGGGTTGAGGCACGCACGGCTCGGCAATTTGCTCAAATTCGTCCGTGGCGAGTCGGGTTTTTTGGCCGTGCTCAAAGGTGCCTCGGTGCGCGCGCCTCGCGTAATTTGGACGTGTTTTCTCATGTGCCAGATTTTCAAACGTAATTTGTTGAAGTAAATGCACACCATGTGAATTACGATTCTTATATAGCTGTTTCATCCACCATGAAGGTGCTTTTTTCTTATTTTTGTTTATAATGCGGTAAATTATGATAAAAGCAAAGATATTATAATATAACAAGATTGTGCACTATGAAAATAAAAGCAATGTCAATTCGATTCTATGCAGTTACAATAAGGTTTATTTTCGTATGACATTACGATAAACGGAAAAACGAGCCGAGCGAGAGGCTCCTAAATAGGATTGCATCCCTGTCTACTGGGCTGCCACCATGAAATATTTTTGGTTGTAGTAGAACTTAATTCAAATTCATATTTCCTGTTCTCGAGAATTTTCAAAATATTAATTAATTAAAAGGAATGTTAAGCTGATAATAATAAAGTCTTTATGATTTGTATTATTAAAAACCATGAAAAACTACTTGTTTAATGTAAGAGTCAGTGTTATGGTAGTTTTAATTATAATAAATTTGCAACACTTTGCGTCTGGACAATTTTAATAAAAATAAAAACATCATCAATATGGCGACGGCAAATTAATTTATGTGTGTAAAGTTAGTGTGTGGATCTTAATTATCATTTTAAAATTACGTTTAAATTAATAAAAATGGTTCTCACTTGATGTGTGAAAGGATGCAAAAGCGCATCATATAAACGTAGCGGTGTATCTTTTCATAGGTAAGTATTTAGCCAAAGTTTTATTCTTGCGTATAGTAGGGTGTCCATTTCGTTTGTAATCTATAGACTGGAATTTACTTTCTTACTTAACCCAAACATTAATTTTCATTGTTTCAGATTTCCTAAAGATGAAGAAATTAAAAAAGGTTGGCTTAACGTCATACCTGAAAAAATTACACAATACTCAGCAGAAGAAGAAAAAGAAGAAGAACTTTATCAGAAAATAGGCATGAAACAGAACTTATGAAATGTTTTATAAAATCTGTATTTTAATTTAAGGTTAAAAAAGTAGGTAGGTACGCAAAAAACGAATCTTTAAAATTAATTGGACACAAAGCCTCCATTCGTCAAAAGATCCGAAAGACAATTTTGTTTAGCAATGTATAGTCTAATTAATAAACAGATTTTCATTACTGTACGTGGACTTTTTATTTCTATCCATTTTAGCAAAATACGCCTATCAGAAATACAGACATACATTTCATATAAGTACCTACAAACAGGTCAAACTGACAACCTCCTTTTTTGAAGTCGGTTCAAAAGTAAGTATGCTTATAAAAAGCATATAATATATGTATGTGTCGATTGTCACGTGATGCAAAGTACCCTCTATGCTTTGCCTCGCGGAGTCCTCATCTTAACTAATATTATAAATAGAAAGTGAGTTCGGATGTTTAAATGTATGTTTGTTTTAGCTACAAGAGCTCCCTAGGAAGCGTGGTGTTAGAATCCTACGTGAGCCAAGTCTGGTTAACTATAAATTGTCCTCGAAAAAACCAAATCGTGTAGTCACTCACGTCTCCCTCCTTAGAGAGGGATGCACACCATAATAGGGCTATCTCGCTCGGCTCGGCTGTAGCTCATGAGTGCGCAATCTTGTTATAATATAATATCTTTGGATAAAAGCAACAGCAGCTGTGATTACAGCGCGTGTGATTCAAACGCGATTGCGTTTGACGCCATTTTGTGCGGTGCGCAATGGCGGCTCACCGCGAGCCCGTTGCCTCAACGTATAAACTGAAATGCGCATCTGAGCAACCATGCGCCACCACCGCGCGCAATGCTCGCGGCGAGGCTGCCTCGGGCTGAGCGGCTCTTAATTCGTACGCAGCTTTATATAGATAAGGGTGAATTTGATGTGTAATTTCGGATTTACGCTTCGACTCTGCGCTAGTGTGAGTTAGCCTAAAGGTCGTAGCCCACTTAGGACCAGCGCCGACAGAACGGAGAAATTCTCGCGGAAATTTTTGAGGCCATTGAAAAATTAACCATGTCACCATAGCCCAAAATTCAAAATTGTATGATATAATTCATACAATTTTGTATTCTAGGCTAGGTGATATGGTTCATTTTTCACCCTTATACGGCACAGCTCCCACCCAACCAAAGTATGAGCAGCCAAATATGGACTTCATAACGTGCACTGTAGATCCACTTTACATTAACAGCAAGCAAGCTGCTTACCGCGCGCTGTAAATGTTACTGTAAAGTGCATCTATATTGCACGATATGCTTTGGTTGGGTGGGGCGGTGCCGTATTATAAGTTGGCTACGACCTTAACAGTTACCCAAAACCAATCGACCAAGATTTTCGCATATAATTAAAAAACTGAACGCTTTTCCCATCGCTCTATGTAATCGGATCCTGTATGTAGATGGTATGGTAATTATTGTATGCGTTAGCAATAAATAACCCGCGCACGGCATGCGGGTTTAGCAACCACTGTAAATGCCACATACGTAATAAATACAAGAAGGCAATACATAAGGAGGCTTATTGGTATATTTTTACTTGGAATGAGGTTCTTACCTTACTGCTGATAACTTAAAAAAATATCTACATATTATAATTTACTCACCAATTAAAACTTTGCAAAATAAGCTAAATGAAAATATGTTTTACAACAACTTGTTGTCAACAAGATAATTACTTTTTTTTATAAAAACATAAATGGATAGTAAATTAATAAATTATAAACCATGCTGCAAAATAAGAAAATACAATATTTTTAAGCTATGAACACACGCAGATGGTACACACAAGTATAAGTAGCTTGAGGTAAAAACAAGGATATTCATTACTGTAATTTATTGGATACAATATGAAGAAATAAATAATTTGTGTTTGTAATAATAGAATATTTAACCTACCTACATTCTGAATAAAACCTGATAATATGAAACAGCGCTATCATAAGGTTTTATTTAATTTTATTTCTACTTGCTTACCTTTTGATGGTTTTAGAGACATTTTTTCTTGAGGCTCAACACTATTTTTGTTACTAGCAACTACTTCAATGTCCTTTGATCCAGCTCCAATCTGATAAGAAAACATAGCAGATTTAAATAAAATGGTGAAGAATTTGTATAACAGTCTAAATAATGTTTTCTTTTAGTTCATGATTTGACAAAACAAAGAGGACCAACATTTTTTTTTGCTAATACTCATATTGAAAAAGAAAACCATAATCCTTACTGTATAAAAAAAATTCAAACTAGAGTGCATAAATCTGGGTCGAAATTGAATACAAATCATTTACATAGACCAAAAAAAATGTACTATAACTAACGCCAAAAACGCCCCAGCGCGTGCAGAGTAACTGACACGGACTCTTAACCAGTTAAGTTATTTCATTTGCTTACAAAAACAATAATAGTATATTATGATACAAGTGAGCTAACGTTGCTCATTATACACGAGGCTGTGGGTTGCAGCCCGAGCCGCAGGCGAGGGCGTAAATCAGCCGAGTGTCTAGTGAGTAAGTTGCTTACGAGTTTCATACGCACTTTTTCAACACACTTGCGAGGAAAAACAAACATTTATTGCATTCATTCATAAATTAATTAACCTAATTAGCTAAGGGAAAAAGCGCGCAAGTTTTTTATTGCACGCGCCAAATGTAAGTTCATTGATTACATACAGCCATACAGCCTACTTCAAAATAATTGTGATAAAATGCAAATGTTTTATAACAAACTATTGTGAATTATAAATAATTTGATAATAATATACTTAATTATATTTTTTGACTTAATTAGGGACATATTTATTTATTCTAAAAACGTAAATGGATTTTCAACCGTATAAAACCTCTTTGTTGTTACAAAAAAAGAACTGTACGTATTACCCGGTGAATTTGAAAATGCTCTGTTTACTCGCATATAACTTGCAGTTAGGTACTAACTTAACTTTGTAGGGATACTGTATTACCCGGTTAAATTGAAAAGTCTCTGTTTACTCGCATATAATTTGCAGTTAGGTACTTACTTAACTTTGTAGGGATAATTCTATTACGCAACTAGTACTGTAATATTATTATGCACGCGTGTTTTATAGTTCGGTTTATGGCCCTAAGATCGATGTAATAAGGCTCACTTTATGAGCAAGTGTGTTGAAAAAATATTTATGGTGTACAGCTATAGTGTGACAAGCATATCTGACCGGTGAACATCTTTGAAAATAAAACTTTTTTCATATGGCAGTCCAGTGACAGCTAATTGGGTATTTGACTGTTTTTTTTTATAGATTTTAAATGTTCATTGTATTAGTAGCAACACAACATAGGTATTTATTTTCAAATATCTTGCATATTTTCAGAGATATAGAGCATCAAACTTTCTAATTAGACAAGGAGAGCGCTATAGAAACGTGACGTCACATTTCTATAGCGCCATATTCTCGCCATACAAAATTTCGTTTTAGAAAGAGATAGCCATAATTCGCTTGTTATAATACAGATTGAATTTCTTTTTTCACATTTGTTATTCAATAATGTTATATTTCTGAATGTCTTAATTATATATCTAAATTTCAACAACAGTCAAATACCCAATTATGCTAGTGGCTCCTCAAGTGTCACGGCAGGAGTTTGGGACTATATCCTATATTTAACTGTACCAACTCAAAATTTATACAATAGTTGTAGCCCGAGAGCCAAACTAATTTGCTCTATGGAGACTCAACAATAATTCTATATCAGTAATTTCTTAACATTGAAAATTAGATTATCTAGTTTAATAAATAATTCATTAGTAATCCACCAATATTTATGACATCGACATAAAAAAAATACAAATATTTGTATTTGTTATATATTTGTATTTGTTTTAAAATAGGTGTAATGCCAATTTGAGTATTTTTTATAGATTTTTTAAAGCCTAAAGCTAAAGCTTTAAAAAATCTATAAAAAATAGGTAAAAATGGTATAAGTGTTATTCACTTTACATTTGAATACATTTATTATTATCCTTCGTAAAAGTATATAATCCCCCTGTATTTGTAAATGAAAAACAAATAAACTTTAAAAAAACTCTCTACGTTAACTCAAATTGGCATTACACCTATTTTAAAAATGCTATCAGAAACAACCGACTTCTTCCTAAAGTATTAGTTTCCCGTTTTATATCTTTATGGATTTCGACTTTGGTGCTTAGATATGGTGAACATAAACACATGTTAACGATAAAATTGGTGATAGCATATTTGCTGAAAGAATTGCACCATTTTTGGGGTATAACTTTTTTTTTATACCTTCCAATGTGATATAATGTTGGATTCCAAAATATAGTCTCTTAAAATTATATTTAAGGGCTGTTTACAAAATTTTGGCCTGTTATTGAATTTTTTACAAAAATATCGGATAGTTCTTGGGGAATTGAGAGACAATGAAAATACTACAAAGCAACAACTATTATATTTACCTTGACATTATACACATCCTCATCATCTTCATCTTCGCTGTTGGACACTTCTTGTGATGTGACTTGAACTGTAGCACCACCCTCCACTACGGCTTTGACTACATGCGGGTGCTTAGCTGATCTCTTGGAGTTTCTATAAACCTGAAATGAATAAAACCTACTTTTAGGTGGGAACTAAGGAGTCTTATGATTTTGAATTAATTTAATGCATTCATATTGCAATTATGTAAGTATGTGTACCTATAGGAAAAAAAAAATATATTAACTATACAAGTAGATCCCCTCTGAAAATCTACTTACAGTCTATTCAGTGGAGCAAAAGATTTTACCCTAGCTATCTTGACATGTCTTTTAATATAAAATGCAATAATAAAATTAAAATATGAAACCCTTATTTATTCAAAGTAACTCCACATTTTCATAAAATTACTTTCTTATTTTTAAATGCATTTCTAGGATAGAGAGACATATTATCAAGATTGTTAACTAAAAATCTTTATCTTCGCTGATGGAGTGTAGTGTAGTTTTCTTTCTTTTGTAATTTTTCTATAGTAAGAAGTTTATTATTTTTGCTACAATACATTGATTGTACTTATTCATTTCTTAGTCAGGTTCTGGGTTCAAATTAATGAGCAGTCTATTTGCCTTCTTGACCATTTGCCATGGGTCTCATCAAGAACAACCTTGTAACTGAACTATAGAGATTGGTTTGTAATTGTTAAGAAATGGTGATATTTGAATAAATCAATATTATTTTTATTTACCAAAAGATATGAAATGATGATGATGATGATACATAGCTTACCGAGTTCCCTTGATTTACCTTTTTGTTAACTATAAAGTATTATAGATGTGCTTGGAATTATAGTGGATATTTTATGTTTTGTTTTTCTTACCTGTGTCAGAGTTAGGGGCCAATTGAGAGCTTCAAGACTTGATCCACTTTGAATGAACTGCAATATTCTTTCATCTGCACTACGGCAAATGTCTTTAAATTCATAGAATATATCCATGAAGAAGCTACACCGGTTACATATAAATGTAGGCATTTTATCAGATGGAAAAGCCTGAAAAATAAGATTTTATTTTATTTTATGCTAAATGTAGTTCATTTAATCAGTAGATGGCGCTTTACAGACAGACATTCTTTGTATTGAATAATGCTAATCTTCATCCATCATGCAACATTCAAAGGGTTAAATAACTAAAATAAATACATGAGATACAAGCTTGTATTAGTAGGAAAACAGACTGAGAACATTTATTTTAGTTTTTATCAGTCGGTTGACTAGTCAAGACACTAAATAGAAATAGGGGGCGCAGGAAAGCAATATTGTAGTTGTTTTCTCTTTTAGCTTACAAGTTCGACCTGCGGTATTAAGCGTTAAATAAATTATACATACCTCAATAGACAGACATGAAAGTATCTTTATCGGCAAAGTCACAGCATTTTTAGGTTTCTGTGTCCTTTCATAAATAGTAGAAATAGAATCATCCTGAGTTAGACAAAATCTACACATTTTTAATGCACTAATAGTATCCTTTCGTTTCTCCATATTTATGCTTCAATTTATCAGCACAATATATTTAAAATCTCACAACTAAAATAATAAAATCATAACCTAAACAGTCAACAAATTACACCGAAACTGGCGAAACTACACTACACTGCACACTAGCGCCAAACGTAAATGAGCGGGGTATTCTTTTGTAGGAGTACTAGTAGGATAGGAGACGCCAAAAACAGCGCACCTAGTGAGGAGTAGATAAACTAACGTTCCTAGCGCCATGCGCCACTTGAAACTGTTAAATTTTTACAGCTATTGATCACAAGATGGCGTAAGTAGTAAGTTTGTTTGTACTTTGGAGATTCTCACGATTTATTTTTTATATGGAGGGTGTAGGTACATATTTTTAATTTTATATAATAAAATTATATAATAATAATAATAAATAAATATTTTCTAACAATCACACCAATTACCTAAACTCATAGTAAATTTCCTAAGAAACTGTGTCTACGTGTACGGCATATACCTACCTACCTATACCCCCTGTACACACTGGGCGCTCGGCGAGCGTTTGGTGAGCGTACGCGAGATATTTTGTATGAGAATCTGTAGTTCTGCTACTGCCCGCTAGAGGCGCTGTACAGATTTGCATACAAAATGCAACGCCAACGCTAACGCTAACGCCCAGTGTGTAGGTACCAGCTCATACCTACTCATTAAATTTTTCCATTTCACAAAAATCATTCTCTATTACAACCCCACGCAACGCTAAATAAATTCTATTGTCTACTCAGTGAACTCATAGGTACCTATACATTATATTCGTTCACTGGGCACTTATACTATACCAAAATCCATCTTATTTAGTTCGATCAGACCGCTGACAAAGTGACTTTTATTATAACTGTAATTATGAACAGTACCTACAATACGAGTTCTTCCATTTTTCTTGAAATTTATTCCTCCAATTTGTCGACGACAAATTGTTTTTAACCCCCGACGCAAAAGGAGGGGTGTTATAACTTATAAGTTTGACGTGTGTTTGTATGTAATAATATCTGTGTATTTTAAAAAGGATGAAACAAAAAAAAATAATTAAAAAAAACACGTGTGGCACTCGGGGACTGCCGCCGCGGTAAAGCTATTGCATAAGTAAATAGTGTAATTACACACCAAAACAATTATTCATTCAAAAAAATATGAACAATTATAAAAAAATTAAACCGCCTTCTAAAAAACCACATCAAAAAAGTAAGAAATAATTCCTCACCAAATAAATAACGTAAGTACTTTGAAGTCGGGCGTGAAACATGTACAATGTTTTGTTGTTTTTGTTAAAACCCGCCCGACTTCAAAGTACTTACGTTATTTATTTGGTGAGGAATTATTTCTTACTTTTTTGATGTGGTTTTTTAGAAGGCGGTTTAATTTTTTTATAAAAATAATTTTTATTTCACTCTTTTTAGTGCATCGTGCAGGCAATTTACGTGTTTTCTGGTAAATAGGTATGTGATCAAACTCAAAACCTCCTTTTTCGAAGTCGGTTAAAATACCTTGAGATATCCCCTTTCCAACAAAACAAGAATCATCTAAATCGGTTTATAAACAAAGGAGTTATGCCTAAAGATACGTATTAAATTCACATAAAGTGGCAACGAAAACGACAGTATTTTCAAGATTTCCTGAAAACTACTGAACCGATTTCGAAATTACAAAAAATGGGACCAACTTGGAAACCAACCTGATGTAATAACGTTTGAACCATTTCAATCGGTTCAGCCGTCTTCGAGTAATCGGTGGACATACACAAAAAAAAAAAAAAAAAAACATACATACAGACGAATAGAGAACCTCCTCCTTTTTGATTTAGAAGTCGGTTAAAAAGAACGATATTAAGAGCTTGATCATCGAATTTCGCGCGATGAACATTTATATAGATATAATATCAGATATAGGTACTTTCTCTGCGCGGCATTAATGTGTATTGTATTACCTATACCTATACCACTATTATATATTATATGCCTATACACAAAAAACAAAGGTACCTACCTACTTCGATCAACAATAGTACTAGATGAAGGCTCACGATCTAAATGAAAACTTTATATGGCCAGACTGACATTTTTTTAAACGGGGAAAAAAGGTTACGAATGTAACGATCTTACATTATAAATGACAAGAAGCGTTCCAAGTTTGAAATACCTTAGTATTATTGACACTGTCAAAATAATCTACTTATAATATTATACTCTCAAGTGAGCGTTCGACGCTTGGCCATGTCTGTCACTCCAACTATGTATCTAGAACTAGAGTGCTCGTCAGATAAGTCTGCGCGCGGTAAAAATCGAATACTAATCTTTTCTATAACATTAGAACAGAAAAATGCATTGTAACTAGCGCCAAAAACACGCCAGGCACGTGCAGAGTTATCTGACACACACTCTAGGTGTTATTGTTGATCGAAGGGTACACTAAATAGTACACGTGCTTGGTTTAATGGTTTCTATTATATACATAACTAGCGGATCCTCGCGGTTTCACCCGCGTGGCACCCGTTCCCGTGGGAATATCGGGATAAAATATAGCCTATGTCCAGAGGCGTATTATCCCTAAGGCAAACTAGGCACGTGCCTAGGGGCGCCAGGTTGCGAAGGGGCGCGCGCTATCGTTTCATCATGTCAGCCGAACGACGCCCACTGCTGGGCATAGGCCTCCTCCAAGGATCTCCACAACGATCGGTCCTGCGCTGCCCGCATCCAGCGGCTTCCCGCGATCTTGACCAGATCGTCGGTCCACCTTGTAGGGGGCCTGCCCACGGAACGTTCGTCCGGTACGCGGTCGCCATTCGAGAGCCTTTCCGCCCGAACGGCCATCGGTTCTCCGCGCTATGTGTCCCGCCCACTGCCACTTCAATGATGCAATCCTTCGAGCGATGTCGGCTGTTTTAGTTCTCCTGCCGATCTCATTATTTCTGATTCGATCGAGCAGGGAAATACCAAGCATCGCTCTCTCCATTGCTCGCTGGGTGACTTTGAGCCTTCTTATGAGACCCATAGTAAAAGACCACGTCTCACTTCCATAGGTCATTACTGGCAACACACACTGGTCAAAGACTTTCGTCTTGAGACATTGAGGTATTTCGGACGCGAATATATGTCGGAGCTTCCCAAACGCTGCCCATCCGAGCTGGATTCGACGAGAGATCTCTTTCTCAAAGTTGGACTTACCTAACTGGACCGTCTGTCCTAGGTAAACATAGTGGTCAACAACTTCGAGTGTAATGTTCCCAACATTAACTGGAGCGGGTGCAACATGGGCATTGAACATGATTTTCGTCTTGTCCATGTTCACCTTAAGACCCACTCTGTGCGAAGCATTACAGAGATCTTCAAGCATTGTGTTCAGGTCTTCCAAGGTCTCAGCTATAAGAACTACATCATCGGCAAACCGTAGGTGTGTTAGGCACTCGCCATTGATGTTGATGCCGCATCCTTTCCAGTCCAGCAGCTTAAAAATATCCTCCAACGCAGCTGTGAACAGTTTGGGAGAGATGACATCTCCCTGTCTCACACCTCGCTGTAGTTGGATAGGATTAGAGCTCTGGTTCTGTAATCGGACCGACATGGTGGCGTTTTGGTACAAGTACCTCAACACCTCGATGTACCTGTAGTCTATTTGGCACCTCTGGAGAGACTGCAGTACCGCCCAAGTCTCAATCGAATCAAAGGCTTTCTCATAGTCCACGAACGCCAAGCAAAGTGGCAAGTTATACTCTTCAGTCTTCTGTATAACTTGCCGCACCGTATGAATGTGGTCTATGGTACTGTAGCCTTTCCGGAACCCGGCTTGTTCGGGAGGTTGGAAGTCGTCGAACCTGCGAGCGAGACGATTCGTAATGACTCTCGAAAACAACTTATAGTTATGACTCAGAAGCAAGATGGGTCTATAGTTCTTCAGCGCTATCGTTTAGTTAGAGTTTACTTAACAAGAGTTTGCGCTTCGGAGATCTTCTTTTCTATGCAAAACTATTGAATGATATAATTTTTTCAGTTTTTATATACGAAGCGTACACTGAAAGTTTTGCGTAACTCATTATTAAAACAATTCACATGTAAAGTCATATATTTACTGCTTTTCGAAGTATTCTCCATAACATTTTATAGGTACACTTATTCATTCGGTCAAACCATTTTTGAAAATATGAGGACCATTGGTCTGACTGAGGGCATGTTTTTCACTCGCTGGTTGAAAGCTATCACGGCCTCTTCCGGCCGATCCGACCGACCTTCACGAATTTCATCATGGAGAGAAATACAGCGACGATCAAATTCTTCGTACCAACGCCTAACAGTACTCAAATGAGGTGCTTCTCTCCCAAAAGCATTTTGAGGACGAGCAGTGCAGTCTTGCGGAGACAGTGAACTTTTAAGGCCATAAAAATCATCGCCCTAAAATCTTTTCGCAACTTGTGATAAAAAACAATTGACACGCGTTTTCTCGCAATTTTTTTTAAATCAATCATTGAGTTTCCTAAGTTTAAAAAAATATAACATTTATGAGCTGCCAGAAGCGCAAAACTTTCAGTGTGCCCTATGTAGGTAATTTTATATTTTCTAATTTTGATATTAATTTTTTCATGCTTTTTAATTTTTATGAGTGGATAAAGAGCGCAACGGTAATTCATTGATAAGTCTGAACTAGAGCTATAAATCAAAAAGACTGTACAACGGTTACGAAATAAAAAATATGAATATCTTCAACAATGATAATAATAATATGATATGTCTTTTGTCTGTGTATTTTGCGTTATTTCAATGACATGACAGGGTCTAAGAGCTGTCACCCGCCCGCTTCGCTCGGCGTTTCTTTCTTTCTTTAGTTGCGCAATTTTTTCTTACTATAGTAACAACACACCAATTTTCGTCAAGATCGGTCGAGCCGTTTTTGAGTTATATGTTTATTCTATGGTTTTTGGAATTTTTGTCTGTTTTATAAAAAATGTGTAGAGGGGCGCCTAGGAGGTGCTTGCCTAGGGCGCTCTCCACGTTTAATCCGCCTCTGCCTATGTCACTCAGGAAGAATGTAGCTTTCTAATGGTGAAAGAATTTTCTACATCGGTCTAGTAGTTTCGATGCAAACAAACAAACAAACAATCAAATCTTTCCTCTTAGTATAGATGAAGAATCCATACTAATATTACAAATGTGAAAGTGTGTTTGTTTGTTTATTTGTTTGTTTGTTTGTCCATCTTTCACGCCAAAACGGAGCAACTGATCGACGTGATTTTTGGTATGGGGATAGTTTGGAAGCTGAAGAGTAACAGAGGCTACTTTTTATTACTGAAAATTATAAAATAAAAATGGTAATTTTGTATGGATAATAGTTTTGACTGTCGTACGATACCAAACTGTCATTTATTCCATGGCCGCCTCCGCGTCTGCGCGCAGTCAAAATCGAATAGGTACTAATCTTTTCCATAAGATTAGAACAAAAAAATGTACTGTTACTAGCGCCAAAAATGCCCCAGACGCACATGCGCGCAGACTTATCTGTCACGTAAGTCTATGTATTTTACTCACTTCGTGATTATTTATTTTCATCTATCTAATAATGGTGATACGAAGTACTCTGTCCTACTAATATTATAAATGTGAAAGTTTAGATGTTTGGATGTTTAGATGTTTGGATGTTTGTTACTCAATCACGCAAAAACGGTTGAAAGGATTTGGCTGAAACTTGGGACACATATAGTTTATAGCTTGGAGAGGATCAAGGGTTCTTTTTATCCTCGCAAATTATATCATTCCCGCGGGATAACGTGGTGTAGTCCACGCGGGCGAAGTCGCGGGCGAAAAGCTAGTAATTTATATGGCAAAGCAACGTTTGCCGGGTCAGCTAGTGAATATATATAGGTATACAAGGTGTTAGGGGCACCGTTGCAAAAACTTTAAACATGGCTTCAGGCTATCAGGAAACGAAAAAAATATTTCGACTCTCCATACAAAATGTCCCGATTAGTTGCTAAATTTTTATGAAGTCGAATTTTTGAATGTCAACAACAGGTTTTTTGTATATTTATCTCTTTTTACCATAACAATGTTAGTAAGAGACAAAATATATGTAAACCCCTCTGAGTACTGAATCCTATGGAGATGGCATATTGTTCTATATGAACTATCGGTTATACAAATATGAGCTAAATCGACATTGTACTCATAAACCTGTAGCCATCTTGTTCTATCTTACCTCCAATACTTCATGTAAAAAGAGACAGCAATATATTTATTCGACCTATTTTTTGGCAACATTGAAACGTGACGTCATCGTAAGGCATGATTGAAGCCGGTCGCCATTTAGGTTTCTCGGTATGTGAGCTGTCAACGCGAGTTGTATTTGCAGTGTTTTGTGATAAAAGTCTTTTAATTTGAGACTTTCATGTGAATAAAAGGTATTAATAAGTGAGAGAAAGCAACAAGGAACATGTCTAATTGCAGTGTGGTAGTTTGTGGCATCAAAAAAAGTGAAAATCGTCCAAACATACATTAGACCGGTACGTACTATTTATTTTGCAAAAACAATACAATAAATGCTTTGTGTTTTGGTTTTCCTGTGAATAGTTTACCTAGAATTCATACCAAATGTAGCTTACTACTTATTTTGGTGAGTTTTGTTGGTGTATTTCAAGAAAATATAAATCTGTTTGTTTTGCGCTAGAGTTGCCCTTATAGCATTTTTCTTATCGAATTATCGATGTTTTCAAATTTCAAGTGTAAATTGAGTGTATTAATTTTAACCTGTTTTTATTGTTTTAGGTTGCCTAAAAATAACAAAAAAAGAAAAATATGGCTGGATACAATGAGAAAGGAAAATTTAAAGACTCGTACGAAAACTATTTTATGTGCTCTTTTCATTTTGAAGAACAGTTTCAAACGTCAACGACAGTTTAAGTTTTGAAAAAGACGTTAATTAGGCCACTGGCAAAATCGAAATTATAGTGCGACAACGTTTTCTGTTCCGGTTACCAAAAACTGGATACTTATATATAACGTGTTTTTTTAATGTCATTTTGCTGTAAAGTTGTTGTCCAACTTACATTCATTCTAGCACATTAAAAGTAAGTATATTTTTTTACCACTAGATGTCGCTTCGCTATATTCTAAATATTTTAAAAAAATATGCTTGCTAGTAAATTATCTCGATTCAAACTGTTTATTATTTTATTACTTAATAATGCTTGTTTTTTTTTTTTTTGACATTTCTTTTTTTCTATGGTAGGTAGGTACCTAGTAGGCATTCTCCTTTGTGATTTATATTGTAATGTGTGTTATGTAAAAAAAAACAATCCTTGTTGTATGAACATAATAGGTTTTTACAATATGGAGCTTTTTGTTTTATTTCATTACCTTTTTTTACTTAAACTGGTTCTCGCGACCTTTGATCTGGAATTCTATGGAGGTCTCGCATTTGTATAGACGCGTGACTCGGAAAACATAAAAAATTTGATCATAAAATTGCAGTTTCTAAGTAAAGGCGAGTAGAGCCGACAAGTGGGGCGCCCTCAATCAAATTTATTGCTCGCTAAGTATTAATGTATCTACAATCGTACAGATTGAAGCTAAGGTCGTGTAGTTTATTTACAAACTATAACCTCAGTAAAATATAGTAGGTTGGTCTTTTATCTACTACTACTGCAACATGAACTATATTTTACTAAGGTTAGTTTGTAAATAAACTACAGGACCTTATTTTTAATCTATATCTGCGTTTGAATTTTTGATACATTATGTACTTAACAAGCAATAAATTTAATAATAACATGCGGATCCTCGCGGTTTTACCCGCATGGTACTCGTTCGCATGGGAATATAACGATAAAATATAGCTTATGTCACTCGGAAAGAATGTAGCTTTCTAATGGTCGAAGAAATTTCTAAATTAGTCCAGTAGTTTTGGAACCTATTAAATTCAAACAACAACCAATCAAATCTTTCCTGTTTACGATATTACTATAGATGAGGAAGCACTTGGCGGCTCTTCTCGCCTTGAAGCCCCCAGTACAGGATGGCCACTCATGTTCGTCGACCATGATGGGCCATCATGTACAGGGCGGTTTGCGTTGCTCGCAGTCGCAGACGGCAATCATACGCAAACCGCCCCTGTACACGATGGCCCATCATGGTCGGCCAACATGATCGGCCATCCTGTACTGGGGGCTTTACAGTTGTTGCGTCTCACGCGCGCGGTCGGGCCAATGATTGTGTGCGTACATGCACAAACACATACACATTGTGTCATTGTCAAAAAGAACTTAATTATGTGCAAATGTAGGTATAATTTAAGAACATAATTAAGTTTTATTATTCTAAAAAACTAGGTATAATTATAAACTATAATTCCGTGATTATCGAGGTGATTACGAAACTGCTTTTATAAAATATAGGGTGATATAGGCAGGTAGTCACAAAAATACTTGTATCTATAACTTCACCAATAAATATATCGATGTACAAATAGGGCAGCACTACGGAAAGGCGCCATTTTGGTTTCTCGGTATGTGTGCTTGTGTGTGTGTGTATGCTTCAATTTTTCGTAGGTATGCCATCTCCATAGGATTCAGTACTCAGAGGTAAACCCCTATTGTCAAAAAGAGATAAACAATGTTTTGTTAACCTCCTAGGGTGTTAGGTTTTTTCGTTACGGAATTTCTTGGTTCGGTCGCCGCGCTCAAAGCCCGCGATAAAAGCTATGCAATAGCTTAAAAAACCCCTAAGTACAAAAAATCCTTAAAATAGTAAAAAAGTAAAATTTCTCTCATTATTACTGGAATCCTCAATCACTGAGGAACTGGCTATCTTATCTCTAACTGCCGGAACACAATAAAAACTAATACCAATGGTATTCTGTTTAAACTAATTACGACAGTAAAAATACCATTGGTATTAATTTTGGTATTAGAAAGGAATATATCCTAAAATCATCATAGTTATGGAGTCATACTTAGATAAAGTGGTGGTAGCTAGCCAGGCGGAATAAGAACAAGTCCTACCACCAACCAAAGAGAATACAATATGTACCCACACCTGGGAATCGAACCTGGGACCTCTGGGTCTGAAATTGGTGGTGTGAACCACTAGACCACAGAGGCGGTTTCAGATTTCAGATTTCAGATTTCTTTATTGCATGTCACAGTGTTTTGTGTTTGTCTTAGGTGGTATTAGAACGTAAAAAGTACATGTGACGCCCCGTAAGGGCACAAAAATAAGAGGACCATTGGTCTGACTGAGGGCATGTTTTTCACTCGCTGGTTGAAAGCTATCACGGCCTCTTCCGGCCGATCCGACCGACCTTCACGAATTTCATCATGGAGAGAAATACAGCGACGATCAAATTCTTCGTACCAACGCCTAACAGTACTCAAATGAGGTGCTTCTCTCCCAAAAGCATTTTGAGGACGAGCAGTGCAGTCTTGCGGAGACAGTGAACTTTTAAGGCCATAAAAATCATCGCCCTAAAATCTTTTCGCAACTTGTGATAAAAAACAATTGACACGCGTTTTCTCGCAATTTTTTTTAAATCAATCATTGAGTTTCCTAAGTTTAAAAAAATATAACATTTATGAGCTGCCAGAAGCGCAAAACTTTCAGTGTGCCCTATGTAGGTAATTTTATATTTTCTAATTTTGATATTAATTTTTTCATGCTTTTTAATTTTTATGAGTGGATAAAGAGCGCAACGGTAATTCATTGATAAGTCTGAACTAGAGCTATAAATCAAAAAGACTGTACAACGGTTACGAAATAAAAAATATGAATATCTTCAACAATGATAATAATAATATGATATGTCTTTTGTCTGTGTATTTTGCGTTATTTCAATGACATGACAGGGTCTAAGAGCTGTCACCCGCCCGCTTCGCTCGGCGTTTCTTTCTTTCTTTAGTTGCGCAATTTTTTCTTACTATAGTAACAACACACCAATTTTCGTCAAGATCGGTCGAGCCGTTTTTGAGTTATATGTTTATTCTATGGTTTTTGGAATTTTTGTCTGTTTTATAAAAAATGTGTAGAGGGGCGCCTAGGAGGTGCTTGCCTAGGGCGCTCTCCACGTTTAATCCGCCTCTGCCTATGTCACTCAGGAAGAATGTAGCTTTCTAATGGTGAAAGAATTTTCTACATCGGTCTAGTAGTTTCGATGCAAACAAACAAACAAACAATCAAATCTTTCCTCTTAGTATAGATGAAGAATCCATACTAATATTACAAATGTGAAAGTGTGTTTGTTTGTTTATTTGTTTGTTTGTTTGTCCATCTTTCACGCCAAAACGGAGCAACTGATCGACGTGATTTTTGGTATGGGGATAGTTTGGAAGCTGAAGAGTAACAGAGGCTACTTTTTATTACTGAAAATTATAAAATAAAAATGGTAATTTTGTATGGATAATAGTTTTGACTGTCGTACGATACCAAACTGTCATTTATTCCATGGCCGCCTCCGCGTCTGCGCGCAGTCAAAATCGAATAGGTACTAATCTTTTCCATAAGATTAGAACAAAAAAATGTACTGTTACTAGCGCCAAAAATGCCCCAGACGCACATGCGCGCAGACTTATCTGTCACGTAAGTCTATGTATTTTACTCACTTCGTGATTATTTATTTTCATCTATCTAATAATGGTGATACGAAGTACTCTGTCCTACTAATATTATAAATGTGAAAGTTTAGATGTTTGGATGTTTAGATGTTTGGATGTTTGTTACTCAATCACGCAAAAACGGTTGAAAGGATTTGGCTGAAACTTGGGACACATATAGTTTATAGCTTGGAGAGGATCAAGGGTTCTTTTTATCCTCGCAAATTATATCATTCCCGCGGGATAACGTGGTGTAGTCCACGCGGGCGAAGTCGCGGGCGAAAAGCTAGTAATTTATATGGCAAAGCAACGTTTGCCGGGTCAGCTAGTGAATATATATAGGTATACAAGGTGTTAGGGGCACCGTTGCAAAAACTTTAAACATGGCTTCAGGCTATCAGGAAACGAAAAAAATATTTCGACTCTCCATACAAAATGTCCCGATTAGTTGCTAAATTTTTATGAAGTCGAATTTTTGAATGTCAACAACAGGTTTTTTGTATATTTATCTCTTTTTACCATAACAATGTTAGTAAGAGACAAAATATATGTAAACCCCTATTGTCAAAAAGAGATAAACAATGTTTTGTTAACCTCCTAGGGTGTTAGGTTTTTTCGTTACGGAATTTCTTGGTTCGGTCGCCGCGCTCAAAGCCCGCGATAAAAGCTATGCAATAGCTTAAAAAACCCCTAAGTACAAAAAATCCTTAAAATAGTAAAAAAGTAAAATTTCTCTCATTATTACTGGAATCCTCAATCACTGAGGAACTGGCTATCTTATCTCTAACTGCCGGAACACAATAAAAACTAATACCAATGGTATTCTGTTTAAACTAATTACGACAGTAAAAATACCATTGGTATTAATTTTGGTATTAGAAAGGAATATATCCTAAAATCATCATAGTTATGGAGTCATACTTAGATAAAGTGGTGGTAGCTAGCCAGGCGGAATAAGAACAAGTCCTACCACCAACCAAAGAGAATACAATATGTACCCACACCTGGGAATCGAACCTGGGACCTCTGGGTCTGAAATTGGTGGTGTGAACCACTAGACCACAGAGGCGGTTTCAGATTTCAGATTTCAGATTTCTTTATTGCATGTCACAGTGTTTTGTGTTTGTCTTAGGTGGTATTAAAACGTAAAAAGTACATGTGACGCCCCGTAAGGGCACAAAAATAATACAGATAAAAACTTAATAAGTACATTAATAATTAAAGTATACATTTGCATTTCATACAATTAATTTATACAATAGATTGCATTAATATTATATTAGAAATTTACATTAAACTACATATTTTATAATATTATATTATTATCAAAAAGTGTTCACTAATATTATTGTTAAAATATTCACTTAAACTATAAAAGCACTCGGTAATCAAGAATTTTTTTAATACATTGTTAAAGCTAGACGAATCTTCTATATTTCTTATATAGTTCGGCAAGTGGTTATATATTTTTATTACCATATATTTCCTGAAATATTAGTACATACAGGATATTTTTTTTATCAGTGCACAAATTTTTAGGATTGACACAGAATCGGTAATACTTAAACAAATTTCTCTTAGAAAATATAGGTCGAAATATGACAAATTTTTTTTGACTCTCATAAATTGGACTGATCACGTGATCTTAAACTTAAAAATTTTTTGGCGTATTTCGACCTTGTTTCTAAGAGAAATTCTGTATCGATCTTAAAAAAATGTGCACTGATGAAAAAAAATTTCTGTATAACTTACCTCTTAATAAAAAATTGAGGGTGTAATACGATTTTTAAAGTTACTTGCAGTACTGAGAGTAATAATTTAAACTAAAGGCTGCCCGTGGTTTCACCCGCGTGGTTCTCGTTCCCGGGGGAATACCGGGATAAAAAGTATCCTAAGTTACTCCTTATTACATCAGCTAAGTACCTGCCAGTGAAAGTCCCGTCAAAATCGGTCCAGCCGTTTCAGAGATTAGCCGGAACAAACAGACAGACAGACAGACAAAAATTGTAAAAAATGTTATTTTTGTAAGTATATGTACCGTACCGTACCTATATATAATCATATGCAATATGCATGTAGGAAAAAGCGGTTATTTTAATATTACAAACAGACACTCCAATTTTATTTATTTGTATAGAGTATGTACTTACATACTTACCTAGAGTATAGATAGTATTCTTTGACTGAGACGTACAACGTAAGCAAAAGTTGCAATTAGAAGCATCATCTTTCGCGCATATAGAGGTTATCATATCAAAAAGGTTATAGGATGTTTATTTCACGTGGATAATCATTAATAGATCACGTTTTCATTTCAACCTCAGTATCTAATTGGAAAAACAAATACTTAGCTAAGTTTGCCATTTCCGTTTATAAACAATAGCGGATCCTCGCGGTTTTACCAGCGTTGTACCCGTTCCCGTGGAAATATCAGGATAAAATATAGCCTATGTTAATAGGAATAATGTAGCATTCTAAAAGTGAAAGAATTTTTGAAATCGTTAGTTTAGTTTAGTTAAAGAAGTAGTTTTTGAATTAATTCATCATTACATACATACATACATACAAATCTGTCTTCTATATATATAATACTAGTATAGATTAGTATAGATAATGTGCCTGAGTGCGTAATTTCTGAGTAGGACAACCGGGGACAAATTCGGTGAACCCCTCAGGCTGCTGTGCCCGTAGTGTAAGTTTTTATGTCAAAAAACGCAAACTATTTCGAATGCGTATTTATGTCAATTTGTATGAAAACTGTATTAGCGCCTCTAGCGGCGAGTAGCGCGCTTATATAGTTTTCATACAAATTGACATTAATACGCATTCGAAATAGTTTGCGTTTGCTTGACATAAAAACTTACACTCGGGGTACTGTACACGGGTAGTCTGGTAGAGTAAACGGTACAGTGCCCGTAGTGTAAGTTTTTATGTCAAAAAACGCAAACTATTTCGATTGCGTATTTATGTCAATTTGTATGAAAACTGTGCCCGTAGTGTAAGTTTTGAAGTCAAAAAACGCAAACTATTTCGATTCCGTATTTATGTCAATTTGTATGAAAACTATATAAGCGCGCTACTCGCCGCTAGAGGCGCTAATACAGTTTTCATACAAATTGACATAAATACGGAATCGAAATAGTTTGCGTTTTTTGACATAAAAAACTTACACTACGGGCACTGTATTGGCGCCTCTAGCGGCGAGTAGCGCGCATAGTTTGCGTTTGCTTGACATAAAAACTTACACTCGGGGTACTGTAGAGTGGTAGAGTACTAGACTATCCTACTAACTATACTAATGTAGTCATCATTGTTAGAGTAGAGTAGGTACTGACTAGCACCGCGGGCAAGCTACTCTACCGCTCTACTCTACCGTTTACTCTACCCATGTACACTCGAGGACAAATTCGGTGAACCACCTCTTACTTCTTTTCACGAGGCTGGTGCCTCGCCATTCACGCGCAGACCCTTTTACTATTTTTTTATGTATTAAACTAGGGTAGTACAATGCATAAGCAAAATCGGATAGGGACTGCAACTGAACGGTGAGACGCCAGCCACACGAAAAGAAGTAAGATGTGGTTCACCGAATTTGTCCCCGACTACTACTACTACTACGACTACAGCAAGCAGCCTGAGCGCGCGCACTGCATTCAACTAAACCAGAGGTTCCCAAACTTATTTTGTCTACTGCCCACTTAGAGGCTGCTGTACACGGGTAGAGTAAACGGTAGAGTAGAGTGGTAGAGTAAGTACTAACTATCCTACTAACTGGACTAATGTAGACATCATTGGTAGAGTAGAGTAGAGTAGGTAAGTACTGAAATTTGGTAGAGTAGAGTAGCTAGCAACGCGGGCATGCTAGTCTACCGTTAACTCTACCCATGTACAGCAGCCTACTGTACCCGTGTACAGCAGGCTTAATTGCTTATGCATTTGTGTACATACACTTGTACTTAAGTACCTTAAACCAAATAGGTACTAGTATAAAAAGGGTCTGTGCGTGAATGGCGATGCACCAGCCAGACGAAAAGAAGTAAGAAGTGGTTCAACGAACTTGTCCCTGAGTTCCCTGAGTGATTATTGCGGGTTTTTTCTTCTCAGGTTCGATCGCGAGCGCGTTAGATTATTGTATGGCTTTAATTTAGTGCATAACCTATGCTAGATGGCGGGCTAATAGTTGAAAGCTAGCTGTAGGTATGCATTAAAATTGATAATTTTTATTTCAAATCTTTTTTAAAGACAGGAGAACTAAATAAGCTGCCAGGTACCTAATTGGGAAAGACTCCAGAGGGCTATGTAAACATGCATAGTATCGCGTTTGCGTTATATTTTGACTAGACTGATCTAAAATAGAATTTATTAAAGCGAACGCAACGTAACTTCCAAATCGTGAAGGATTCAAGATACAAATTTGTTTATTCAATTTAGATTGTTATTTACAATCCTTGTGAAGGGGCTCAGGAAAATAAATTTATTGGTCACCCATCCCGAGACCGACCATTGCAAAAGTTGGTTAACTCAACGATCGCTGGCCTAGCGAGTTAGGTGGTTCCCACACTGCACCGCACACCGCTCCGGTTTATGGTAGTGTGTGCTTCTTAACTATGGCTGTAGAATCTTGATGTGCATACAAAACCCGCAGTGTATGACAAATCACGCCGCATCTCCGTCCGGTAGTGCGGAAAACGGAGGCAGTGTAGGGCGTTTGTGCACTACACTGAATTTTACCGTCCGGCGCGGCTGGCGGGGCGGTCCGTTTTTTTAAGGACCGGCCGGCGTGGCATGAAAAACACGGATGATTGGCTTGTGCACTTGTCCGTCTTTTTACTCGCCGGGGCAGCGCAGTTATTACCCCCTCCCCCGCCCCGCCCGCTCATGAATATCACAGTTTTAATGTTTCAAAGCCTAAACTACACGAAATAAATAAATTCTTACTATGTATTATAATTTATTACAGGCCCCCTACAAGGTGGACCGACGATCTGGTCAAGGTCGCGGGAAGCCGCTGGATGCGAGCAGCGCAGGACCGATCGTTGTAGAGATCCTTGGGGTAGGCCTATGCCCAGCAGTGGGCGTCGTACGGCTGAAATGATGATGATGATGTATTATAAATAATTTATGATTAAAATACGACCATCCATTTTTTTCCGGACGGTAAAATTCAGTGTAGTGCACAAGCGCCTATACGTTTTTCATTGCTGCTCGGAACGGAAAAAAACGGACCGGAGTGGTGAAAAGTAAAACATCGGACGGTAAAATTCCGTGTAGTGCACAAGCGCACATATACATTTTATGGCCTGCCATATCGGACCGTAAAAAATCGGACTGCCATGCCGGACAGTAAAATGCCGGACAGTAAAATTCAGTGTAGTGCACAAACGCCCTTAAGCCATAACCACTGCCACAGAATATATAATAGTACTAACGTACCACTGCGCCATACTCCAGCCGGCCCCCATTCGCAAACCGCCGGAAACAAAATTCGATAAGAATAATTCTTCTGTGCTTTGTCTTTGTCTATTCTACAGTATGACTTTGAAGTCGTTAGATCCTTTTAAAATAAGAACATTCTCATGATAATATAGCCGCGCGGATAAAGAAATAATATGAAAATGGCGGCCGGCCGGTCATGCTATCTCGCTCACACATACCTACCGTCATGCTGCATGTAGACCACGTATCGCGCTCACACTTAATGCTTGGCCGCCATTTACAGATTGTTTCTTTAACCGCGCGAGTTATAACAACTTAGAAAACAGTTAGTTATAACAACTTCACACAGTTTTTTTTTGCAATATACAAAAGTGCAAATATATTTAATTAAAATGTATGGAACAGCTGTTTTTTTTCGCGATTTCATTTAATAACAGTTGTTTGTTTTCATGTGTAGAATATAAGATTTTAAACTTTCGCGTTCCATTATAATTATAAACAAGAGTAACGGAACTCAACGCGACATTTATTATGAAGTACATATTATTATGTACTTACAGCTTGACGTACTTAATATGTACTTCATAATAAATGTCGCGTTGAGTCCCGTTACTATTGTTTATAATGTGTAGAATAGTCCCTGAAACTATCCGGGATGATAAAAAATTACCGTGTATAAAACACGTAAAATAACTACCTAGTTATTAAATTTGAGGGTTTTCCTTGATTTCCCCTGGATTCCACCAACAGATCATGACTTGGCAACAATGGGATCACCTCGGGAGTATAGGTACTCTTACGAATAAAAAAGAATCATGGAAATTGATTAATAGTTAGCGAAGATATTGACGCGTAAAGGAACTGCCAGTCGACAATTATGTGTTTTTACAGGATTCTGAAAAACTTCTGAACCATCAGTACTGTAAATTTTTCATGGGACCAACTTGAAACTTTGGTCTATCAGATAAAAAAATGAATTATCTAAATCGGTTCACAATTTGGCGGAGTATCGTGGAACATACCTAAAAACGGAAGAATTGAGACCTCCTCCTTTTTTTGAAGTAGGTTAAAAATTATTACAATTTCGTCAATCTTGTCTCGTCTCGAGGCTCGACCTGAAAGTCTCGGGACCCGAGACAACTAAATTTACAATAAACATACCTGGACTTCGAGACACGAGACGTACCCAAACCCTAGTGCATACATTCCGCTGGGCGGGGCGGGAGCGTTTCCGACTGTTTGCGAATCAGGTACTCACTATTGGTATGTACTATTGGAACTGCCCGTTCCAATAGTACATAACATTTATTGTGAAATAGTAACTGTAGTCGTAAGCAATTGTTAATTGATATAAAACTATAGGATGGTTAGAGTTGTTATAAATCTGGTAATAAGATATATATTTCTTCATACCTTTATCTAGAATCGTATATAGTTTCAGAAACACGATTTTATGATTTTGGCTCGACACTTTTTATTTTCGAAAATACCTCTAAAAATAAGAAATATCAAGATTATTCTTAAATGGAGATACATATACTATTAAAAATTGGTTTAATTAGTGGACACCAATAATATTTAGGATCGTATAGAAGCATTTTTTTAAAATCGCTATAGTTTTTGAATACGAAGTGATTTTGTGTTTTTTTTGCGTAATCGGCAAAATCGGTCTCGCTCCCGCGCGCGTCGTTTTCTCGTTGCTATCTCGCTTTAGCATAATTTTTCCGAGTATCGCCTTAACCATAACCACCTCACAGAGAGATGTAAGTATCTGATGTACAGTACAGACAATCCTTAAAGCTAAGTTATTTATTGTAATAATAAGGCATGACGTATCACTGAATAAATAATGTTAAAGAATAGGAACAAACTTTAAAGTAGGTTTAACAAAGAAACCGAGCGGAAATAATCTGACCGTATAAGGATACTAACGTAGAGTTCTTCTCCAATACCATATAGTTTTCCGGATTTGCTTTATCTAAGTACTTACTTATCAACCGACTTCAAAAAGGCTTTTATTAGTTTGACCCTTATGTACCTCTTCTATTATTACAATCTGGAGTTGTTTCATTTGATAGTCGATTAATTGCGAATGCTAAACTAAGCAAAATGCAATTAACTTCTTTGTGGAAAGATGTGTTTTGCAATATTTCCAAGGAAGACCCACATTCTAGTGAAGATGACCACTTCTTTCAATTATTTCAGCGTACCTTTACCAAACAAATGTACTTATAGGCAAAGCATTATTTTTTGGATTGGAATACATGTTTGAATTTTATATTTTGCATTTAGAAATTAATCTAGATTCCTCTGAAGAGGACTACACTGAACCGCAAAAAATGCACAGTTCAATAAAAAAATAAAACCTAGTTTACATAGGGGGACTGAAAATAAAAAAAAACGTCAATGATCAGTCAAGGCGAAATGCCAAGGCATAATATTGATAAAGTGAAGATAAAGGCATTGTTTTGTTCTATATCTATTTAATCTTTACTTATAGAAACATTAATATTGTCGCTATCTTAAACTTTGCCGTAGATTATCAACAAGAGCAAATGAGTATTGTATAAATTAAATGTATGTTAGTCCAGTCGGGTTGTTAGCTCGCACGGACCTTGTCCTCTCGTCGACATGGAGGGTGAACAAAATAATAATAACTGCATTGATAGTGATAAACAAGTAAACGAAGTTAGTGAAAATGACCAAAGCAGCAGAGACAGTCCAAAAGCACAGCGTCATTCTAGTGTTTCCTCCGACAGTAGTAGTGGCACGGAGAAAAAATCGAAAATTAGCAATTTGTGAGTTTTAGTGGAATTATTTTACACGATGTTCCATTTGTTACAGTGTTTTTATACGTATGATGTGCATGATTATCTAAAATATTAAGGGGCAAGTAATAAGTGCTTTCAAAAGGTAAAAAAAAACGACAAATTTGTATAAGTAGTTACCAATTTTAATTACCAAAATCTGTAGAATGCTAGTGCTAAGTATAATTTTAATGAATGAGTCAAGTATCAAATGCTAAAAACCATTAAAGTTCAGTCACATTTATCATAAGTTTTATATGAAAAAAGAAAAAAGTATTATATTAAAAGTATTATCACTCTGCACATTGTATTGTCTGTAATTACAAGTATAATTATTTGATTGGCTCCTAATATTTTTATTTATTTCTGTATCTACTATGCGATTAATATAAGAATAGGATAGGGATGCCGCCATGTTGTGACGTCAAGCTGTCAAAGTGCTGTCAAACTAACTTCACTTCACTTCAGTATGGTGTGCAAAAAAATAAATTTATCGTGGCTGATCATGTCATAGCTTACGATAAATAATGATGTTCGTGCAAACCAAAACATATGAAAAATTTGCAGATAATAATTATACAAATCATTAACTTGATTTTTTCGGAAAGTATAGGACTCATGAAAGTATGCTTGTACGAAAATGATCAGGTAATTTGAATCTCAATCAAATTAAATATTTGTGATATTTAACTGAAACCATTTTTTCATACATTGTTCTGATGCTTCAATAACACAGAATAAATTGAATTTTGATTCTATTTACTGGTTTAAGAATTTAAATAAAACAGGATTTCAGGTTATGAAAATAATTTAATAATCAACTTTACAATAAAATTGGTAAATTGGGGGTCTCGTGAAAAATTGTATTGGTCTATCATGGTAAAAGGATTGGCCAGCTAGAGTCTGCACGTTGTTAGATTCGTCAGAATCTAGCTGTTACCAGGGTGCGCCGGGTATCGGTATCACGGGGAACGATTCAATCTAGCCACTCGGGGAGGCGCCTTTCGTGAATCCGCCAATTGTAAATCATAACACAACACATTATGCTTGCTAATGCTATTCCACCTCTTCTATTCCACTTATTTGAGAATCATCGTCCCGCTGGTCTGAGCTGCTTCTGCAGCTGCTACTGCTACAAGGACATTGAAGACTTTTCCTTCTGACATTGCAAAGTACTGTAGAAATATATTCTAGTATTTTATCAAAGCTTTGAACAAATACCACATGTGTCCAAACATTTGTTCAAATGTTTGTGCTATGTCTGGCGCCGGCGGCATAACGAAGGGCATGAGCAGTAAAGTTAAGTACAAAGAAAAAGGGAAGCAGGTGGATATAAAAAATAAAAAACTTCGTTTTGAAAGTGGCAATACCCAAACCACCTTCTACCAAAAAAAAAAACTATTTTCATATTGATTTGCACTTTCTTGCGAACTGTACCTTTTCAGAGTGAAGTTTGTCAACAACCCGTCCTATTCTTATAATAATCGCATAGTACTTACCTACATCTGGTGAAATTTCTTGAAACGAAATGTATTTTTGTCAGAGATAGGAAAAATAACATCGATAAATAACAAATAACGTTATTATCAAATGCTGTCTGTGATAACAGATTTCGCTCGACCAGTCTCGTGAACCGTGTGAGGAGCAAAAAGAGCAAGAGCCCAGTGTTGGTGACCAATCCCACAGGAAACGGCTATGACAAGGCAATAGTTCCCGTCACAGGAGAAGTAAGATAATTATTTTTATTTATGAAACGCTTTCAGCCTGCGGCTTTGACCGCGTGAGTTAGACGATGTTTTTCTTTGGGAATGAGATAGTTTCCCGGGGCAAAAAGTAACCTATGTGCAATTCTTGACCAAAATTTAGCTCTGTACAAAATTTCATTCAGACCCTTTATTCGATTCACCGTTTTTGAGTAACAAACATCGAAACATTCAAACTTTCTCACTTATAATACTAAAAGATTATAAGATTCTGAAATCTTTCATTCACAAAGCTATTTTTATGAGAGGAATTACACTTCTAATATAAAAAATACAAGAATAGTCTCAAAGGAACCCGTCGAACATGGCGGATATATTATGGGTTCGCACCCCGAAAGGGCAAATGTTTCAGATAAGCACGAACTTTTGTCCCCGGCTCGAAAGATTATAAGAGCGCGCGTGTTTTGTTTGTTATTTAGTTTCAACTAAGACCTCTTTAGTGACTAACTTATTTTTTTAACACTCGCTTAAACGTTCAGACGAGTAAATACCTACTTACTCTTTTCGTTACAAAAAAGTTTTATTCATTTTTTCTAATACATTAAAATTAAATATCCATCGATATTTTTTCAAGAAGTGTCAAAAATAGCATAATTGAAAACAAAGCAATAATTTGAATATAAAATAGTGGTTTTATCAACTGCTGTTATCAATTTGTTCACCTCCTTTATGGACAATGACTTTTGTTTCTTTTATAAGTGTAACTACACAAAGGAATACAGTTCTTTCATAAGTTCGCTGACAAAGTGCTTGTTTAGTGGGAAATGGAGGTGGGAACGATGTGTTTAGTAAAAAAATATCTTTTGCAGATTAGTCCGATAAAAATATATAAACATTGGACTACTATAGTGACTGTGGTTCTGGTCGAAGCTAAAGGACTCCCTGTTCCGCCGAAAGATGGCTCTTCGCACAAACTCTACTGTAAAATTAGGTAAGTACGCAATACTTCATAATATTTACATTTCCAACATTTTAATTTAATTTCATAAAGAGTTGTACAGTTTGTTTTCAAAGTCTGTTGTTATTAAAAGGTGCAGTAAAGTTTTGTCAATCACGATGTTGTAACAATTATGTAAGTAATTATTTATTTAAAGTATTTATGAAAATTTGCATCGGGCAAGTGTCGATGCAATGCTGAAAATTATATATTTAGTTAGGTAGGTACTATGATAATGTCATGACTTTAGTTAATTTAAATATATTTACTTAATCAAAAATGTGGTATTCATGAAAACATTCATTGCTGTGGCACCCTGGCCTTCCTTATGAATGAATAAGGAGAATGGGCCATGACCCACCACGCGGGCCCTGTGCGGATTGATGGGTATTAACGACTGCAAATGCAGCCGGGACCAACGAATTAACGTGCCTTCCGAAGCACGGAGGAGATTATCACCTCGGAAAAGTTTTTGGTCACCCATCCAGTGACCTATTATTGCGAAAGTTGTTTAACCCGGCAGCAGGCGCTACCGGGTAAAAAACACCCAGAAGGTTATAAAAGTACATATATGTTTTTCTCTGGTACATGTAAAAGCTTGCCGCTTTCAGTACCTTTCTTCAGAGAAACAAGGAACACACTGACAATGACAACGCGGCTGCCCATTGGCGCCCCGCATAACGGAGGTGTGAGCAGAAAGCAATTTTCTGTAGTGTTTGTGATGTAGGTACCCCTAAATACTAAAGAATTTGAAGAGCTAGCATTTGCTAATTTTTTTAATTATTTTGAGTATTTTTCACTAAACAAGAATAAAACCAACTTACAAATAATAATAATAATACAAAGATTGATCATATTTCGGTGTTTTTGGTTTTTTAGAGACATGTGAAGTCAATTCACTAATACCCTTTTAATTACAAAAGTTCGAGTTTTTATGTTTGTTTGTAAGAATAGTTAATATATTTTATATTATTACCTATCCACAAAACTGAAGAAATAAATATGCTATTATTAAGATTTTGAGACAACCATCTTTTTTCCTAAAATTTTCTAATATTTAATGTACGCTCTCTAACTTCTATAAAATTTATCGTTTTATAGAACTACTAGGTATATTTTAAGAAAAAGGTTTAAATATACAAATTATGTAACAGAAAGTTAATAAAATAACCACTTTATTTAAATAACGTACATAGAAAATATGGGTGATTTTTACCCGGTAGCGACCTTTTGTGTTCTAAAATGAGGCGCGCCTCCCGCCTCTTGGTACCCTAACCTCAACGATCGCAGGTCGCGCTCGACCTAACCACTAACCACTGCGCCACGGGCTCTACCTCTGAAAACATTAACAAACAAAAACTTGTTAGAAGGAAATATAAAATGTAAACAAGTAACTAGTAAATGTAAATTACCTACTTATATCAAACCAGACATGCAATAAAACAAATAGATTGAAAGACAAAATTAGTTGGAGTCATAAGTAGGTATTATGTCGCAGGCGGATAGTTGAATCCGCCGGATAGTTATGTATAGCGGCAACAATTAAACAAATTGGGCTTATATTCGTCTTACACAGAATATTAGTTTCAAATTCGGTTAGGTTAGGTTAGGTTAGTTTGTGATCAAGCGATGAGCCGTTAACTTATGGGAAGATAAAATAGCTTACGGAAAAAAATATCGGCCTAGGCGTTTAATTAAATTGGAACACATAGATTACATTACAATGCTAGCTTTTACATTTCGTGACTTACATATTATTGTATTAAACAAAAATATATCTTGGTACTCACACATGATATTCCCTTCCGTCAGATGACAAACTCGGCATGACCTATTAAATAACCGTTGTACTAATATTTAAAAATTCTAGCATTGATAACCACAACAAATATGATTGTGCATTATCTGCACTGCACATTACCAACACTAATGGATAATACATAGTACAAAGTACCAACGCACGTAAACAATGCTTCTGTGTGTGCACGCACATGGCGAGCACATCAATAAAAAAATATAATTACTTAAAAAAATATTATGAGTAGGTAACTGTAACGTTGTGGGACGTAGAATTTAACACTTGATTGTATACTTAATACATTTTGATATCAATTTAAATTTAATCATACCTACTCTACATTTTGGAACAAGCAAGAGTTCTAAATTTTACCTTCCGACAAAGTACCCCGCAGCACAATGTATGAAAAAATGGTTTCAGTTAAATAACACGAAATTTTAATATGATTTAGATTCAACTTACCTGAATATTTTTGTAAAATCATACTTTCAACAGACTTATACTTTTCGAAATAATTAAGTTAACAATATGTATTTATCTGCTAGTTGTTCATATATTTTCTGTTAAACATACCTATCTACTTACTCTTTGTTATGCACATCATTCACGGAACCTATGACATGATTAGTGGCAATGTGAAATGCGTTATATTCATGCGTAATATCAGTTAGAATCTAATCATTATTGGAAGTAGGTAAATAGTACCTAAGTATTGAAAGTAATACATAAGATCAAATATATTTTATGATGACTCTTCCTAACTTTTAGTCCACCGAGCAAATCCTCATTCTTCTTCACAAAGGCTCACACGCCTCTACTCCACTAAGAAAACAGACCATGAAATGCTGAGAATCGACTCAATTATTTCGGAAAGTACAGGTTTGATGAAAGTATGCTTTTACAAAATTGATCAGGTAAGTTGAATCTAAATCATATTAAAATTTCGTGATATTTGACTGAAACCATTTTTTCATACATTGTGCTGCGGGGTACTTTGTCTCTTACGTTTTGATTTTTAAATTCACGTAATGTCAACTTCCAGTTGATTAATTATACGAAAAACATATATTAAAAAACCGGTCAAGAGCGAGTCGGACTCGCGCACCGAGGGCTCCGTACAATCATAAATATGAATAAATAAAAGTACTTAGTAGGTGAATGAATAAATAAAATGGTAGAGAATGCTTTTAGCGTTAAGCCCGCCTTTTGTACTCTACTTGATGTAACTGTACAATAAAGTTTAATAAATAAATAAATAAATAAAAGGTGAAAATGTTTTCATCGGCGAGGCTATATTCGTCAAAAATTTACGGTGTAGAATATTGCAATTTTAGGTCAGCGCCATCTCTTGACCGATAGTGGAACTAATGTAATTTTTGTTGGAGATTTCTGAAAAAGTTTACTATTTATATCATTGATTTATAGACATCGTTTTATTTTTCCTGTAATCCTAACATACCAAGGAATTTATAAGTACTACGTACATTATATACCTACACTTCTATCACATAAAATAATTTCAGATTTTTCTCTATGCAAACTTCGGAGGGGGAAAGGTATTTTTTTTAATTTTTCATCAAAAGTCAAAAACTATGCGGCCTAAGAAAAAAGGTTTTGTTTGAGAATGTGCAAGCAGCGCTATGAAAGATATTATGATTGGTAGGTACGCCATTGCCCTAGTAGCTCCACTTTTACAAGACAAGACAGGTTTAAAGAAGCCCTTTCAGTCTCTGTTGCAAAAAAATATAAATATTATTTTTTCTCTCTTACTTGCAAAATAGTTGGGCAAAGGATATCTAAAACTATTCCAAATTTCAAGTTGATAGCATTTGTAGTTCTCGAGATATCCAGTTGTGACAGACAGACAAAGTCGCGCCATCAAGGGTTCCTTTTTACCATTTTGGTTCGGAACCCTAAAAAAGGACGTGTTGCACCTGGCTGCTTATAAAAAACTAGCGATAACTTTGACGTACAATTTAAAATGATACTACTAATAAGTAGGCCATTTAAAGATTTTACTATTTTCCAATGTTGTTTTCCGATTCGCCGATCTAGTGATCCTATAAAACATTTTAAGAAGACAAATTTTAAAATATTTTGTTGATATAGGTTATCATAGCATTCGTCGTTGGTGGTATTTTATCAAATACTAATCTTACCACGTATTAAGTTTTACAAATAATACAAAAATAAAATTTAATTACGTTTTTACATGGCTATGGCATAATCATTTGTTGTGAAGCTAGATAAACGCTTGTGTTCATCTGATAAAGAAGTAAAATGCGTATTTTAATTTGGTAATAAATATCCAATTTACAAAATTATAGATAACGTTGCCAATGACATTGGACGAAGATCCTAGTGACGAAATTTTTTATCTAACTCCGGAATGAATAAGTAGGTACTCATTGGTTTTCATAATTAAAACATACAATACATAATACTGTACTTTCTTTGCAGTCAACCTGTGACTATGTACTTATATGGATGGGTCTTGTTTTAAGCGTATGAAAATTTTCATCAGATGCGTTTGGCCGTTTGAGTATTGAGTGTGATTGGGTACAAACAAACAAAATGGGATATTTCATACAGCAAAAGCTCTCGCTTGTCGTATGGATTATCGAGATATACCTAACTAGCTTTCCGCCCGCGTCTTCGCCCGCGTGGACTACACGACGTTATCCCGCGGGAATGTGATATTTTTCCGAGATAAAAAGTAGCCTATGTTCCTCTCCAGGCTACAAAGTATCTGTGTCCCAAATTTCAGCCTAATCCGTTCAGCCATTTTGGCGTGATTGAGTAACAAACATACAAACATCCAAACATCCAATCATCCAAATATCCAAACATCCAAACATCTAAACATCCAAACATCTAAACTTTCACATTTATAATATTAGTAGGACTAGCGGATCCTTGCGGTTTATGCATTTTGAAAATCCTGTTTGTGTATTTTGTAACAGCAACTTAGGCGCATAATTCTTTATTACGTAACGAATGTGTGCACAAACTCTAACAAATTTTGACATGTCGCTTGATTCACCCCTTATTATAAAACTAGGAGTGTATAGGAAAAATATGATAGTAAAAAACCACGAGCCCTATAAGTAGCTTTCAGGCGGGATTCAAACCCGCGCCTCCGGGAATCCGGCCCGATGCTCTGACCAACTAAGCTACCGAAAGGCCTACACGACTCGTCGAATTTGCTATCACTTGTTACGCTGTAGGCCAGCGTTGTTTCATCAATGTGAGGAAACCCTCGCATCCGAAAGAAACATTTTTACAAATGTTTAACAGTCGAAAGATGAAACAGCCATTAAATAATATTTTAAATCATTTTTATGTATTGCCATGCCCCCCCCCCCACCCCCCGGCACCCAATTTTACCTACATCCATCATTTACCATGTGAAATAAAGTAAGCTATGAGTGCCCCCCCCCCTGAACCAAATTTACCCCCCCCCCCCCCAACCAAACTCTGGATCCGGGTATAAATAAAACACATAAGTAGGTCATGCGCGTACGCAACCGCAACCCCTCACGGCAGTGATCATTTTATTGCATGTTGAAAAGAATATACCTAGTCACTTACATCTTGGACCTAGACCTAGACCTTGGAACTTTAGAACTACGCTCGCATTAGTAAGACAATTTGTACGGAAACCTATAATTTGCTTTGAACTGGAAAACCCCAATATTATTAATCTTACTACTTCTTATCAAATGATTGGTATAGGTTTTGACTGTTTGTAAGAATTTCTTTGTTAAAATACATTGGGAAAGGAGCTACGACCTGACAGTCCCCGTTGTTATTATTATTATCGTCCAGAAATAAAGATGTATCAAATAAGTATATAGAGTAACAAAAACAAAGTGATGAAACCATTGTTGTTGGGACAAAGCAAGCGTTTAAACGCTGAGAGGTAGTTAGTCAGAGTCCAAAGTTTCTAGGACGTCGTACCTACAGAGATTTAATGTTTCAAATCCGGTTCACATGTAATTGTTATCGGTTCGATTATTATCAATATATGAATTACTGAAAGATTAAGTGTATACCTACATGAAATGTATGCAGGAAAAATTGTAATTAAAAAAAACATCAGCCCTATCAGTATGTTTTCGGAATGGATTCGAATCCGGAACTTTGGAGGTTGAGGACTTTGGAGGAACTTTAAACGGATAGTGGTGAAAAGCATAGAGCAGAAAGAGAGTGAGCGTATTGAAAAATTGTTTGGGTTGCAGTTGTAGAAATGATCACATTATGAAGAAATTCTAATGTATCAAAAACATAGATATAGTAGTAGGTAGAGCTTGGGTAGAGGTAATTAACTATGCCTCGGCTTTAAGGCATATCTATCTAATGATCTAATCTATTTATGCTATGCAATATTTTTCCAACAGTGGTACACTTTAGTAGATTTCATTACAAGTGCGGAAAGCCTGTCATTGCAAAGAGTTCCGACAAATGTCTACCCGAGCCGAGGCGCAGCCGAAGGTGAGGGTTGACAGTCGGAACAAGTTGCAATGACGGTTCCGCACGTGTACTGAACAACTATTTTTAATACAGTTGCGAAAAAATTAAGCAATTTAATGAAATAATAAAACACAATAAACTCAACTAACTAATCGTAAAAGAATATAAGCAGAGACTTTTTTTTGTTTTCTTCACCCATTCTGGGTTGGCAAAGGAAACTATGATCATACAGCCAAGGCTTCAGTAGAATTTTTTTATTGATATGAAATGAAAATTAAATTAAATGAGATGAAATGAAATGAAACCTAACAAAAGCAATCCGAATCCTACAGGAGCGCCTTTCCTTATTTCTCTCTTTTACCACATCGTTTTCCATTAAAGCACTAATTCCACCATACTAAGTACATACCACAATAAAAACCAGAAAAAACTAATTTAGAAAATAAAGAAATAAGGTCCCTCATTTTCTTTTCAGTTACTTGCGCAAACTCCTAAAAGCAGATACTATGGTAAATAGTGCACGTCATACCATATTTAGTAATCTGTGGTCATACAGCCAATTTTATGTATTTTTAATATTTATAAATTTAATTTGGCCGATACTAATATTAATTTAATGTTAAAATTTTAATTAAAATTACTTTTAAATCTGATATTGAAACGAATTATTAGTAGCTTCTTTTTAGAAATACTTGCATGAATCATAAAAACTTCTAAGTTTTTTTTTTGTAAAAACTTCGTGGTTGGTTTTTTATTTTTAATAGACAATATTTTGACAGTTGGGAAAGAAAACGCACGAGTTCGGGAAAGGTAAAGAAAAAGTTCGAGTGTGTAATAGCCCACATCCCGAACGCTATACGTCCCTGCAATACGCCACTTTTTGAGCAACTGTATTAAAAAATAAATTACCTTATCACGTAGAGCCAGTGAAAAGATTTAAATGAATGAAACTCGATTATGCTGACTAATTCCACCTCCTCCTGGAAAATATTTTTTAATACAGTTGCTCAAAAAGTGGCGTATTACAGGGACGTATAGCGTTCGGGATGTGGGCTATTACACACTCGAACTTTTTCTTTACCTTTCCCGAACTCGTGCGTTTTCTTTCCCAACTGTCAAAATATTGTCTATTAAAAAGAAAAAACAAACCACGAAGTTTTTACAAAAAAAAAACATAAAAGTTTTTAATGATTTATGCAAATATTTCTAAAAAGAAGCAACTAATTTGTTTCAATATCAGATTTAAAAGTAATTTTAATTTTACATTAAATTAATTTATGAATATAAAAAATATATAAAATTGGCTGTATGACCACAGATTACTAAATATGGTATGACGTGCACTATTTACCATAGTATCTGCATATATAGGAGTTTGCGCAAGTAAGTGAAAAGAAAATGAGGGACCTTATTTCTTAATTTTCTAAATTAGTTTTTTCTGGTTTTTATTGTGGTAGATACTTAGTATGGTGGAATTAGTGCAATAATGTGGCTTTAATGGAAAACGATGTGGTAAAAAAGAGAAATAAGGAAAGGCGCTCCTGTAGGATTCGGATTGCTTTTGTTAGGTTTCATTTCATTTCATCTCATTTAGTTTTATTTTCATTTCATATAAATAAAAAAATTCTACTGAAGCCTTGGCTGTATGATCATAGTTTTCTTTTGCCAACCCAGAATGGGTGAAGAAAACAAAAAAAAAGTCGATTTTACGATTAGTTAGTTGAGTTTGTTGTGTTTTATTATTTTATTAAATTGCTTCATTTTTTCGCAACTGTATTAAAAATAGTTGTTCAGTACACGTGCGGAACCGTCATTGCAACTTGTTCCGACTGTCAACCCTCACCTTCGGCTGCGCCTCGGCTCGGGTAGACATTTGTCGGAACTCTTTGCAATGACAGGCTTTCCGCACTTGTAATGAAATATACTATTTTAATACAGTTGCTCAAAAAGTGGCGTATTGCAGGGACGTATAGCGTTCGGGATGTGGGCTATTACACACTCGAGCTTTTTCTTAACCTTTCCCGAACTCGTGCGTTTTCTTTCCCAACTGTCAAAATAATGTCTAATAAAAAGAAAAAACCAACCACGAAGTTTTTACAAAAAAAAATCTTAGAAGTTTTTATGATTCATGCAAGTATTTCTAAAAAGAAGCTACTAATAATTTGTTTCAATATCAGATTTAAAAGTAATTTTAATTAAAATTTTACCATTAAATTAATATTAGTATCGGCCAAATTAAATTTATAAATATAAAAAAGTTGGCTGTATGACGTGCATTGCCATAGTCTCTGCTTATAGGAGTTTGCGCGGGTAAGTGAAAAGAAAATGAGGGACCTTATTTCTTAATTTTCTAAATTCGTTTTTTCTGGTTTTTATTGTGGTAGGTACTTAGTATGGTGGAATTATTGCAATAATGTGCCTTTAATGGAAAACGATGTAGTAAAAGTGAGAAATAAGGAAAGGCGCTCCTGTAGGATCCGGATTGCTTTTGGTAGGTTAGGTTTCATTTCATTTCATCTCATTTAATTTCATTTTCATTTAATATCAAAAAAAACTACTGAAGACTTGGCTGTATGGTCATAGTTACCTTTTCCTACCCAGAATGGGTGAAGAAAACAAAAAAAAAGAAAAAAAAGAAGAAAAGAAAACTCCGCATATTCTTTTACGATTAGTTAGTTGAGTTTATTGTGTTTTTATTATTTTATTAAATTGCTTAATTTTTTCGCAACTGTATTAAAAATAGATGTTCAGTACACGTGCGGAACAGTCATTGCAACTTGTTCCGACTGTCAACCCTCACCTTCGGCTGCGCCTCGGCTCGGGTAGACATTTGTCGGAACTCTTTGCAATGACAGGCTTTCCGCACTCGTATTGAAATAGTAGATTTCATTACAAGTGCGGAAAGCATGTCATTGCAAAGAGTTCCGACAAATGTCTACCCGAGCCGAGGCGCAGCCGAAGGTGAGGGTTGACAGTCGGAACAAGTTGCAATGACGGTTCCGCACGTGTACTGAACAACTATTTTTAATACAGTTGCGAAAAAATTAAGCAATTTAATAAAATAATAAAACACAATAAACTCCACTAACTAATCGTAAAAGAATATAAGCAGAGACTTTTTTTTTGTTTTCTTCACCCATTCTGGGTTGGCAAAGGAAACTATGATCATACAGCCAAGGCTTCAGTAGAATTTTTTTATTGATATGAAATGAAAATTAAATTAAATGAGATGAAATGAAATGAAACCTAACAAAAGCAATCCGAACCCTACAGGAGCGCCTTTCCTTATTTCTCTCTTTTACCACATCGTTTTCCATTAAAGCCACATTATTGCACTAATTCCACCATACTAAGTACCTACCACAATAAAAACCAGAAAAAACTAATTTAGAAAATTACGAAATAAGGTCCCTCATTTTCTTTTCACTTACTTGCGCAAACTCCTTTAAGCAGATACTATGGTAAATATCGCACGTCATACCATATTTAGTAATCTGTGGTCATACAGCCAATTTTATGTATTTTCTAAATTCATAAATTTAATTTGGCCGATACTGTTCACGCCGCGCGTGATTCATTCATTCACGTTCATTCGTGGGTGCGCCGCCAACCACCGTCCGCGCAACTCGCGATCAGTCCGCCGTAAGCAGCCGTGAGGCAAGTTTGTGTGTTTCTGTAACGACGTGCCGCGCCAGTTACCTACCCGTATCGTGACCGAGATCTCGAGCGTTTTGCACCTAGGAGCGCCCGGTCCGGGTACGGACTTGTGACCCGTGTGTGTTCGCTTTGAAAAGCGCCGGGAAAGTTTTAGCTGCCTATTAGGGCATTGTGTAGTTATAAGGGTGTTAGCTGTAAGAGTTTCCCATCGGGGGTTGTGTGGAGATCGTTTTGCCAGGCGCGCGCCGGCGAGACAACGTTCAGCCCCCCTGGATTACGGACACTATTTTCTAGTAAGGTAGGACTAGCTTAATTTACTTAATTTTGCATGAGAAACCTTCGTTTCAATAAACTGTGGAACACAGTAGATGTGGTCATCACAATTGTGCGTGATCATATTTTTGGTAGCAGAGCTTAGTTGATATAATTAATTTTCATATTAAAATTAACTACATAAAATTTCATAGTAAAAATAAAAAGCGTACCTAAAAAGCGTACCTAAAAATTATTTTTTTTTGTTGAAATCTCGAGGGTATTTGAAGATCCCGAGACGATTTGAAGTACTAAGAAATTGTTCTAGTAAATTCTCGAAGTGAATGTTTCTCACTTGGTGGATCCGATAATAGATAGACACTTATATAATTGTTGTCACATACTAGTGATTTGATACGAGTTTACTCGCCTAGATGTGTATATTTTTTTTGTGTGTCCGGATTTATTTGACGAATAGTTCGTTCGAAAGTGTGTTTATTAGTACCACATACTAGTGATTTGATACGAGTTTACTCGCCTAGATGTGTATATTTTTTTTGTGTGTCCGGATTTATTTGACGAATAGTTTCGTTCGAAAGTGTTGTTTATTAGTACCACATACTAGTGTTTGTTCCGAGTCCGCTTGCCTAGTTAAAAAAGTGGAACTAGTTTTAATTATTAGTAGTATTAAATTACGAGTATTATTATTAAAAATAGTTTTGTTTTCGTTTGTTGATAACGGTTTAGTAGTTGATTTGCGAGGTTGACTTGGCCGTGCCGTTATGCCATACCGTTAATCCTATACGTTTTGTTTATACCGTTATATTGTTAGCCCTTGAAATTGGTAAGTTGCTAATAATTTATGAAAATAGTAGGGTCCGTGTATGTCGTCCGAATTTTAATTGTGTTTTATATTATCGTGACGCGACCTATTTCTATTGTTTTTTTTTGTTGATGTTTGCCACTTTTATATTTCTTTGTTTGCTTTGTTTATTAAACGGATTATAAATGGCTCCTACGAATCCGGCCGCCGTATCCAGGGCTGGCATCCAAGGAGCTTTGCGTTGGCTTGCTTGTGCGGTCACATTAATAGACCGAGCCGACCGGGTAGGCGCGTTGCTAGCTCGGTATGGCGGGCTGGCAGCTCGGCTGCAAGACCTGGAGCGCCACGCCATGGAGTGTCGCGCGTATTACTTAGAGAACCCCCCAGCTGATGATGCCGTGTCGGAACAGCTGGAGCAGGATGTAGCCCAGGCCTATGAGCTGGCTGACCAGTTCACGGAGGCGGCTGAGAGGGCCCTGGCTGTTCGGAAGGGGGAGCCGGTTTTGAGCGGGGAGGTCAAACCTACCCCGACGGCGTTGCTAGGCCGATTGCCTACTTTGGAGATTCCCACTTTTAATGGGGATCTGTCAGCCTGGATGGGCTACATTAATTTGTTTGACAGTTTGGTGGATTCACGACGGGACTTATCCCCTAGCGAGAAGTTGGCCTATTTGCGCTCCTCCCTGCGAGGAGAGGCCAGCGCGGTAATCCAGCACCTGCTCATCAGCGACGACAACTACCAGGTGGCTCGCCAGCTTCTGGTTAGCAGGTACCAGAATGTCCGGTTACTGGCGGACACCCACGTGGCCACGATTTTGGCCCTCCCGCGAATCACGCGGGTACACCTGTTACGGAGGGAGTTGCTGAACCCGCTACTGTCAGCGGTCAACTCCCTAAGGCGATTGGACCTGCCGGTGGATCAGTGGTCCTTTGTACTGCTGCACATAGTCCTCGCCAAATTGCCCGCTGAAATGAAGGGGCGTTTCGAGCAGAGGTACGGAGGCGACAGCGCCTCGTATCTCCCGCCCTTCGCGGACCTCCTTCGTTTTTTGGAGGACGAATGTAGGGTGACGGACCACCTGGAGCCCGCCCCGGTTCCAGGTGTTGGTCGTATGGTGGCGGCGAGGGAACAGCCCCGTCGCCCGACCAATCGCTATGCTGCCTTCCAGCAGTCCCCTCCCCCCGCACCGAGTGAGCGGTGCAGGTATTGCAGGGGAGATAGGCACATGGTGCACGAATGTGCCAAATTTAGAGGCCTCCGCCCAGAGGGACGGAGGGCCGTTGCAAGACAGCGCCAATGGTGCTATAGGTGTTTGGGGGGACACATGCAGTCGGCGTGTCCCCAGACAGAGGATTGTCGTCTTTGCGGAGGGAGGCATCACCCCCTCCTTTGTTTGGACCGCAAGGACGCCGGGAGCGACCGGGGTTCGAATTCCTCGCGCACGGGCGGGGGCCCGGCAGCCCGGAACCGGTCCCCTAGAGATTCGGCGGGGCTTAGCCCCCCCGTTCAGTCCCCCCCGGAGAGGGGGAACTATAGGAGAGACGCCCCCGCCACGGGCGGGGGTAGGGGGGTACCACAAGAGTACGCCACGGTGGCGATGGGCACGGGCCCTATTTGCTACTCCCCCCCCCTAATGGAGAGGCCTCGATTGGGGTACTATGTACCGAGGCACGCCCCACACGGGTATTACCCTGCACCTAGGAGTGCTGTTGGTCGGGGCCAGTATGTACCCGATTGGGACCCGCTCGCCCGGTACGAGCGTCCCACATTTGGCGCGCCGACTCAGGCGCGAGGGGGACAAGTACCCCCCCAAAATTTTTAATGGCGCCCCTGTCGGACCCAACCACCCCTCCGGAGCTTGTGCTGTTGCCAACAGCCTCCGTGAATGTTTGGGGACCTAAGGGCAATGTTGTCACGGTGCGTGCCCTTTTGGACTCAGGTGCCCAGGGGTGCATAATGTCCAGGTGGCTTGTCCGACAGCTGGGTCTTTTGCTTGTGCCGCATCACGAAGCGGTACGGGGGGTGGGAGACTCGCGGATCCCTGATCCGATTGGTCGAGTTGAGTTCTCCTTCTCCCCCCACTTCGCGCCAAGGCCGAAGATCGGTGCTTCGGCGATAGTCTTTGATAAGGTGGTTGGACCACTCCCGCAAGTGCGAGTGCCGCCATCCACGATTGAGCTGACGTCTGGACTGGCTTTGGCTGATCCTTCCTTCCACCGACCGGGCCCAATACACTTGTTGATTGGTGCGGATGTCCTCGGTCGTGTACTGTGTGGAAGCAAGCGAGTTTTACAGACAGCCGATCTTGTCGCCTTGTCCTCGTCGCTGGGTCATGTGGTGATGGGAAAGGTACCACAGACACCAGAGACCCCGTCGGTAGACCGCCAGACCATTGTCGGTTCTACTTTGTCCGACGTTCTCCAAAAGTTTTGGGAGGTGGAGGAACCTCCCACTGCCAAGCGGTTGGATCCGTTAGCCGAGGAGTGCGAATTGTTCTACCAGAACAACACTGGGCGCCTCCTCTCGGGTCGCTTGATTACCCGCTTGCCCTTCTTGGCGGTTCGCCCTCCTTTAGGGAGCTCCCGACCGATGGCCGAGAAGAGATTGTTGTCCATGGAGCGTAGGATGGCCAGGGATCCCGCATTCAAGGAGAAGTATATAGACTTCATGCGGGAGTATTTGGACCTTGGGCACATGTCCATCTCGCAGTTGGACTGGCGTAATGTGGAACATTACTTCCTGCCACACCACGCTGTTTTGAAGACTTCCAATGGGAAGATCCGCGTGGTCTTTGATGGTTCAGCGCCCACGTCAACCGGAGTGTCGTTTAATCAGTGTCTGCATGCGGGGCCGAAGTTGCATCACGATGTCTGTGATGTTTTGACCAACTTCCGCCGGCACGCTGTCGTCTTTGTGGCCGATATCCGCATGATGTTCAGACAGACCGTGATTCACCCGGAGGATAGACGATACCAGCTCATCCTTTGGCGTGAGGATCCCCAGGATCCGATGTTGGCTTACGAGCTGAACACCAACACTTATGGTTTGCGGTCGAGCCCCTTTGTGGCGATCCGTTCGCTTTTGGAGCTCGCAGAGCGCGAACGGCTACGCTATCCCCGGGCATCTGCTCTTATTGAGGGGGGGGCCTTATTTGTCGACGATATCTGCACGGGGGCCTCGAGCTTAGATGAGGCTTTCGTCTTACGTGATGAGCTGATTGCGCTCTTGAGGGCTGGTGGCTATGAGTTGCGGAAGTGGCTGTCTAACTCACCGGACCTATTGGCAGATTTGCCTAAGGACCACCAGCAAGAGCCGCTCCTCTTTGAAAATCCGGAGACTCCAGACATGCTGTCTGTTTTGGGAGTCCAGTATCGACCAGTCCCGGATTTGTTCACATATAGATTGGAACTGCCAGACCCAAAGGTCTGGACTAAACGCACGGTGCTGTCTACTGTAGCCCGTACCTTTGATCCGAACGGTTGGCTCAGCCCTGTAGTGTTTTCGATGAAGTGCTTCCTACAGGAGCTCTGGGCTGCGGAATTGTCATGGGATGAGCCCCTCTCTGGTAGCCTCCTACGAGAGTGGGTGAGGTTCGTGTCATCCCTACCCGACGTCAATCGGGTTTGTATACCGAGGCAAATGCTGCCTTCGGGAAAGTTTAAAGCCTCCCTGCACGGCTTTTGTGACGCGTCCGAAAGCGGATACGCGGCAGCCGTTTACATCCGAACGGTGGATGCAGCAGGCGTTGTCGCCGTACACTTAGTTACGGCCAAGAGTAAGGTCGCCCCCCTTCGGACTAGGCTAACCATTCCGAAGTTGGAGTTGTCCGGCGCCACTCTCTTAGTACGGCTACTCAATCATGTTGCCGACACCTTGGGAAACGGTGTCGACTTGGAGTCGATATTTGCGTGGTCTGACAGCCAGGTCGTCCTTTGTTGGCTGAAGAGTTCAGTCCACACCCTTGAGGTTTTTGTGGCCAACCGGGTCTCACAAATTCAGACTTCAAAGGCCCCGTTGATTTGGCGCCACGTACCGGGCGAACTGAACCCCGCAGATTGTGCCTCCCGCGGCTGCGAGGCGCCTGAGTTAGTGGACCACCACCTATGGTGGAGTCCATCATGGTTGTTACGGCCTGAGCGCTCATGGCCTGCCACCCCTGCTGTGGCCAGAGTCCCAGACCTAGACATGCGTGTTCACGCCGTGGAGACGGTGGCGGCTCCGCAGATGGAGTTTTTGTTAGACCGCTACAGTTCTCTTGATAAGTTGCTCGGCGTGACTGCTTGGATGAGGCGCTTTGTGCGAAATTGTCGCCAGCCTCAGGAGAAATCGTTGTCTCCGGTCCTCGCCCCACAAGAGCGGCAAGACGCTCTGTTGCATTGGTTGCGAGTGACGCAACAGCGAGAGTTTGAACCGGAGCTGAAAGCCCTGCGCTCAAGTAAGTCCAAGTTGAAGGGACCCTTGGTGCGGTTGAATCCCTTCTTGGACAGTACCGGATTGCTGCGTGTCGGAGGTAGGCTCAGACATGCCAACCTGCCGTACGGATCACGCCACCCTTTGTTGCTCCCCAAGGATGGACCGTTAGTTAGACTGTTAATTACAGACCGACATGTAAAAAATGCTCATGCCGGTTGTAATGCTTTGACCGCGCTCCTCCAACGAGAGTTCTGGATTTTGTCAGCGCGGAGAATAATCCGATCCGTTATTTTTCGTTGTCTCCCGTGTTATCGTTTGCGCGCCGATACGATGCAGCCCCAGATGGGTGATTTGCCTGCCGATCGAGTGAACGAATCGATGCCCTTCTCAGGAGTTGGAACGGATTTTGCGGGGCCATTTACCGTTAAGACATCGCGGCTTCGTAATGCTAGAACGGAAAAGGCTTACTTGTGTGTATTTGTTTGTTTGGCCACTAAAGCGGTCCACCTGGAGGTGGTTAGTGCCCTCACCACAGAAGCCTTTGTAGCCACGTTGAATCGTTTTGTGTCTCGCCGCGGAATGCCGTCGTTAATCAGGTCCGATTGTGGAACCAATTTCAAGGGCACCGATAGGTATTTAAAGGAAGTTTGTGAATTTTTGGATAGGAATAATTTTGAGATCGGATCCACACTCTCTCGCAGAGGGGTACGATGGCAGTACTCCCCGCCATCCTGCCCCCACTGGGGAGGGATTTTTGAAGCAACTGTAAAGGCCGCTAAAACTCACCTTCGTCGCGTTATTGGGGAGACGGTCCTCACGTTTGAGGAACTCGCGACCGTATTTTGTAAGGTTGAGGCGGTCCTCAACTCGCGTCCGTTGTGTCCGTTGTCTTCGGACGCGAATGATTTAGAGGCCCTTACGCCGGGCCATTTTTTGATTGGCAGACCGCTTAACGCCTTGCCGGAATATCCTTATTCCGAAGTGCCCTCCGGACGGCTCTCGCGATTTGAATTGCTCCAGCAGCTTACGCAGAGTTTTTGGCGCCGTTGGCATCTGGAGTATTTGCACATTTTGCAGCAACGCGTTAAATGGTCGGATAGGACGACCCCACCCAAGACCGGAGACCTCGTGTTGGTAAAGGATCCAAACCTGCCGCCCCTCCGCTGGCGTTTAGGACGCATTGTTCAGCTTCATCCGGGGTCGGATGGTGTGCCCAGGTTTGCCGAGGTCCTGGTGGGGGACTCTGTTTTGAAGCGAGCGATCGCTACCCTCTCTCGCCTGCCCTTAGATTGAGTTGGCGGACAGTTTGCTACTGTCCGGGACGGGGGGATGTTCACGCCGCGCGTGATTCATTCATTCACGTTCATTCGTGGGTGCGCCGCCAACCACCGTCCGCGCAACTCGCGATCAGTCCGCCGTAAGCAGCCGTGAGGCAAGTTTGTGTGTTTCTGTAACGACGTGCCGCGCCAGTTACCTACCCGTATCGTGACCGAGATCTCGAGCGTTTTGCACCTAGGAGCGCCCGGTCCGGGTACGGACTTGTGACCCGTGTGTGTTCGCTTTGAAAAGCGCCGGGAAAGTTTTAGCTGCCTATTAGGGCATTGTGTAGTTATAAGGGTGTTAGCTGTAAGAGTTTCCCATCGGGGGTTGTGTGGAGATCGTTTTGCCAGGCGCGCGCCGGCGAGACAACGTTCAGCCCCCCTGGATTACGGACACTATTTTCTAGTAAGGTAGGACTAGCTTAATTTACTTAATTTTGCATGAGAAACCTTCGTTTCAATAAACTGTGGAACACAGTAGATGTGGTCATCACAATTGTGCGTGATCAGATACTAATATTAATTTTTTAATACAGTTGCTCAAAAAGTGGCGTATTGCAGGGACGTATAGCGTTCGGGATGTGGGCTATTACACACTCGAACTTTTTCTTTACCTTTCCCGAACTCGTGCGTTTTCTTTCCCAACTGTCAAAATATTGTCTATTAAAAAGAAAAAACCAACCACGAAGTTTTTACAAAAAAAAAATCATAGAAGTTTTTGTGATTCATGCAAATATTTCTAAAAATAAGCTACTAATTTGTTTCAATATCAGATTTAAAAGTAATTTTAATTATACATTAAATTAATATTAGTATCGGCCAAATTAAATTTATGAATATAAAAAATACATAAAATTGGCTGTATGACCACAGATTACTAAATATGGTATGACGTGTACTATTTACCATAGTATCTGCTTATAGGAGTTTGCGCAAGTAAGTGAAAAGAAAATGAGGGACCTTATTTCTTAATTTTCTAAATTAGTTTTTTCTGGTTTTTATAGTGGTAGGTACTTAGTATGGTGGAATTAGTACTTGAATGGAAAACGATGTGGTAAAAGAGAGAAATAAGGACAGGCGCTCCTGTAGGATTCGGATTGCTTTTGTTAGGTTTCATTTCATTTCATCTCATTTAATTTAATTTTCATTTCATATCAATAAAAAAATTCTACTGAAGCCTTGGCTGTATGATCATAGTTTCCTTTGCCAACCCAGAATGGGTGAAGAAAATAAAAAAAAAGTCTCTGCTTATATTCTTTTACGATTAGTTAGTTGAGTTTATTGTGTTTTATTATTTTATTAAATTGCTTAATTTTTTCGCAACTGTATTAAAAATAGTTGTTCAGTACACGTGCGGAACCGTCATTGCAACTTGTTCCGACTGTCAACCCTCACCTTCGGCTGCGCCTCGGCTCGGGTAGACATTTGTCGGAACTCTTTGCAATGACAGGCTTTCCGCACTTGTAATGAAATCTACTATAATGTATAATTAAAATTACTTTTAAATCTGATATTGAAACAAATTAGTAGCTTCTTTTTAGAAATATTTGCATGAATCATAAAAACTTCTATGATTTTTTTTAGTAAAAACTTCGTGGTTGGTTTTTCTTTTTAATAGACAATATTTTGACAGTTGGGAAAGAAAACGCACGAGTTCGGGAAAGGTAAAGAAAAAGTTCGAGTGTGTAATAGCCCACATCCCGAACGCTATACGTCCCTGCAATACGCCACTTTTTGAGCAACTGTATTAAAATATACTATTTCATTCATCCTTTTGATTTTTGTAATATGAAAACACGTGCTAAAAGTGACGTCACGATTTTTGTTATCAGGAATTCATTGTTAGGCATTAAAATTGTTTGATACTAATAGGGCAGTAAATCATGATTAAAGTTGGGTAAAACATTTTTTAAATCAATGATTTTACGTATGTATTGAACAGGATATACCTATATCCCAAAACAAAAGTTGGTTATTTTTCTAATTTTTTTCCTGTAAGTAATTTCCTTTCGTGCCAAATCTATCTAGCGTAATGTAAAAGATCCTATGATGCAAAAAAAATAACTTTTATTCCTAAATTATGTAGCCCTAAGCAGTCCAGTCACGGATGCAGATGCACTTGTCGATCGAGTCTATGATTAGATTAGTTAGATATTTATGATTTGACCATTTGACTCATAATTATTATGAGTAACTGTTAGTTATAAATAAATATTAGATTTATAATTAAAGCAAATAAACTTTAACCACCTCGATACATAAGTCTACGTAACAACAATAATAATGTAATCATTCTTGGCCAAGGTACAGTCGGTCGGTGGGTTCGTATGTCATTCAAATGTAAATGTTGGGGAGCAAAGGTTCTCTTCTTTGTTTTCAAGTAATTTTATACTGACTTAGGACAGTAATTAAGGGGTCTGGCGTTATTAATTACTTATTTAAAGTTAATGAATGATTAAAAATAGTACCTAGTATATTTTAACCCATAAATTAATCAATTGATTCGAAAAAGAACTGAGAACATGTGCCCGCTCGGAATTATTTTGAATTTCCAATCGGATGAATTTTGAGGTATGATGATATAAGTGTATCTCTACTAACATTAAAATTAATTGAAAAATGGAAAATGAAGTATTCAGAAAAAATCGACCCGTCTCACAACCAGCTCCGACGGGACTCGAACCCACGACCTTTCGCTATCCGGGCGACTGCTCTAACCACTGAGCTACGGAGTCGTTTCAACCATAAAAATTGCATTGTGAATGCAAAAAAGTAAAAATTTAAATAACTTAAAATTAGTTCTTTAATGATCGGAGAGATTTTATAATGGTAAAAACGAATCGTGGGTCATACTACAAAAAAAACACAACATGTTACGGATGAAAGACCAATTTGTGATTCGTTCCGCGGTAGAGTTCTAGAAAAATATGTTGCAGCAGTACTTAGGTATTTTAATCATTAACATTTTATGTAAATTAGTGTTTTTTGTTTTATCGATTTGTATCAAAACTTTTTCATTAGCGGACAATTAATAGGTTAGGTACCTAGAACGGCTAAACAGTATTTTCATAAAGTTTTCCAAATAAACCCGTAAAATTTCCCTGTTTCAGATTAGGGTCAGAAAGTTTCCAATCGAAGTCGGTCCCAAACACAACACACCCGGAATGGAAGGAGAGGTTCCAGTTGCACCTGCACAGCGACAATTTGATGAAGCTGTCCTTATGGGATACGGGAAAGCAGAAAAATTTCATGGGCAGGTACTTAAGGCAGTTTTTATTTTTCCGGTTCATCTTTGCATAGAAAATAGGTATTTTTGTTTATATAACATTAAAATAATGAAAACCCTTGCTGGTATATCGTGGTATAGCGCCTCTTTAGCCTTGCTATTTTCACTTCTTCACTGCGTCCGTAACTAACTACATAAGATTTTCATTAAAAACTCAAGTAACTACCTAGTTCTCTTATGAAACTTGTAGAATTACATGTGCTATCTACTGTAAATGATTGATTGGAAACCTAAGTTTTAGAGAATAGGCAATTAGACATCATATATTGACCCTCATTTCTGGCTAACGAAGTAATTTTTTTCAGCACTGTCCTCGATCTAACCCGTCTTGAGCGCGAGCGTACCCACGAGGTGTGGCAACACCTGGACGACGGGTTCGGCACGGTGCACTTCTCTGTGACTTTATGCAACGTCAGGGACAAACCCGCGGGAGAGTTGCAGCCTTGCCTCAGCGAGGGCGTCATACGCGCTAAGCATGTAGGTATTAGCTTAGACCAAGATTGCAAAAACCCACGAGGTGTGGCAGCATCAGCAAGCGTAGCATGACAAACCCGAGAAGAGTTTTGTCTACCTCGAAAGTCTATTCCTAATTGACAGCCGAACAATAGGTTTGTCTACGATAAAATGTCATTTTTGACGTTTCGATATACCTAGACAAAACCTTTCTCGAGTTCATCATGCTACCCGTGCTGAACGACGGGTTTGGCACGGTGCACTTCTCCGTGACGCTGTGCAACGTCAGGGACAAACCCGCGGGAGAGTTCAAGCCGTGCCTCAGCGAGGGCGCCATACGTGCTAAGCATATATAGGTACTATCCCACCAGGATTGCAAAAGCATCGACGAGGTGTGGCAGCACCTGGTCGACGGGTTCGGACGGTGAACTTCTCTGTAACTCTGTTCAACGTCAGGGACAAGTCCGCGGGAGAGTTGGAGCCTTGCAAGGGAGTCATACAGGCTAAAAATGTAGGCATTATTACTTACCGATATTAATAATTTCTTCTTAGATTTATCGCAGCTTCTGTGGGCGCATGCTCATGAGTTCATGACGATAGCTAAACTATCAATTTCCATTCTCGATCAAAACAGTATTTACATTATCGGACTGGAATGATTATTCTGGTTTAGATTATTGGTAACGACATACCTGGATTATATTTTGTGGCGAAAGTATAGGGGTGCAAAAAGTTCTTACCAATTTTTGTTATTATCTTACCAAGTTTTTAATTCTTTTCTTAAACGAAATCTAGAACAGGTTGTGATTGTTGCATTCTTAATCTACATTTTGTTACAGGCTATACACAGTCTAAAGAGCGACTGGAAGTTGGTTGGGCAAGTGTATGTGAAAGTGATCGGAGCCAAGGGACTGAGTGGAAGGCCTCAAGCATATTGCACCCTAGAGCTTGACAATGAAAGAGTTCAGACGCATAACGCGAGTAGCAGTTCAGAACCCGTGTGGAACAAGAGCTATGTATTGTAAGTATCTTTTGTAATATTATGAATGTGAAAGTAACTATTACCACAGATTACTAAATATTTACTCTATTACCTTAACACCAATTTCAATAAGTTATGGTCTAGAGAAAAACAGCATATCTTTTATTGAGCTTTTCCAGGTTTTACGACTTTTACAACTTTAATTTGCTGGAATCTAAGCTGAATAAATAAATTTGATTTTGAGACAAATTGGAATGAAGTCGGTCAGAAGGGCTCTCAAAAAAAGGAGTTAAAAGTGAGTTTTGTTTTCATCTCTACAGCAATGTATATGACGTTACCTCAACCCTGGATCTGAAAGTATACGATAGTTCGTGGGCAACCGCACTAAGAAGCGAGTCCCTCGGAAGGGTATCCATTCCTCTTCTGAGGATCCAGAACGGGGAACCAATGTGGTTCGCCCTGAAGGACCGCGCCAAACGGCACAGCGCGAAGGGCAACTGCCCGAGAGTACAGCTGGAGATGACTATGTTTTGGAACCCAGTGAGTTTTTTGTATAAGTATGACGAATAATTATAATACATATTTATAGAAAAATGGAAAATGAAGTATTTAGAAAAAATATGTAGTTTAAAAATCTATAAAAACACACTTTTATAGGAACAGACTAAAAGTACAAAATAACCGTCTATTCAGTAACTAAAATTAAAAAGCGTGGTGCGCGTTGTCAATAAAGTACTTGAATGCATGCTTTGCAAAGGGCGCACCACGCTTTTTAATTTCAGTTACTGAATAGACGGTTATTTTGTACTTTTAGTCTGTTCCTATAAAAGTGTGTTTTTATAGATTTTTAAACTACATATTTATTTTTTACTTTTTAGTTTAACAAATGGCAAGCTATGGATGGGGATGGTAATCGATTTCACAGTCCATTCATGTGTCTGCCCACCCCGTAAACATTATAACTCAAAGGCGTGATTGTGTGTATTTAGTTTTACAAATTCAAGTGGAGTCTATTAGATACCAGATGCGCGAGCCGAACCCTTACTTCCTCCCTGCTCCATCATCAGACCCCTCACTACCAAGTGTAGCGAATAGGTCTCGTTAGAACGAGACAACGGAGCCTAAACTCAAGGGGTTTCCTAGTGGTCATTAAGGAGTGCCACTGACCTCCTCCTTGCACCATCATCAGGCCCGCACCACCAAGTGTAGCGGGACACATCAGAATGAAACAAATGAGCCAGAACTCGAAGGGTTTCCTATTGGCCATTAAGGAGTGCCACTGGCTTCCTTCCAGCTTCATCATCAGACCCTCGCCACCAAGTGTAGCGAATAGGTCTCGTCTAAACGAAACAAATGAGCCCAAACTCGAGGAGTTTTCTTGACGTCATTAAGGAGTTTCACTGGGTCCTCCTAGCTCCATCATCAGACCCTCACCACCAAGTGTAACGAATAGGTCTTATCAAAGCGAAACAAATGAGCACAAACTCGAGGTGTTTTCTATTGGTCATTAAGAAGTGTCACTGGCTTCTTTCCTGCTCCATCATCAGACCCTCACCACCAAGTGTAGCGAACAGGTCTTTTCAAAACGAAACAAATGAGCCAGAACTCGAGGTGTTTCCTATTGGTCATTAAGTAGTGCCACTGGCTTCCTCCCTGCTTCATCATCAGACCCTCACCACCAAGTGTAGCGAACAGGTCTCATCAGAACAAAACAAATGAGCCTAAACTCGAGGGGTTTCCTAGCAGCCATTGAAGAGTTCTATTGCCCACCTCTTGACTCCATCATCAGATCAGCTCGATGGTAGCAAATTATTGTATTGTCATCGGATTCATATAGACTTGCAAAGTTTCAAATCAATACGACAATTAGAAGTAGGTTAAAATGGAATTCCAAGATTTTCTTACATTGTGACTTAGTTACAAGTGAAGCTAATAAAAGTGTGGTAAAAATCGACCCGTCTCACAACTAGCTCCGATGGGACGGGTTAGTTGTGAGACGGGTCGATTTTTTCTAAATACTACTTTTTCCATTTTTCTATTATAAAAATTGCATTGTGAATGCAAAAAACTAAAAATTAAAATAACATACATATTTATTTTAAACAGCTGACCCTACATATGTACCTAGTTCTGTCAATGAATTAAATTTTTCGAAGTCGTGTAATATAGCGATTATCCATAGGTACCAAAGTAAAAAAAAAATATATTCAATTTGCCCGACTTTCATTTTCATTGATATTTTTTTTTTGAACTGTAAATTGTAAAATTGAATTTTTACTTCTCATGCTCGTAAAGTTCGTGTATGTTGGGTATAGGCTGCATAAAATCGCTTTTTATGCTCTAGTGCATAAAGTAAAATCTTCGTCTAAGTCTCAGACTCTAAGACAAAGGTCGTCAGGTAAACAGTCACACACGCAATTAAACTTCGTTAAATAAATTTGTTATTTCATTCTGTTTCTTTAATTTTGTACACAATTCATTTTAAATTACTTACTAAATTAATAAAACTAGGCAAAATTAATGAGTTTTGTTAGAAATAAGTATTTCAAGAGCATTATGGACTACGATCTATGCTAAAGTCACTGTGCTGCCACTGCCACGTATAAAAAAAAAAAGTCTTCCCGCCAATATGGCGAAGTCTTTATTTTTTCTTTTTTGGCTTTTTGCAATATTGTTATTTATTTTCCTCACACTCGAAGTGAAAAGCAGAGTGTATAACTCGTAGATAAAACCCATTTTACCCTCGAATTGACTATCCACCCTCGCCTACGGCTGGGATGGATATATACGTCTCGCGTAAAATGGTACGTTTTATGCACTTGTTGTACAATCTACTATTTCACTTCTCATGCTCGTAAAGTTCGTGTTTATGTTGGGTATAGGCTGCATAAAATCGCTTTTTATGCTCTAGTGCATAAAGTCAAATCTTCGTCTATGTCACAGACTCTAAGACAAAGGTCGTCAGGTAAACAGTCACACACGCAATTAAACTTCGTTAAATAAACTTGTTGTTTCATTGTATTTTTAAATTTTGTACATAATCCATGTTAAATTACTAAATAAATAAAACTAGGCAAAATTAATGAGTTTTGTAAGAAATAAGTATTTCAAGAGCATTATGGACTACGATCTATGCTAAGTAACTGTGCTGCCACTTCCACGTATAAAAAAAAGAAAAAGTTTTCCCGCCAATAGGGCGAAGTCTATATTTTTTCTTTTTTGCAATATTGTAATTTATTTTCCTCACACTCGAAGTGAAAAGCAGAGTGTATAACTCGTACATAAAACCCATTTTACCCTCGAATTGACTATCCATCCTCGCCTACGGCTCGGGTGGATATATACGTCTCGGGTAAAATGGTATGTTTTATGCACTTGTACAATCTACTATATTGTTGTTTCAAGTTTAGTCTGTAAAATCTACCATTAATTTAATAAAGCTATTTTTATAAACTTAAACAATGTTTTTCCTTGTTATAGGTAAAAGCCACAGTGAGACTTTTCCAGCCACAAGAGGTCAAATATTTAAAGAAACCACCAAAATTTGACATACCTTTAGTGTACAGCAACATGGAGTTCGTCAGAGATACTTTTAACATCCTTTTCGAAATAAACGAACAATATAAGTAAGTAAACATTTTATTTTCAACATTTCTATTACTTCTAACATATGTTAAATTTAAACTATTCTGAGATCAGACGTGTAAGTATATAATACAGAAATAGAGTATTATCTTGCTAATGCACAAATAAATATTTATCACCGAAATAATGCACCCGATTGAGTTTCAATGTGCAGTTAGCAGTAGGTATTCAATCAAAACCACCAGACAACTTAAGTAAGAAATAGCACAAAATCATTGTTATTTATTAAAATAATTTCTTATTTATCATAAGGACCAGGTGTTGCATAACGTGATTTTGTACTCTGTCTTTATTTAAAATTGATTATTTTTCCAGGCGTTTATTCGAATGGGAAAACAAAGAGCTTTCCTTCACTGTGCTCGTTGGTTGGCTAGTATTCTGGTACTACTTCCGGCTGTGGGCCACGCCGCTGCTGCTGCTTCTTCCATTCTCTTACTTCTGGTTCATACAAACACAGCAAAGTGAGTAATGATCGAAACATTGTACAAATACAGAGCAATCAATACATTTATCAAGATAGTATCAAGAAATTTTCGATTTAAATTAGATTTTGTATTAAAATTATGGAAGCTATATGTACTGTCTCTGTCACATAGAATAATAATAATAAATAATAAATAAATAACTTTTCACAATCACACCAATTCAATTATCTAGCTCATAAGTAGTTTCATTCAGAAACTGTGTTATGGAAACTAGATAACGGATAAATATACAGGGCGTCCCAAAACTATGTCACATGGATGGAAAGTACCTTAAATACTGAAGATATAAGATTTTACTGAAAGGAGACTTCATTTTTATTTTAAAAAGAAAACGAACTGCATTCAAACAAATTTAAATAATCGCCTGTCTGAACTGGGAATCGAACCCACTGAATGTAAAAAAAATCTTTAATTTTATTGCACCGATCGAAATACTCGATTATACCTAATCATTTCTTCTAGTAACATAGCATCTTAAATAAAAGGAATACTACGAAATTTACCATTTAATGTTCTATAACAAGTTAGTGCAGAGTTATGGATAGCCTTTTCTGTGACTATCGTGCTCAAAACTTTATGAGTGAAGATTGGAGCAATTATACGTAATTTCCCTATCATAAGTATTTGATAAAGGTATAATGTGTTAAGTAACACCAGCTCAATTGGTTTAAAAATGTTTGAATAATTTGGTGCGGTCTATTCCACTATGTGACATAGTTGTGGGACACCCCCAGGGCGTCCAATGAGTATGCCACATGGTGGCATAGCCGCATAGACCGCATCTAATACTGTAGAGATAGAAAGTTTTAAAATTGGACTTTATTTTTATTTAAATAACAATACAAACTACATTCAAATATTTGTTTATAGTAGTATGTCCAAACCGAGAATCAAACCGGCATCATATTATTCAAACTTTTTTAAACCAATCGAGCTGGTATTACTTATCACAATTTCAAACACTTAAGATAGGGAAATTAGGTACCTATAATCTTCACTCATTAGTAGTACATTGAAATGTTAAAGTTTTGAGCACGACAGTCACAGAAAAGGCTATACGCTTCACAAACTTGTTATTCAACATTAAATGTAAAATTTCGTAGTCTTCCTTTTTTTTAAGTTGCTATGTTACTTAGAAAAAATGTTTAGGTATAATGGAGCCTTTCGATCGGTACAATAAAATTAAAGAAATATTTTTCTTTACATTCAGCGGGTTCGATTCCCAGTTCAGACAGGTAATTATTAAAAATTCTAAGAATGCAGTTCGTTTTCTTTTAAAAATAAAAATGAAGTCTCTTTTCAATAAAATTTTATATCGTCAGTATTTAAGGTACTTTCCCTTCATGTGGCATAGTTTTGGGACGCCCTGTATACTTGCTTAAATACTTTTTTTTAGAATAGACGTAGCTACTTACCTACGTCATACGATGTAATATTTTAATTTGTGTTTCAGCCGAAAGAACGATAACACGCTCTGTCAATGTCGTCGAAGATAACCCCGATCAAAATGATGAAGATAAGGTATTTTATTTATTTCAAGCTGGTTACAATAATATTTATATTTGAGATGTGTTCTAACGAAACGAAACGATCGGAAGCAAATTGTCAATAAGAATAATATTAACAAAGTGGGTGATTAAAAGCTACCTTATCTATCACACTTCATTCTTTTACACGTGAATGTCTTTCGCGCGGAAATAAGTGACGTACTTATAAAATAAATTAAAAATTAAGGCTGTAATTATGATAACATCGTATTTTGCATTTTTTTTAGTAACATACCTACATATTTTGATAATTATCAGCGATAAATATAAAATAGGAACGATAAAACATGCTCTTTTAGGGTGCTTCTTCGAGTAAGGCATTCTTTGGCGACTTTCGTGGCAATTTTCAAATCCAATATTTTTTCTAATTTGACATCAGATTCTTAAAATATACGTAAAAGTAATATTTTTTATAGAAGAGGCACCTCGGAGAGCGATATACTTACAGAGGTTAAAATAGTGGAGGCTACGCAAATTACAAAATACCCCCACGAAAATGAAAATTGTAATTTTACTTACTCAAATGAGTTACTTAATGTTACTTAATATTGAAAAAAGTTATTGTGCTATCATAAGGTAAAAAAATAGGTAGATTACCACGGCAGAAATCGTTTTTTATCAGAATCAGTCCAAAAAACCTACCAATTCAATGTGACGTGTGTGATTATACCTAAACCTTTTGAATATAATATTTTAAGCTTGATTTAAACGAATTTGCATTTATTAGTTAAATGCAAATTCGTTTAAATAAATAATATACATAAACTAGTACAAAGTTCTAAGTTACCTTATATTTGTTCACTACAATATTTTATTAAATAAATAAATCCACAGAGACTGGATAAAATTGAACCACGCAAATCAAAGTTTTGAGAAACCAAACCCACGCAACGAGGTTCTTACCTCTATTTTTCGAAAACTCGACGCAATGTCACACAATCTCTATGCCTGGCCGCCGGAGCGCGACTAGTTGTAACTTGAATTAGAATGACGCAACATAGGGCCGCGAATTTAGAGATGTATTAGTGAATTTATAATGATCCACGCAAATCACCAACTACCAGCGGACAGTTACATTTTTTTTTTTACGAAATGTAGTTCTTTTAGAACTATAGTCTAATTTTTTATAGCATTGGAAACTTCTTAGGACTTAGTGTTATTTTTTTGGTAAGCATGTAGCGTTTAGTTTATAATATATAATTTACGAAGTGACCAGATCGGGGCTTGGGACACTCCACGAAAATCAAAGAATGGGGGTATTTTATTTTTTAATGATATTAATTTATAACAATAATTGAATAATAATCAGTTTCCCAGTTAATAGAGGTTTTAAGGTTTGCGCAAAAAAGAAATGGCTAGCTGACTTATCGATTTCCATTATTTATAAGCGATGCCGCTTGAAAAACGTGTCCCAAATAATGACCCTTTAATGTTTTCAGAGCGAGAAAAGTTGGACGGGGAGGATAATGGGACTTCAGGAAATGACCCTCACTATTACTGGAGGTGTCGAATACTCAGTATCGTTAGTCGAAAGAGTAACAAAGTAAGTTCTTGACCACAAAATCTTCAATGTATGACAGATTAGGATATAATCTTCGCACTTTCATTAAATAACTGCAATAGGAGCGTTTTACCTACCATTAAAACGCATATTGTGTCCGGAGCCTTATTCGAAGCCTAGGTAAACATATTTTGAGAAAGCCCTTTCCGTTTCCGTTCGACATCAATTTTCCTATTGGTCAATTATACCAACGTGACGTCACTTCCGTAACGTCATCATAAGTCACGTGATACGAGTTCACCTTTTAGCAACGGCGGAAGATTTGTGTCATTGTAGTCTCAAAATCTGAAACACTTGACAACCATTAAGGATAAAATCTACACCAGGCAGGTCTTAAAGCTAGGCTTCGAATAAGGCTCCGGACACAATATGCGTTTTAATGGTAGGTAAAACGCTCCTATTGTGTCCTTTCGCCGTTATTCGAAGCCTAGGTAAACATATTTTGAGACCTTGTTTGTTATCGCCTGGTGAACGAGGACGCCGATGTGACATGTATCAGCAAGTATGACATTAACCTTATACCTTTTGACAAATTCGACAGGTACAAGGGGTAGGTACTCGAATTAATTGTTTAACTTTATAACTCAACATCACAAATTAATACTGATATGAGAAACATTATGCTATTACTATCAAACATTCAAGTATGTCATACAATAGTACGTAAGTACCTATATAATGAAAATATGAGCACGGACTGAACATGATTGAAAAGAAAATAAAATGTATACTTATGCTCAATCTATCAAACCTTATTCATAAATATGTAAACTATGTTACATAAATCATTTACATATTCTTGAAATATTCAAAATCTGAAAAGAAACAAACATTACAATAACACAACTTGTGCTATCCCTTATATATTTTTGAAGCAAAAACATCTGAAAATCTTTTGGCTAAGTCTCTTCTGATATACAATCGATACGATATGATCTGAAAACACATAATAAAGCAAAATATAAGTACAATATAATAATTGTAAAAACTTTCGGCACAAGAAACCATAAGCACAAGACTCTTATCTTCCCTAACTGTAAAATCATGTTGCTTTAAATTATTATGTTATACCTACTAGTGACACGCGAACTCCCGAGCACTAGCATTGTTACGAAGCTGACGACTGTTTCTCAGTATATCCTTTACCGCTATAGGGAAATTATTATTCATAGGAAATATACTAAAATAAATAATTTGGGGAATTTTAATATAACACTGTGTATCCCCAATCTAAGCAAAGCTTGACCTATGGCCAAGATGCCCAAGTCGTAATTCTTATGGTTCTGTAGGGTGCGAAGCATTAAGTCCACCTATGTACTGTAATTAGTGCATGAAGAATGAAATAAATAAATAAACATGTATTTTGTAAATACATGGCTATGTTACATACAAAACACTTCGATCAATTAAACATAATATTATACTTAAAATATCGAACCCACGACGTTATTTTTGGCAGTTAAACTGTTGACTCACTACCTACACCAAATTCAAGAGAAAACACATTATTTAAAGCTCTGTGCTAGAGAAGAAGTCAACTATTGCTATGTTTGTGCAGTGCAAGATGCATTAAAGTTTGATTGCAAAAATTAACGTTAACATTATTCGAATAAATAGGATCGCAGATCGCAGGATGTTATATGTATAACATCCTAAACTACTTGTGCGGGCTTGTCTTACTGGTCTGACAAAAAGCGCGATCATGTATAAAAGTCAAGTAAATTTCTGAAAATAATGTAAGCACATGCCTTATTTTAAAAGATCAAAACAAAAGTAGTTCGTATATTAACTTCTTTAAAGCATCTGCTATTTTGTAACAAATCTCATTTGCATACAAATCGAATTAATGTAACTCTAACAGATAAATTGCAAAAGATTTGCAATATTTTGTCATAACTTTATCTACTACTTATATCTATCAATCAATCAAATATTTATTTATTCACATAGACATATAATAAGCATGTAGGTACTTATGAATCGTCAATATTTTCCTACCACCCATTCAAGACTTTTTAACTGTAACTATACATATAAATATAATAATGACAACGAAAATGACTGGTAATGGCCGATAATGACAGTTTCACTTCATATATTTTACCGACACGGTCCCAAGTTGCATTGCAGGACACAATTTTTTATACTGCCATTCTAAAGACGCGTTTCTCTTATTATTAATTACTATCGAACCAATGAAAAAACTCCGTTAATTACTGCCAATTTAGCTACACGGAACATCTTAAATAGTTATATCCAATCTAGCAAAGAAACATAAATATACAAAATTAAAAAATTTCATTGAGTTATGTATGGCTCATTATATCCATCCATTTAGTAAAAAAAAATGGGTTAACCGGGCACATTATATAACTTCGTAATGAATACAAACAATTCTAACATAATGAACTAAAATATATATATATATATATTAAAACTCACCAAAGACATTGTTTATCAGAAACATAAGAGACTTCTTTTCCTCATCAGGAAAACGAGCAACTTCTGTTAGTTGCCCTAATGCTTGCCCGAAGGGCATAATTTTGCTATTGTACAAGACAGTGTTCTTGTGGAGCGACTGTCAATCTGAAAACTCGTAAATTATTATCAATGATCTGATCTACTAATTTTACATTTGTATGGGTCCGAGTCCTTGCGAAATCAATCTCAGAAACCCATTTTTACTTATTCTTTCCAAAAAATTCATAATTTATCCAATTTATTCATTTTATGATAATGATTCATTAAAAGTTCATAAAAAGATGTCTTTGTAGACCCTGTCAATCTCCAAACTGCATTCATTCTAGCCGGGAAAGGCGTAATTTTTCTATTGTTTAAGACAGTCAAAATCATTTACGTACAAGTACTTTTGACTGAATACATGAATAGTTTATATCATGATAACAAAAGGTTTACATTTTCAACATCATTACATACACAATTACATGAGTTACATGAGCACAGGAAAAATAATATCGGTAACGGTGACTGCTATTGCCCGTTGTAGGTTGATCTGTATTACAGGCAACAAAATATGGTATATATCCCTACCTAGTTTTGCCATTTTAAAAGAACGTGATCGTCAGAATTCGTCTCACAATATAAATCTACGGTGCCATGGATCAGCCTGCCATATTTATACATGACGATGAGTAAGCATAAACAATGCCTGTATCAGATGACTTCACTCTTCTAGACTGCTAAAATAACTATTGCCTATAAATTTTCTAAAACATTCTACTGATGAAATAAAGTAAAGTAATAATTTATTCGGTCTTCTACATTAACAATAGGTACACATTTACTTAATCTAAACTAAATTTAGGTATGAAACAGCCGAAAGGGCAGACCCGATCGGCTCGTGCTGTTGCTTACAGCTATGTCAGACTGTCAGGCTCTTTCAGATACGCAAAACGCCAGACACGCATTATCAGAAATCGCAGAATGTCAGATTACACGAAAAGTCAGAATCGCAATATCCTAACTGGCTTTTTAGCATAATTACTTTGACTGCATAGCTTCTAGTCAGTAGGTACCTATTAATCGTTAAAATACTAATTATTGCCATCACTGGTGCCCATAGGGAGCCACCGCAGTATTTCAATCAATATATGAACTATTAGTGCCAAGCACAGCTTCCAGCGTGCCTAATACTAGCGGGGCTTGTTCGCATATAAACATGAAAGGTATGTGTAGTCGATATACCTATACCCCCCCCCCCCCCCTTTTTACTAATATTTATTTGAATATACAGTTTCTACTTTCAATCATAATTATTGACGGCACTAATAATATCACGTAATCCAAAAAAAAATAAAAAGATTATAATGCTTATTGTCAAAAACATTGCACCCTGATACTTGCGTAAGCAGGAAATGCCGCCCGTTACTTGCGTAAGCAGGCTATGTTTTTTTTTTTTTTGTGTTTTTTTTTTTTTTTTTTTTCATATTAATTTAATTATTTTTTTAAAATGTAACCACAGCTTAAAATCTGCATTGAATATCATATTAAAAATGTCAGGGATAATGAATCCCATTACGTATCCATTAATAAAACATTATCGAACCAATGGTAGGGGGGTTCTGGGGGGCTGAGCACCCCCGTCACAACAAAACCTCATAAAGTGACCACCAATGTGGTGGGTCACGTTAGATTAGAACTGTGACAAAAACAAGTCATCACTAAGTTAAGTACGTACTTATATAAAACAGTATTAAAAAAAAAAATTCAATACCGCAGTACGCACAAAAACTAAAAAAAAAAAAAAAAAATATCAAATCATTTGCTCCATGTTACATTACACGACCCACATAAACACTCCCTAAAAGGGGCAAGGGTCAACTGTAGAAAGTATTTAGAATAAACTTTTGCAACAACAGTATGTACTTTTAAAATCAATAAATGAAATACACTATTCCCTTTAAAATATTATTTGCCTTGCACTACTTGGTTAGTTAATACATATATAGCGACGCTTGTTCCCATTTATAATGCAGGTAGCACTCACATACAGACATGGGAGTAATAAAAGTATAACAGTAATCACACACTATGCGCCGGTATAGATACATGATCAAAAACAAAACGTTGAAACAAAAGCAACTAAACAAAATTAGTGCTATACCACTCGACTATACTGACATATTATTTTCGAACTGCAATAATACTTTTTCAATAGACATGATAACCATTATAGAAAATGTCGGTACTTCAAAATGCTTTCGTAACAATAAATAAATCGCCACAAGTCGGTACAAATTGTAAAATAGGATTTATAAACTAAACAAGAGAAAAGTGTGTCAAGGTCAAGCACGGGCGACAACGGGAGCCGAGGCACACTGTATACTTCCCGATCCTTTCAAAATCCCTAAATCACATTGTATCACTATTAAAGGAAATCTATTTGACATAAATGATTAAGATTATGGTATAATCTCAGCGCAGATCGCAAAATCTCTCTACTAACTATCACATGAACAGATTTTTCATGGTGAGAAAATATAAAATTTCTTACTTGCTTGTGGGTAAGAAAATAAAAAATCAAAACTTTCACTGACCTGGCGAGGTGTTAAATTACCTCAATTCCTATGTGCCAATAAACCTGATACTCCATCTCGTCGTTCTAAATGCGTTGGATTTCCACGATAGGTACTTTGAAATTAACAGGTGGACCTCGAGCCCGACCCGCCATGTTTTCGCGCGCTCACTCACAGGCACGCTCTTTTAAAACTCGAACAATTTTCATTAATAATAATATTACTTTATCCGAGAAAGTAAAATAAAAGAACCACTCGTACAAATTTTTAAGTTTTAAATTTCGAACGCTAACAGCGTTTATGACTAGATGTGAACGGTTGCGAAAAATGGACGCCAATGACACAAATCTTCCGCCGTTGCTAAAAGGTGAACTCGTATCACGTGACTTATGATGACGTTACGGAAGTGACGTCACGTTGGTATAATTGACCAATAGGAAAATTGATGTCGAACGGAAACGGAAAGGGCTTTCTCAAAATATGTTTACCTAGGCTTCGAATAACGGCGAAAGGACACAATACCATGTTTTCGTCTGATTCATTCATTCGTAGTTTAGGTACGGAATTCATTGCTGAATCTACATATCGGTCCAAATCAATATATTTTTTTAGATAGTTGACTAAGGGACCAAAGTAATGTCAGGAACTGCAAAGATAAAAAATCGGCCAAGTGCGAGTCGAACTCGCCCATGAAGGACTCCCGTACCCACTGAACGTGCCGATTACATATACTTCAGATTTCTATTACGATTTCAGACCCAGAGGTCCCGGGTTCGATTCCCAGTACATATTGTATTCGGTTTGGTTGGTGGTAGGACTTGTTCTTATTCCGCCTGGCTAGCTACCACCATCTTATCTAAGTCTGACGCCATAACAATGATGTTTTCAGCATTATTGTGTTCCGGCAGTTAGAGATAAGATAGCCAGTTCCTTATAGTGATTGAGGATTCCGGGAGTAGTGCGCTTCCACCTTCAAACTTATCACCACTTATCATCAAGTGTAATGAAGGCTAAGTGCTACCCTGTTGTGGATAAAAAAAGAAACCCTCACGAATAGGTTAGATAAAAAAAACATTCGCAAGAATGCTCATTACAAGTTAATGGTCAAGTTTATCAGCACATTTATAATCTAACTAATAGTGCTAATAGCCGCTACACACGTTCTGCCCCCTGATTCACAAAAAGTTTGAAATAGAATCTGATTCGAATTCTGTGCTTTGTCTTTGTCTATTCTATAGTGAGTGACAGAGATAGTGCATAAATTCCGAATCAGCATGCAGATCCGAACGCCGCCGCCCGTGCCAATTTGGTTTGGACGAACTTCGCTGCAAATAATCCGCGCTACAAACGTTCAAACCATCCCCCTTATTCACAACCACAGAGTAGCTTGCTACTACAGGTGATCTGTGTTTACAACCCGTCGGAAACAGAATTCGAATCCGAATCCGTTTCCGACGGTTCGTGAATCAGGGGGCGTCTGCCGCACACGTTCCAATTTGGTCTGGCCGCACCAAGCTGTAGTTGCAGGTGTTGCCAGCCACTTCTAATCTCCCAATATTTATATTATTTATAAATACTGAAAATATCGATTTGCCTGCTACAGATAGATTAAAAAGAAAAATATTTTCAGTTTTTCATTATATTATGTAATAGTAGTATAGTCTGTTCTTTACAGCTTATTGTCTGAAAGTTTCCTCACTGAGGGACCATATAAGCTGATTTTTGCAACTCGACGGAATGTTCGAGGCTCGCTCCACTCCCGTCACTTCAGTATCGGCCCGGCATTGCAGTACCGCCGGGATCGGAACACTCAATACAGAAAAAGAATACCTACATTACATAAAGTCATCAAATAGTTAAATACTCGTATGTACCACCGCACCGTAAAGAACCTTACGTACACTTATAAGGTACATACCACAAAAAACGTTGAAAATAATCGATCTTTATCCTTGCAGTTCCTAGTCCCGGCCAACGATCTAAAAAAAATATTCATCAGGCTTGGACCACCCTGTATCAAATATTTCTTATAGTTTGAGTTTCTTTCGATAACTTTTATTTTGATATTGTTTTCTTTCCTTTCCAGTTTGGCAAGTTTTAAAGTACCATTTCTGAGTTACCTGACTATGATTCTTCTTGTCGCATCTTCGATAGGTTTTTACTTGATCCCCTTCAATTACATGATGATGGGTTTTGGTGAGTAACAGCAGAGTAACAGTAATTAATATGCATGCTACCATAATCACAGATATTTTCTCATCGTTTAGTTTACCCATAGTATTATTATCATATCATTGTATGAAATACTACTATACCTACCTACTATCTTTCCTACTTGGACTAAACGACGCTATTCCACGGGAATGTGATATTTTTCCGGGATAAAAAGTTGCCTTTGTCACTCTCCAGCCCCCAACTACATACAGGTGATCTGTGCCCCCAAACCAAATCACGTCAAATCGTTGCTACGTTTTGACATGAAAGACGGACAAACAAATAAACACATTTTCACATTTAAAATTTTAGCACAGTATAGACTGTGATATTAGTATGGATTAGGTAACGGACGAATTTTAGTGCTAATGTGTTTTTAAGTATGAAATAATTTCTTTTTATTGTATTTCAGGGATCTATAAATTCACAAGAAAGTATCTAAACCCAGACAGAACGTTGAACAACGATCTGTTGGACTTCATAACCAGAGTGCCGGACAATGAAATATTGGTAAATACTTTCTTTTAAGCAGTTTGTAATCGGGCGCTATTTTGCTCGTACTGGAATTCAGCATGGATTTATAATGTATCTATCCTATAACTCCATACCGAATCCCAGAACGATCAAACTATCACCCGATTTAAAATCACAAGTGCGCGCTGGCTCTAAAACTTGTTAAAAACTTTGTAAAATCCATCTGGCAAGATTCAGGTATCATAGGTACAGTCAAATCAATTGAATCATGGCCCACTTTGCTCATGATTTGTTTGTTTGAAACTGTAATAGCACAGTCTATATATTTCCCTTCCCTAATAGTATGATGCCCATGATGCTAAATGTGGATTTACTCGAGCGTCGCAAAAACCTATTAGAATTGATAGATTAGATTATAGGAAGAGTAAATGGTCATACCGCTAAAAGTGAAAACCTTAAAACCTTATATTATAAGGTTTTCACTTTTAGCGATGGAGGAAGTATCTACAGATATTCAAAGTTGTAAAAAAAAACAATGACATGGAAATACTGAAGCGCGTCAGATTATAATATATCTCTGATATGAAATATATGTTAATCTGACGATTTGCTTTGTGAGGGTGGCTAAGTATGCGAGAGAAAATATTACTCAAGCACGTCAGATTTTCATAGGGGGTGTTCAATGATCCCTACTGATGCTCCAATTTCTTTATCTGACGATTTGGAAGCGACGAAAGCTCGCAGCAAAATGAAAATGTAAAAAAATATAAATAAAAAACGCTCAAATCGTCAGATTTGCAAAATTGACATTTAATTTTGTTAGTTAGTAATTAACCCTTCCCGTATCTTAATCTGGCGCGCTCGAGTATTTCAGGTGATCGATTTTTTTACTAATCTGACGGGTTCTCCTTAGCGTACCTACCCCCAATTAAGGGCTCATACTGACTGGAGGTACTTACTTATCAATATTATAAGGTATCCTCCCTTATATTAATCTGACGCGCTCTAGTAAATCCCAAAACCCCTCTTTATCCCCTCTTGGGCTCCCCTACTATAAAGGCCAGTAAGTATCGATATTAACAATGAATTTCGACCTACTTAATTGAATTTAAATTTTAACGGTTCGACTGGTACTTGTCTTATTTTTTTTTTCTTTACATAGTTAGCCAATATAAATATTAAAGTTTAAATCGAAATTTTGTAAATGTTTCTTATAATCGGACTTTGTTTGCCCATTTCAGAAAGACTGGAAAGAACTAAACGTACCAGAGCCTTCAGTGAGACGACAGCAATCATTGAGAGCGTATGATAGTTCTTAATCATCAACTAATTGCAATATAAATGCAATTTAAGTATATACTTATCGTATCATATCTTTATTGTAAGTCTACATTTAGGCTTTTGAGACTAGTACTTACTGTAGTAAGATTTTAAGAGGGATATTTTCTGTATAATAGTTTAGTTAGTAAGAAATAAAGTTCCAAAGATATAGTGCTTTTAAAATGAAACAAAGACATTTAAATTATTTTTATATTGTTAATTTAGTCCTTAAGCCTATGGATCACAATGGCATTAATTAGAATTTAAATATATATTTATATAATATTTGTAATTACTTAAAAAACAATATCACAATGTTAAGGTTAGCGACAAATAACTTGATATCGTGCATTCAAATCCAATGTGATGATTTTTTGTGATAATAAAATACTGTTTATGTCATAATTAATTTAGTAGTTTTTAATTACTTACTTACATTTAAATTTAAAAAAATCCTAATATTTTAATACTATTTTTAAATGCTTAACCATTTCTTTGTGTCATTTTTAAATAATACATACTGATTGTGCCAATTACAATTTATAAACTTATATTTATTTCCAGTCTTTTTTTATAAAAATACGTTTGCCTATGTCTATCCCTTTACGTTCCCTGTTTCAATAGCGAATATTCTTAAACTTATAGCCAAACTTACAAGTAATAAAATCTAACGACTAAGCAATTTGAGGATCATAATATGTAATTAGTTATGATATAAATGTTGTTAGATATTTCTATGGCACTAAGTACATTCAAAGGAAAATCACAGTTATTCCAGTCTATAATAAAGTGGATACTCCATTGCAGCGATAGCTTTATCAAATAAGCGGTTCTATAGGATTTGTCAAAGAAGAACAGAAACCAGTATACATTTTATTGATCTAAAACAAAACTAGAACGTGCACATAGTCCCTAATTTTGAACTATTAAACCAAAAAAATAATAAACGTAAAGTACTTAAATGTTTTTTTTACTTATCTTTCAAATTATTGTGAAAACATATTTACTTAGTTTATTTTAAAACAAATGTTGACGAAGTTCTGGTTATATCGTAGAAGTTCCATTTGGTTATATTCTAATAATGCAATGTAAGACAGTTCTGCAGCGTCTACATAATTATTGCTTTCAACTGTTTTTAACCGACTTCTAAAGAGGAGGAGGTTCTCAATTCGATTATATGTTTTGTAAAAATAATTTTGTTCTGTAACTTTTGGACAGTAAAAGAATACATAAAGAATAGCCTCTGCGAAGCAATGGAGCAGCAACTTAACACGGCAACACGAAAAGGATCGCTTGGATGGATCGCTCTGTCAATGGTGTGAGCTTTTGTCGATAGAGATTATTTTTGATCTTCTTCTCATCAAAAAACCGCGGCTCCCACTCGGTTCTGGAACTTTTAACTCCCGCCATCGTTTCTGTAAATAAAAACAATACATTAGTACTTCCGTTATACTAATAATAATTATTAATACATGAGATAAAATTATAGCCAAGAACCTCAGAAGAAATTTGCCTGGAGATGAAACTTTCCTGTAATATTCGTCTACAGCCTTAGAAGCTGTTTCAGTAGTACGGTCGAACCAATTAAATCATGACCCTTTTTGTTGATAATTTGTTTGAAATTGTCAAAACTATAAAGGCCAGTGTTAATATCAACAAGTTTGAATTTCGACCTTATTGAATTAAAAATGTGTTATAAACAGAAAAGGAGCTAATGGTGGGTAACGATTCAATTGGTTCGGTTGTACCTAGTACTAAACTAATATTGTTATCGATTTAGTCTCTCGCTATAAGATAAGATAAGATAAGATAAAAATATTCTTTATTCACTTAGACATAATAAATATGTACTTATGAATCGTCAATATTTTCCTACCACCCATTCAAGACTTTTTTAACTGACAAGAAGAATGGGCGCAAGAAACTTGCCAGCGTTTCTTAGTTAGGTAACGACATTTAAAAAAAAACATATCGTTACTAATACAACAATTGCTTAGTATAAGAATACATCATATTAAACAGTGATTATGTTATGTGTTACATCATGACCATGCATTGCGGTCATTCAAATAATCGTCTACTTTATAGTATCCTTTGCTCATCAGCGACTCTTTAATGTAACATTTAAATTTATGCAATGGAAGTTCAATTATATGCTGTGGAACTTTATTAAAAAAGGCTATGCTTTTCCCCAGAAATGAGGCTCTGGATTTTTCTAGCCTAAACTTGGGAACGACAAGTTTATCTTTATTTCTTGTGTTAAAGCGATGAATATCGCTCTGCTTTACAAATGTATTATAATACTTTTACACATAAATTATATTTTCATAGATGTAATGTCCTGCAACAGTTAAAATGTTTATTTCTTTAAATAGATCTCTTAAAGAATCTCTCGATCGGAGGTTGTAAATGGCGCGAATAGCCCTTTTTTGGAGCACGAATATACTTTGGATGTTAGCGGCTGAGCCCCACAACAAAAGGCCGTAGGACATAAAACTATGAAAATAACTAAAATAGACTATTCTAGCCCTTTCAATATCGGTTAAGAGCCTTATTTTCTTAACTGCGAATGCAGCCGAACTGAGTCTACTCGCCAAGGCTTCGATATGAGGATCCCATTGTAGTCGCGAGTCTAATATAATACCTAGAAATTTTGTATTGTTAATGAATTCGACCGTATCGCCGTCTAGTCTAATATGAAAATCAACTTGTCTTACATTAGGTAACGAAAATTTTAAACACTTAGTTTTCTTTGAGTTTAATGATAAATTATTACTATTAAACCAATGTGACACTTTTGAAAGAGCACTTTTTACTTCGTCAGAACAGTCATCACCTCTATCTACTTTAAAGACTAGAGATGTATCATCGGCAAATAGCACCGTCTCACATAAATTCTTCGCGTAGTAAGGAAGGTCATTTATGTATATTAAAAACAACAGCGGGCCCAATATTGATCCTTGGGGTACGCCCATAGTAATGGGAGCTCCGGTAGACTCAGTTTTATTAATAACTACCTTCCGAGTTCTTTCATACAGATATGAATGCATAAGGCTTACTGACATTTCAGAAACACCATAATGTTTTAACTTCCTTAATAGTGTTTGGTGATCAACACAATCGAATGCCTTGGAAAGGTCACAAAAAATAGCGATTACATCCTGCTTATCCTCCCAGGCATCAAGTACATGTTTTAGAAATGCAACCCCAGCATCAGTTGTACTTTTACCTTTTGAAAAACCAAACTGTTTCTCATGCAGTATACTATTTAATTTAAAATATTCTAAAAGTTGAGCATAAATTAATTTCTCAAATATTTTACTTATTGCTGGTAGTATGGATATAGGTCTAAAATTTGCTGGGTCACTTTTGTCACCAGCTTTAAACAGAGGAATAATTTTACTATTCTTCATTAAATTAGGAAAGACCCCTTCACTTATACATTGGTTAAAAATTATTGCTAATGATGGAGCTATCACATCAATTATTGATTTGATGATACTTGTAGATATGCCCCAGAGATCTTCTGTTTTCTTAATGTTTATTGCTTTGAATGCTTTAATAATATCTTCGGTAGTGACATAGCTAAAACTAAATGTTTCCTGGCACTTGTTCACACTAGATTCCATAAGAGAGACAGCGGTGTTGGGGCAAGAATTAAGTCTGCTAGTAGTTTCTAACGGTATTCGAGCAAAGAAACCTTCAAAAGCACTAGCCACCTCAATATCTGATTCAAAAGTCTGATCACTAATTTTTAAGTTAAATGAATTAATTTTGCTTTTTTGTTTTGCCAGTTTCTTGGTTTATAATACTCCAGGTAGCTTTTATTTTATTTTCAGATGATTTAATTTTATTTGAAATATACCTAGATTTTGCCAAAGCACATACTTTCCTAAATGTTATTGAATATTTCTTGACATATTCAATGAAGCTAGGATCACAGGAAGTCGTTTTTTGTGCATAGAGTTCAAATAACTTTCTTCTGCTATTATAAATACCAGGTGTGGCCCAGTCACTAAACTTCTTACGATCATTACACTTTATAACTTTTTGTTTAAAATTGTTACTAAATTCTTTTTCAACAATATCAAATAATGATTGATAAGAGTTATTAGCGTCAGCAGAAGCTGGCAAACATTGAATTTTATCTTGTACATTATTTCTAAATTTATTAATACCACGTTGCGGTATTGGCCTGCAAATTACTTCGCGTTTAGGAATAACATTATAGTGCTCAAAAGAAGCTAGTTGTCCACTGTGGTCGGATTTAATAATATTAATTACCGATTTCTCAATTAAGTTACAGTTGGAAAAGATGTTATCTAAGCAAGTAGCCGATGTTGGCGTAATTCGCGTCGGTTCATTAAAAGTGTGAAGCAAATTAAATGATTTAAAAAGATTAAGGAATTTACTGGAGAGTTGTGCTAATTTAATATCTAAGATGTCTATATTAAAATCTCCACAAACTACAATTTTTTTATTCTTACGACAGCATATTTTCAAAACATCCTCCATAGTGGACTCAAAGACTGTGTAATTTGCTCCAGGGGGGCTATATACACAGATTATAATTATTTGTTCAAGTTCCACGCATGATATCTCACAAATTCGTTCAACACAGAGGGATACTATATCCTTTCGCTCTTTATATTGTGTGTTATTAGGTAAAATTATTAAAGAACCCCCCCTTATTGTAGTTTTTCTATTAAATGAACTTACAACACTATAATTATCCAAATTTAACAATAATTCATATTCTTTTAACCAATGTTCAGTAACACATAACACATCAATATTTTCACAATTTAAAAATAAACTTATTTCTAGGTCTTTGCCAGCAGAAAAGCCTTGGATATTCTGCGCAATGTACATAGACCACAATTTCAAGTTCCATTGCTTTTATTATAGCGAGGGAGGGCTTCTTGAGAACGACGTGTCTACATTCAGTAGTGTCTGTGTGTTTGCGTGCGAGGTTGGTTTAAAGATCATCGTATGTGTGTCATTTGTTTAGTATGGTCTGCAGGCTTACTCCTGACGGATTCGAGTTTTTTTATTTAATTTTTTTACTTTATTTAGGGACTTTTACCACAGGGTAGGTATGTCAGTCCCATCCCAGCATACCCTAATAATGTTCTAATCTATAACAAAAGCACTATGTAACTACTTATCTTATCTATGTATATGTCGCAGGGATTTTGTCAAAGTCGTGATATTATAATTCCACTAGTGAAATTATAATTTCATGTGATATTATAATTCCACTAGTTAAATTATGGATAGACAGTATTTTTGTATCAATAAAAAAAAAAAAAACCAGTCACGTGTTCTACAGGACTTCCGAGGCTCGCAGCCGTGTGCATACTGTCTCGTAATGTCTATTCATAATATCACGTGAAATTATAATTTCACTAGTGGAATTATAATATCACGACTTTGACAAAATCCCTGCGACATATATAAAAAATAACAATGTTGTACCCTTCGACCAACAATAACACGTTGTACCTATAGAATTTACAAAAAAAAAAACAAATATACTCAAAGTCATTGATTAAAGGTCGCCATTTCACACAAAAGCTAACGGCGGGTTTCGATTTCATTTAGTTCGGTATTCGACCACTACTCGATTGGCGCTATAATCGTTTTCCAGAGTTCTAAGGGTGACTTTCACCAATGATATTTAAACGCGATTAACGCTAAACGTGTTTAAGATGTAAGTATTTCTGACTCTGTCAAATTCAAACAGATGACAGAAACAGAAATATGTTTTAAACACGTCTAACGTTAAACACGTTTAAATATATCAGTGGTAAAAGTCACCCTAAAATGGTGATTTTCGATCTTGATTCGATTTTGATCGAATAGTATAGAATAGCATAGTTAGCATGCTGGTTATAAATAATTTCTTTTATAATATGATATTGAAAACTCTTGGTAGTGACATTACAATTCAAAAGCAAATAAAATACTTATTTAAAAAAAATAAAGGTATGTACCAAGTCTTCGTCGTCGGGGACTCGAGATAGGAAGTCCAGAACGTCATTGTTCGGGACTCTGTCCGGGTTTAGGACCTTTCTCATGAATTTATAAATGCCTGGAATATAAATAAGTTCGATATAAAAAGTGCTATTTATATTTAATATAGGTATTCAAAATCCTATTAATATTATAAATATAAATGTTATGATGTTTGGATGTTTGTTGCTTAATCACGCCAAAACGGCTGAACAGGGACCGTACTCTGAAACGCTAATCCGAAACTTCGGTTAGCCCCGCCCCTTTCACTCGATTCTGTCACGACTCGAGAGTGAGAGAGACGGGTATAACGAAGTTTCGGGTTATGCGTTTCAGAGTAGGCCCTCAGATTTGGCTGAAATTTTGGACAGATACTTTGTAGCCTGGAGAGGAGTATAGGCTACTTTTTATTCCGGAAAACATCACATTCCCGCGGGATAACTTCGTGTAGTCCACGTGGGTGAAGCTGCAAGCGGAGGGCTATTATAGCTAATAAATAAATAGTACATAGCGGGCCCGTTCTAAATGAGCAAATACGCGTAGGTATTTTTAGATTATTTAAGTTAATCAGCAAAAGCTTAAGTTCTTAGACATAATTAGTCGCTATAGTTTATAGAATGCGAGTTGTGAATGTTGGGTTATTGTTCACTTTAATAACAAAATGCTAATTACGAATTTATAGAATAGATAAAAATACCTAACTACTTACCTAATGCCATGATTAAATAATTAACAGGGATGAAGAAGAGAAATATCGCTGTAATGAGTAGTCCTGCGATCGCCATTAAACTTAAGTAGGGGACAGAGAAGTTGGCCAAACTGGAAAAGAAAAGAAAAAATAAAATTTAATACAAAATCCACCAGCCTCGCAAATAGCTTTCAGGCGCCTTAAATCATCCTGCCTGAAAGCTACTTGCGGGGCTATAAGATTTTTCATCACAATTGATCACAATTTTCCCTATAAGTAAACTTAATTGTTTTATGTGGACGTATCGCTTACTTCAATCTTTTTTATTTACTTTTTGCATTCACTGCAGTTTTTAATGAGATATTAAAAATAAAGTATTAGAAAAAATCATTCACCCGGACAGTGAAAGGTCGTGGGTTCGAGTCCCATCGGAGCTTGTTTGTGAGACGTGTCGATTTTTTCTAATACTTCTTTTTTTAGTAACTATCTGTTTTTCAATCTATTGGTCAAACAGTTAGAAATTTCAAAGATTATGTGATGGATGGAATATTTATTTTTGTAAGTACTGTAAAATGAATCATTTTGTAATAAATTAATTAGAAAACTAACTCACTTCTTTAGTCTCTCCGCAAGTGATACAGCGTAGTCGATACCATTTTTTATCGTAAACGTAAGATCTTGCAGGCTATGCAATCGAGTTTGAAGCGTTTTATCGTCCTGAAATCAAGGAAATGTTAATTTAATGAAAATTAACCATTGACTAACAGAGATCGAGCTGAAAAATGTACCGAAACACCTGAATATCATGCTCGTGAACTCGCCTGGTTCATGCGTCATGCTCGTGAACGGGTACTGCCAGTGGGAATGGGTCTGCTCCTAATTTTTGTTTTGTTTCTCATTTTTTTATAAGAATTACTTACATTTGAAACATACTTATATGGCACATCTTGCGGAATATAAAATTATTTCTTTTTTGCTAATAACTATTAGCTTTAACTAGAGTTCATAAGTAATTGAAAATTTGTTCACCGCTATGATCATTAGTTCGCCTAATTAACTGTATTTAACATTATTCATTATGAAATTGTGATTGAAACTGCCGTTATACACTATGTTAAGGTCATTTTTAATTTGACAACTCTGTATGAAATAAAACAGGGAGAAAAAAACAACCCTTGAAGAGTTTCTTGCCGGTTCTTCTCCAAGGTCTCCCGCTGTAGGGTTTACGAACCGATGGCGTAGCTTCTATGACGTTCACAAGTATTGTAAATCACAATCTAAATCGAATATTGACTTAGTACCCAACATTTAGACGTTAGTTTGCATTTTGAGGTGCCGCTGAAGTATTATATTATCCAACAAAATAGGTACAGTCAAGGACAAATTCGGTGAACCACTTCTTACTTTTTTTTGTGTGGCTGGTGCCTCGCCATTCACGCGCAGTGTCTTTTACTATTTGGTTATGTATTAAGGCCCGTGGTATCGCCAACGACCTTGGCCATAGAAAAGTGGCCTAATTTTCCCGCCCGCTACCCGCACAAAAACAGCTTAAACACACGTTTCGTCAAAACTATGTATTATTTTAAAACGAAAAATGCTCAGTTTTAAGTTAAACAAGTTAGCAATCTCTTCCTGAAAGAAACGTGAAAATATCACTTGTAGTTTAGAAGCAGTAGCGTATTTCAAGTTGAAAACAGCTTCATTTCAATGTTTTTTTTAATAGTATCTTAAAGACTATGTTTTTTTTAATTGCTCAGATTGAAGTTTATATATCAATATTTAATATATATTAATTCTGGATTCATCAGTAGGCTAATTTATGAGTTTTAGGGCCTCAAAAATTATCGTTTCACGACTACATGCACCTTAAAGTAGGGTATAGCACAATGCTAATGCAATTTCGGTTAGGGACTGCAAGTGGAACGGTGACACGTCAGCCACACGAAAAGTAGTAAGAGGTGGTTCACCGAATTTGTCCCTGGTTACATATAGTTATGTTTTTTTTGTTTCATGGAATTAATGTTACCTTAGTATTTTCGTCTTCGTCGTCAGTGTCAATATCAAATTCAGAATGGCTTAAGATAGCCAACGCGAGACTCCCATGCCTAGCTGGAATAAAAAAACCGAACATCAATATTAAGAGTAGTCTACGTTACTAATAAAATATACTTAGAGCATAAAAAAATCTCATTTAAAAAAATGTGTTACTTATTGTAATTCTGTTGTTAATATATTATGACAAAGTTTTGTGTCCAAAAGTAAATTCTGTTTTTTAAGATCATAATAATCGTTCAATTGTGGTATAAAATTAAAATATAACTAACTAGGGGTTCCGCGGTTTCACCCGCGTGTTACCCGATCACGTGACCCGTGGGATTATCGGTATAAAAATACCCTATTTCACTCATGAATAACAAAGCTTTCCTAATGATGTAAGAATTTTAAAAAATTGGCCCCGTAGTTACAAAAAATCAAATCTTTCCTCTTCATAGTTTTTTTTAATCCTCAACGGGTAGCAACTTAGCCTTCATCACACTTGATGCTATGTGGTGATAAGGCTGAAGGTGGAAGCGCACGACTCCAGGAACTGGCTATCTTATCTCTAACTGCCAGAACACAATAATGCTGAAAATATCATTGTTATTGGCGTCAAAACTTAGATAAGAAAGTGGTAGCTAGCCAGGCATACTAAGAACAAGTCATTCCACCAACCAAACTGAATACAATATGTACCCCCCTGGGAATCGAACCCGGGACCTCTGGGTCTGAAATTGGTGTGAACCACTAGACTACAGACGCGGTTAAATTTTAGTATAGATAACAGTTAAAGGTACATAATATAAATATTCCAATCAATGCATATGTGAAAAGAGTTTCATTGTATGTAATATCAATGGGGTATAAAGATACAGTTATTATTAGGAGATAGGGGATAAAAAAAATTAGTTGTCAAACTTACTGTTGTATTTGAACTCCACACCGTAATATAAAAAGGGTGCTAACATGAATAACGGTGCCATCCATATCTGGAAATAGTACCAGAAACCGAGCCAGGCCACCACCCCTGCTATACACAGCTCCCGATTCTCCCATTCGAATGCATATCTGGAAAATGTTATGACAAATTATTGCAATACCAATTACTTGTTTAATTTATACAACGTGTTATTGGATTAACCCAAAACCAGAAAGTAGTTTGCTCAGAATCGTATTGCGAATCGATCGCACTGTATTTGAATATAGGTTATATTTTTTCATTTTTATTGGCCCATGTCTAAATTATTTATAATGCATGAGCGCTCGACGCGGACGCGGAGCGCTGCGAGGGACGCGGCGGGGGCGGTCGGTGGGGCGGCCGGACGTAAACTTTAAAATTTCATAGATTGGGCACCACCAAACTATCGTTGAATAACTTTTAAAATATAAATATTTTTGACTCGGTTTATATTTTAGTTATATCATTGCATTTTTGTTTAATTGGGGTGTATCAGGTTTTGGGTTAATTCATTAACACGTTGTAGTAATTGACTTATGAAATCTGTCATTTAGGCACTTCTACGGTCCAAGACCTTAAAATGGTACTGCGACAACATTTCTACTACAGCCCACGGCGACACAGGCTGCCGGAAAAAAAATGGTGCTTCCAATATACTTAAAGATCACGACCAGCCCCCTGATTTACGAACCGTCTCGGAATCGGAATCGGATTCGAATTCTCTGCTTTGTCTTTGTCTATTCTATAGTTAGTGACAAAGACAGTGCATACATTCCGCTGTTAGGAGCGTTTCCGCGACGGTTCGTGAATCAGGGCCCCACGTCAGTTTCCTAGAGGACTTGTGTTTTGGATGACATTAACATATTAAAATACCTACTTTAATTCTACATGGAACACCAAGACAAAGATGAATTTGCGCACTCAGATATTTGAATAATCCGGGAATTGAACCCATTACTTCTGTGTCCAGAAAGCAGTTATCTATACGTCTGTATTAACACGTAAGTAATTTGGGTATCATTCAAAACCGCTTAATAATTTCCCTCAATAATCTTTGTACACAAATACAACATTGTGATGATTGCTAAGTAATGGGAGTTTCTTTTTCAATTTTCTTTATTATTAATTACAATAAACAGAGTTTGCAGTGAATATAAATAAATATTAAAAAAATACTTACTTAACATGCTCATTTACAATTTGAATAGCGTTGAATACATCTCCAACAAACTTTAGGTTGTTGTAGATCAGTGGAATGCTAAACTTAGGTGGCTTTTGCATATATTTAGTTTCTTTTGGACTTAAAACTCTTATTGATGCTTTGATCTGAAAATAAAATAAATTTATTAGAATTGAATTAGGGACTCAAATTGTACTGTATAATTTATTTGAGTTTATTTTACATTTTGACACAACTGGATAACCTAAAACTATTTGGCGTTACGATTTTTTTGTAGTTTTAAAACATAGACTAAAAAATTAGCAAAAAGAGTAGGAGATTAGTCATTCCACTTGAAGCGGTTTGCAGGAAAACTAGGAATTCATTGAGGAAAACAGTAGGAAAACACAAAATAGTTCTACAACTTTCTTGGGGAAAACTAAGGGGAAAACATAAGAAATATGTTTTGAATAGCTGTAAGTTACACACAGAGTATAAAAATCCCTAAAAAGGCACGTTTGCGATCTGTGATAGCACATATAAAGTATCACTAATAAATAGAGGTCAGTGAAGTATATGTACATAAAGGTCAGTGATGTACATACAAAGAAGCAATAAAAAACGAAAAAGGACGAAATGCTAAAATAAAGCACTTGTATCAAAGAGCATGTAATCACTACTGCTTGTATGACAGAAGTATTTTCTATAAACATAAAATGAAATAAGTAATCATTTCACCTTTATTCAATCAAAGTTATTTGTTGTAGGTACTTACATAAAAACATATTATTGTCTTGCGGTTAAAAATAAAACATGTAAAATATCTAGCATTTATTTAGGCTAGACTAACCTATAAAGTGAATAGAGAATATCCTAGGCAAACATGCTAGACCAGATCCTGTTTATGCAAGACGGTGGTCAAATGCCTGCCCAATTATCAAATTAAATAATAAAAATAAAAGATTTATCAACTTTGATTCATTATATTATAGCCTAATTGGGGAACCTCTATAACTTACCGGATTGTAAACAACGGACATTTGCAGCAGTATCCTAGGGCAGTTCCCTTTGGCGGTGCTCTTTTTGGAGCGATCCTTGAGTGCGTACCAGCGCTTCTCCTCATTATTGATCCTCAGCAGTGGGATTGATATCTTGCCCAGGAACTCGCCTTTCAGTGAGTTAATAACGGCTTTGTCGTACACCGTGATGTCTAACGTTGAGGTGATGTCGTTTACGCCACTGGAAATTAAAGAGATAAAATCAATATTTTTTATTTACATAAATACATAATGTATAGTTTATTTAATAACGTTTTTTTCATAAATGTGTGTTTAGAGATGTATATGTCTAGAGATGAAAAACAATTAATATTATGCATTTTTTCACTCAATTAAAAACAAGCTCGTTGATGTCTTTTATAAGCAGAAAACGAAATCTGTATAGAAATTGAAAGTACATAATTGACCTTTATTTCCTATAGAGTGTAACAGGCCATGAAAAATCGATTGTATGTAAATCAATCCGAGCATAATCAATTTAACATGGTTGGCCTACCAGCAGTGCGACGCGGCACGCGGCACGGTTAACTACGCATAGGAAGAAAGTAAAAATTAGAGAAAACTATCCACGTGTTGCGTCACTGTACTGTAGCACTATTATAGAGCAAGCAGTCTATGCTTCTTGGTTTACACTAAATCCCACACCCTGATGAGAATCACGAGTAAAGACTTTTCTTGTACTTACATACAAGAAGGTTCATTGGTGGCTGACACTGTGTGAGTCTCGCATTGTCTAACACTAGCACGCAGGACGGGTCGGGGTCTTTTACTGAAGCTAGTCACGCTGATAAAGATGACAGTCAAACAGGAGGTACTTACAAGAAGTAGGTCTTGTTCCAATAAGGTTCGTTGGTGGCCGGCACAGTGTGAGTCTGCACGCGCGCGTTGTCCAACTCTAGCACGCAATAGGAGTCAGGTTTCCCACTGAAGGTAAGCGCGCTGAGCCCGCGGGCACCGTGCACTGTCACTAGTAGCTGACCAACCTCGTTCAAGTTGTCCAGCTTGTACCACGTCTGTGGGAAGGGGGGAATGGTCTATTCAAATTATATAAACTTTATTCAGTCAATATTGCTATTTTCAAGTAGCTTAGTATTTTTTTATTTTCGTTGACAGAGAAACTACTGTACATACAACTACTGTAGGTACCTACATTGTCACTACTCACATGCTCTTCATAAGTTTTGGTGAAAACGGCCAACAACGTCATAGTAATTAACTAAATTATAAGGTCGTTTGTTTACGTCCGTATGGATTGAGGAGCCACGTCAGATTTTTAAGGATAGCTATCACCCTTATTTAGTAGCCATGCAGATAATTTTGTAGGTCAAATTCTGAAATTTGTAGTAAAATACATCAAAAGTTATATCACTGCAAATGTGGCTCCTCAATCCTGATGTTTAGATTGAGGAGCCACCTAGAACTCGTAATGTATTGAATGTAGGTTGCTGAAACTTATGTATCAATTTGTAGCCATCACGTAGGATATCTACTAGAATTTTGAGCACTTTAGTTCTAAAATTCAAGAAACTACAACACTTTTGTTGTGGCTCCTCAATCCATACACAATAGAGTAAATTTCTATGAATATTTGCAGTCAATTCAGATATTCGACATTATGATAATTTAGAAGGAGGTAAATTCTATTGCCTACAATATGAATGAAATACTAAAACATAGTGATTTCCGTAAACAAACGTATATTATTTGGCTCCTCAATCCTGACGTTTATTTACCTGAGATCACAACGAAATCAAAAACCAGAGACTCTAACGTTTAGTAGGCGTGCATACTAAACGGCTACATACAATTCTGCTGTATTCGTTTTAATTGCTGAAAAATAAAGCTTTTTGGTATTGCTCAAGGATCCGTTTTGAGGGGTGACCATAATTATGTGGATGAAACTAGGATAAGCAATTTTTATCAACATTTAATAATTTGTTTTTACAAAATTTTAATCATTTCATTTGCCATAATGATCCTTGGTCATAATATTTGTTAACACTATTCTAATTTGTACTTAGGTACCTACTAATAAAGCATGATATAATTATTTAGTAGCAATAACTCTCATTTGCCATAAAATGAGATGCCTTAATAACAAATACTATAATTATAAGTAATTGTAAATATCATTTGAAATAATTTATATTTGACATAATAATACATGTCTCATAAATAATAATTTAATAATAAAATTGTTTATTTGCTTAAAATACGGTATATACACGTTGGTACAATAAATTGAACCAGGCGGACTAAGAACAAGTCCTACCACCTTTCTACCACCAACCAAACCGAATACAATATATTCCCCTACTGGGAATCGAACCCGGGACCTCTTGGTCTGATATCGGTGGTGTGATGTAAACCACTAGCCACTAGACCACAGAAGCGGTCTTGTCAAATGCCATACATAATTCATCAAAATTTCATAAGTACATTATTAGCTACTTTATTTCTATATTAATTTGATCACAAAATATGACAGACCTGGAATTATAACAAGAAAAGGTAAGGTACAATTACCTAATTTTACTTTGTGGTTGGGTATCAATATACTCGCAAGAATATTTGCAAAAACAATACATCGTATTGGAAGGGTTGGTATTAGTATCCAACCGCAGGCTTTTTGTAGATTATTTGTATGAAAAATGTAGATTTTGATCTCCCCTTTCCAATGACACCACTTTCAGAGCGCGGAGATTACTAGTTTGTGAGAAATGAGATTGCAAAATATCGTATTTTAGGTTATTTATTTAGTACTAGCCTTCCGCCTGCGGCTTCGCCCGCGTGTACTACACGACGTTATCCCGCGGGAAGGTGATATTTTTAATATAAATAAAAAGTAGCCTATGTCCTTTCTCAGGCTCTAGACTATCTCTGTACCAAAATTCATTCAAATCACAGAAAAATGGAAAATGAAGTATTTAGAAAAAATCGACCCGTCTCACAACTGTTGTGAGACGGGTCGATTTTTTCTAAATACTTCATTTTCCATTTTTCTGTAATAAAAATTGCATTGTGAATGCAAAAAACTAAAAATTAAAATCATTCAAATCAGTTGAGTAGTTTAGGTGTGATTGTGTAACACACAGACAGACAAAGACGCATTTATAATATAAGTAAGGATAAGCGAATTTGCCTCGGAAGTCCTGTAGAACACATGATAGGTTAGAAAAAGGCCTTAATTTTCGTGGTTACTTTTTTGTGAAAAAAAAAACTGATGGATTGTTTCACAAAAAAAATAATTGAAATATCCCCAACGGACTCGCTGTCACACCGTTTTGTCACACTGGTGTGACTACGAAGCATTTTTTCTTCGTAGTCACACTGTTTGGTGTGAATATTAGAAAACTACCAAAACATGAGACTTGTTGTCACACTACTAGTGCGGGGAAATTAAATACCCTGTATGTGCATATTTTATAACATGGATTGCAAACTGACTTATTCGTCAACTCGCGAGTGTGAAACTCGTGAAGCATAGTTTACATTGGTCGAGTAGGCGGCCGAGTCGAGTAGCGATGAACAAAAAGCAGGCTAACTCGACCAATGTAAACGATAGGGCGAGTAAACTGGGCCGAGTACTGAGCGAGTCGAGTGGTCTCGCGCGGAGCATAGTTGCTCGGCCGAGTTGTTTCCTGGGCCAGGGTTGCCAGGTGCGAAAAATCGAGAATCGTACATTAAACATAAAAAAATATGTTTAAGTATATAATATATGTATAATAATCGTACTTAATACAAAATCCAAAATTTTCTGAAAATTTGGGATCGAACAATGTTGTAAATAATCGTACAAATACGATTTAAATGTACATCTGGCAACCCTGCTGGGCCCAATTACTTGACCAATGTAAACGGTGGAAGCCGAGTCGAGTAGCACCTCAGTTACTCGGCCCAGTTCACTGGGCCGAGCTGCTCGACTAATGGAAACTATGCTTGAGCGCGCGCGAGTTGGCACCTTCCGATTTTACGTACAGTCAGCACATTTATTTATGTACAGTCAGACACAATCCATCATTTTTTTTCACAAATAAAGTAACCACGTAAGGCCTTTTTCTAACCTATCATGTGTTCTACAGGACTTCAGAGGCAAACTTGCTCATACTTGTCACCTCAAAATAGCCTAAAGTACACATTTTGCAATCTCATATCTCACAAACTAGTTATCTCCGCGCTCTGAGAGTGGTGTCATTGGAAAGGGGAGATAAAAATCTACAGTATCTGTACAAAGACTCTACAAAAAGCCTGCGGCTGGATACTAATACCAACCCTTCCAACACGATGTATTGTCACAGAATATACAGGGCGTCTCAAAACTATGCCACATAGAGGGAAAGTACCTTAAATACTGAAGATATCAAATTTTACTGAAAGGAGACTTCATTTTTATTTTAAAAAGAAAACGAACTGCATTCAAGGAATTTTAAATAATCGCCTGTCTGAATTGGGATTCGAACCCGCTGAATGTAAAAAAAAAATTCTTTAATTTTATTGTACCGATCGAAAGGCTCAATTATACCTAAGCATTTCTTCTAAGTAACATAGCATCTTAAATTAAAGGAAGACTATGAAATTTTACATTTAATGTTGAATAACAAGTTTTGTAGCGTTATGGATAGCCTTTTCTGTGAATGTCGTGCGTGCTCAAAACAACTGACTTTAACATTTCAATATTATTACTAACGAGTGAAGATTGGAGCAGTTATACCTAATTTCCCTATCATAAGTGTTTGATAAAGTTATAATGTGCTAAGTAATATCACCTCGGTTGGTTTTAAAAATGTTTGAATATAATTTGGTAGTCTTTTCCATGTGGGATAGTCGTGGGACGCCCTCAGGGCGCTCTCAGGGCGTCCAATGACTATGTCACACGGTGGCATAGACCGCACCAAATACTGTAGATAGAACATTTTATTAAAATAGGACTTTATTTTTATTTACAATTATACGAACTGCATTTAAAGATTTTTAAATAATGATGCATGCCCAAACCGAAAATCGAACCCGCAGCAAATTATCCAAACTTTTTTAAGCCTATCGAGGTGGTGTAACTTATCACATTATGAGTTTATGAAACACTTATGATAAGGAAATTAGGTATAATTGCTCCAATCTTCACTCATTAGTATGTAATATATTGAAATGTTAAAGTCAGTTGTTTTGAGCACGACATTCACAGAAAAGGCTATCTATAACGCTGCACAAACTTGTTATTCAACATTAAATGTTAAATTTCGTAGTCTTCCTTTCTTCACCCGTTTTTACCCTTTGGGTACGGAACCCTAAAAACAAGAAAGAAAGCAATGGATGAAAAAGTTATCGCTAGCTAGTTATTTTTATATTTTCGGTCCGTCACTTTCTACTTGTAAAAGCAAAAACAATACACAGCACGCTCGACCACCGCACCACCGCGGACTGGCGCTGCGAGCGAACTGACGCGATTGGAATGACGATCACACACTGACGGTCAGTTTGATTTATGATAGCCACGGAAAATTGCGTGGCGCGTCGTCAGTTAAAACTCTGGCGTGACGATTCGACATTCACGATCAAATTTTGGATTGACGCCGGAGTTTTACGCCACAGTTTTAGGAAAATTTTACCTTCAATGGCCAGCTCAGACTAATTTTCTTGCAATCATTCAAATCGAACGAAACCGTATTTGAAAGTGTATATTTACAGACTATTGTTTGGTTGTTGCAAGACTTACATGCGTTTTTATCTTCTGCAATACAAATGGCATCTTCTAAATCTTTGATGCCAAACACAGAAAAGATATTAGTCTCGCGACAGTAAACACACAGTAAATAAATTTAAAAAACATGTTAAAAAGACGCTCTCAAGCAAAGGCTATTACAAAGTAGAAGATTATTTAAATGATCACAACGCATGGTTGTCATAATTATAGTAACACTAACAATGTATAAAAGGAAAATATTCCTATACATAAGTATGAGAAAACTTTCCTTCAGCATTAGCTTTTCGTATAAATTTTATTATTGTACCATTTTGTCTAGCAACGACATAATTATTTTGTTAATGCGTTGCTTCTGTTAAAGCGGATGAATTATTTACGCCTGTTTTTCTTGTCAGTTAAAAGATGTCCATAACAGGTGGTAGGTACAAAAATGTTTGACGATTCTATATGAATAAAAATTTATTGACTTTGACTTTGACAGCTGCGTAGATATTTTCCCAGCGGACTCGCTGTCACACCGTTTTGCCACACTGGTGTGACTACGAAGAATATTTTTCTTATTAGTCACACCACTTTCAAAATATCATACTTGACGTAAATCACTTGATAATTTGATACCACTTTGATACAATATACTTACGTTATGATACTAAATTAAATATTATATTAAAATATTATTAGCTGAAAGTACCAGGGTTGCATAGCTGACCAGGAGTTATTTTTAGATGTTTCGAGTTTTATAGGCAGCAGCATTTTAAGTAGGTATACTCGTAATAACTCCTGGTTGCTTAGGCTGCCCTGATACTTTTTGTTCAATATTTTTCCAATATGCCTAGTGCCTAGTACTTCATTGGGGAAAAAAAATCTCCCGTACTACTACAGCCGTTAGTATCAGTAGTAAGGTCTGGTAGTCAGGAGGGTAACCAAGGAATGTTGAATAAAAACTTGTTATTCAACATTAAATGTAAAATTTCATAGTCTTCCTTTTATTTAATGCTATGTTACTTAGAAGAAATACTTAGGTATATTGAGCCTTTCGATCGGTACAATAAAATAAAAGAATTTTTTTTTTACATTCAGCGGGTTCGATTCCCAGTTCAGACAGGCGATTATTTAAAATTCCTTGAATGCAGTTCGTTTTCTTTTTAAAATAAAAATGAAGTCTCCTTTCAGTAAAATTTGATATCTTCAGTATTTAAGGTACTTTCCCTCTATGTGGCATAGTTTTGAGACGCCCTGTATATTCTGTGACAATACATCGTGTTGGAAGGGTTGGTATTAGTATCCAGCCGCAGGCTTTTTGTAGAGTCTTTGTACAGATACTGTAGATTTTTATCTCCCCTTTCCAATGACACCACTCTCAGAGCGCGGAGATAACTAGTTTGTGAGATATGAGATTGCAAAATGTGTACTTTAGGCTATTTTGAGGTGACAAGTATGAGCAAGTTTGCCTCTGAAGTCCTGTAGAACACATGATAGGTTAGAAAAAGGCCTTACGTGGTTACTTTATTTGTGAAAAAACATGATGGATTGTGTCACAAAAAAAAACTCTGAAATATCAACGCAGCCGTGTGTTTACTGTCGCGAGACTAATATGTTTTCTGTATTTGGCATCAACGGTGAAAGAAGATGCTATTTGTATTGCAGAAGATAAAAACGCATGTAAGACTTGCAACAACCAAACAACAGTAACAGTCTGTTAATAAACACTTTCAAATACGGTTTCGTTCGATTTGAATGATTGCAAAAAAAAATTGTTTGAAGGAGATACCAGAATCTATAATAGTTCTAGGCAGCTCATACACATTAATGGGCGCTATAGAATTCTTTCCCAGAGTTAGTATCACTGGCATGGGTCACTACAAATGTCATATTCTAGCAAAGGATGAGGTGTTGTGTTACGATGACTATGAATCCAGAATTCGTAAGAGCACAGAAGACCCAATAGGTACTCATCCATTCGCTAACCTATATTTTGTAAAAACAAATTATTAAATGTTGATAAAAATTACTTATCCTAGTTTCATTCACATAATTATGGTCACCCCTCAAAACGGATCCTTGAGCAATACCAAAAAGCTTTATTTTTCAGCAATTAAAACGAGTACAGCAATGAATTGTATGTAGCCGTTTAGTATGCACGCCTACTAAACGTTAGAGTCTCTGGCTTTTGATTTCGTTGTGATCTCAGGTAAATATAGTAAATTATTGGTCTGCTAAACGTCAGGATTGAGGAGCCAAATAATATACGTTTGTTTACGGAAATCACTATGTTTTAGTATTTCATTCATATTGTAGGCAATAGAATTTACCTTCTTCTAAATTATCATTATGTCGAATATCTGAATTGACTGCAAATATTAATAGAAATTTACTCTATTGTGTATGGATTGAGGAGCCACAACAAAAGTGTTGTAGTTTCTTGAATTTTAGAACTAAAGTGCTCAAAATTCTAGTAGATATCCTACGTGATGGCTACAAATTGATACATAAGTTTCAGCAACCTACATTCAATACATTACGAGTTCTAGGTGGCTCCTCAATCTAAACATCAGGATTGAGGAGCCACCTTTGCAGTGATATAACTTTTGATGTATTTTACTACAAATTTCAGAATTTGACCTACAAAATTATCTGCATGGCTACTAAATAAGGGTGATAGCTATCAAAGAGCATGTAATCACTACGTTTAAGCTATCCTTAAAAATCTGACGTGGCTCCTCAATCCATACGGACGTGATTGTTTGACTTGGCTTGTCTATTGATGTTGTGTAAGACGGAAGATTTTGATACGAGAAAAATAACTATTGTAAGGATTTTATGTTAAAGAACGTGTTAATTCAATAACCAAAAAGCCCATACACCCTAATTAATTTATTTTATCCATGTAATATTAAGTTCTATTTTTTTTTAATTCTTCCAAGATATTCGTGCTCATAGTTCTTCGTGACTTTCTGACAGATTTGAAGCTCTACGGGAAGGGAAATATATAGACTGTGGCTCTACTATGATGGAAGAGAGCACGCGACGGGTCGTGCGCGTATTGAATGAAGGCAGTACACACAAACATTCATAGAAGCGGCAAAAAATGAAAACCATATTTTTATAAAATTTAACCCTTAACAAAAATGTGTGGAATCGATTCTACTCTCGATTATGAACAAGCTATTTTCTCAGTTTCGCTAAAAGTATTAAAACGTTGTGTATTTATTTTAAAACGTTCCGTTTAAAACGTGATTTCTATAATAAATAACACTAAGTCTATGGGCACTTGTGCACTACACTGAATTTTACCGTCCTGGAAAAAAAACGGATGGTTGTATTTCAATATTTTTTTTCCGGGACGCTAAAAATCAGTATAGTGCAGAAGCGCCCTATGGCTGTGTGTTATGTTAATAATGACTAAAATAGAATAAGAAAGGCAGTTGATGATACTGTTAGCATCTTTTAAATTTATGAATCAGCAAAAAATAAACAATAAGTTTCAACATCATGTTATCAGCAATTAATCTTTACGTTACTTAATCTTAACATCATTCTTTGGTTCCTGTTTTCTGGTAATTCACTTATTAACAGCTTTATTACTGACTCTTTTCTAATAATTTATTGTCAAAAATTCACTTCCACTTTCGTTTTAGTGTTATGGTCAGGTTATGCTAATTTGATATTAATTTGCGAAAAAAGGCTATCGCATTTAATTATACCTACACAGAAAACGAGAAAGTCTTTTCTATTGACATCGGAGCTCACGACCCGAAACTGTTATTTTCGTTTATAAATACTTAGATACCTAATATTTTTTAAGCAATTGAGCTCTACTCTTATTGGCTGAAATAAAAGTTCTGCATTGTGCAACCCGACCCCCAATGTAGAGTTTTAAGAGCATTACTCAGTGGATATGTGACAACATCTCTTAAATGTTTGAAGAATATCTACAGCGATAAACGTATCCATTAAATTAAAATAGAAATTCTTTTTAAATATAATATAGTCTCAGAGACTCGCCATACAAAGCCACTTCCGCGGCGCTACTCTGCCTATTACAACGTATTACAACAAATTTTTAGGGTTCCGTAGTCAACAAGGAACCCTTATAATTTCGTCATGTCTGTCTGTCCGTCTGTCCGTCCCCAGTCTAGCTCATAGAGTCTTAGTACTAGAAAGCTGTAATTTGGCATGCATATACATATTTATCACGCCAAGAAAGTGGTAAAGTAAAATTAAATTTGTTTTTAGGTTTCCTCCTCTACATGTGAAGTAGGTATGTAATTTTTTTTGTCTACCCCATAGTGTGGGATGTCGTTAGATCGCAATTTCAAAAATATTGTGGGTTTGAAAAGACAGTTTTTTGATTGAGGCATCCGTATGTGAATTATTAAGCTTTAAAGTGCAAAATTTTGTTAGAGTCATGTGTCCCCTGCCAGCCAAATGGTTGTTTTTGGATACGTGAAAAATTCACGATAGTAGTATATATGACGAAGTTAAAAGGAAAACTATCACAGCTAAGTAGGCTTTACAAGTTTTGTCATTCATACGAATACTATTAAAAAACAAAGATATTTTTTTTTCAAAAAAAATACAGTGGTATTTTTGCTAGGTGTACGTAATCGGTACGTTAAATGGGTACGGAACCTTTCATGAGCGAGTCCGACTCGCACTTGGCCGATTTTTTGTGAAACATTTTATTTTTATGACAAGCTATTTGCTAATTGTACTTTAAATATTGTATTGTTTATTGAACGCAGATACACAAAGGGTTGTAATTAATTGATCACCAAACTAACCTAAGCCATTTCAGTATTTAAGGCACTTACTAAGTATTTTATGTGGCTCAATTAAATTTCTCACTTACAAACATTGAAGTATAATAAAAGCTAGTGAAAATCTGTAAGTGATGTAAACTTACGAACTCCTCCTTCTCAAGGGTGGTGTGGTGGATCCTGTTGGTGGTAGGTATGGAGTCAGCGGGGGGGACCGGGGCGGACCCGTTCACCGTCACCAGCAGGTGCAGGCTGCCGTAACCGCACTCCAACTCTAGCCACAAGTCCTGGGTCTTTTCTCTCTCCAGGCGTGACAGGTCGATGGAACAGCTACAATGAAAAAAACCGTTGAAAAATCTATACTTACTTACACGGCAAATTTTTATCACACCGGATAATTTTTGGGAATTATTCTACTCATGAAAACAAACAACTTTTATTATGGGACCAAAATTGAAATCGCGAAAAAAAACAGCTGTTCCATACATGTTGATAAAATACTTTTGCACTTTGTATAATAAATAAATATAAATAAATAAATATTCTCTTACAATCACACCAATTATCTAAGCCCGTAGTTAATTTCTTAAGAAACTGTGTCTACGTGAACTTGATAACGGATAAATATATACTTAAATACTTTTTGTTTGTAAATACATACTTAATATACATAGAAAACACCCAGACCAAGACAAATAGACATGTTCATGCACACAAATATTTGTCTTGTTCGGGAATCGAACCCGAGACCTCTGGCGCAGAAGGCAAGTAGTTTACCCCTGCGCCAAATCGGTCGTCAAACAACTGATTGTTATTCGCATTAATGAAAAACGTTACAAAAACGGGGAAAAATATTTCTTATTTTGGTTGGTTTTTTTCCTTTTCCTCACCCAAAATAATATAGGAGTGCGATTTCATTTCCTATTAACTTTTGAACTACTTTAATTACCATTGACGAAAACTGCATTAAAGTCCGTTGCATGGTTTGAAAGATCTAAGCGATCAAACGTCAGGAAACGACTTTGTTTATAAACTATGTAGGTAAATAGAGATTTACACTTACCGTCCCATAAAATTTTTCTGCTTTCCTTTGTACCACACTGTCGTTTCTAGGGTGAAATCGTCGTAAAGGTACATGTTGAACCTTTCACACCACATTGCTTTCGATTTTGGTACTTGTTTCGATTTGTACGTCTCGCCGCCAAGTCTGAAGCAATGAACATATTTGAATTAGTCACGTTGCGATTGCTTACTTTAAATTACTTTTTGTATTTTTGATAGTTTAAAGTTTAAATTTAAATCCAAAAGAGCAACTTCGCCCTAACTACTGAGGTGGATAGTAATAAGGAAAGAAAAAGCAATGAGAATGCAAAATTCTTAAGCTTTATTTAGACCACAAGATGTTTAAACGTCAACAACATAGGTACATAAGAACGACTAACTTAAGAAGTCATCTAAGTACATAATTTTTTGCCCAAAAGGAGAGCTCTTGACTAGTGTAACTCTTGATAAGTATAAAAAGTAACAAAACAGACTAAAGTAACTTATGGGTCTTAGATGGGTCTGTAAACATACTTAGCCAAAATAAAAAGCTTTTTATCATATCCAGCAATCACGCCTTTAGTTTTTTGTACTTATATACAAGTATTGTTTTTTTTTTAACTAACCGCTACATAAGCAGCATCCTGGTTGAATAATCTTTGTTTTAAAATATATTAATTTTTCTTAAAAATATTATCATCCATCTTAGTACCTAGTTGAATTTAGACAATTCATATTTTCAAAAGACAAACAGGGCCGTCTCAGCTCACATTAGAAAGCTAGTTTTTACTTATCATCCATACTATACTATACCATCACTTTAAATAAAAAATTTAAAGTGATGGTATAGGGTAAACCCTAGTATAGTATTATATGATCTGAGGGTAAACCAGGCAAACGTGCCCCAGTCGATAACGCGCCCCACTCGCAAAACTCACAGATGCATTTTGAATTTGGCGCTAATTGGACCCGAACACGTCAGTTCTGTCACTGATATATATTTTTTGTATAACTACTATATTTTTCTTGATGTAAGGTATGTAGTGCAGGGAGGTGTTGGGTGTTGGTTCAGTGAAGTCATCGCAACATTTTTTTTCCTTAAATACCAAATAACCATTTTACATTGAATTGTTCATAAATCATTTTCATTATTCATGTTAATTCATGAATGAATGAACATACACCATGGTGTATGTGAGTGACACATAAATAATTATTTATTGTGACGTTATTACATTCTGTAAACACATATTGCCGATGACTAAAACCTATTTTAGATTAAGTACCTATATAAGTAGTAAGAAATTCAAGAATTGTTTGCATCGTGCAAAATGTAGATATTATTGTCATTTTGCGTAAGTCAGGCGTAAGTAAATGACAAGCGAAAATCAAAGTTCAATAAGATTTTCTTTTTTATGTTTTCCAGGAAATTACTCCAAGCAATGATTAACATTAGCAGTTTTCCGCGCAAGTGATTTTGTATTCTTTGTGTCTACGTAAATGGAACTTTGTTTTCTATCGGTTTTGCTACCTTGAAGTTGGACGCGGAAACCAGCAATGCTTTTTGTTTGCGTTCGTTATTGACGTACGTGCAAAGTTTTATATTTGGTAATCTCTAATATGTATGTCATAATTTATTTAGCTTCTACTTATGAATTTCTCGCAGGCGATATACGTCGTGTGATGACTTGACTTTTGTCCATGATAAATAGTGTTGTTTCCAAAAATAATATAATCCTTGCAAACACAAAGGACAACTTATGGTAAAAAACATAATAACATATTTATTTAATTGAGATTGAGCCCCAATCATCACCGTGCCTAATCCACAAACGTTATCAATAGGATGAGCAAAAAAATTAACTACGTTTAGAAAAATATTATATTAGGTTGTTCTTAATACCTTCACATATTTGATGCTAAGTTCAAAATCGATTGAGGAATTTCGATGTATTGTTTCTTATAATTGTACACTCGACAGCAAATAAATTTTAACATTCAAAATACGAAAATGTCTCATATTGTTAAAACTTTGACAGCCGGCCGTTTTATTACGCTCATCTAATGTGCACCCCGACCTTTTGCATCATTATTGTAAATTTTATAGAATAAGAACTATAATAGTAATGCATTCTTCTCGCATATGTAAAAGTAACTAATTTATTTTAATTGTAAAAAGCAAAGAGATTTTTTTAAAATTATTTTTATATTTTTAAATTATAATACAAAATACCTACACTTTTTGGCAACAAATAAAAAACTCTTACATGGTTATTTTTATGGATTATCTTCTTTTTTCGATTCTAAGTAGTGTAACTTCTGGGACTACGCCAAACAAATAAATATGCTAAATTATAGTGAAAAGAAATCATTCAAAACCTAGATATAACCTAGACATAAGTACCAAAATACAATAAACCGTCTATACCTTTAACCATCAATTACCTTTTCCAAATTTCTCCCCCCTTGCTCCGGCTTTATGCTACGCAAATGACTCGCATAATGTATGTGTAGCTAAAGCTTCGGGCAAAGCGGGCCTTCCGGAACGGAAGACCCGCGTTTCTCGAAGAGCTAAATAATGCAACTACACATTGCAACAAATGCCGATCACGTTATGGCGTTGTGGTTATAGAGAAAAATCTATGAAGTCGGATCTCGACCCCAGGCCATGATCGGCGCATGAGAGAATAAAGAGCATACCGACCGACAGGTCGCGATCGGCTGCTAAAGTGTTAACTTGCAAAAAGCGCACTCAAGTTCGACAAAAAGGTTGATGTGCTTGACTTTACAAATGACGCAATTAACTTACTTGAACTTGCAATACAATCCGTTGGTTCCGCTGGTCGGTCCATCGGGCAAGTCCTTGGCCTCCACCAGCACGACATTCACCACCGATTTCTGCAACCTCTTCGTTAGGATGTCGAATTTTCTGTTTTTCATAACATACTGCGAAAGAAAAATGTTACTAGAATTCATAAATTATTCGAACGGGGGGATGTTTCGATGTTTGCATGTTTGTTGCTCAATCACGACGAAACGACTGAACCGATCTGGATGAAATTTGGCATAGAGATAGCTGTCTAAAATATGTAATTGCCACTGGAAAACGTTGTGTAGACGCAGGCAAAGCTGCAAGTGGAAAGCTTATAAATATATTATATATAACATGAAAAAGATATTTTTATTAAAATAGGTTCTGATTTTTATTCACAATTATTTTTATTAAAATATGTTCTCATTTTTTCACAACTATTCGCAAAAAGTGTTATGTTTTAAAATACAAAAAGTTTTTTTTAATCCGACATTGAGGTGACTTGGTCAGGGAAAGTTCGATAGACACATCAAAATGTTGTCCTCACTAACATTTTGGAATGTGATTTCAAAATTATATTTGACTTTGCAAAATCAATGGTAAACAATAAAGTGGCATGCCCAAGAGAAAAAAAAAGAATAAGTACCTACTTACTTTTTTGTAAAGAAGGCAATGATTTTATGTCTTAGGTCGGTGGAAGGTTGTATAAGATAAGGGTTTTTTACAAAGGTTAGTTTTTGGGTTGTTTTGATCTCAATCGGATTTTTTTTTGTTTGTGTATAAATTTAATTTTGAAGAGTCGGCCAACAGGCTAGTTTTAATATCAAACGATTCGTGTGGCGGTGCAATACCGCAAAGCTGGATTAAGTTAGGTTAGGTAAGTTACAACGAACTTGTCTAAGTGAATTCCAGCTCTGAGTAGACTACTATCACTATGCCTTTATGTGCTTTAATGATAAAAAAATAAGATGTCAAAAGGCAGATAAAATTTTGATTGATATTACCCGCTGTCGGACCGCCCCATGAACTCATTTGATACCACGAGCGCATAATATAATCATAGAATAAATGGCTTGCACCAATAAATAAAGAGGGTGATTACCTTCTGGACCTTCTTCCCATGGTTTCTGAGCAAGAACAGCCCACTGCCGATGCCGAGCCGCCGCTCCATTAAATGTATAATCTAGATTACTATAATATTAAAAAGGTTTGTCAGTGATGGTATACCTTCTGGACCTTCTTCCCATGGTCCCTAAGGAAGGACAACCCGCTGCCGAGTCGCCCCATGAACTCGTTTGATATCGCGAGCGCTGTCGGCGCCAGCGGATCCATCACCAGCCCGTCTGGTATCGAGAACGACCTGAGAACAAAGGAAAATACTTGTATCTTTATGTATAAGCGGGACAAGGAATAGGACCCCAACTCTGACCATTATCCATTCTAAGAACCGATAGTGTACCGAATATTAAAATACATGAAATAAATAACAAAAACATTCTTTGAAAGAGTCAAATGGTTAACCAAAAGTAGTTAAGCAATCAAAGTGCAAAAAAACAAGTTGTTAATTCAAAAAATTCGCCTCAAACGTATAAAAAATACGGACGCACATTGCCTTCTCAACGCGGTGCTAGTGTCTACGCAGTCCGACAATCAATAACTTCAGTTTACAAGTTGACCGGAACAGCAGAGCCTTCGGTGATGCTAACCTGCTTTGCAACGGATCAGCGAGACTATGCAAAAAGCGAACTAAGTACAAGCGACCGCAGAAGTAATACAACACTCTGCACGATAATCGGCAAGTCACCATGATAATATTAACTATATTTATATATTTTGTACCTCGGAAATGACCAATAAGTATAGTTATAAAGTTAATATCAATATAAGTAGTTACTTTTAAATGTTAAACTGTAATGAATTTTTGCATACAAGTCGATCGGGACCGGATCTATATATGTTTTGGAAACAACTTAATATCTTCGAGTTCATTTAGTTTAGTTCATTTAGTTACAGCCCGTGTTCAAATACTATTAAAGAAAAAAAAGAAAAAACCCGACTGAAAATTTTTTTTTTTCATAATTATGTTTTCATTTCAGACTTATCAGATTTATTAAGTTCATTGTTAATTAATCACCTTTCATAATGTAAGAACTCAATTATTAATAAATCACCTTTCTTATTGTTAGAACTCACAAATTTTTAGTAAGTTCTTTTCTTTTTTAGGTAAATGAATGTACTTAGGGAGTTCTACAAACTGCATAAAATCGCTTTTTATGCTCTAGTGCACAAAGTAAAATCTTCGTCTAAGTCTCAGATTCTAAGACAAAGGTCGTCAGGTAAACAGTCACAAACGCAATTAAACTTCGTTAAATAAACCTGTTATTTTATTCTGTTTCTTAAATTTTGTACATAATCCATGTTAAATTACTAAATTTATAAAACTAGGCAAAATTATTAAGTTTTCTTAGAAATAAGTATTTCAAGAGCATTATGGACTACGAGTACGATCTATGCTAAAGTGCTGCCACTGCCACGTATAAAAAAAAGAAAGCATTCCCGCCAATATGTCGAAGTCTTTATTTTTTCTTTTTTGCAATATTGTTAATAATTTTCATCACACTCGAAGTGAAAAGCAGAGTGTATAACTCGTTCATAAAACCCATTTTACCCTCGAATTGACTATCCACCCTCGCCTACGGCTCGGATGGATATATACGTCTCGGGTAAAATGGTACGTTTTATGCACTTGTTGTACAATCTACTATTTCACTTCTCATGTTCGTAAAGTTCGTGTTTATGTTGGGTATAGGCTGCATAAAATCGCTTTTTATGCTCTAGTGCATAAAGTAAAATCTTAGTCTAAATCTCAGACTCTAAGACAAAGGCCGTCAGGTAAACAGTCACACACGCAATTAAACTTCGTTAAATGAACTTGTTGTTTCAATCTGTTTCTTAAATTTTGTACATAATCCATGTTAAATTACTAAATTAATAAAACTAGGCAAAATTAATGAGTATTTCACGAGCATTATGGACTACGATCTATGCTAAAGTCACCGTGCTGCCACTGCCACATATAAAAAAGAAAAAGAAATTCTTTCCGCTAATATGGCGAAGTCTTTATTTTTTCTTTTTTGCAATATTGTTATTTATTTTTCTCACACTCGAAGTGAAAAGCAGAGTGTATAACTCATTCATAAAACCCATTTTACCCTCGAATTGACTATCCACCCTCGCCTACGGCTCGGGTGGATAATTGGATATATACGTCTCGGGTAAAATGGTACGTTTTATGCACTTGCTGTACAATCTACTATATATGATCTGAGAGTAATATGTAACTTCGTCTCCGTGGAATTGAGATACTCTCAAAAGTTCCATACAAACTCTGACCCCCTTTTTACCTCCTTAGAGGGGGGGGGGGGGGATTTAAAAAAAACCTCCATTCCTAGATGGTTGTTTGATGGTGGTTCTTTTTTTTGTGTCGTGTTCTACAGGACTTCCGAGGCAAACTCGCTCTCTGAAATGTTAACGCGATGAACTAGTTTGGCCTACGAAAAACTAGTTTATCCTAAAATCGGCTTTGGCCGGTAACATATCGATAAAATAATAATCGGGTAATGTAAGTTATTAAGCCGTAGAATAAAAACTATATTTTTTATTTTATAATTTTTATTGTATATTGTACTTAACTAGTATAAGCATATCTCAAAAACTACTGAATTGATTTTGATGAAACTTAGCCTGTTCCCTAACTTGAAATACACCTGACTTAAATCAAAAAGAATCATCTCGATAGGACTTCTAATTCGAAATTCGTGGACAAACATAAACATACATACACTTACGAAATTTAGGACACGTGCTTGAAAGCCTAAACAGAACGCTATACTCAAATATTATCCAATTCCAACTAAATCACAGACATACAGGTCAAACTGATAACCTCCTTCTTTTCGAAGTCGGTTAAAAACAAAATGGAGCATAAAGTGTTACATAGTTATGCTAAAGTAATCGTTATGCTGGAACCTAATACATTATCTGAGAGATTTATTTCAAACCCAACGACGAACTATTATTATACTCTTAAAAGACGTGATTTGTGCGTCAGATTAACCAGTTTGGCTAAACGTGAACAAAGTGAACTCCAAATATTATGCTAATCGAAAGGAAATCGAATAATAAAATGTATTTATAGCATAAGTGTGTCTTGAAATTAATTTGAGGTTGATTAACCGTAATAAGCTGCGAATAAACTCGGGTTTTATTTATCTATTCAAACGCTATTTATCTTAAACGAGGGCGTGGCACTGGCATGGTAGGTTTCTGAATTAAGTAAAACTAAATATAGAAAAACACATCTCACTCCTGGGCAGTCGTGTAATAAAAATTGTAAAATTTGTAAAATAAATTATTAATAACAATAATAATAAACGTAGTAATCAAAGTAAACAAATTAAAAATATGTTTTTGTGGAACTACTTACTTACGTAAAAAGACTATTTTTGTAAGCTTGTTTTGATCACAAACAAGTTTGTGTTCTATGCTATTTTTAAGTTTCTAATCTATGATTTTGTTCGTATAAAACCAGGTCATTGACGTCATTGTAAAATAAAACGCATCTTCTCGATAGTTCAATGATCTGATTCGAAGATTAATGAAATTTTTCCACAACTTGATGCACACAACGAATACCGGTTCCAAAAGCGTGTCAGAGTACTGTAAGTTGCCTGGAAAATTCCATCCTGATTCAGTTAGGTATGCAGTACAGTGGCCGCGTGGGGTTTCCATTGTGGTTACAACAAAGTAGCCTACCTTGAGTTTTTCCAAAAAGGATAACTCATGAAATATCTGTGGTTTATCTTTACTAGGTATTCTAGTACCTTACTCTGTTATACCAAAGAATATCCACCTATAAGAAGTTAAAACCTTTTTACATTTGCTAGTAGTCTGCAAAATAAATTCGTTTATATAAAAAAGTCATAAAAAAGTATGAAAAATTAAATCTCTAAAGTTTTAACTTTTTAGTATAGTTAAACCATTATTATTAACTTGGTTTATATTTATTAAATATAAGATTGTTTTACTTGTTTAGGTCTGTTTGTACGAGATAATATTTTTAAATTAAAAAAAATTAAGAATATATTTGTTAGACCACTAGCTACTGCAATGTCTGCAATGAACCAAGCCTGTTTTAAATATGATCTTCTAAATTTAAATTTGTATATTAACATTATTTTATTTTATTTTCCAGTTGTTCGTTTGGAATTCAATTTGAATACTAACAAACGATCGACTAAACCCTAAATTTATTATGTTAATATATTGAGATTTTATTTTTCGAATTTATTTGTTGATGCGTTTTCGAACGTCTTATCTAAAAAATCAACTCGTCTCACTACTAGCACAGTAAATATATATGCTACTTCATAGTACTAGCTCCGATGGCCACGACTTTTCTTTCACTGTCCAGAGTGTCCAGGCGAATACTCTCTGAACTACGGCATAAGAGTTTTTAGGAGAAGCGTACGCGCTGTGTATCCAGCGTTTTTTTTATCAATGTGAAGATAATATCTTCTAACTACTTTCGAGTGTTATATAAAAAAAATCGGCTAGTGCGAGTTGGACTCGCCCATGTAGGGTTCCGTACCCACTTAACGTACCTATTGCTTAAACCTAGCCAAAATTCCACTATAATTTTTCGTCAGCAAAATATAACTTTGTTTTTCATAGAGTTTGTATGAATGACCAAGTTACATTTGCGGTTTTTGAAAATTATTTCTCAAAAAATACATACTATATCTCGTTCAAACCAATTTGCGTTGAAAGTTTTTATTAAAATCTACAAGATATATATTTTCTAGATTTTCATCTCTCTTATTTCAAAAGTTAGAGGGGGGGGGGACACATTTTACCACTTTGGAAGTGTATATCTTTTAAAATATTGACTTTGATAAAAAATTATAAAAGAAACCTAAATATGATTTTAAAATACCTATCTAACGACACCCCACACTAATATGTATTATGAGAATTTTTTTTTCAGTTTCAGTTCCATGTATGGAGAGCCCCCCTTAATTTTATGTTTTTTTTATTTTTCTATAAAAAATCCTAAAGCGGTTTACATAATATATCTACCTACCAAGTTTCAAGTCTGTAGTCGTTATAGTTTGGAATAAAGTGGCTGTGACATACGGACGGACAGACAGACAGACAGACAGACATGACGAATCTATAAGGGTTCCGTTTTTTGCCATTTGGCTACGGAACCCTAAAAAATCGGCCTGTCTCACAACTAGCTCCGATGGGACTCTAACTCGAACCCACGACCTTTCACTATCCGAGCGAATGCTCTAATCACTGAGCCTGAGCTAAGGAGTCGGTCCGTAGCTCAGTCAATATTTCCAATAATATCGGAATTATCCTTCTGACGATATCAATAGAAAGCCACTTATAGGTAGGTATTGTAGTACTGAATGATTATCAGTATGTAAACTTCATTTAGTTACAACGTAAAAATGCCATAAACATTGCACCAAGTGAGCTTTAAGGTTTATTTGAAAAAAAAAAACAGATAGTTCAAGTACATAGAGCCCAAATGAAGGCATTTACAAGCAAGAAGCAGTTGCAATATGCTCAAGGCGACATGTCCCACGAGAACAAGGAATATTAAGTCCCAACGTGATTCAAGTACAATAAAACATGACATTGTAAACTATCAATAACAAAACAATAATAATCACCTTGTTTTTTACGTGTAGGTTCGTTTTATTTAACAAACAATAGTAGATTGTATTACAAGGGAGCAAAATAATATATTTACGGCGAGGGCGCTATTTTGAATCCAGAGCGCAGTGAAGGATTCTAGAGTAGAATCTCGAGCGCAGCGAGGGATTCTAAAGTAGAATCCTGAACGCAGCGAGGGATTCAATATACGCCACCCGAGGTGAAAATAATTTTGCGGCCGAGTAATACACTCTGCTTTTCATCCCCCTCTATAAGAAAAGCAGTAAAGACAACTCAAACTACCTACCTTTCTTTGTCGTTCGGATACATCACAGCGCTAGTCGGGCAAAAAAAAAATTTTGATTTTTTTAAATAAAAAAAAAATTAAATAAAAAAAATATATGTCCATCAGATTTCTTATAAGTGTCTCCGGGGGTGGCCTTAGGGGGTTGAAAATTTTGTTAGATTTTAGCTACGACTCACCGTTTACGAGAATTTCTCAATTTTATAAAATTCCGTTTTTGAAAATTTCTCGGTCCCGAAAAAAGTCCCGGCCCCATACCAACCAATGGTTCTTTAATTATGTTCTAAATTCAAATCTCATTGTTTTGGACCCTGTTATGAAGCTGTTCAAAATTCAAATCTCATTTATTCCCTCTTGTCATAAGAGGTGAAAAATGAGTCGTTTTGGACCCTGTTATTAGATAAAAAATCATCGCTTTTCGAATCGATGGGATGAAAATGTTTTTTCATGTTTCATATTCTGAAAGTAACTCCTAACTTGCCTAAAATGCGGGTTGAAAGTGGTATGTGGCGGCCCTAGGGCCGTTATGAAATTTAAAAAAGGAATAGGAGGGGTCATGTCAAAATCTGTAATAGCATATACACACGTTCCGATCCGACAGTTGATTTGGTCTGCTCCCAGACCAAATCTGCGCTACACACGTTCCGATTGGTCTGGGAGCAGACCGAATCGGAGCCGGAGGTCGGATAGGAACGTGTGTAGAGTCTTTAAGTATCTCTTTGGACATTATTTTCCAAAGGTATGCAGGCAAAGGCATAGAAGCCTATACGGCCATGTTTTGCTATTGTATAAAATAATTAATATCGTAGAATTATTATTTTAATATCTAAAACATTGTTTTTTTAAGAATGCGTTTTTAGAAACAGATTAAACCAAATAAGTTATTTGTAACATAAAAAATCAGGCTATTAATTTCATGGAATTGCATAGAGTACGAGTCAAACACCAAATAAGACTGTATGGACTTAGTTTCTCTTGCCTTCCTTAAAACAGAGAAAATAAACAAAAAAGTTATAGTCTTTCGAAAATTCCGCGGCCATAGGAAACATATTTTTTAGATTATTTCTGTTTATTTTTACATTCCTCATATTCAAAATGAAAAGTAGAGTGTTTACTTTGGGCGTATGGACCCATAACAGTCTCGAACTATCGGCGCCCTCACTTTCTTTCGTGCGCCAAAACACTCGACTGTTATGGGTGCCATACATCCCTTGCTAAACAATCTACTATTTCGAGTCATGACAAGTATTGTTTATAACTTTACGCAACTACTATACCTTTAAAAGATATATTTTTAATATTATTTTTCTCTTTGTTAATAAATGTTTTTGATTTCCCGACGTTTCGGCTCATTGAATTTGCAAAATATTAAAAAGAAATGAGTTTTATTTCAATAAATAACTAGGTAAGTATATTTTTCCTTCAATAAATTGCGCTTCATTCATAATAGTACATTACAGCCGAGTACGGAAAGCTAGCAATTTGCATTGTCGAGGATGAAGGAAGGAGGAAAATCGAGGCAATGCATATAGCTTCCAGAACAAGGCTCGTATAAAACTTTTCTCACGAAATGCGAGGAAATATGTTTACATTTCAGAGCATCGCGCCGCCTTGGCATGTGCCGCTTCTTTTCAAAGGATGCCGCCGCATAAAAAAAAGAAGCCGCGTGCGGCGTACACCCGCAAATGGAATTGGATTTTGGGATTCGGCATTTATTAAATTATATTTTCTTAAATTGTCTATGTTTATTATAAATACAGGTGGTAACGACGGTTGTGACTTGTGACAATTCGAGTGGTGATGAGTAATCATAATAATCATATAAAAAAATTATAATAATATTATTATTTTCATCAAAGGATTAGACTTAATACTGTACCTCAGTATTAAGTCGAGCTTCATGAACTTTGCTCACGAATGAAGTTTTTAGCTTTGGGGCGTAAGCTAAAACCGTTCTTACTTCAAATTATTTTTAGGAATAGCGACGAGCCGTTGATTATAGAACCCGTCCCCTCATAGTTACTAAGCCTGACCGCACACGGGCCACTGAAAAACGCCGTCGCCACCGAACTCTTTCCTGTAGTTTTCATACGTAGGTATATATGAACGCCGACGACGGCGACGACGACAAGCCGGCCGCGCCGGCGGCGGCCCGCCGCCGCCCGGCCGGTAGTCGTCACTTGTTTCTTTTTCTAGCTACGAGTGGCGGGCGGCTTTCCACCGACTGTCCACCGGCATATAATATAATAGCGTTGATATCGATCAGCAAAGCGTAATCCATTGTCCATATCCTGAGCACAACAACAAAGTTAAAAAAAAAAAAAAAAAAAAAATTATCTCTTTGCAAGTTTGTACTTATTTACGTAGTAGGTACTGGTTGATAACCCAATATAGGTACCCATAATATACAATGTTTTTCATAATTATGCTTAATGGTTACACAAGTAGTGCAAACAAAGGATTAAGGTTAGAAATACCTATTGGGTACGTGTTATGAATAGAAAATACCAGCTACTGATTCATGTCGTGTCCGAGTTATTTATGTGAAATGCATCAACATCGAGACGGTTCTAAATTTCTTGAAGTAGGTATAATGGGGTTTTTAACACCATTCTTTAACTTATCAATGCTTCGTTCCGTCGTTAATCTTATGTCAAAACAATATATTATAAATAATACACTTACACTACACTTAAAATAAATAGGAAATATTATTTTTTTATCAATAAATTAAGATTTAGGAATATCTATAGGTTATTATTACATTGCTTGTTTTGATTGCATCACTTGCTACAAATGAGCTCAAAGAAAGCAATGTATGCTTAAGGCGCTACTCGGAATAAGTATAGACTTTTTGATTTAAAACTATAGGACGGTTACAGTTGTTACAAATCTGGTAATAAGATATTTCTTAGGTAGGTATAGGTAGGTATAGGTATTTCTTCATACCTTTATCTAGAATTGTATAGTTTCAAAAACACGATTTTATGATTTTGACCCGACACTTTTTCTTTTCGAAAAGACCTCAAAAAATACGAAAATTCAAGATTATTCTTAAATGGGGTTACTTACACTATTGGAAATTGGTTTAATTAGTGGACACCAATAATATTTAGGATCGTATAGAAGCATTTTTTTTAAATCGCTGTAGTTTTTTAATACGAAGTGATTTTGTGTTTTTTTTGCCTAATCTGCAAAATCGGTCTCGCTCCCGCGCGCGTCGTTTTGTCATTGCTATCTCGCTTCAGCATAATTTTTCCGAGTATCGCCTTAATTAGATGCTGAATTTAGCCAAGAGCCCTTTAGCCGTTACTTGACTGCACCGGCTGCGCTGTTCAGATTTTGAACGGCTTTAATTAAATTGGCTGCGAAATAGACATGGAAACTTAAAACGAAAAATAGACAAAACTTGTCTTCGTTCACTATACTTTATAATCATTTTACACCTGCATCAAAATAGTCATTGCAATCAGCACTTATTCACAGCAGCCAACGGTTCACCTGCATCTAACAAACATGCCTGTGTAATTTTAAAATAATTAATTATTTTCCTTAAACTATAAGATAGGTATAGGATCGAGGCACATTTGCCAAAATTAACTCGTGATACTTTATACCCATCCGAAATTTTGTTCATTTGAATTCAAATTATTGTGCGCCATCTGCATCATATTAATGTACACGACAAATTCATTAAAAAAAAGAAAGAAAGAAAACAAAATAAACGTCTTTTGTCCTAAGATAGACTTGTTATAAAGTAATATAATCTAGAAAGTACACGAAGTACTTCTAAAGGTCAGCTTGCTAAAGGTCGACAGACGACACACATGTGTCCTTTAGCGACAAAGGAATTCCCATTGCAAGCTGCCTTGGAAAAAGTCTCACTCAGAGTTATTACTGTACTTTAAGTAATATTGACTACCTTTAAAACGTAATGAGTTTTTGCATGTCGTTAATGACCCCACAGACTATCAGTCCGCCTGCAGGCAAGCGCCTGTCAGTTGGCCACAGTCGGCCACACACTCACAGTTTTACACATACACAAACCGAATGTCAGGCGGCCTGTTCGATCGAGGACTGCAGGCAGCCTACCGGTGGACTGATAGTCTACTGAATTGTTTTACTGAATTGTTTTGATTGTGAAAAACGAAATATATGACTGTAGCTTAAGTAGGGCAGAAGCCCCGGATTTGGCCACTGTACCGGTTTTGTACACTTTTTGCTCTAAAAGTTTTCTAAACAACTTTTCACCATTTTTGCTAAAGGCAATTAATATAAGGTATTTTAAGGTAATAATAACAACCGTTAGAATTCCATAAGTCATACGATTTTATTTCAATAAATTCCATTTTTTGTATAAAAAAATATTTTGTATGAAAATTTTAAGAAATTTGTTTTGGATGAAATACTATATAAACCTTTGTTTTTTAAAATTAAATTGTTGTTTTGCAATTGATTGGTTTCTAGCTATTAGAATATATTGATTTAACCTGGGTTTGGTTTTGATTTTTCGCTATACTTATAAAAGTTTAACTATTATTAAGTGGCCAAAACCGGTACATTTTGTGTTAGATAGGTACATAAAACTATTTTACTTTTTTAAATTATAAAAAAAATGTACTTTTAAAGGTAGATAAATTATCTATAACTAGCTTTCCGCCCGCGGCTTCGCCCGCGTGGACTACACGACGCTGTCCCTCGGGAATGTGATATTATTCCGGGATAAAAAGTAGCCTATGTTCCTTTCCGGGCTACAAAGTATCTGTGTCCCAAATTTCAGCCAAATCCGTTCAGTAATTTTGGCGTGATTGAGTAACAAACATCCAAACATCCAAACATCTAAACTTTCACATTTATAATATTAGTAGGATTTAAGATATTACTTGTGTCTTAAATACCTAAGCCCATTTAGTACTCTGCTTAAAAGTCGAACAAAATCTTTAAAGTGGCCACAAAGGGTACCTCTGCCCTACTTCCGAAAAAAAATTTTTTTTGGCGGAAATAATCTGCATGTATAAGTACCTATAAGTATTTCGTTTTTCACAATGGTTAGGGACTTCCGCCAAGTGACGCCTGATTCAATCAAATACCTACTGAATTGTTTTGGTCAAAATTAAAATCTTTTTATAAAATAAATCTTAATGTTTAGAACGAAACTTGAAATGATTTGGTATGATTTTTTATATACTTATATTAGAATTTAAGTTATGTAATCGTTAAAAAAATATTTCATTATTAGCTTTGATTTTCTTTTTGAATATCCTTGTAGTAAGTAATTAAATTAAGTACTTAGCTGTTATAAATACCTCTCGAATACCATAAAGCTAACAACTTGTAGGCATATAAACTAACATGTGTATTTTAGAAAATCTTATACTTAATACAAAATCTCTTCAATCTTTTTGCAATTTAGACTTTTCTGGTTTTGTATGACCCGTTTCCGCACCGGAACAAATAACTCTATATTTGTATAAAACAAGATAAATAGATTGTCAGTTCAAGATCAGTTCCTGTTGTATACGACGGTACTGAGCATTATTCGGTCTTAGAAATAATTAGATTGATATGTTTATCTTGTCATTATAACTGTAATTTTGTTCTTTATTATTTGTTTTAATTTGTTTAATAAATTGATATTTGGTTGTAGTAATGGTTAAAATTATATTAAGTTCGGGTGTAATTTAATTTAAGTAAGTTATGTAATTGGGTCAGCCCGTGTTACTAGTTAATATCATAATAAACAAATAATTCAATCATGTTGTATTCTTGAACAAATAACATAAGGGCACGTACCTCCAAATTATAAATCAACCTATTTTTCATTCAAAAGTAAACAATCAAATATTCTCAGATAAAAATATAATGTTGAAGTTTGATAAACGATCTTAATTATTTTGTTGCTAGAAGCATCAAGCACGATATTCGTATCGTAACTCGACAATAAAAAATTTCAAAAACAAAGAAAATTTTCATTATTTTTATATTTTTTTGGTTTTATACTTACATTATTCTCTAATTCACGAATAATATATAGAAAAATAGGTAATGACATATTGTAGACTACTCTCAGGCTACTTTTTCAAAAAGTGAATTTATGCTCGAAATAACAACAAAAACATTGAAAAAATGAAAAAGTGAGGTTATTTTCATTACTCTTCACACGTAAGAAAAAAGACAAAGACAGAGTTTTTGGAAGCTCGAGGTCGTTGTGGAGATCCTTGAGGGAGGCCTATGCCCATCAGTGGGCGTCGTACGGCTGATATGATGATGATAAACTAAGGTCTTTATTATTTTATTAAAGACTTTGTATTTTGTTAATATATCTAAATTATATACATACCTACAAATACCAAAGACCTAACCCTCGTCGAAACCACAAAATTAAATGTAATTACAACTACGCAAGTCGTACACGAGCCTACACGAAACAATCAATTAATATAAACGATTCGACAACACAACCGCAAACATTTACACAGAACTAGCCTTCCACTCGCGGCTTCGCCGGCGTGGTCGTCTACACGACGAACGTAAAAATAAAATAATATTTTGTGACGACGTTATCCCGCGGGAACCTGGAATTTTTTCGGTATAGAAAGTAGCCTATATCACCCCCAGCTCCCAAACTATCGTCAAAAAATCACGTCGATCCGTTTCGACAGGAAAGACGGACAAACAAACAAACACGCTTTCACATTTATAATATTAGTATGGATTGGTTCTGGAGTCTTGTCAAGTTTTTCCTTTATTTTCTATGGGTTGCGAAATTATTAATATACCTTTAGAGGCAGACGTGTTGATTTCTAGCAATTATAAAATTTCTCTTTATGATACTACTTACGTAATTTCTCTCATAATTAACTGATAAGTAATTTTAATAATATTACCGGTCATTAAAATATTAAGGGGTGATTGATCCTTTATATTTTGCAAAATTTTACTCAAAAGTTACACGCATTCATTTGTGCATATTTATGTTAAAAATAAAATTCGTACTAACTAATTTAAGGAAATATAAGCTAACTGGATTTTTGGTACCTATCACATTATGACGAAATAGGATAGGATACTTTGTGTGAGTTACCTCATACATATGTAAAAGCTGATAATAATGCGCACTAAAATTAGAAATCCAAATGAGGGGCATTGCTTAATCTATTTAACACTTTAATATGCGAAGTTGACAAGTTGACAACATTGTTAAGTTCAGTCACCGACTATAGGGCCGTTGCACACTATGGCATAATGTTGCGATACACTTTCTTATCTCAAACGGAGATAAAGCAGACGATTCCTATCAGACTATTTGTCATCTGTTCTGTATAAATACTCACGGTGTGTACACCGGTGCAAGGTCACGTAATCCGTTTTGTTGTGTTCTATCTTGCAGTGCACTTATCGAATCGTTTTCATCACAACTGTCTTCTACTATCTCGTCAAAATTTTCGGCTATTTGCGAAACCGTATCCACTGTCAATTGTTCACTAGACGAAACAATTTCGTCATTTTCCGGCGCAGACACAATATTCACCGGGCCACTCAAAGACGACGACGCAAAATTAAATTGAGTAAAATTTTCTTTCTCTCCCTCGGTTATTGGCAGTTCCGTTTTATTGCTTTCTAATGGCGTTTTTTTTCTGAACGAAAGTTTTCTTCTAAAAGACATGGCGCGCACTTCAAAATAACACGGATACAACGAAGCGCACTCGGTCTAGTGTTTATATATTTAAACAACAATTATATTTAGTACTCGTATGAGAATTATCTAACAATAAGGTAATAAAGTACTAACACATGAACAACAAGTTCAAGTGACATAAACAGAATGAGTAAAACAAAAGCGGATAATGTTAAATATATCAATGAACGTCACGGCCTCGGTGACAACAGTTTTTCAATCACTTTCATCATTCCTAATGTAGTTGGAATAGTTAAAATCCAATTAAAATGTAATAAAGATGTTTCTCACATACCTGTCTTCTGGTAGAAGCGGCCGTGGTGGAGTGACGGTATTGACTGATTTCACGAGATAGCCTTAGGTGAGTCGAGGTTCCACTTCGCGCTTGAAACACTTTTTGTTCGAACTCTTGACCGTATTGGTGAGTAAGTAAACATAAGCGAGTCACGGTTCCGCGGCTATCAGAATAGTGTCCACCGAACGTCTGGCGAGCACAACATGCGTTCAGCCATTATCATTAAAATGGATCGGCTGAGGGAGCGCATAAATTACCATGCAGGTTCACGGCACGTCATAGTCATAGGGCACTCGTCTTCGGACACGATGGAAACAACTTGTGTTTTGGTTCCGCATTGGCCGAAACTGTGCGTAGTCGACGGAGTGACGTCACCGTTCAAAGCATCTCCAATTTTATATCTTGGCTATAAATAAGTAAACACAGCCAAAGTATCTATTTACACGCTAAGAAAATTAGAGGTGAAATATTTTAAAATGAGCAAACTGTATATCTATGATGAAAAAATTGCATGGCTTTGTGAAATATTTGTGAATATTACATTATTATTATACTCGCGCCGGCCGGCCGGCTTTGCACAGGTGAAATCTTCTATCTTCTATATATCAAAATGAATGAAAACTAAGAGCAAAACTCGAGAACGACTGGACGAATTCGGCAAATTTGTTTTTCACTTCTCATGCTCGTAAAGTTCGTCTTTATGTCGGGTATAGGCTGCTTAAAATCGCTTTTTATGCTTTTATGCTCTAGTCTAAGTCTCAGACTTTAAGACAAACCTGACGACAGGTAAACAGTCACACATGCAATTAAACTTCATTATATAAACTTGTTACTTCATTCTGTTTCTTCAATTTTGTACATAATCCATGTTAATTACTAAATTAATAAAATTAGACAAAATTGTATGAGTTTTCTCTTAGAAAACTCATTTAATTTTGCGTAGTTTTATTAATAAGTATTTCAAGAGCATTATGGACTACGCGATCTATGTTAAAGTCACTCTGCTGCCACTGCCACATATAAAAAAAGAAAAAGAAAGAACGTCTTCCCGCCAATATGGCGAAGTCTTTATATTTTCTTTTTTGCAATATTGTTATTTATTTTCCTCACACTCGAAGTGAAAAGCAGAGTGTATAACTCGTACATACATGAAACCCATTTTACCCTCGAATTGACTATCCACCCTCGCCTACGTACGGCTCGGGTAAAATGGTACGTTTTATGCACTTGTTGTACAATCTACTATTATGTTCCTTTAGTCACACGGTTTCTATGGACAGAAAAAATAATGATTTTTCTTTTTGATCATCAATTTAACGCTTTTTGAGATAATCCATGGCGCCTTAATGTATACAACGTTTGCAAGTTACTAAATAACGTGATCACTCCGAAATACGTTTTATTTCTTAAATTTTTTCTATAAACTTTTGTCAGAACGAAGTCTATCCGGGCAGCTAGTGTAAAATAAAAATAACCTTTCTTTTAAATAATTCCTTCTATTAATGAAAAACCGTATTCAAATTTGTAGCGTAGGTACAATAATATAGTAGGTACATTACAGCCGAGTACGGGAAGCTAGCAATGCAAATAGCTTCCAGAACAAGGCTTGTATAAAACTTTTCTCACGAAATGCGAGGAAATTCAATTTTTAACATTTCAGAGCATGAGTGAGAAAAATAAATATTGGACACCATCACATACATTGTTCCAATACCAAACTTAGCAGCTTGATCAGTACTATGAAAACTGGAAACAACGAAGGGTACTACCACATAGATACACCCAGAACCGAGGAAATATTAAAAAGTTCGTTGAAAAATGGAAAATGAAGTACTCCAAAAAGAAGTATTAAAAAATCGACCCGTCTCACAACCAGCTCCGATGGGACACGAACCCACGACCTTTCGCTTTCCGGGCGACTGCTCTAACCACTGAGCTACGGAGTCGTTACGAGAAGCGTCGAATTTATCCAATACTTCTTACTTGCTGTAGTCAGCGTTAATTTCATCAATGTGGAGATATTACTACCCTCACACGGTTGTGAGACGGGTCGATTTTTTCTAAATACTTCATTTTCCATTTTTCTATGATAAAAATTGCATTGTGTATGCAAAAAACTAAAAATTAAAATAAAAAGTTCGTTTTCAATATTTACCCGACCGAGAATCGAACCTGGAACCTCTAGAGATAGCGGCACTTTGAAAACCGGTGCGCACACCACTCGGCCACTGAGGTCCTCAATAATTTATAAGCGTACGGACGGCGAGTAGAGAAGCGTATTAGCTTTAGTAGATAAGAATATAAGTCTGTTATTCTTACCATGCAAAGAATAACATTTGATACGGATACAAGTATTATTTAAGGTGAAAGTAAACATTAATAATTTATGGCATAGATTCAAAGATTCAAATTTGTTTATTCAATTAAGATTGTTATTTACAATACTTGTGAACGTCATAGAAGCTACGCCATCGGTTCGCAAACCCTGCAGCGGGAGACCTTGGAGAAGAACCGGCAAGAAACTCCAAGGGTTGTTTTTTTCTCCCTGTTTTATTTCATACAGAGTCGTCAAATTGAAAAATGACCTTAACATGGTATGACTAAGGTCACAAGAAGGACACTTGACTCTAACAAAATTTTGCACTTTAAGGTGTATCGATGAGCTCTGTGGCGCCGCCAATGGAAATAAATCAATTGCATTTTATTAAAGGCTTGGATTAAAAGTTTCGGTTATTTCGCGCAAAAACAAGAGCAAAATGCAATTTTTAAATGTTTTTCCATGGCCTCAAATATGAGCACCAAGTTATGGATCTCGATATTGCCAAATGTGGCCACTTTTGGCACTATTGAGATTCACGGCTTATTGCGTAAGTTTGAGTTCTCAAAAGTATATTTATAAAATGCATTCCACTCTTTCACCTGCGCGAAATAACCGAAACTTTTAATCCAAGCCTTTAATAAAATGCAATTGATTTATTTCCATTGGCGGCGCCACTGAACTCATCGATACACCTTAAAGCTAAATAATTCACAAACAGATGCCTCAATCAAAACACTGCCTTTACAACCCACAACGTTTTTGAAATTGCTATCCAACGGCATCCCAGACTATGGGGTAGACAAGAAAAAAAATTACATACGCACTTCACGTGTAGGAGAGGTAACCTAAAAAAAATATTTATCAAAATTTTACTTTACCACTTTGTTGGCGTGATAAATATGTATATTCATGCCAAATTACAGCTTTCTAGTACAAAGAGTCTATGAGCTAGACTAGTTTCAAATGTAATCTCTATACATATACCATAGGTGGCCAAATTATTAGGGACAGTACTGAGATTTTTTATTTTTACCACACTTTTATTAGCTTCACTTGTAACTAAGTCACAATGTAAGAAAATCTTGGAATTCAATTTTAACCTACTTCTGATTGTCGTATTGATTTGAAACTTTGCAAGTCTATATGAATCCGATGACAATACAATAATTTGCTACCATCGAGCTGATCTGATGATGGAGTCAAGAGGTGGGCAATAGAACTCTTCAATGGCTGCTAGGAAACCCCTCGAGTTTAGGCTCATTTGTTTTGTTCTGATGAGACCTATTCGCTACACTTAATTGTGAGGGTCTGATGATGGAGCAGGGAGGAAGCCGGTAGCACTTCTTAATGACCACTAGGAAACCCCTCGAGTTTAGGCTCCGTAGTTTCGTTCTGACGAGACTTATTAGTTGCACTTGGTGGTGAGGGTCTAATGATGGAGCAGGGAGGAAGCCGGTGGCACTCCTTAACGACCAATAGGAAACACCTCGAGTTATGGCTCATTTGTTTCGTTTTGATAAGAGCTATTCGTTACACTTGGTGGTGAGGGTCTGATGATGGAGCTGAGAGGACCCAGTGAAACTCCTTAATGACTTCAAGAAAACCCCTCGAGTTTGGCTCATTTGTTTCGTTCAGACGAGACCTATTCGCTACACTTGGTGGCAAGGGTCTGATGATGAAGCTGGGAGGAAGCCAGTGGCACTCCTTAATGGCGAATAGGAAACCCTTCGAGTTATGGCTCATTTGTTTCGTTCTAATGTGACCATTCGCTACACTTGGTGGTGTGGGTCTGATGATGGAGCAAGGAGGAAGTCAGTGGCACTCCTTAATGACCACTAGGAAACCCCTCGAGATGGGCTCATTTGTTTCATTCTGATGAGACCTATTCGCTACACTTGGTGGTAAGAGTCTGATGATGGAGCAGGCAGGAAGTCAGTCGCACTTCTTAAGACCACTAGCAAACCCCACGAGTTTGGGCTCATTTGTTTCGTTCTGATGAGACCTATTCGCTACACTTGGTGGTGAGGGTCTGATGATGGAGCAGGGAAGATCAGTGGCACTCCTTAATGATCATTAGGAAACCCCTCGAGTTTGGGCTCATTTGTTTCGTTCTGATGAGACCTATTCGCTACACTTGGTGGTGAGGATCTGATGAAGGAGCAGGGAGGAAGTAAGGGTTTGGCTCGCGCATCTCGTAACTAATAGACTCCACTTGAATTTGTAAAACTAAATGCCTACATACAATCACGCCTTTGAGTTATAATGTTTACGGGGTCGGCAGACACATGAATAGACTGTGAAATCGATTACCATCCCCATCCATAGCTTGCCAATTGTTAAACTAAAAAGTAAAAAATAAATATGTAGTTTAAAAAACTATAAAAACACACTTTTATAGGAACAGACTAAAAAGTACAAAACAACCGTCTATTCAGTAACTGAAATTAAAAAGCGTGGTGCGCCCTTTGCAAAGCATGCATTCAAGTACTTAATATTGACAACGCGCACCACGCTTTTTAATTTCAGTTACTGAATAGACGGTTGTTTTGTACTTTTTAGTCTGTTCCTATAAAAGTGTGTTTTTATAGTTTTTTAAACTACATATTTTTACAGTTCAGTTGAATTTCTGTAACAAATGATTGGTTGTAGGTCTCTTATGTATTTTTTAAATGATTTTGTATTCTATTGAGATCATAAAAACTAAAAATAAATATACAAAAATGTTATAGTTTCTTTGTATAAGTATATATTATACTGATAGACGTAACTAAAGTAAGTTTCAATATGTATTTTGTAATGCCGCCTTTTGCTGCAATGCTCTTAATGCACGCTTTTGCATTTTCCTGTAGTGTGGGGTTGTTTTTTCATTCTCGGATGATAGTTTCTATCAACTGCCGCTTGGTGTAAATTAGTTCTTTCGCCATCACCAGTCTGGTGAGTTCCCACATAGAGAACTATGGGGTTTATTTCTGGCGATTTCCCAGGCCGTGGCAAAACAGAGAAATTTCTATTATCCAAGAATGCAGTCACACTTCTGGCTTTATGGCAAGATGTAGAGTCATGCATAAAGATGTAGTAGTTATCAGGTAACCATTAAAAAACCTACGGCAGTAGGTGAGTTTCTATGAGTTGCTTGTACTGGTCTTGGTTCATGGTCCTTTTAACAATGTATAGGCGCCCCATGCCTTTGGCTGAGATGCCAGACTACACCATGACACTAACCGGGTGTTTAACCCTCTCCACTCTCCACTAGGCAATCTGCCTGGATCTTTTCCCAGGGCGTCGTCGTCTCACAAAAGAACTTTTGTCAACCAAAACTTGAAATGTTGACTCGTCGGAAAAACACACCTGTAAAATTACAGAATTTATAGAAGAAAATCGTTAAAGACCTATTTAAACTACTCAAAAAAGTTTTAATTATTCGACTCCAACCTGCAACAGTTATATTTTGATGTTGTCTAGCCCAGTGCAGTATTTTCTTTTTCATAGGATCGGTTAGGACTTAGGCGTGGTTTTTTGGTAGGTCGCCCCGACCCATCAGATTCTGTTCGACCAACCGCCTCCGTGTTGTCCTTTCCGAAATATTTACACCATCGTCGTTCATCATCATGGTCAAACGAGCAACGCTCTTTTTATGATTTTTGAGGCAGATATCTCTGATTTTTCTATCAGTATGAAGAGTGGTGATCCTCTTCCTGACACATTTGCCATCGCGATTTGCTTCTAGAGGTTTTCTGTTGTAAATTTTAGTTTTTATTATATTAACGGCAGACTTGTATGTCTCTACATTTTCTTGGAGACAATCCAGCCTTAGCTTTTCAAAAAAACTAGAAAATTAAAGTTATCGCGTCGAGAAGACATTAATACAATGTAAATTCATAGACAAAACAGCAAGAATGTTGTTTTATGAACAATTAGTTACCTTATATGGTTATTTAGGACAAGAAAGTCGGTTAAAACTAATAAAAAATATAACAAACAAAAACACTACAAAACCGCGCTTTTTTGAAAAAATATCAATATGGGGAGAAATGTCACATTATCGACAGATGAATCGCATATCCTGTGTAGCCACTTGCCAAAAACAATAATAAAGATACCAGTAGCAATATCAAACAAAATAAACAACATAATTTACAGAAACTAATATTACAAACTATAAATTACATAAATATGAGCACTGTCCCTAATAATTTGGCCACCCACTGTAATAAAATCGTAGAATTTCCGTGTCTGTACATTGAAGATATTTGCAAAAAAAATACCAGAACATGTTAGAAATAAGCAATAGAGCGTAAAAATCTCTTTTTTTATTTTTTTTAGTTTTTGTCTGTTTGTCGGTTTGTTGGTTTGTCTGTTTGTTTGTGACGGCATCACGCAAAAACCCCCTGAACGGATCTTTATGAAATTCTGTACGAAGACAACTGTACCCCTAGTGTAAGTTTTTATGTCAAGCAAACGCAAACTATTTCGATTCCGTATTTATGACAATTTGTATGAAATATATAAGCGCGCTACTCGCCGCTAGAGGCGCTAATAAAGTTTTCATACAAATTGACATAAATACGGAATCGAAATAGTTTACGTTTTTTGACATAAAAACTTACACTACGGGCACAGTCATGGCCCGCTATTATTTCTCGGCTGCTTGCGTGCAACGAGTGAGATAGAAGATGGCTTTGGCACAGTACGTAAGTACCTACCATTTTTATTGCCATTTAACCGGCCCTGGCATCTTGGGCCTTCAGTCGTAGGTACTTACCTTCTTACCCAATAAATAAAATAAAGGACTATTAGAAATAATTTTATTCTAACTTATTTATTCATTTATTTACTAGAAAAGCTTACATAAATGATTTTGATTAAAATTAAATAATTAAATGGTATTTATTTACATTTTATAACTGTTATATATATATTATTCCGGGTATTTTTCCGGGAAAAAATAATACGCGCTCCAATCGCGCGTGGCAAGAGTGCGCTCCACTGGAGCTCCATAGTAGTGGTCGGAGTGGACGTGCCACATGCGATCCAAGAGAACAAATTAGATTTCATGATCCATGATACCCAATCTTAGATCGTGGTTGGAGAATCCAAGATGGATCGTTTGGTGTGGTTCAGTCTTATGAACCTCGCGTAGAATAGATCTATAGCCCGCTAGCAAGCAACGTGGAAGAACCAAGGACGGCTCTTCAAAATAATCATTATCATTATACACTGTTATGTGATACATGCATTTTTGCGTATAAAAACAATATGAAAATATAGATAAGTTATCACAACTTACTGTAAATCGTTATTTAACAGCCTAAACCGACCTAGATAGCGGTTTAAATTTAAATCGGGATCGGTAACAACAAGTAGCTAAATGGAATTTAAAATAAAATCGAGATTTAACGGAAGTAAAGTATTGCTGCAAGTGGCCCTTTTGATTTGATTTATGAAGAAGAGAAGAGAAGTGTGATTGTTTTTCTCGGCTCTAAGGGATTGCAGACTTGAGTATTTAATTTGATATAAATTTCAGCTTTATACCTCCCACCCATTCTTGAGATAAAGTTTCTTGACAGACGGACAGATCTATGAATGAGGGCTCAACTAAGTTCATGCAGCATATCATAACAACATACCATGTTTATACCCTAGGCCTAGCCTGCGTATTCGATATTCTTTAGACCCTTTTAGTAGAGAATATGACTTCAAGAAGAGCGTTTTGATATCTAGGCAACAAACACACTAAACTAACACAAAAGTCACTACACCGCGCGTACGAAGTCGCGGGCAACAGCTAGTTCTTAATAAAATGAATACAAACAAAAGAAAACACATTTTATGGCAAGCAGATAAGAGCAGACCCATTCCCACTGGCAGCACCCGTTCACGAGCATGACGCATGAACCAGCCATCGCTTCGCTCAACCATATTTTAGGGAACGTAACGACGACGATAACGACCCGCCTCACACGCCACCACCGTAGAAATGTTTTAGTGAGCATGACATACTCAAACTGCCTAAGTACCTTAAATTACCGAATATACCGCATAACTGGAGCCTTACCAAAGAATATATAATATGTCGCAGGCGGATGGTTAAGTATGGCAGCATGTACCCCTCGGCAGTCATGTAGAACACGTGATAGGTTAGAAATTTAACCGCCTCCGTGGTCTAGTGGTACCACCGATTTCAGAGCAGAGGTCCCGGGTTCGATTCCCAGTGGGGGTACATATTGTATTCGGTTTGGTTGGTGGTAGGACTTGTTCTTAGTCCGCCTGGCTAGCTACCACCATCTTATCTAAGTCTGACGGCATAACAATTATGTTTTTTTTTAGCATTATTGTGTTCCGGCAGTTAGAGATAAGATAGCCAGTTCCTCAGTGATTGAGGATTCCGGGAGTAGTGCGCTTCCACCTTCAGCCTTATCACCACTTATCATCCCTGATGATAGCGGGGTAGCACTTAGCCTTCATCACACCTGTGTGATGAAGGCTAAGTGCTACCCCGTTGTGGATAAAAAAAAAAATTAAGGCGATCGCGGAGCGCAGCGAAGCGATCATCTTAAATTTCCTGGTTATTTGTTTTTTGTGACTCCGTCAACTTATGGGAAGATAAAATAGCTTACGGAAAAAAAATATCGGCCTAGGCGTTTAATTGAATGGCGGATTCAACCATTTGGCTGCGACATATACACTAACGCGAAGCCTTACTGCGGTCTGTCAAACAATGTTTTAGTAATGTTGATTGCAGGACGGAGCTATACACTGCGTATAGCGCCATCTTGCTTACAATATTACCTACTATAAGATTGTTTGAAAATTGACAGTTGACTTGGTGGTAGCAAAAACCATAATAATGTATTATAATAATAATATTTACGCTAGATTAACTTACTTTAAACTGAATGTAACCATGGAACTGTAGGTAATTGAATGTAACTCAAAGTCCAGAAATGATAACGTATCGTAGATATAATAAGTACGATTCATCTTTTGTTTGATTTATCATTATTTTATTTACGCACGTCGACTGTTATTATTCCCTATTATTATTATACCTATAACTGAGTTCGTTAATTATATTTGTTTGAATCAGACGTCACTTGGTTTGGTGGAAGTCCCTGCAGGTGTAGGTTGTAACACCTACCTATGCTTTCTAATCGCTTAGCCTAACCTAATAGATGACCTAAATATACTAACAAACCATTCTAGTATTTACTCTAAGCTAATACTGAACCTTTGTCAAGGATTCTATTAGTTACTAAAATACCTAGCTAGCTTGAACGCTGTAATACCTAACTGTTGTCCGATTAATATATAGATAACTACTATGGATGCTCTGAATCAACTCTGAAGTGGCCTGTGATGTCGTAATGGAGAACCCTGGTTGTAAAGCGTAGACCCATGATCTTTTAAATGAAGCGACAGAGACTAACCTTACTACTAACTAACTCATACTTTGAACTGCCTATATGCCTACATCAACTTAACAGCTGTTCATATTACATGGCCGTTGCTTCTAATTTTCTAACCTCATTTATAGCGACCAAGACACTCAAAATAAGTTAATACTCTTGTATAAATCTAACATTAGTTTACCCCTACATTGCTTGGACATTTAACAGTTAGGTCCTAACCGATTCCTAGGTCTAATATACTTTGAAAACCTGGTGAGTTATTTTGCTGAGTCCACCATGCTAATTTTCTGGTTACTGACCCAAGGTTAACTGTCTATTAAAACTGGTGGAATTTAATAATTTAGGTTACAATGGAACTGAAACTAGTAACAGCATCCGGATTTGCTTGCAAGGTCTAAGGTGAAATTGGCATGTGTGGTTTGAAATGTAATTTGATATTCCTATATGAAGATGGAGACACAATTACTATAATAATACCTATTAGCTTAAGCATATGGTTTTGCTTGCAAATTAGAAATGAAAATTTGTTATATCTATTGGAAGACTGAGTCACTATATCAGATCTATAACCGTACCTACTAGCTTAGGCATATGGCCTTGCTTGCAAAGTTAGAGATGAAAATTTGTTATATCTATTAGAAGATGGAAACACTACATCTATAATAGTACCTATTAGCTTCAGCATATGGTTTTGCTTGCAAAGTTAGACATGGGAATTGGTATAATCATTAGGGTGAAGAGAGTCTATTGATCTTAATCACCATCTTGGCCTAATACAAATGCTCCAGCAATATTATTTAACCGGTAAAGTCAGGGCACCTCCGCCGCCCATAACAGTGGAACTCGTCACCAGACTTGGACATCCCTCCTCCGGCGCTGCTTTATTACATTTTCATATAAAAACAAACTTCAACATATAAAGTCAAGCTGTCATGTTCGTCAATTCTTTATATATATATATATATAAGAGGACCAAGCTAAATGCTTCAAAGCGACTTGTTAGTCTACATGAAGAGATCTTTCTCCTTCATGGCAGCAGCAGTTAAAGTTAACGTTAATTGATATATCCTTTTCCTTTTGTTGAATAATCCTTATTGGGATAAATCCAACAGGTTGAGTGCTTAAATTAAGAGAACTAGCAAGTCTGACTCCTGAGGGGAAAGAACTCAATTCTAATTCATAGTAAGTACATATAAATATAGACTCTCCTAACCTTTTCTATGACCAAGTTTCCCCGTAGAACTAAATTCCCTAATTATGTCTACGTGTCTGACTCGGATCTTATTGAACTTTTGCAACTTGTTGGTTAAAATTTGTCTCTAAAGAATCTCACTCATGGTAATATATCCTTAATCTCATCATTGGACTGGTCTTGGAAATAACTTAAGAATCCAACCAAATTGAACAGAAGCTTTCGCCTCACCCCAATAGCTTTACATAATTTATGGCTAAAATAGAACCATGTTCCAACTCAATAGGTTAGTATCTGGAAAACCTTGAATCCACATCAGCTTCCATAAGACACTGGTCAACATTACACCGAGTTCCTTCGAGTTTAAACATCTTCTCCCGCCACTGAACAAAATCCTTTTCATACATTAATATAGCAGTAGTCTGATCCAGAGAACTCTTCCGCAACCAGCTCAATTTATAGATTATTATAGGTGCCTTTTGCATCATAGGAATATATTACCTTTTGTCAAGCCAAATATATAGGTAAATTTAGATTCTCCACTTATGTTTGATAGATTATTTCAACCTTCATATCTTTGCAATGCGTGAACCTATAAAGATTACTCTAATCAAGCTCTTTGGACTGTTCCACTAGTATTGTTACCTCACAAATCATTTCCCAAATACTGAAAGCACTAGGTATCCATTGGTCACCTTTTCCTTTTCAAATCTATTAATTTCTTACATACCTCACTGAATATCATATAACTTGTAGACTACATTGCTACAACGCACTAATCATTGACCTAATCTCTCTTCTTAAGATGTAACATTATTTTTGTTAGATAAAGACAGCCATTTTGCTGGAAACTGTCAATCGGACTTTTCCCCACTATCTATAATCATTCTGTCAAATTGCCCGGGTTTGTTCGTCTATCACAAGAATCTATGGCTAGGGATGTCAACAAAATTCGGATTTGATCGTAGATATATTTGTGATAACACATAATGCTACTTATAGACCTAACAGCGACCCTACTCTTTCTACCTACTCTGTATACCAGACTCCCCTCGTAGCCTTGCCCCAGCAGACCTCCCCCTTTCTGCCAGAACAAAGGTCTTCGAGTTACCTAGCTCGTGATTCTAAGTAGGTACTTACCTGCCTAATTTCCGACTAAATGCGACTTTCCTAACAAACACAAACCTGGCGCCTGTATCGCCAGTTCTGACGCCCCAATTCTGTCAAGTTTGGGTGAGTGGGCCCCCTAAAATCCTATCGCTCATGCCGTGGTCCATCTGCTTGGGAAGGGAACAGATAGACACCCTACAGGTAGGTATGGTTCAATCAGGCCGCAACTGCCTCCAAATCTGGGGCATACGCCCCGCGCCATCAGACGTGTTAACTGAAAAACTGTCAATGAAAACAGCCCGCCTGATCAAACCATGTGGAAATTACTAAGCGTTATCCAATGAACACTCATCTGACACTCCACAATGCCAGACTTTCTTTACCTAGCGACCTCCCGTGAGCCTTGCCTGGAGCCCGGAGACATAAAAATGTACTCCTGAAGAAACAAACTCTATGCTTCCAACCCTCTCTGACTCAAATTAAGCCCATTTTCTAGGATTTTACTTGGGAATAATTTACTTTAATTGAAATGCTTTTTGTAAACAAACTAGACCTTTTAATTTCGGATCCAATTTACCAGTCAGAATTCCAAAATTAAAACGTTTAAAAGATCGCGAACCCAATAAACGCCCTATGGTGCAAGGACTCACTGTACACTTGCTTGAAGACTACTTCTCGCTTGATTTAAAATGGAAACTTCTTCAAAAAGTGTTTCGTCTTCCATACGTGTTGCCTCGAAGTCCATCCCGGAGAAATAAGCGCGGGCGTCGCGTCGTTTTTGCTTATATATACCTCCTCAAAAACGCGCCAAAAAGTGGCGTCCCACATTCCTACTCCATCGTCATAGCGCCCTCTAGCGTCTAACGCCAATCCATTTCAAACATCCCGAACGCCCCGCCTGGCCTTCGTTCAGAAACCTTTGATAGTCAAGTTATAGAATTTACTAAACTATTCAAAATATTACCTTCTCACATAATATAAACACACCATTTTGTATGATCCCTTTTTTTATTATTATTTATGAATGAACACTATTATCAAAATGGTAATTGTTCGAACATAATTTCCGAACGTATCACCTCTAGCCAAAGAAACATATTTGAAACTTTGAACCTTATCTAAGATAGAAACCAATATTCTGTACTTTTGATTATTTAACCCATATTTTTTATTTAAGTTTTACATAATGTTAATTTAACATTCTGTGAGTAAAAACTTCTCGCTATATTTATGTGATGTCATTTGACTTGTCTTAGTTCTCAACTCTGCCGCTAGGAGCATCTTTGTTTACTTGTCATAACCTATTTCAGTATCTTGCCAACATTGTATAAAATAAATATTTAGCTCCAAACATAATAATTAGACTGATGTGATGTAATTAAACCAAAGTTCACATGTGTAACCAATAAATATGCCGAACACATATTGTGCCACTAACACGTAGACTGTATTGAATACATGCCTACAAACTCTGTTTTTAGAACCTGTCAGTTTACAAATATGTCCAAATTAACATGCTCCAAGATTCATAACTTCACCAACTATCAACAGCTCGTGTCGATTATTTCGTGAAACAATATCGAAATACAAGTATTGTCCACACTCCCGTGAAGCAAATTCGATTGACAAAACCCTCAACAAAGTGCATCTTCCTATATGAAATAATTTGTCACAGACCAACTGTTGTGAAACATCGTTGTTTCAATCCCTGAATCTCAGGTATTTATTAACTATATTTTCTCGCTAATTCAAACAAATTTACTGTATCTAACTTCCTCAGATTAATCATAAATGTTAACTTCCAAATTAAATGCAAATGACCACAACTGCTCCGCTACCATTAACCCGTTTCTTTTTCAGTGTTTACCTCAAGCAATCTGAAACCACTAAACAAGCCCCAAGCCTTATAGACAGAATCTCCCTCCCATATACACTGTGTTGACAAAGTATGAAGCAAATTCCCAGCGCAACAACATGGTAAATGGCTAATTTTGTTCAATACAACCCAGTTGACACAACCCAATTTGACTTTGTGATTTATTCCCACACCAGGATCTATTTATACTATTAAAAGTTATTGAGGTAAGTAACATTAATACATTTCGACTCTAAATCCTTAAAAAAATATTCGAGATAGTTTAGGTGCGATTCTGAACCGTTACAGCCGACCCCAAAATTCTTCAAAGGTGACAGTACCAAGTATTGGATCCGGAGTAGAATTTTTCTTTCTATCCAAATCTCTAATATTTCTTTTTACACATATATTTATATATATATAGACATGTTTTTTTTTTTTTTTTTTTAATATCTATATATATATATTATTATTATTTTTATATCAATATATATATATATATTTTTTTTTTTTTATATATATATATATCCCTTTCTCTTATTATTTTCCCAAAATCAAAGAATTGAATCAATTTGGACCAAGAAAAACACAATGCTCTTTGTCCTACCAAAGGACATTGCGGCCTCCGACCCCTATCGAATCAATTTTTAGTGAGCCCTAGTGATTATGTAATTAAGAGTGTAGAGTGTATTTAGACCAAAATAATATCAAAAGTTATCAAGCGAGCTTTAAGTGATTTTTATTGCTTTATCCAAATTCATCGTATGTATATCCAACACCAGAGACGTACAAAGCATGGTGAAAGGTACGGGTTGTGAATCCGCAGTTTAGAATAAACTCGCCTCGGTGTATAAACTGTAATCCAACCTTACGATTACATGGCGTTCTAGCGCAGCATTTTATACCCCCAAAGTGCCCCTGCATATCTCTGTACGCCCCCTTCTAAATGAAGCATATACAAAGACCTTTTTGTCAAAAAGCTTACTCAAAACTCTGGAATAGCCTCCGATATCACTTTGGAGAATGTATAGTTGTCGAGTTAAACATGGCCCGTCCTGACCCACGGGAAGTGTAAATTTTGTACAGGCGTTTACACCGGGACAAGATACAAACATAAACACTGTTTGTATATATATATATTTTTTTTTTATTTATCCTAACACCAAAGTCCCACTGTACAAAATTCAAGTCTGTTAACACGTGCTCTACGCCTATCCCTATCACGTGCTGTTGTGTGCGGATCTTATCTTTTGGGTTAATAATAATGGTTGTAATCAGGCTTCCCAATTTGTTTACACTCATGGCCTCATATTTTGAATCTTTTTTTTTTTCATATATAAAATAGATATATATATATATATACACTTACATTTTTTTTTTTTTTTTTTTATATATACAGATTCCACTCTTCGTCACTTTTTAACAATTCCGTCCTTCCTCAAACTCACATCCGCGCCACCATGAACATAACCAACGTTTCACCTGATTACTTGTAGTATATTGCCCTAGAAAGCTATTAACATTAATTTGTAAAATTAATACTACCGATCCTCATAATACTGTCACCTCTTCTATTTTCCTTTCCCCTCCCTATAAATATAAGAACTCCTCTTTTGTTTAATTTATTAACAAAACTTTTCGCTCAGATTTGTTCGAAATTAATATATATATATTTTTTTTTTTTTTTATAGTTAATCGGTTCATTAAAAATGCATGAATTGACTCCAACACATGATTGGACTATCTACCATAACCGAATACTATCCCTTTCCTTTGCTAATAATGACCCAAAGCCAAAATTGTACATGTTCGACCAACATTTCCTACCCGTTAGCAAATTTCAATTGTCCACCTAAAACATGACAATATTACACCAATTGAATTAAAACTCTGTAACAAAATTTAACAACCCAATCCTAACATTTACCATAATTAAGAACGTAAAACCCCTTTCGTAATAACAATTTCAACCTTGAAACACATCACTACCATCACTGTTGCATCGAACTATAAAACCGACCTAAGTAAATATATAAATACCCCCAATATATATTAATATAGGTATATACCGCAGTACCGACCAACCTATCAACGCTTACCCTTTTTTTTCCATCTAACAACTTCCCTAACCTAGCCAAACTACTAAAAGTCTATTCCCACTACTCTCTATCCGAATACTATCAGCGAATTTTGCTAACCTATCAACACTTATCACCTTCTTGCTACCATCTATTAAGTCCATTACGTGTCAGAGCTCAATTCATGTTAGGTACATAAAAATTAAATTATTAATCAACTAACATCCCTATATAACTCTTTTAAATATTAATTGTAAAATTCACATTATTAACATAACTTTGACATTTTAATCCTGATAAGTAATATTAAGTTTTTTTTTTTTTTTCCAAAAGTTCTACTAAGTGTCTTCCTTAACTATGTCTATAAAAAAAAACTATAAAACCCCTTATTCCCTCAAATGACATATTTGGTTTTGGCTTATCCTAATTTTGGTTTTAACTCCAATTCACGTTTGGTGTTAACGTCTAATTTAATTTAGGTTTAAGTCAAAGTTTATTCATGGAATTCAACTTTAACCTTTCGACCCCCCACCTTTAAGTAGTACCTGACCTTATGCCCTAATTTTCAAAGTATAGAGCATGAGAATTGACTTCCACTAAAAAGCGTATTTGTTTAACAATTAAACTCCTACTTCAAATTCGCAACCAACCTTTATACTATAGTACAACCTATATTGGTTCCTTTAAGATTCCTATAACTATAACCTGCCTTTATCCTGTAAAACTTATTTTTAACTCATTTAACTAATTGAAAAATACACCATATTTCAAAATTAGTAAATAAGTTTCCCCATTTTAAACCCCGTTATCCATCTCTAACTTTGGTAATGATATTAATTAATAACGTTTATTTCACTTATCCCGCTCATATACTTCTATGTTACAAAGTAAGTAGGTACCTATATCATAAATACCAAACATCGACGGGTATCATCACACTTCCAAGCCCCAAAGCAACACTGAACAGTTTGTCTACGACAATCACCTGGGCAGGAATCGAACCCGAGACCTCTACATATAGTGATTTCCAAACCATTCGACCCCAGCGGACGTTAACCTATCATATGGACGTCCCACTTAATATAATTTTCTATAGCTAATTTAATTCTAAGGTCTTAATACTAACCTAAATAGAATTCCTAGTAACTTTAATTACATTAATTCTAAACCCTACTAATTGATTAACCTGTAACTGTAGTTACACTTTTCCACGACCCCCAATCCAACATACTATAAAATTTAGCTGCACTATCTATACTGATATTATAAAAAGACAAAGTTGTTTGCCCACTAGTTCGTTCGTCTACGATAACCATGTCCGCAACCCCCCCAGCTAGGCCGAACCAACAAAACTCTCCTTGACCATTAAGTGACATAAATTACCTCCCAAACCCCACTGGAACAGCCCCAACACGACACTAGCGGAACCCGTAACAATCCTCTAGCTATAATCATTTTGTATTAAAAATCATACACTTATAAATTACAAAAAAGATTATAACATTTAATTCGTTACATCAATTCAAATGTCTCATTGTTTGCCTAAACTGGAGCCATCATATATTTTTTTCTCCCTATAATTGCAAGTACCAATCTCTACCCTATGGATGATAGTCGAGAATGATGTTCTCTCAATGCAACTAGTAAATTTTTAATTTAATAATTTTATGTATGACTAACATCCTAATAAAATATTCCCCACAATGGTACTTTTAGCATAGCAACAATTTCCTTATTTCTTCTACCAGCAACTATCAGTTGTCTCACTGCATGTCCGAATAAATAAGAATAATAATAATAATCCCTAATAACGCCCAAACCTCGACCATATGTTATTTCTTTTCAAACATAACGTACCTATAGTCCTATCACAAAGTAATTTATTAAGATTAACCAATGGTTCAACTAAGAATGTATTTCTAATTACTAATATAGAACCAAGATTGATAAAAAGAACAACAAACCAATCACGTCGCCTGTATGAAAGTTCTTTCCCTTCTCCATTCACCACCCCCTATTCAACATCATCATGTCAAGTGAACGAGGACCACTGCTGGCATACTATGTTTCAATTAAATCCATCTGTTTTTTTTTTTTTTCCTATATAGAGAATATACAATTAGTCTATGAATATTCCCGGCATACCTGTAACACTAATGCTACCCATAACTAGTTATAAATAGTCAACAGTTGTTCACTACATCACGCCAGCGACCCCAAACTGTCAGACAAACTGACCGACACACTTGGTTCTTACATTATTTACCTATTTAAGCTAATTTGTAATATTTACTACCTACTTTTAGACATAGCAACCTTTAAAACTTAACTGGATACCTAAGAGAAGCAATATTAGTTAGGCAAGCAATCTCCTATAATTCCCATTGACATAAGAATAATTACTTGATTTATTTTATAACATTGTTGTATTCCTTCTTAAACCGTCGTTGAATTTTCTAACTCAAATTTCAACGAAAGGTAAAGAATTATTTAACCCTATTTTATTCTTGTTAAGTACCTATTTATCTATAATGTTCCGGACTAACACACCACCCCACCCTAGTCTACACTACTTATCCATCCAAACAACAACTCCTACTTGAAATCAAAACCACTGTAATTATAATAAAATTTCTGCAAGTCTTATAACCAACATCTAAGTTTCTTTTATGTTCCCGGATGAAAATTTTGATTACTTACCTAAACCAAGTAATTTTTCCCTTCTTGTTCATATATTAGATTGTTTAATAATTATGAAATTATCCTATTATGGTTTTTCCAAACTCACTGAACCATTTTAGATGAAATTCTCTCTACTTGCTGTTCAAATTAGAAACCATTGAATCTAATGTTTCTAATCTAGCCAATCCAAAATCTTCACTAACAAATTCCTTTTGGTTCATATTTCATGAATTCCAATACCTAACTATTAGTAAAAGAAACCATTCTTTTACCCAAATAGCTATTTTTCAAGTTTTAAGAAGTAAGAAATAATGTTACCTCATTGTCCTAACTTGATACAAAACCCACTAAATATTGGTACCTTACCTTTTAAATATATCCATAACTACATTTAACAAGCTAAGCTAACATTATTTTAGTTTGTAGCAATATAATTTTCTTCCACTAAGTTAGGAGTCTAATCATTACCCACTGACATATCTAATTTTGTTCTTTAAAACTTTATCACCGACCCCAAAATACAAAATAATAGTTTTATCATTCATCGAGACAAGATTTCTCTTTAATTCTGAACTATTTTCAACTTTTAAGTTAACCGAGCGTTTGAAAAATCAAACCGTCCCTACTAAGTTATCCGTTGACTTATTTAGCATTGCAAATACCGTTCCCTTCAAACAAAATTACCCTCTTTGAGTCTAAGCTGTCCATATACAAGTAGGTACCAATTGTGTCTAATTCAAAAAATTTTCAACAATTTAATTAAAACTAAATCTCTGATTAACTTACCAAAATGGTTGTTATCAATCTATAAGTCAGAAAGGGTCTCCCCTCTCTTATGTACACCATGAAAAGCCAGACCTCATAACACTTCTTCAGTTTTCATTATCCACTTATTTCCATGAGAAATCACTCTCATCAAGACACATTTTTCAACCAAGCCAAACTCTTTAATTATTTACCCCTTTGAAATACCTTGTACAAACTATAAATTAACTAAAATACTATTTTCTTACTTCAAATTCATAACTCTTACAATGATTTACACTAAAACCTATTTGCATAACTATTTAATGTCCTTTTTTTTTTTTTTTTAGGTTATATTTTCACAATAATGATAAACACAACCACAGATCTATCCTTCAGACAGTTTCAGCATTTTCAACAATTTCACAAACTTAGATGACTCTCAACCTTTAATAATTCATAAATTTTCTTGATGAAAACAAAAACATTCCTAACAACAATTTTTTTTTTTTTTTTTTTCATGTTTTTGGCTTGGATGCGAGTTCTTTAAGCCATGTCTGGATTTATATCCTAACAACAATAAAAATAGCGCACCACAGAACAACGTGATCGCCCCCCTCCCCAACTAATATATGTATGTAATATTTCACCTAATGTATGTCATTATCTATCCTAAATTTTTTTTTTTTATAACATTTTCAAACACGCCTTTAAACTACAATCTCGGACCGCACATCACATAGTCATTAATTTGCACGATTCTGATACATAACATAACCCATTTTAATTGATTAATAAGAACCACAATTTTTCGTAATCTACCGGTAGCGACATCTATCACACAGTAGCGTAATTACCCTGTTAGCTAAAAGAATTTGCCCCTTTTAAAACAAAACAAGTTTTTGCTAGAACTCATTTATCAATAACATTCTGCCATAATTATTATTATCATTAAAGTTACTAACCAAATTCCACTCGTTCGAAAATACCCGTGGCGACCTCCGTTGATTAAAAATGTAACTATCGCCCTAACTTTCTTGTGATGCCGTGCTAATGGGCGATTTTCTGAAAGCTCGATCACTAGATGGCGCTGTCCCACCTATCTATGCAGTTTGAAGGTACGAAACATGAAATTTTACTTTGACCTTTTTTTTTTTTTGTAAAACGGAACGTCAGACAGAAGTCATTTATTTACCTTAATCTTTAAAATTTAACTATTTCGTTTCTGTTCCTCACAGTAGTACTTATTTAATTTATTATTAGTTTCCTTTGGGTTTTTAATTTAAATATGATTCATACCAAAATATACTAGCCGCTACACACTTCGTTCAACGCCATCTAGCGAAGCTTTTGGAAGCTAGAAAATCTATCCTGTCACTCATGTTCTTAAATATCGACCTTTCCAAGAAACAACCTCAAAATCTAATTTTGTGAATAGAGGGCTACCGGCTAAGAAATCTGGATATGGGTATGGGCTTCAACTGTCATTCGAATTCCCCATTCCGATAGATTCTCGCTGCTTTGCTCCGTTGAACGTTGCTAGCTAGTTATCGTTACACCCGACGTCACAAAACAAGGAACCGATAGCGACTATTTTCTTTATAAAATTGACTCAAAGTTCCAAAAACCGTATGAAGTTCATACCCATAAAGTAACGCGGTAGCTCCCAGTCTTTACTAAACATCAAAACCGTACTACTAGTCATATAACGTGTCTCTATAATTTATTTGTATACAAATATGCAAGCCCATACAAAGTTTGTACTTAACAAGGTCCATACAGTTTCCCATAATTTTTCCGTTCGCCTACCCAGAGCTAACACTAAGGAGAGAAACAACCTTGTCAATGACAAATGTCATTCTCCATGTGTTCCCCATACATGCTCTTTGATTAGCTCCATATAACCTCTACTCAAAAGTCTTTCAACTATACAATTGTGCTATACAAGTTTGTGAATTCACCTGCCCGGCTTTCGACAATTAAATTACCTAATTATTGACGAATTTCAACAGAGATAATATTGGTAATCTATGAAACCACAATATGATGTTACTCAAGAATTATAACTATTGTTCTTTTTAATAAAAAGACAATTAATAGTAAGTACTTGTTTAATTATGTGATTAATTATTTATTCTCTAACAGAATGCAATCCAACTTAGCATTTCATCTAACTAAAATTCAACATTACTACCTATGAAATCTCTGAAAAGATAAACATTTTCTTATTTTTGAATTTGCTAGCATATAACAATAATGAATTATTTCTTCCATTTCAGAAAACAAGTTGCTATACTTAACTAAACCTAATCAAGACCTGTGAACAGTTCTCAAAAGACCCTTATTAAGAAACATCCTGCCCGGGGACGCTTAACAGAAGTTTGATTAAATAATTAATATTAACCCCGTCGCTTCAGTTTTCCTTCTGCACTAAACAACAAATTGTGGCTATTCCAACTCAATGTAAACTAGCCACTTACCTTCAGAAATACTCAGAGCTCCAATGTAATTTATATGCTAAACTCATTAAAAAGGTTTGTAAATATTGTCTTATTTTCTTATTCCTATACAAGATTTGCTATAATATGTGTTAATTTTTAATCCTGGTAACGGCACTACTAAATTGTAACACCTACCTACTCTTTCTAATCGCTTAGCCTAACCTAATAGATGACCTAAATATACTAACAAACCATTCTAGTATTTACTCTAAGCTAATACTGAACCTTTGTCAAGGATTCTATTAGTTACTAAAATACCTAGCTAGCTTGAACGCTGTAATACCTAACTGTTGTCCGATTAATATATAGATAACTACTATGGATGCTCTGAATCAACTCTGAAGTGGCCTGTGATGTCGTAATGGAGAACCCTGGTTGTAAAGCGTAGACCCATGATCTTTTAAATGAAGCGACAGAGACTAACCTTACTACTAACTAACTCATACTTTGAACTGCCTATATGCCTACATCAACTTAACAGCTGTTCATATTACATGGCCGTTGCTTCTAATTTTCTAACCTCATTTATAGCGACCAAGACACTCAAAATAAGTTAATACTCTTGTATAAATCTAACATTAGTTTACCCCTACATTGCTTGGACATTTAACAGTTAGGTCCTAACCGATTCCTAGGTCTAATATACTTTGAAAACCTGGTGAGTTATTTTGCTGAGTCCACCATGCTAATTTTCTGGTTACTGACCCAAGGTTAACTGTCTATTAAAACTGGTGGAATTTAATAATTTAGGTTACAATGGAACTGAAACTAGTAACAGCATCCGGATTTGCTTGCAAGGTCTAAGGTGAAATTGGCATGTGTGGTTTGAAATGTAATTTGATATTCCTATATGAAGATGGAGACACAATTACTATAATAATACCTATTAGCTTAAGCATATGGTTTTGCTTGCAAATTAGAAATGAAAATTTGTTATATCTATTGGAAGACTGAGTCACTATATCAGATCTATAACCGTACCTACTAGCTTAGGCATATGGCCTTGCTTGCAAAGTTAGAGATGAAAATTTGTTATATCTATTAGAAGATGGAAACACTACATCTATAATAGTACCTATTAGCTTCAGCATATGGTTTTGCTTGCAAAGTTAGACATGGGAATTGGTATAATCATTAGGGTGAAGAGAGTCTATTGATCTTAATCACCATCTTGGCCTAATACAAATGCTCCAGCAATATTATTTAACCGGTAAAGTCAGGGCACCTCCGCCGCCCATAACAGTGGAACTCGTCACCAGACTTGGACATCCCTCCTCCGGCGCTGCTTTATTACATTTTCATATAAAAACAAACTTCAACATATAAAGTCAAGCTGTCATGTTCGTCAATTCTTTATATATATATATATATAAGAGGACCAAGCTAAATGCTTCAAAGCGACTTGTTAGTCTACATGAAGAGATCTTTCTCCTTCATGGCAGCAGCAGTTAAAGTTAACGTTAATTGATATATCCTTTTCCTTTTGTTGAATAATCCTTATTGGGATAAATCCAACAGGTTGAGTGCTTAAATTAAGAGAACTAGCAAGTCTGACTCCTGAGGGGAAAGAACTCAATTCTAATTCATAGTAAGTACATATAAATATAGACTCTCCTAACCTTTTCTATGACCAAGTTTCCCCGTAGAACTAAATTCCCTAATTATGTCTACGTGTCTGACTCGGATCTTATTGAACTTTTGCAACTTGTTGGTTAAAATTTGTCTCTAAAGAATCTCACTCATGGTAATATATCCTTAATCTCATCATTGGACTGGTCTTGGAAATAACTTAAGAATCCAACCAAATTGAACAGAAGCTTTCGCCTCACCCCAATAGCTTTACATAATTTATGGCTAAAATAGAACCATGTTCCAACTCAATAGGTTAGTATCTGGAAAACCTTGAATCCACATCAGCTTCCATAAGACACTGGTCAACATTACACCGAGTTCCTTCGAGTTTAAACATCTTCTCCCGCCACTGAACAAAATCCTTTTCATACATTAATATAGCAGTAGTCTGATCCAGAGAACTCTTCCGCAACCAGCTCAATTTATAGATTATTATAGGTGCCTTTTGCATCATAGGAATATATTACCTTTTGTCAAGCCAAATATATAGGTAAATTTAGATTCTCCACTTATGTTTGATAGATTATTTCAACCTTCATATCTTTGCAATGCGTGAACCTATAAAGATTACTCTAATCAAGCTCTTTGGACTGTTCCACTAGTATTGTTACCTCACAAATCATTTCCCAAATACTGAAAGCACTAGGTATCCATTGGTCACCTTTTCCTTTTCAAATCTATTAATTTCTTACATACCTCACTGAATATCATATAACTTGTAGACTACATTGCTACAACGCACTAATCATTGACCTAATCTCTCTTCTTAAGATGTAACATTATTTTTGTTAGATAAAGACAGCCATTTTGCTGGAAACTGTCAATCGGACTTTTCCCCACTATCTATAATCATTCTGTCAAATTGCCCGGGTTTGTTCGTCTATCACAAGAATCTATGGCTAGGGATGTCAACAAAATTCGGATTTGATCGTAGATATATTTGTGATAACACATAATGCTACTTATAGACCTAACAGCGACCCTACTCTTTCTACCTACTCTGTATACCAGACTCCCCTCGTAGCCTTGCCCCAGCAGACCTCCCCCTTTCTGCCAGAACAAAGGTCTTCGAGTTACCTAGCTCGTGATTCTAAGTAGGTACTTACCTGCCTAATTTCCGACTAAATGCGACTTTCCTAACAAACACAAACCTGGCGCCTGTATCGCCAGTTCTGACGCCCCAATTCTGTCAAGTTTGGGTGAGTGGGCCCCCTAAAATCCTATCGCTCATGCCGTGGTCCATCTGCTTGGGAAGGGAACAGATAGACACCCTACAGGTAGGTATGGTTCAATCAGGCCGCAACTGCCTCCAAATCTGGGGCATACGCCCCGCGCCATCAGACGTGTTAACTGAAAAACTGTCAATGAAAACAGCCCGCCTGATCAAACCATGTGGAAATTACTAAGCGTTATCCAATGAACACTCATCTGACACTCCACAATGCCAGACTTTCTTTACCTAGCGACCTCCCGTGAGCCTTGCCTGGAGCCCGGAGACATAAAAATGTACTCCTGAAGAAACAAACTCTATGCTTCCAACCCTCTCTGACTCAAATTAAGCCCATTTTCTAGGATTTTACTTGGGAATAATTTACTTTAATTGAAATGCTTTTTGTAAACAAACTAGACCTTTTAATTTCGGATCCAATTTACCAGTCAGAATTCCAAAATTAAAACGTTTAAAAGATCGCGAACCCAATAAACGCCCTATGGTGCAAGGACTCACTGTACACTTGCTTGAAGACTACTTCTCGCTTGATTTAAAATGGAAACTTCTTCAAAAAGTGTTTCGTCTTCCATACGTGTTGCCTCGAAGTCCATCCCGGAGAAATAAGCGCGGGCGTCGCGTCGTTTTTGCTTATATATACCTCCTCAAAAACGCGCCAAAAAGTGGCGTCCCACATTCCTACTCCATCGTCATAGCGCCCTCTAGCGTCTAACGCCAATCCATTTCAAACATCCCGAACGCCCCGCCTGGCCTTCGTTCAGAAACCTTTGATAGTCAAGTTATAGAATTTACTAAACTATTCAAAATATTACCTTCTCACATAATATAAACACACCATTTTGTATGATCCCTTTTTTTATTATTATTTATGAATGAACACTATTATCAAAATGGTAATTGTTCGAACATAATTTCCGAACGTATCACCTCTAGCCAAAGAAACATATTTGAAACTTTGAACCTTATCTAAGATAGAAACCAATATTCTGTACTTTTGATTATTTAACCCATATTTTTTATTTAAGTTTTACATAATGTTAATTTAACATTCTGTGAGTAAAAACTTCTCGCTATATTTATGTGATGTCATTTGACTTGTCTTAGTTCTCAACTCTGCCGCTAGGAGCATCTTTGTTTACTTGTCATAACCTATTTCAGTATCTTGCCAACATTGTATAAAATAAATATTTAGCTCCAAACATAATAATTAGACTGATGTGATGTAATTAAACCAAAGTTCACATGTGTAACCAATAAATATGCCGAACACATATTGTGCCACTAACACGTAGACTGTATTGAATACATGCCTACAAACTCTGTTTTTAGAACCTGTCAGTTTACAAATATGTCCAAATTAACATGCTCCAAGATTCATAACTTCACCAACTATCAACAGCTCGTGTCGATTATTTCGTGAAACAATATCGAAATACAAGTATTGTCCACACTCCCGTGAAGCAAATTCGATTGACAAAACCCTCAACAAAGTGCATCTTCCTATATGAAATAATTTGTCACAGACCAACTGTTGTGAAACATCGTTGTTTCAATCCCTGAATCTCAGGTATTTATTAACTATATTTTCTCGCTAATTCAAACAAATTTACTGTATCTAACTTCCTCAGATTAATCATAAATGTTAACTTCCAAATTAAATGCAAATGACCACAACTGCTCCGCTACCATTAACCCGTTTCTTTTTCAGTGTTTACCTCAAGCAATCTGAAACCACTAAACAAGCCCCAAGCCTTATAGACAGAATCTCCCTCCCATATACACTGTGTTGACAAAGTATGAAGCAAATTCCCAGCGCAACAACATGGTAAATGGCTAATTTTGTTCAATACAACCCAGTTGACACAACCCAATTTGACTTTGTGATTTATTCCCACACCAGGATCTATTTATACTATTAAAAGTTATTGAGGTAAGTAACATTAATACATTTCGACTCTAAATCCTTAAAAAAATATTCGAGATAGTTTAGGTGCGATTCTGAACCGTTACAAGGTTCAGCTAAATAAATTAACTTTTTCACAATGGGTAACCTACCCATTGTGAAAAAGTTAATGTATTTAGCTGAATATATTTTTGAATAAACTATGTAGGTACCTCAATGTACCTATACGATCTTTAAATAAGTACTTGAAAGCTATTATCTTAGGTATTTATTACCGTTGCTTACGTCATTTTAAATTTATTATCTTTTAATATTACGTAGCATATCATATCGTGTAATTCAGCAAACGTATACGACCGTCGTTTATTTGATAAGGTACTCTAACAATAGTAAATAATAATAGAGTTAAGATGAACAATTAACTTCAAGTGTATTACTTATATTTTATTATCAATGATGCAAGATATTTTGCATTAAATCACAAATGATTCTTTGACTATGTTCATAATTTACTAGTACCTATTGGTAGGTTGGAAGCTAAATTTTAAATAGGGTATAGGCACAGGGTAAAAAGAATTCCTTTACCACAGGAGTAATATTTCTTTTTCCTTTCGGCCGCCATGGCAACTGAGTTTTGCAAGCAGTTGCGAAATAGGAATTTTTATTCATTCCTGGCAACTAGTTGCGATATAAGAATTATTTTTCTTTATACGCAACCAGTTGCCAACAAATAATTTTTCAATAACGCTAGTTTCGAAAGAGAGTTTCTTTTCTTCTTACGCAACCATAAATTGTGGTAATGTAGTCTTCATCTATCATACATGATGACTTTGAAGTTGTTAGCATCCTTTTAAAATAAGAAGATTCTCATGATATAGAGTCGTTTTCCCAAAACTAAATATGAAGCTAATCCAAGATGTATTTTTTTTTTATTTTATCAAAAGTCATGTATAATTATATAGTAAATGATCACTATAACAACTCCCAGGTAGATGTAACTCAGGACAACTTTGCGATTACCTAACTACTTCATGTAAGTCGGGTCGATTGTTAGTTATGTAGTCTACTACTATCATCTAGGATTCTTCGCGGTTTATGGTGAGACCAAGTAGTTGCCAAGCAAGAATAAAAAATACTTTTCCGCAACTTGTTGCGAAACTCAGTTGCCATGGCGGCCGAAAGGAAAAAGAATTATTACTCCTGTGGCATAGGTATTACCTGAACGGGTAGCATGATACACTCGAGAAAGGTTTTGTCTATATCATAACGTCAAAAATGACATTTCATCGTAGACAAACCTATTGTTCAGCTGTCAATTATAGACTTTCGAGGTAGACAAAACTCTTCTCGAGTTTGTCATGCTACGCGTGCTGGTTTCGGCCACTGACCCAGGGGCCAATCGTCCTGATTTGAATTTGTCCAAAACAGAAATGCTGTTAGTTTGGTAATTTTTACGTAAACATCTATTAATTTATTAGCAATATTGTAGTAAAAAGTTAATTTTAGCATCCACTGCAATACAATAAGCTTGAAGGAATATAAGATTTTTCGTACCTTTTTACCTTCTTATTGCTATTTATCTATACCAATCAAATTTTGACGACCGATTTGGCGCAGGGGTAGGCTACCTACCTTCTGCGCCAGTGGTCTCGGGTTCGATTCCCGAACAAGACAAATATTTGTGTGCATGAACATGTCTATTTGTCTTGGTCTGGGTGTTAACTATGTATATTAAGTATGTATTTACAAACAAAAAGTATTTAAGTATATATTTATCCGTTATCAAGTTTTCCATGATACAGTTTCTTAATGAAATTAACATGGGCTTAGATAATTGGTGTGAATGTAAGAAGTTATTTATTATTTATTATTTAAATACCTACTAATATTATAAAGATGAAAGATGTGATTATGGTTTGTTTGTAACAGATTAACTCAAAAAGTATAGAACAAGTACACAACACAACAAAAAAATTAGAAACTACATCCTTTTTGAGTGGCAATGACAAAGGCCATGTTTTATCCCTAATTTCCCACGGGAACGGGTACATCGCGGCCTCGCGGGGAGCCACTAGTAGTTAATACTATTATTCGTATTATATTTGGTATAAATAGGCATCACACAAACTTCTCCAACTGCATCATCATTTGCGAATGATCAAACTGAATTGAATCAAATTTGTTATGACCATACCGTCTCAGCAAAACTATGAATCATTAAATAATGCATAATGTAACGTGTATGTAGGTACCTACTAATGATAATCATCTTAGAAATTGTGATAAAATTTTCCATTGAGGCTCATTTTTTCTCTAAACGTGCCTCAACAGACTTCGACCAACAACAAAAAACGAGTGGAGTGACTATTCTTAAATATCATTAAGTACCTATGCATATTTATTTTTAAGAGTTTTATAAATAGACCGACTCATAAAATGTACCCGGTACCTACTTATAATAAAAGCCTTACAACTTGTGATGAAATCTTCCATTGCGGTGCGGCTTACTTTTTCTCTAAGCGTGCTATAAAAGACTTCAACGAACTGCAAAAACCGAGCGGCTATTCTTAAAACCCATTAAGTATTTATATTTATGAGTTTTATAAATAAACCGACTCTCAAAATATCCGTATGACGTAGGGTAGGAACATCGTACTGGTCGAACCTGTTTCAGAAGCAACGTGAGTAAAGAAGTTTGATCTCTTATTTCTAATCCATTCATTCAATGGCAGTGAGAAACGGACAATGTCTAACGCGGAAATTGATAAAAATATTTTATTTATTGCATATATTACATTTCCGCTAATTTAGTTTTCGGTTTTCGAAGGGGGATTCAATCTTTCGGGATGATAACGAGTTCAACATGTAGAGCACAGGTATTTCAAATTTTGAATTTAAACGTTTGGTATTCATGTTCCCGGAACTGGTAGCATAAATTAATAGCAACATGAGCAAGTTGAATAAAACTTTATAGCAACAATATTTCCCCTTACATGTGACACGCACATCTTTTAATCTTATATTTTTTTAACAACAAGGAAGAAAGTAACGGGATTGATGCAGGTAATTTATTTCCTGATGAAGGTACTTTCGTTGAATACCAAGGCAACTGCCACTTGCAGAATCTTGAGGTCAACCAGAGAGTGCCTTTCTTGGGCATCATGGTCAACCGGAAGAAGCAATGCTTTCACGATTCAAAAGCACATTAATGACTATTCATACAAAAAAAATCTGTTAGTTATCTTTCATTACTTAAGTAGGTAGGTAGGTACTTTTCCCTTTTCCTTAATTTCTTTATGGTAAAGGGTGAAGTAAGGTTTTATATTAATAGTTTTACTAATATGTACTTAAATCCATACTTCCATACTAATATAATACTTTATTTATTTAAACATAATTACTTAATCATTTAAATCTAATAATGTGAAAGTATGTTTGTTTGCCCGTTTTACACATCAAAATAGAACAATGGATCGACCTTATAAGCGGTCAACTTGCTTGCTAACGGTACTTCTTGCAAATATGATATCAAATCAATAATAGTGGCGAGTTTACAATAACTTTGACGAATTAAAACATACATTCCATAGGAGTGGCGAATTTACTTTCAATGTTTTGAACTTTTCGGCGAGTTTACAAAGACCCGATGCGAGGGTGCGAATGAGGATAATTTGGCAGCTGGAGAGTGACATAGTTAAGCTACTTTTTATCCGGGAAAAAATATCACATTTCCGCGGGCAAACGTCATGATGTCGTCACGGGCTAGGACTAACTATGAGCAAATAATATTACTACTACTAGGTACTTCAACGCCGTGGACTATCAAAGGTTAAATTCATAATAGCCATTAGTAACTTTTTTCTAGAATATTGAGCGATCAATCGCATTTTTTCACACTCGACGGTATACACCTCGTTACAAAGTTCAGCGGGTTTACACACAAAGAAACTCATCAGCTTTGTTAAGTCTTAATCAAGTGTTTACAGGTTGGCAATATTTTTTCCAAATGAGTCACACCACACTACACCTTGGAAACCCATTGAAAACAAATAAAAAAAGATGTCTTACTCATCGAGTAACTTTGTAGGAGTTTTTACTTTTTACTTATTTTCCGAGGTGTGGTCAGTTTATATGGTTCTCCCTTGTTTGATATAACAACGTTTGGTCTAATCTCACTTTTTAACCGACTTCAATAAAAGGCGGAGGTTCTCAGTTCGGTTGAATTTTTTTTTTTTATTTTTTTTTTTTTAATGTTTGTTACCTCATAACTTTGTCAATTATAAACCGATTTTAGAAATTCTTTTTTGGTTTGAAAGCATATAGTTACAAATTGGTCCCATTGTTATACGGTCAGGATCTGATGATGGCATCCTGGAGAAATCAAGGGAACTCTTCAAATATTATAGGCACACCTATAGCGATTTTGGTATTTTCTTAAGTAACTCGTGCATTTGCTTTCGGTAAGCACCATTTGGTGAAGAGTAACTGATGATGAAGACCACATATGGCCATCGAAAACATTAATTAATAAATACTAAATATGTTACGGGCGCAATACGATTCCTTTAAGGTTCATAAGTAATTTTCAAGTATTTGCGACTGGTAGTCATCATCTCACGATGATGAGCTGGTGATGGAAGGTACAACTCCTCAATAGTTAGGAGTTGGAGGATAATTCTTTAAATATCGTTGATACGTAAATATTTGTAGTTGTTACCTTTCAGGTTATTTAGTTAAGCTGATGATGGAAGGTAAAACTCTTTAACGCTTAGGAGTTAAAGTATGTTTTTAAGTACTACAAGCGCCAATAGAACTTTAGGTTGTATTCTTTCAAGTAATTTAGGTTAGCTGATGTTGGAAGGAAACTGCATAACAGTTAAGAGTTGGAGGGTGGTGCTTGTCTGAGTTCTAATTTAGATATGGGCTATAGTCGTTGCACATTGAGCTACCCTTGCTCATTATGCGGTTTGTTATAGTAGATTGCTTACACTAAAAAAGGAAAAATAAACAAAATTTTTCAAAAAAAATTAAACCGCCTTCAAAACAAAACTGCAAACAAAAACTCATTTCCCAAAAACACGTAAAAGTGAAAAATAAATTGAATCATTCAATTCAAAGTACGAAAGTGCGGGACTTTTTCTAATTAATCTTGAACTTACTGATCTGATTGAAGTCGGTGTCAAGCCGAAAGTAACAAGAACGAGTACTTAAAATTCAATTTCATTTCATTTCAAAATAATGAAACAATAATAAACAATATCTCATGCGCAGAGTGGTGTAAATTGTAACCTATCAAATACATATTAATATTAATATCTATTTGGCTTGACACCGACTTCAATCAGATCAGTAAGTTCAAGATTAATTAGAAAAAGTCCCGCACTTTCGTACTTTGAATTGAATGATTCAATTTATTTTTCACTTTTACGTGTTTTTGGGAAATGAGTTTTTCCAAGAAGGTTTAACATAATAATCGTTTGGTACTTACCTATAAAATTGGTATAATTATACAACAATGGTATAATTACATAATTTTTGTTTGACCTAATATTCATTTGTTATAAACACGATATAAAATCCTTTGTCCTGAATCACTGACGGATAAACGCACAGCCTAAGCCGCTGATCTTAGAGACCTGAAACTTGGAGGGTGTGTTCCTTGTATGATGTAGGCATCCGATAAGAAAGGATTTTTCGAAATTCTACACCTAAGGGGGTGAAAAACGGGGGTAAAGTTTGTATGGGACAACGTGATTCCTTTGTCCAATCTTCTTCAAATTTTGCATAAACATTCTTTAAAAGAATTAATCCAAGATGTGTTTCACATTTCATTAAAACTCATCGCCTAACAGGGTTAAAAAGGCATAGAAAGTTATTTTGGGGGTGATTTTCATCGAAGTTGATATCAATACTCCTTAGTGCTTTTGATTTTTAATTTCATTTTGTTTTGACACATGTTTAAAAACTCATTCCGTTTTTCGACGTACAATACCTCATTTCCACCAAAGAGTAGTTATGTTTAACTAGCGCATTGCCATTCATAATAATATTATAAAGTGTTTGTTTGTCTTTCATGTCAAAACGGAGCAACGGATCCACTCGATTTTTGGTATGGGGATAGTTTGGGAGCTGGAGAGTAACATAGGCTACTTTTTATTTTGGAAAATTATAAAATAGAAATGATTATTTGTATAGAAAATCGATAAACTGTCGTACTATACAAAGCTGTCATTCTTCCATAGCCGCTTCCAAAGAGGTATGTCAAAGAGTATTGTAATCACTGACGTTTCGTTTTAGCCGCTTTGGATTACCTACTGTATAAAAAACAGTGTATAAAACTTCTTCGCGATTATTTATTTTCATCTGTCTATCTATAATAGATGTTGGTGATACGAAGTTTACCGGGTCCACTATAATTAATATGGCAAAACAACGTTGGCCGGGTCAGCTAGTTTGTTATAAACACGATTGCGCTATTACTTACTTGACATATTATTCATTTGTTATAATGATCGTTTGGTATAAAAACGTTTAGTAGAAAAGTCCTCTACTCCTCGGAAGTCCTGTAGAACACGTGATAGGTTAGAAATTTAAGGCGATCGCGAAGCGGAAGCGATCGCCTTAAATTTCGTGGTTATTTTTTTTGTATCAATACAACTTATGGACCCAGGTGGACAACGCAGGTGGACCACGGGCAATAAAGGAACACAGTACTTTAGAAACCTTACTTTTTCTATTTAGTATCGAATTATAATAATCTTCTTCTTAGCGTTTCGATGGCAAACACTATATTATTGCGGCCCAGAATTTGGCCACGTTCACAGCACTATCCGTGGCACGCATTAAATCCTCCCGCGTGCAGGTTTCAGGGCATGCGGGGCACGATATAAGATGGGACATCGTTTGAGTGTCACCGCAAATACAACCCATATTAGAGCCATCGTTATAATAATAAACTAACGATTATAAAAAAAGTGTATTAATTAATACACAAACACATTACAAAGTAAACACACACATATAGTTATTATTCTTGATAATAGAGATAAGAGGCACAATTAGCACCTCTACAATTAGCAAAGAATAAGTATAGGTGTACCCAAGTACCTATCTGTATCTGCATAAGTGGAGTTTAAAGTTTCTTAGAGTGTAAGCTATTAATGTCAATTTTATGTCGAGTACAGAATACGATAAGAAACGGTCAAAAATTGCATTACAGTTGACGAACAACTACGTTAGTTAGATCTTTATCTTTTAGGACATAGACTAATCTATGATATGATTTTCATTATTTAGATTAAAGTCTATGCGGTTGGTGCCAGGACCAGCTCGTCAGTTACCTACTTATAGACGAATTAGGGGACGAGACGGTGTCAAATTAAAACACCCAAAATCTATTGTGGTCTTGCCAGAAAGGTATTACCTAGCACGACCACGGCCTATATGTTATGACAGCAAAGATATGAGAGTACATTTCTTAAACTCTATAGGTATAAAAAGTAAGAGAACACTTTTTTTCATGAATGTGTACCACATTGAAATTAAGGTAATAATTCGTGGTCGTGTTGGGTAGCATCACACACGAGACGGCCCGAGCGTAGCTTTGGCGACACATCATGCTTTCATTTTTGTCGTGCAATTAAATTAAAAGGTTGCTTTTCACAGTTATAGAATAGAATAGAACCTTTATCCCACCAAAAATATCCTGTAAAAATCTGACCACCTGTCTGTCTGTGTGTTACACAATCACGCCTAAACTATGGAACCGATTTGAATAAAAATTGATACAGAGATAGTCTAGAGCGTGAGAAAGGACATCGGCTACTTTTTTATGTGAACAAAGGGCTGTTAGGGGTTGAAATAGGGGATGAAAGTTTGTATGGAAATTACGTCATTTTTAAAGCTAGAAGCTTCAAAATTATTTTTCATCCCATCTATTCGAAAAGCGATGATTGTTTATCTAATAACAGGGTCCAAAACGATTCATTTTTTACCTGTTATGACAAGAGGGTATAAATGAGATTTGAATTTTGAACAGCTTCATAACAGGGTCCAAAACAATGAGATTTGAATTTAGAACATAATTAAAGAAGCATTGGTTGGAGTGTAGCAAAGGGTGTGCAGTACTTAAAAAAAAAGAACTGATTTTTCATCCCATCGATTCGAAAAGCGATGATTGTTTATCTAATAACAGGGTCCAAAACGATTCATTTTTTACCTGTTATGACAAGAGGTTATAAATGAGATTTGAATTTTGAACAGCTTCATAACAGGGTCCAAAACGATGAGATTTGAATTTAGAACATAATTAAAGAAGCATTGGTTGGAGTGTAGCAAAGGGTGTGCAGTACTTAAAAAAAATTCAACTGATTTTGTATGGGGCCGGGACTTTTATCGGGACCGAGAAATTTTCAAAAACGGAATTATATAAAATTGAGAATATCTCGTAAACGGTGAGTGAGAGTGAGTGAGGTAAAATCTAACAAAATTTTCAACCCCCCTACGGCATCCCCGGAGATACTTATAAGAAATCTGATGGACATATTTTTTTTTTATTTAATTTTTTTTATTTCAAAACTCAATTTTTTTTTCTTGCCCGACTAGCGCTATGATGTATCCGAACGACAAAGAAAGGTAGGTAGTTTGAGTTGTCTTTACTGCTTTTCTTATAGAGGGGGATGAAAAGCAGAGTGTATTACTCGGCCGCAAAATTATTTTCACCTCGGGCGGCGTATATTGAATCCCTCGCTGCGTTCAGGATTCTTCTTTAGAATCCCTCGCTGCGCTCGAGATTCTACTCTAGAATCCTTCACTGCGCTCTGGATTCAAAATAGCGCCCTCGCCGTAAATATATTATTTTGCTCCCTTGTAATACAATCTACTATTGTATGGGGCCGAGGCTTTTTTCGGGACCGAGAAATTTTCAAAAATGGAATTTTATAAAATTGAGAATATCTCGTAAACGGTGAGTCTAAGCTAAAATCTAACAAAATTTTCAACCCCCCTACGGCATCCCCGGAGATACCTATAAGAAATCTGATGGACATATATTTTTTTTATTAAATTTTTTTTTATTTCAAATCTCATTTTTTTTTTCTTGCCCGACTAGCGCTATGATGTATCCGAACGACAAAGAAGGGTAGGTAGTTTGAGTTGTCTTTACTGCTTTTCTTATAGAGGGGGATGAAAAGCAGAGTGTATTACTCGACCGCAAAATTATTTTCACCTCGGGTGGCGTATATTGAATCCCTCGCTGCGTTCAGGATTCTACTTTAGAATCCCTCGCTGCGCTCGAGATTCTACTCTAGAATCCTTCACTGCGCTCTGGATTCAAAATAGCGCCCTCGCCGTAAATATATTATTTTGCTCCCTTGTAATGCAATCTACTATTATAGGCTTTGATTAGATAAATAAATACGACATTCAAAGTTTGTAAAAAAAACTACCCTAAAGAGGGTGAAAACAGGGGGCCGATTCTCAGGCAATCGAGAAAAGTTCACTTTTATAAGCTCGAAATTCAAATATAACACAGTTTGTGTATTGTCAGATTTTCACAATCGAAAAAGTTCGATCGAAAAGCAGTCGAACGCTACGAGTTACCAATATATATATAATATACCAATCGATGTTCGTATACGAACTTAGCTGTCAAAATGAATTTGTTAACTTATGGGATAGTGTACAGTGCAAGGTTTTCTGTTCCGGTGACAGTCGTGACAGAAGAGCCACTTGCAATACGAAATTAGCTGTCAAAATGGACTGTCGTATGAAAACTGTTTAGTTCCAAAGATAATTAGTGTAGGCAATGAACAGATTCTTTGTATGGAGACCCATACACTAATTCCTCAGTCGATGAAACTTTGCTGGGTTATAAAATAGCATGAGCCATAAACTTTTAAATGATTATCCAAAAAAAACTCACACGGAAGTTAGGTATTTATACCTAAATAAACAAATCTGTTTATATATTGAACCGAGTAATTTCTCAGTCCAAATTTATTTTACCAAATGAGTTTTTTATACTAGTATGTGAGACTTGATAAAAATCCAAAACTTTTTTCAAGCATGAGTTTGCTTGGCAAAATGGTATAATTCCGTTAAAAAGTTCGACAGAGACATTTTACAAGCTTTTATTTAACTTGCAGTGTATGTATGCATGTATGTCCGTTCGTCAAATCTTGCGAGCTAAATTTGACCCACTTACCAATGTCCGATTGAGCTGAAATTTGGAATTCACCTTTAGTTCCGATGACAATGCAATTAAATATATAATCAGTATAGTTATCAATTCAGAATTCTTGCAAATTTTCAAGTACTATATTCTTGTTTTGTTGTGATGGTTACTTGACACTTTGTCAATGTAGGTAGGTACCATAAAGTTATAATCAGCGAGCATTCAGCGAGCGCAATCTTCATAGAGTGCGTGTCAGATAACTCTGCGACTGGGGCGTTTATGGCGCTAGTTACAGTACATTATTTTGTTCTAAGCTTATGGAAAATATTAGTATTCGATTTTGACCCCGCGCAGACTTATCTGGCGCACTCTCTAAATTCAACTAGTAATAGAACACACGTCCCAACCCGACAGCCGATTTGAATTGGTTATTTGAGAAAGAACATGAGTCCATGTCACATAATTGCTATGGAGACAAAAAAACAGTCTGTTTGAAAAGTATGCTATAATATACTATTTACATAAATTTGAGATTATCAATAGAATATTTTATAACGAGGGACTAAACGAAGCCATTATATACCAGAGGTGGTTTGGCTCCCGAGCGTGCGAGGGAGTCAATGAAACCGAGGGTATATTAAGTTGGCGTTTAGTCTCGAGGTGCAAACTGTACTTTTCACTTCGAGAGCGAGAAAACTAGTCAATTTAGTACAAAAACATTTAACAAATTCTGACATTTTCGCGGTCAGTAGTAGTAGTAGTAAAAATATTCGCCCTTTTGTAGGACAGGCCAAGACATTTAGCCATACTGCAAATTATTGAGTATTATTTAATTATTATAGTTTCTTATGTTTTCATAAGAATGTAGGTGTGTTACATTCCAGTGCTCCTTGGAGTTTTTGGCGTCAAGTGTGTCAAGCCAACCTTCTCGATAATTCTTGCTGAGGTTAGTCACCACACCACTATAATAAAACACTCGGCATCACTTTACCGAGATAGCGCCTATTTTAATCATTCTACATATCGTTCAGTTGCGTAGACACTTGGGGCACAAAAACCACACCTATCTTGAGTCACAAAATCCACTATGAAACAAATTGCGATTAATTAAAATATCCACTCAACCTAACCCGCCAAAATGGCGCCAAAAACTCGCAGTAAGTTTTTTCCGCTAAACCAGTCATAAATTGACAATTTAAAACACATGGCGCCACCTTCCTTGCGGAAAAACCATGAAACAAAAAACATCTTAACATTTTCGCAATGAAGATGGTCCACACTTCACAATTAATAGTATATTCACTGGCTGTTTGAGTTTATCTAATGTCACATGAAGGAAATTAAAAAAGTAATTACATTTTACTCCCTAGGGACTAAAGTGGTTATTTAGTCCCGCTTCGTAGGGCTATATTTGCGTACTTTTAGAGCATGAGAAGTGAAAATTATTATTATTTATATTAAAACATTAATTTAAAGTCCCTGGACTTAGGCTTTTTCTCAATTACTTAAAAAAATGGCATTTAATTAAAAATGAAGTTTCCCTGTCAGTTACAGGCTACTCAAAATGGTTTTGAAGAATTTTTCGTCATTCTTTTATGACAGGTACCGTTCAATTTTTTTCAAATCCAAGACCTTTTTTTGTTAATAGGTCTTTTTCTTTACGAGCCCGTTGCATTGCATTGGCAAATCCAGGTGATTTCTGTGGGTATTTGATAAGAAAAAGTGATGTGATACAAGGCCTTGTTCAGTGATGTGATACAAAGCCTTGGCCAAGACCAGATTTGGTGTAGCTTTTTGATTTTTTGATTTGATTTAATTTTGATTTGGTACGAACGTGTGTAGCACGGATTATGTTTGCTTTACAGCAAAGTTCGTTCGCACCAAATCGGCGGTTAGGTCTGGTCTGGACGTGTGTAGCGGCTATAAGAACGAACGAACTATAAAAAAAAGGAAAAAACGCGAAGTTGCTATATTCAGACCCTATGTGTCACTTTGCACATAAATAGTTCACTAAAGTCAACGACAGATGGCTCCAAGTTAATACAACCATAGTCTACCTACAGAAAAGAAAAAACCTTTTTTTTCTTTATGTACTATGTTTATCAACTTTGATAGAAACTTAAATGTGTCTTGTTCTTTAGTATTTATTTTTGAAATACGTACTAAAATTTACAACTGAAAATCAGCGTTTGCTTGCGTTGCAAGACAAGTAATATGACGCTGAGCTGCGACCATTGAGTACTGCTGCGGCACGGCACACACACATTTTTATTTTGAACTTTGTGTCTTATTTGGTCTAATTTGTGTTTTCTATTCTTGTTCGTAATACAGTGCTTCCTTCTCTTATACCTATGTGAATATGCCTTGTATTTAATGAATATGTGTGTCTGTAGTAAGAATCTACAATCTCTATTTGGTGGTAAAATATATTTGTGTGTTTGCAGACTTGATGCAGTTGAAGAGCTAGACTGTAATAAATTAACTGGCAAACGACCATGCAATAATTATGCATTAAATGAAATGAAGCAACTTAGAAACACGTCCAATAATAACTAAAAATACAAAAATAAATTATATTAAAAAAACCTTTTATTTAAAATCAAGCTTTTATTCAAATGTCCTAAAAAGAATAAAATAAACTTTGTATCAAGTCAAATCCAACAAATTTATTACATTAAACAATTTATTTGTTTTAAAAGCTTGTCGCGAGATTTTGTTGTTACTGGGCTTGCACTAAACACAAATGCTTTAACTTATATTTGACATATGAAATTAAATAAAGCGACAAGCTTTTAAAACAAATAAATTGTTTAATGTAATAAATTTGTTGGATTTGACTTGATACAAAGTTTATTTTATTCTTTTTAGGACATTTGAATAAAAGCTTGATTTTAAATAAAAGGTTTTTTTAATATAATTTTCAGTTCAAGTCACCACAATTGTTTTATTAAAATTTGGTGTTTCTGCTGGGATATTTTTTTGGATATTTCATATTATTGTTTTTATACGTTACATGAATATGTCCGGTGAAAAATTTTAGACGGAGCATTTTTCCTAAAAAAGATATCAATGAAATAAGACTTTCATTAAAAAATACCTAACCTTCTATTATTATTATTTTTTGGAAATTTATACCATACTTTTAATTTATTGATACTTTATCATGCTGTAAAGTTTTTTGTGACTGAGGAATTACTGTGGGGGTCAACTAGCTTCATTGACTACACTAAATCACCGGAACAGAAAAGATTGGCGCACTATAGTTTGTTTGAATTTTTTCGTGTGATGACGTCGGCAAAAAAGTTTACGGAACGGATTTTGATGAAAGTTTTTTTGTTATACAGCTATTGGTCCTTGCCAACATATAGCTATAATTTATTTTGAAGATCGCAATTTCTGATGTGGAACCATAGCAGTCCAGCCAAACTATGAGAGATATATTGACATACAATATATACTAATATTATAAATGTGAAAGTGTGTTTGTTTGTATGTCCGTCTTTCACGTCAAAACGGAGCAACGGATCGACCTCTTTATTTTTAGTATGTGGATAGTTTAGGAGCTAGAGAGTCCCATAGGCTAATTTTATCCCGGAAACATATCACATTCCCTCGGAAAAACGTCGTGTAGTACACGCGGCAAAACCGCGGGCGGAAGGCTATGTGATATAAATTTTTAATGTGTTAATACGTAGGTACTGTTTATGTAATATACACGGTATTTTTTTATCACCCCGGATATTTTTTAGGGATTATTTTACTCATGAAAACAAACAACTTTTATTATAAGACCAACACTGAAATCGCGAAAAAATATCAGCTGTTCCATACATTTTGATTAAATATTTTTGCACTTTTGTATGGAATAGCTGTTTTTTTTTTGCGATTTTAGTGTTGGTCCCATAATAAAAATAGTTTTTCATGAGCAGAATAATCCTTTTAATTTTATCCGGGGTGATAAAAAAATTACCGTGTATATAAAGTAAATAAATAAAATAATTCATACTTATTATAAAACTGTATGCGATTCTATTCAGGGGGCTACCGGCTAAAAATTATGGGTATGGACATGGGCTTCATTTGACATTTGAAGCCCATATTATGCACTAAAAAAGCACAAAATATGGGCATCAAATGTCAAATGAAGCCCATGTCCATATCCATATTTTTTGCCGGTACAGGGGCTGTATACATTGAAAAGAAATAGAAATAAATATGTAGTTTAAAAAACTAAAGACACACTTTTATAGGAACATACTAAAAAGTACAAAATAACCGTCTATTCAGTAACGGAAATTAAAAAGCGTGGTGCGCGTTGTCAATACTAAGTACTTACTTGAATGCATGCTTTGCAAAGGGCGCACCACGCTTTTTAATTTCAGTTACTGAATAGACGGTTATTTTGTACTTTTTAGTATGTTCCTATAAAAGTGTGTCTTTAGTTTTTTAAACTACATATTTATTTTTTACTTTTTAGTTTAAGAAATAGAAAACTATGGATAGATGGTAATCGATTTCACAGTCCATTCATGTGTCTGCCCACCCCGTAAACATTATAACTCAAAGGCGTGATTGTATGTCATTGTTTTTAGTTTTACAAATTCGAGTAGAGTCTATTAGTTACCAGATGCGCGAACCGAACCCTTACTTCCTCCCTGCTCCATCATCAGACCCTTGCCACCAAGTGTACCAAATAGGTCTCATCAGAACGAAAAAAATGAGCCCAAACTCGAGGGGTTTCCTAGTGGTCATTAAGGAGTGCCACTGACTTTCTCCCTGCTCCATCATCAGGCCCTCACCACCAAGTGTAGCAAATAGGTCTCATCAGAACGAAACAAATGAGCCCAAACTCGAGGTGTTTCCTAGTGGTAATTAAGGAGTGCCACTGACTTCCTCCCTGCTCCATCATCAGACCCTTGCCACCAAGTGTACCAAATAGGTCTCATCAGAACGAAAAAAATGAGCCCAAACTCGAGGGGTTTCCTAGTGGTCATTAAGGAGTGCCACTGACTTTCTCCCTGCTCCATCATCAGGCCCTCACCACCAAGTGTAGCAAATAGGTCTCATCAGAACGAAACAAATGAGCCCAAACTCGAGGTGTTTCCTAGTGGTAATTAAGGAGTGCCACTGACTTCCTCCCTGCTCCATCATCAGACCCTTACCACCAAGTGTTGCAAATAGGTCTCATCAGAACGAAAAAAATGAGCCCAAACTCGAGGGGTTTTCTAGTTGTCATTAAGGAGTGCCACTGACTTTCTACCTGCTCCATCATCAGGACCTCACCACCAAGTGTAGCAAATAGGTCTCATCAGAACAAAAGAAATGAGCCTAAACTCGAGGGGTTTCCTAGCAGCCATTGAAGAGTTCTATTGCCCACCTCTAGACTTCATCATCAGATCAGCTCGATAATAGCAAATTATTGTATTGTCATCGAATTCATATAGACTTGCAAACTTTCAAATCAATACGACAATTAGAAGTAGGTTAAAATTGAATTCCAAGATTTTCTTACATTGTGACTTAGTTACAAGTGAAGCTAATAAAAGTGTGGTAAAAAATACCACCAAGGGTCTTATTAAACGCAACAGATACCAAAAAAATAGTTTTTGAATTTTTTGTCTGTCTGTCTGTTGTCCACGTTTCAGGCAAAAGCTACTGAACGGATTTTAATGAAACTTTTTTTGTTATATAGCTATTAGTTGTCGCCAACTTATAGGTAGGCTATAATTTATTTAGAAGAAGAAGATCGAAATGGCCGATGTGGAAGCATAGCAGTCCAGCCAAACTATGAGAGATATAAAAATACCGTCATAAGGGAAATTGGTAAATGTGATGAGCATTTTCTATTGACTTACAAAGTTTGAAGGTCTTGGTACACCTGCCTGGCATTACCATCATTATATCACGCGACATGATATAGCACGTCTTGCTGTCTTGCTTCCACCTTTGGGGTAGGTAAGCAAGACAGCATGACGTGCTATATCATATCGCATGATAAAAGCCGTTCATGCTAGGCCAGCTGATGTGGAACCCTAGCAGCCAGGTTAAACTATATGAGATGTTGTTCAGCATGATAAGTTCTTTCTTTTGACATACTGTTTGTATTGTTTGTATATCCGTCTTTCACGTCAAAACGGAGCAACGCGGCGTGTTTTTTTTACAAGCTTTTATTTAACTTGCAGTGTATGTATGTATGCATGTCCGTTCGTCAAATCTTGCGAGCTAAATTTGACCCACTTTCCAATGTCCGATTGAGCTGAAATTTGGAATTTACCTTTAGTTCCGATGACAATGCAATTAAATATATAATCAGTATAGTTATCAATTCAGAATTCTTGCAAATTTTCAAGTACTATATTCTTGTTTTGTTGTGATGGTTACTTGACACGTGCTTGACCAAAGCCATCTTCTATCTCACTCGTTGCACTTGTAACAAGCCATGCTCCTTGGAAAAGCGGCAACGTTGCAGTCGATTACGTCAACGTGTTCTGTTCCGGTGGCCAAAACTGGAACTAACGTGTTTTGTTCATAATGTTATTTTGCTGTCAAGTAGCACTGTCCAACCAGCGCTGCTGTCACCGGAACAGAAAAGATTGTTGATCTACACTTTACTCTTTGTTCTATATAAACAAACAATCGTGTAGTGTTGCCAGGTTAGGCGATAACTCTCAAATTATGTGGAAGTAAAAATCAACGAACACTCAAAAAACAGTATAGAGGTAAATGCTTGGAACACGATTCAGAGAGCGACTTTGCCTCGGAAGACCGAGGCAAAGTCGCTCTCTGAAATGTCAACGCGATGAACTAGTTTGGCCTAGGAAAAACTAGTTTGTCCTGAAATCTGGTTTGGCCGGTAAAATATATACAGTATTTTAAAAAACTTTTAGCCCAAACAAAGTTCCAAAGTCAAAAATTGTGTTCCAAACATTTCCCTCTATATCTCTTCGTTGACTAGGCTTAACTTGATATAATATATTAAAAAAAAATAACTTTCACCGTAATTCAATTCACATCTTAGATTTCTGCGCGAACTGTTCATTTAAATAAAACACTTTCTCGGATTTTGCACGCATTTATTTAACAACTTGTTTAAATTTGCTTGTTACAAAATAAAAAGAAAAATTATTATTTTTGCACATTTTGGATATTTTTTTTATCTGGATGTGACAAGTCGGAATACTCTTTGGTCATGTCAAGAAACGTTGCTGTTTGATTTTCTTGATTGCTGTTTGGGTGTTTTAATACAATATCTATTGTATAATTAGTGCATATAAATACGTGATCATTGTTGGAAATTACTTATGAAACCTTGGATCTCGAAAGATTTGGATTCCCGAAGGAGGAACACTGCGTCAGCGATGGATTCGTGCGATACCTCGAGCCGACTGGGAGCTTACAACATCGTGACTGTGATATAGTTAAAATAAAACAACCCTTAGTTATGTACGCGTATTATTTGATTTTAAGGCGCTATAATCAGGAATTCATCTCATCTCATGCATACAAGAAATTAGGATTACATTTTACTCCCTAAGGACTAAAGTGGTTATTTAGTCCCGCTTCGTAGGGCTATATTTGCGTACTTTTAGAGCATGAGAATTGAAAATTATTATTATTTCTATTAAAACATTAATTTAAAGTCCCTATACTTAGGCTTTTTCTCAATTACTTACTTAAAAAATTTACATTTAATTAAAAGTTTCCCTGTCAGTTACAGGCCACTCGAAATGGTTTTGAAGAATTTTTCGTCATTCTTTTGTGACAGGTACCTACCGTTAAATTTTTTTCAAATCCAATACCTTTTTTTTGTTTATAGGTCTTTTTCTTTACAAGCCCGTTGCATTGGCAAATCCAGGTGATTTCTGTGGGTATTTGATAAGAAAAAGTGATGTGATACAAGGCCTTGTCCAGTGATGTGATACAAAGCCTTCGCCAAGGCCAGATTTGGTGTAGCTTTTTTGATTTTTTGATTTGATTTGATTTTGATTTGGTACGAACGTGTGTAGCACGGATTACCTATATTTGCTTTACAGCAAAGTTCGTCCGCACCAAATCGGCGGTTAGGTCTGGTCTGGACGTGTGTAGCGGCTATAAGAACTAACGAACGAACTTTAAAAAGAAGCAAAAAACGCGAAGTTGCTTTAATCAGACCCTACTAGGTGTCACTTCACTACATAGTATATCACTACATAGTATAAAACAAAGTCGCTTTCTCTGTCCCTATTGTTGGCAACTTGAAGCGACGACGTATGACGCGTAGAGAGACGGCGCACGGAAGGGTCACATTCCCGGCTGATGTTTACATTAACAACATTAGGTTCAGGGCGAAATACAATAAGAGAGCTTTGTCGGGCTCGTAGAAATGAATATGTCTAATAATTAAACGTGATTTATGACTTTGTTTTTAAGTTAGGGCTCAGGCGCGAGATTATCGCGCCGGCCCGGCAGAGCTTGGTCGTATTGAGATCGAAGTGGTTGTCGTGAACTTTTGTATTTTGTTATTGTGCATTATTATATTTGTGAGTGAATAACGTTGTTTAATTGAACGCATCTACGTATTAGTCAAGTAAAGTTATCATCAGAAGCGAGAAGCATTTCCACGCACACAATAATGGGAAATCATAAAAGCAATAAACGAAAACGTAAGCGAGTTCGTGCAGCCTCGGTTTCTAGCGACACCAGTAGTGCCCGAACTCCGTCACCTGTATCAAGGAGGACAAAGGTATCATGTACAATGGATACTGGAACTGTGAGTACAAGTAACACTTCTTTGTGCAACATTATACCTGACTTTAACCCATTAAAGGACAACATAAATGCCTGGCTTAAAATCATTGAAAGTTACTCCCAAACTTTTAAATGGTCAGATAACATGATCCGCTATCAAGCTCTTAATAAACTAAAGGGATCCGCGAAGGTGTGGTATGATTCACTGTTGCGTACCGAAAATGATTGGCCTTCCTGGACATGGGGTGATTGGGAAAAGAGATTAAGTTCAATTTTTCAGACCCGGCGGAATATGTTTGATCTTTTAAGAGAAATAATTGATAAGAAACCGATTGATGATCAATCACTGTATGAGTTTTTTTTCGAACAGAAATGTAAAATAGACCGTTTATCGTTAAATTTTTCGGAGCAAGACATTATTTCAATAATTCTCGGAAATATAGGTGATAATAATATAAGCGCGTCTATTGAAGCTAGTCATTTAATTTCGTGTGACAGTCTAGCTAGCTTTCTTCATGGACGTACCTACAAATCAAAGGGTTTGAAACATTTAAACTCTAATGTTAAAAGTGTGAATCAACTATTGCCAGTAGTACCTCAGACCAGTTCATTAGCAATGCAGACAACTTCCGTGGATTCATTGAATCGCTTTGCTACTACAAAGAGCGTACTCGACGTAGGACAATCACAAAATCGGAGACCAATTAAATGTTATATTTGTGACGGTAATCATAAAAGAAGTCAGTGCGAAAAAAATAAATGTGATTACTGTGGTAAGCGTGGTCATTTAGAAGCTACTTGTTATCATAAAAAATATGCCGCTAAGACCGATAAACAATAAATAAAATTCGTGTCAACTTCAGACCCACGTAATAAATTTGTGAAGGAAGTATATATGGATAACTAGCTTTCCGCCCGCGGCTTCGCCCGCGTGGACTTCGCGACGTTATCCCGCGGGAATGTGACATTTTTCCAGGATAAAAAGTAGCCTATGTTCCTCTCCAGGCTACAAAGTATCTATGTTCCAAATTTCAGCCAAATCCGTTCAGCCGTTTTGGCGTGATTGAGTAACAAACATCCAAACATCCAAACATCCAAACATCCAAACATCTAAACTTTCACATTTATAATATTAGTAGGATTGGTGTCATATGGCATTTGTTGATACTGGTAGTAGTTGTTCGCTAATTTCGAAATCATTGATAACTAAATGGTCTTTGCCGATCAACGTCCTCCCTTCACCAATTTTATTACAAGGTTTTTCTAAAGAAAATTCTAAATACGTTACCCATAAAGTGACTATTCAACTAAAAATGGATTCCGTGAGATTAACCAAAGTAGATTTCTATGCCACGTATCGAAGAATTGGTGGATAGATTACAGGGGCATAAGTGCTTCACTGGCTTGGATCTTAAAAGTGGTTATTACCAAATTATGATGGATCCACAATCGGTAGAAAAGACTGCTTTTATTACTGAAGACGGTCATTACGAGTTTTTAAGACTTCCTTTCGGTTTGGCAAATGCACCGTTCTGTTTCCAACAAATGATGAATAAGGTACTCGGAAACTTGAGATTTGGTAATGTAATTCTATATTTGGATGACGTCTATTTGGTAACAGAAACAGTTGAGGAAAATTTGAAATTACTCGAAGAGGTATTAAAAATATTTCGGGAAAATGGACTGACACTTAATTTAAAAAAATGTCATTTCTTTAAAAGTGAAATCGAATTTCTTGGCTATAAAATTAAACCAAACTGTGTGATGCCGAATGAGTCTAAATTGGCGGCAGTCGAAAAGTATCCCATGCCCAAAACAGTGCACCAACTTCGACAGTTTCTCGGGCTTATAAGCTATTTTCGGAAATTTATTAAGAACTGCGCCATGATTTCTGCTCCACTAACGAAACTGTTGAAGAAGGACTCTGTTTGGACATGGAATACGATCCATGAGGAGGCAATACAAACGTTAAAAAATATACTTACATCTGACAGTGTACTCACCATTTTCGACCCAAATAAAGAACACATTTTGTACACGGACGCGAGCAGAGACGGTATTGCCGGTATCCTCATGCAGGTTACAAGTGATGGTGAGAAACCTATCCATTATTATAGCAGGCAAACGACTGAGGACGAAAAAAAATATCATTCATTTGAATTGGAACTACTAGCAATTGTTTGTTCGCTACAAAGATTTCGGCTGTATTTGTTAGGATCTACATTCAAAATTGTAACAGACTGTAACGCCGTGAGGTATGCGTTATCAAAGAAAGAAATAATACCTCGGATTGCGCGTTGGGTTTTATCCACTCAAGAATTTTCATTTGAAACTGTACATCGCGAAGGTACACGTATGCAACATGTGGATGCATTGAGTCGAAACCCAGCGCCAACCGGAGAAAAATCTGAATCTGAAATAATAATGTCCATAACTGAGGCTGATTGGTTACTCTCGGTGCAGCTACAAGACTCCGAACTACAGCGTCTTAGAGAGATTTTAGAATCAGGAGAGGCCGATAACTTTAAGGATGTTTTTAAAAACTATGAATTATTAGGTGGCAAAGTTTATAGAAGGACTGTCCACGGTCGTCGTTGGATAGTGCCAAAAAAATGTATCTGGCAAGTAATTAAATACAATCACGATGATTTGGGTCACTTTGGTGTTGATAAAACAGTTGAACGAATAGGGTATCAGTATTGGTTTTCCCGTATGCGTCATGTCGTAAAAAAATACATTAGAAATTGTTTAAATTGCGTTTACTATAAAAATAAAGGCGGTCCTAAAGAGGGACAATTATATTCCTTGCCAAAGTATGCACAACCTTTTCATACGCTTCATGTTGACCACCTAGGTCCTTTTGTGACAACTAAAAATAAAAATAAATATTTATTTGTCGTTGTAGATGGTTTTACGAAATTCGTTTTTATTTCGGCAGTACGCTCAACAAAGAGTTCGGTCGCTATTAAAGAATTAGAAAATATTTCTAAAACTTTCGGAAACCCGAAAAGAATTATAACTGATGCAGGGACATCTTTCACTTCACATGAATTTACCCAGTATTGCTTAAATAAAAATATACGCCTGCATACTGTGGCAACGGGTATGCCTCGTTCGAACGGTCAAGTTGAGAGATTCAACAGAACAATTTTGGAGGCCCTTAAAGCTACTGGTGCCACCGCAACTGACGATAGATGGGACACATACATTAAATCTTTGCAACAAGGCCTAAACAGCACTTTTCATAAATCTACTAAAGCCGTGCCCTCTGAAGTTTTCTTTGGATATAGGTTACGCACTGACAGTGACGTGTTAGCCCCGGAACTTGATGACGGACATGTTGTAGATGTGACGAAGTTACGCGAAAGTGTAGATGAGAATATAAAAGCCAACGGTAAATCCCAGAAGCTACAATTTGATAAATCACGAACGAAGGCGCGAACTTATGCCGAAGGAGATTTAATACTAATGAAAATTCAAAGTCAGAGTAACGAAGGAAAAAGCAGAAAATTACTACCAGTTTTCAAAGGTCCCTTTCAAGTAAAAAAGATATTGGGACACGATAGATATGAGGTGACGGATGTAAGGGGCTGCGAAAGAAGCACCAAGCAATATACTGGTGTCGCAGCAGCTGAAAATATGAAGCCGTGGATCCGTATAACCGAATTAGATTTTGACTAAAAGAAGAGTTTTGGTTAGTATGTTAATTATTGATGATGTTGTTTTTCCTTTCCGTGTTGGCAAGGATCTGTTGGAAAAAAAAGATAAAATAAATTGTCCTTAAATATAATAAGTGTCAGTAATAATAATTTCGGGTTATTTTTATTATGACGAGCCTAGATAAAATACTTAATGTAATGCTCTTAAACTACGTAATTAAATAAAAATGAGATTAATAATAGATTGACTTTCAGCACATCCTGAATCTTGGAAAACTTAAGTGAACGAAATGTCTTTAAGTTCAAGTAGTAGAATATGTGTGGTTAATAATATGTTTCTGTAGGTAAATGGGCACTGATGCTTAAGTGACGAAATGTCTTTAGGCATACTTGCATTTAAGTGAGCGAAATGTCTTTAAGTGCAAGTAGTAAGATGTGCCAAATGTCAAAGCTTTCCTGGGATTAACAAAGAGCACTTAAGTGAACGAAATGTCTTTAAGTGTAACCCCACGTATGTATTCGGTTATGAGCATCTTCTTAGAATTAACTTGGTACGCTTAAGTGAACGAAATGTCTTTAAGTGCAAGTAATTCTAAGATAACTTGGTCCACTTAAGTGAACGAAATGTCTTTAAGTGTAACCCAACGTATGTATTCGGTTATGAGCATCTTCTTAGAATTAACTTGGTACGCTTAAGTGAACGAAATGTCTTTAAGTGCAAGTAATTCTAAGATAACTTGGTCCACTTAAGTGAACGAAATGTCTTTAAGTGTAACCCAACGTATGTATCCGGTTGTCAGCGTCTTCTTAGAATTAACTTGGTACGCTTAAGTGAACGAAATGTCTTTAAGTGCAAGTAATTCTAAGATAACTTGGTCCACTTAAGTGAACGAAATGTCTTTAAGTGTAACCCAACGTATGTATCCGTTTATCAGCGACTTCTTAGAATTAACTTGGTACGCTTAAGTGAACGAAATGTCTTTAAGTGCAAGTAATTCTAAGATGACCCGGAATACTTAAGTGTGGCAAAGTCCCTTTGAGTGCCGGGTGGTTTAAGCTGAATAACGGATAATCTAATCGTGTAAATAATAGACAAGTCCAACCAAAAGAAAACATAGGTAATAAAAGAGATTATTGTTTTATGTTACAGTATTTTATCAGACTCGTGGGGTGTCTGAGGCAGACACCGCGCAGGATGGCAGTGTTGGCAACTTGAAGCGACGACGTATGACGCGTAGAGAGACGGCGCACGGAAGGGTCACATTCCCGGCTGATGTTTACATTAACAACATTAGGTTCAGGGCGAAATACAATAAGAGAGCTTTGTCGGGCTCGTAGAAATGAATATGTCTAATAATTAAACGTGATTTATGACTTTGTTTTTAAGTTAGGGCTCAGGCGCGAGATTATCGCGCCGGCCCGGCAGAGCTTGGTCGTATTGAGATCGAAGTGGTTGTCGTGAACTTTTGTATTTTGTTATTGTGCATTATTATATTTGTGAGTGAATAACGTTGTTTAATTGAACGCATCTACGTATTAGTCAAGTAAAGTTATCACTATGTCCCTTTGTATGCTTAAATCTTTGAAACTACGCAACGGATTTTGAAATTTTTTCAAATCCAACAAACTTATTACATTAAACAATTTATATGTTTTAAAAGCTTGTCGCGAGATTTTATTGTTACTGGGCTTAATAAATAATAAACATATGAAATTTAATGTCAAATATAAGTTAAAGCATTTGTGTTTAGTGCAAGCCCAGTAACAATAAAATCTCGCGACAAGCTTTTAAAACATATAAATTGTTTAATGTAATAAGTTTGTTGGATTTGACTTGATACACAGTTTATTTTATTATTTTTAGGACATTTGAATAAAAGCTTGATTTTAAATAAAAGGTTTTTTTTAAATATAATTTATTTTTGTATTTTTAGTTATTGGACATGTTTCAGTTTTTCAGAAAAAAAACAGCTGTTCTATACATTTTGATCTATTCGATTTAAAGTTTTCTATGGAACAGCTGATTTTTTTTTTCGCGTTTCCAATGTTGGTACCATAGTAATAACTCTTTGTATGCGTGAGTACATTGACCCCTTAAAATTATGTGCACTATTTAGGAAGGACCTTATATATATTTTACCACCAAATAGAGATTGTAGATTCTTACTATAGACACACACATAAGTATTCATTAAATACAAGGCATATTCACATAGGTATAAGAGAAGGTAGCACTGTATTACGAACAAGAATAGAAAACACAAATTAGACTCAATAAGACAAAAAGTTCCAAATAAAAATGTGTGTGTGCCGTGCCGCAGCAGTACCTACTCAATGGTCGCAGCTCAGCGTCATATTACTTGTCTTGCAACGCAAGCAAACGCTGATTTTCAGTTGTAAATTTTAGTAAGTATTTAAAAAATAAATACTAAAGAACAAGACACATTTAAGTTTCTATCAAAGTTGATAAACATAGTACTTACATAAAGAAAAAAAGGATATTTCTTTTCTGTAGGTAGACTTGGTTGTATTAACTTGGAGCCATCTGTCGTTGACTTTAGTGAACTATTTATGTGCAACTAGCGGCCGCCCGCGGTTTCACCCGCGTGGTTCCCGTTCCCGTGGGAATATCGGGATAAAAAGTACATATAAACCTTCCTCTTGAATCACTCTATCTATTAACGCTTCGCTACTGCATCCCTGTTTGGGGAGGTGCCATGAAAACCCGCTTTCTACAGGTGGAACGTGCCCAAAGACGTTTAATAAAGATTATGTATTTCAAAAAGCAATTATTCCCTACTGAGGATTTGTATACACTTTCCAACCTATTATCTGTAAGAAAACTATATATTTTAAACATTATTCTTAAAACACATAAAACATTAACTTATGATATAAATAAAATAAACAAAAGGAGAAATACTAATATTATACACATCCCTAAGATTAGAACAAATATTGCTAGTATTCAATTTAATTATAGATCTGCAAAAATATATAACTCAATAAATAAAACATTAAATATCTATCCTAAAACCTACCATGAATGTAAAACCATAGTAATTAACTGGCTCAAAACATTAAATTTTGAACAAACAGAATCCCTTTTAACGTAATCACGATTAGGTAATGTTTTTGATTACCTTTATAACAATTTCATACATCTACCCCATGTTGTTTTAAATCTAATGAAAAGCTATATCTACGTATCTTTTGTAAGAATTGTAATAATATTGTAATCGTATCTACCCAATTCACTTACATATTTTTATAAACAACCATTAAATATAACATTTAAATACGGTTTATACGTTTAAATACATTTCTTACCATACGTATGACCCAATTATGCACATGCGCACAAACATACACTCTCTAAAACCTTTCCTCACACAAAAACATGCACACACACACACACACACACACAGAGAGACAAACTCACGCACGCTCGCTAACAAGCACACACACACACACATACACACACATATACACACGCACACAAACACACTGGCATCACCAACACAGAAGTAGTTTTAAGATCTTTTTAGTTACTATTTTATTATTTTGTACATGTACCTTTAACTACCTACTTACGTAAGTTAGTGTTATGAAGGAGCGGGGCTGTCTGGCACAAGTATCATGTAATACTCACTAGACGGTCCCAACCCAACGTATGTTACAATATTGTTGTTATCGAAATAAATATTTTTCATTTTTCATTTTATTTTCATTAAAAAAAACGCATCAAAATCCGTTGCGTAGTTTCAAAGATTTAAGCATACAAAGGGACATAGGGACAGAGAAAGCGACTTTGTTTTATACTATGTAGTGATATACTATGTAGTGAAGTGACACCTAGTAGGGTCTGATTAAAGCAACTTCGCGTTTTTTGCTTCTTTTTAAAGTTCGTTCGTTAGTTCTTATAGCCGCTACACACGTCCAGACCAGACCTAACCGCCGATTTGGTGCGGACGAACTTTGCTGTAAAGCAAATATAGGTAATCCGTGCTACACACGTTCGTACCAAATCAAAATCAAATCAAATCAAAAAATCAAAAAAGCTACACCAAATCTGGCCTTGGCGAAGGCTTTGTATCACATCACTGGACAAGGCCTTGTATCACATCACTTTTTCTTATCAAATACCCACAGAAATCACCTGGATTTGCCAATGCAACGGGCTTGTAAAGAAAAAGACCTATAAACAAAAAAAGGGTCTTGGATTTGAAAAAAATTTAACGGTAGGTACCTGTCACAAAAGAATGACGAAAAATTCTTCAAAACCATTTCGAGTGGCCTGTAACTGACAGGGAAACTTTTAATTAAATGTAAATTTTTTAAGTAAGTAATTGAGAAAAAGCCTAAGTATAGGGACTTTAAATTAATGTTTTAATAGAATTCAAATTAAATTCAATTCTCATGCTCTAAAAGTACGCAAATATAGCCCTACGAAGCGGGGCTAAATAACCACTTTAGTCCTTAGGGAGTAAAATGTAATCCTAATTTCTTGTATGCATGAGATGAGATGAATTCCTGATTATAGCGCCTTAAAATCAAATAATACGCGTACATAACTAAGGGTTGTTTTATTTTAACTATATCACAGTCACGATGTTGTAAGCTCCCAGTCGGCTCGAGGTATCGCACGAATCCATCGCTGACGCAGTGTTCCTCCTTCGGGAATCCAAATCTTTCGAGATCCAAGGTTTCATAAGTTATTTCCAACAATGATCACGTATTTATATGCACTAATTATACAATAGATATTGTATTAAAACACCCAAACAGCAATCAAGAAAATCAAACAGCAACGTTTCTTGACATGACCAAAGAGTATTCCGACTTGCCACATCCAGATAAAAAAAATATCCAAAATGTGCAAAAATAATAATTTTTCTTTTTATTTTGTATCAAGCAAATTTAAACAAGTTGTTAAATAAATGCGTGCAAAATCCGAGAAAGTGTTTTATTTAAATGAACAGTTCGCGCAGAAATCTAAGATGTGAATTGAATTACGGCGAAAGTTATTTTTTTTTAATATATTATATCAAGTTAAGCCTAGTCAACGAAGAGATATAGAGGGAAATGTTTGGAACACAATTTTTGACTTTGGAACTTTGTTTGGGCTAAAAGTTTTTTAAAATACTGTATATATTTTACCGGCCAAACCAGATTTCAGGACAAACTAGTTTTTCCTAGGCCAAACTAGTTCATCGCGTTGACATTTCAGAGAGCGAGTTTGCCTTTTGCTATGTTTACCTCCTTATTAGCCCAAACAAAGTTACAAAGTCAAAGATTGTGTTCCAAGCATTTACCTCTATACTGTTTTTTGAGTGTTCGTTGATTTTTACTTCCACATAATTTGAGAGTTATCGCCTAACCTGGCAACACTACACGATTGTTTGTTTATATAGAACAAAGAGTAAAGTGTATAGATCAACAATCTTTTCTGTTCCGGTGACAGCAGCGCTGGTTGGACAGTGCTACTTGACAGTAAAATAACATTATGAACAAAACACGTTAGTTCCAGTTTTGGCCACCGGAACAGAACACGTTGACGTAATCGACTGCAACGTTGCCGCTTTTCCAAGGAGCATGGCTTGTTACAAGTGCAACGAGTGAGATAGAAGATGGCTTTGGTCAAGCACGTGTCAAGTAACCATCACAACAAAACAAGAATATAGTACTTGAAAATTTGCAAGAATTCTGAATTGATAACTATACTGATTATATATTTAATTGCATTGTCATCGGAACTAAAGGTAAATTCCAAATTTCAGCTCAATCGGACATTGGAAAGTGGGTCAAATTTAGCTCGCAAGATTTGACGAACGGACATGCATACATACATACACTGCAAGTTAAATAAAAGCTTGTTTTTTTTGTATGTGGATATTGTAGGAGCTATTGAAAGGGGCATTAATTAAAACACCATATACATTCGTCAATGGTCTTATTATATTTATTATTATTAATCATTGTCATATTTTACAGTTTCTGAAATGAAATTAAAATGGGCTTAGATAATTGGTGTGAATGTAAGAAGTTATTTATTATTTATTATTTATTTATTCCAATAGCAAAGAACTCCACTGAGAATAAATTACATCACAATTCCAAAATGTCACTCTAAACAAAAGTCTGAACAAAACCATACCTTAATCATGTGGCATCAATCCAGCAAAATTATAATATGTTATTATCGGTTTTACATATTTAAAACAATACGATTACAATTAAATATTTGGCGTATGTAGTGGCGCGCTTTTTATATTTCTTAGGAGCAATAGTTTTATCAACAGCCTTTAAAGCGACGCCACTTCTCCATAACTTTTTGCGGATATGATCAAGTACATATCTTTCATAATTTTATATTAAATAATTAATGGCAAAAACATTCGTATTACTTTTAAAGTTGACAATAAATTTACTATTTAATTATTCATGTCGTAATTAGATAGAATATATGCGGATCATTTTGCGACCTATTACAAATATACATTCATGAGCACGGGCATTATATTATGTCTGTGGTCATGATCCTATTTACGTACTATTAAATAAAAACTATCCATCAAGTAGGTTACTAATTAAGTTTATTATTATAGGTATCCTTACAGTCGGCCATCCTGCTCAAGCGAGTCCCTTCGCGTGAAAAAAAAAACAACTTTTACCATACAATTTTCACATTAATTCGGAAAACCCACATAATAAAATAGTTGTATTAAAACTAACTAAATCCAAATAAGTATCAAATTAAATTAAATTATTGATATCGAGTTTTAAGAATACTTGTTCTTACTAAATTTTTCTGACCAATAATAAAATAATAGCAGCAAAATAATTAAACAATTTGATAACACAAATTTTAAGTAAGTATTTACGAACACAGCACAGTCTTTGACACTATTACGCAAGTAAAACAATTCGTGTTAATTCTAAGTTATTTAATATTCTTAATGTAATCGTCATTCAATTCTATATTACTTCGGATTTCAGGCCGACATAGCTAACCAAAAGTCGCGTCAATAATAGCCCTGCAGTTACATCAAAATTATGTTTAGTCACAATAATAATTTTACAGAATTCACAATACTTTAGGTTAATTATTTTACTCTTTGACTTTAGGGACATCTTACATTAACTGAAATATAATCTTGGGAAGAGATAAAACCCTTTACCTATGACCTACAATGCTTACAGCATTTAAGTGGGATAGTAACAAATAGGAATAAGATATATTCCTTAATTTCATTGCACATACTAAACGTCAGCATCGCATACTGAATACATAGGTACATTCTAGATACCTAGAAGCTCTTACAACTTGCTTTTTGACTTTGTTAAATATTTTATAATTTAATACATTCGTAGAACTTTCCTGAATACTTTGAATACCAATTCAATATAATGCAATCATTTTATATAATAAGTAAGTATCTAAATTTGTAATATTTCAGGTGCAATTATTTCAGATGCTGACATATCATTCTTTATGTGTTATTTTTAGTTGCATTACCCCGTATTATGCTGCGTGAACATAGGTCGATGTGACATTTCTAGTTTATTGGGAATGACTTACTTCATTTTAACTTGAATAACTATTTTGTTAACTGTCATTTAACTCATCTGAGTCACATCGGCGTTATGTTGTTCAATATCGGGGATAATAGCGCTTACCTAAGTTAAAATTAAGTTTGTCTGATTTTCTTTTGATCTTCTTGAGCACAGGACTTCGAACAACTGGTCGCGTTGTAAATCACGTCGCTCCTCTTCTCACTTTCTAGTATAATCTTGTAGCAAACTGACATTAAGAACGCCTTACGCTCTAACAGCACAGCAGCGTCTTATTCTCAAAGGATGCCTTACGCTTTCAAAGCAGCATCTTTCATCAATGACGCTTTACGCTCTCACAGCCACGTCTGATTATTACCTTTATATTGTACGTCACGTCACGACACCACACGCGCTTGCGGCTTTGCCTGACTCTCAAGCTCCCTTCCGCTCCCTCGCTCGGGTGTCAAACTCTAGCTTTAAGTATCTATTCCACATTCGTGATTCATGGGGTTTCTCCGAGCAGATTCTCACGTCTTGTTGTCATTCAGCAGTCACCAAGTATCAATATCATCAACATTATTTCAAACCTCGAATTCGTTTGCCTTACGCCATTCGCCATGACTGAAACTTGCACACAACAAATACTTAATCGCATCTTAGTTTAATATTGAATGAGAGTAACAGATCGCATATTAACGATACGGAATACCTAAATCCGTAAATCTTAGATGTAAGTATTATTTATCTTAATCTCGAAAGATTCGTTTACAGGACATCAGGAAGATTCGGCCTGATAACAGACAACATAATAATATAGGTGTATAAATGAAATAATATTTCGGTTTTTCTTTAACACTCATACCAAATTTACCAATAAGTATAATTTTTAGAGGCTGTGATGGCACCAAAATGTGCCTTACACTATAGATATCATAAACGATAAAAAATTAACTTTGAGAGAAAAAAAAACACAGTTCCTAAAATTCAATAGACGCTTGACTAAGTGCCACATATGGTTAAAATAAAACGACTCAGAAATTCAATATTCAAGCCAATATTATTTCGTAAATGTATTTCTTTGACCACTTAAAGAAATCATAAATTTTAGTTAGGCATGACGTTTAGTTGTAAATGCGTCTCAAAATCAAGAAAAAACCAATCCTTGAAACAAAACAGCAGAGGTTTTTGTAATCATAAATTTGTCACTCGAGAGTGCAAACCGACAAGTTGACGCCTATTTAATACGTATAAAAAAATCACAGTGAAACGCAACGAATTATCTGAGCAACGACTGATATGCAAAAAGGAACCTTGTGTCTTGATTAGTTAAAACTATGAAGACATAATTGAGTTTTCCCGATGTTTGTTTAAGCTAAAAATTGCAGATATTACGCAGAATCATTCTCTATCTTTCAGGAGTCAAGCATAACAGACTCAAAATCACCTACAGCGCATTCTAGTCGTCTAGATTTCAAGTTGGATCTAAGCGTTCTCGAACACATGGCGCCATCTAGTGAGTGGAAGGTTGGAGCGGCGGCGCCTAGCGAGTTGATTAGCCAATCAGGTCATAAGAAGGCGGGGTGTTTTGCAAAATGCGCTGGCGCAGATTTAAAGAAGATTGGTCCGTGAAGACAAATATTTAAGACCTAATTTAGGATACATAGATTTAGCGTAGTTAGAGAAGGTTATTATTGTAAGCTGGCGGGGAGAAACAAACAAGGGATTATTCAGGGTCGCGCGGCCTTTTAGGACGGTCATTTTTAATCTTACGGGAGGGAAAATTTCTGGAGTATTAAAATTGTTAATATTCATTGTATAAAACTTTGTAAATCACCATTGCTTGTAAAGTAATAGAATCAGTGTGGCGAATCAGCAAGGTGTTATAAAGCTAAGTATATTGTGAATCCTTTTGATGTGAACTTATTTGACTTTAAACTTTCATTGTAATAAAACTGATGATTATAATAAATATCATAAATATCAAACAAACTTAATGAACATCGTTCTCACACCTTATAAAGTCAAAATAAGTACACAATCGTATTGCAATTTTCTTTGTGTTCACGCTACTTTGTTAGAATAACTAGATTAATCGGCAGGAATTGGGTTTTTTATTACTTTGCTTCGTTTTCCCAATTCTACTGACTTTATCAGCCGTAGGAACAGAAGCAAAGAGCCAATTTCCTTCTAACGAGAGAATATTGGTTAAAATAGTCAAAAGTTTCGAATTAAATTCAATTTGAAGTAATAAAATTAATATAACATCTTATTCTGTATTCATATTTATTTCCCATTTTAGGAACCTCTTTTCAATGAATTCATAATTAATTTTATTAATTATTTTTAAAAGTTGAAGTAGATAATATTGAATTTAAATTGAGTTACTTTCGAATAGTAACAAACTTTTCTGGAGGATAAGACTAGAAACTAAACTTTCCTTTCCTTGAATCTGACATAATGCCTTCGATGGCATTTGAATATTTTATCTGTTATATGGTTATAGATAAAGTACAATGTCTTTAAGAATCCTTCGATTGGATTCTAAATTTTGATTGGTGACAAAATTGAAAGTTCAGACAATTGGTTGAAGTTAGCTTAATTGAAACTTTTTTCAAATCACATTAAAATAAGCTGAATTATATTTTGGGATACAATTAAAAATAGACGATCACATAGTTATGGCTATTATAACAAAAGACTTAGGCTTTTGTTTACGAGAATAGCAGAAAGGACAATAGGCCTGCAGTTCGGGCCATCACACGTGCTGCGCGTGACCATGATTTCTAGATTTTGTGTCCATCTAAAGCAGACACAACTAGGAATAGAACCTTAAATAATGAAAAAAAAAACACAACGTAGAATATTGATATTTTATCCCAATATTATATTTCAGCAGATTTATGTTGATATTTTGACCAAATATTATATTTCAGCAGATTTATATTGATATTTTATCCAAATATTATATTTCCCTAGATTTATAGTTTAAATTTATCAAACAAAGCAGACGGAAACTTTTAAATTTAAATCTTTTAATTTTAATTTAAACTTTCACATTTAAATACTTTATTCTATAGTTGGAAATTAAGCTCTGAGGTTGTGAATCATTAAATGAAAGTAGTATAATTAGAATTCTATACCGATTGATTACACTAAGTGGGTTCAATTTAAAGGCTAGTCGTTTGCGTGATACGATGTTAGCCGGCACAACGGCTACTCGTATTTTCGTAAACGAAGTTAGCCGAGACATCTTTCGGCGCAATCAACGTAGATTAGCATAGGAAAAAAATATTGAAAGTGCACAAGCTGATCTAAAACCCTCATCAAGGTGGCCACCTATATATAAAAAAAAGAGAAGGAGAAAAAACTAACTCCTCAAAAAAATAAAAAAATAAAAATAAGGGAAAGACAGCTATTTGAAACCCGTCTGACGAGGTATTCAAAATCAGTATAGGGTCAGGTTTAGGATTGTGTACGGAAAGGTGACAATATTGAATCCACACGCGTTCTTTAAAATAATTTTAAATCATATAAAATTTATTTTATCACACCTCATCTTAAAAGCTGAAGGGTATACAACACCGTCGACAAGACGAGTTTGTTGCAGCAAGAAATTATATAAGACATGTTTAATCTAAAAACCGGGGAGAGGAAAATTATTTAACTATCTATTTGTTACAAAGTAGCAAAAATAATACCCTATAATTTCATATTACAACAGCCGACGAATTCCATCTGCATTGTTTGAAAGTGTAAACTGCATGTTGCTATTTTTTGTGTGTCCTTTTTGCAGGTCGTTGCTCATTGTTATTGCGTTGTCGTTAGATGCATAAAAAAAATCTTTTTTTCTTGTTCAAAACATACTAACGTTTAGGAATTCTTTTAACTACAACTGTTGCAAACGCAAGCTAAAAATAAAAATATCGGGTCAGGTAGTGTCTCGTTAGGGTCGTAGCGTAACAATAAAAAATTGCATCGTGAATACAGGAAACAAAAAGTCAAAATTATAATTATTAATCAACAACGAAATAACGTTCGGTAAAACGTTAGGTCGCGTGTAGAGCAAGTAGGTACAGATAGGTCAAGTTAAACGTTGGTTTAGAGATTATTGTTAGTAAATTAGACAGTCAAAAGGATATGATGTTCTTTAAAAAATCGGACATAGAGTACGATAGATTCTGTTAGTGCGGCGTCGCAGGTAGTAGGAAGCACGAAACAAAAGATCAATTGTTACTGGTTTTACAAAAAAAGATAGAGAAATCTTCACACAAAAATTCGGGCTAGCTAATAAACAAAACATTCACGAGTTATGAATGTTCAACGAAACACACCATTCATAAAATGTAAGTTTTAAAAAACAAATCTTTTAGGATACAATTGTGTTTCTAAGGTTATAATATAGTTTAAAATGTAAGTTAGCTAATAGATTATTATTAATCTTTAATTAAGATATTACATACAGCAAGAATATTCTTCATTTATACATTACAATCTCATTGTTCTCAAAATTCCAACTGCAGAACTGGGACTTTGTGATATTGTGAGAACGAGTTATCGAATTGTTAATTCCCGATGTCACTTTATCTAGAAATTAAGGGTTACTTTATTGATGGAAAGTTTATCAGTGGAAGATTGACAGAACAAAGTGTCTGATATACTTTAATTAAGTAATATTAAATGGTTTTAAGTTACTCCTGTCTTTAATAGGAAAGCATTCCAAGTTATTAGGTATGTGATAAGTATTACCTATTGTTTAGCCACAATGGTTGACTAAACAAGTTAAAGACTTTTCTATCATCTAGAATAATAATAAGGATTGGGTATAGATGCTACGAGAAGAGATCTCAGCACATAAAATATGATTAATTAAAGGGTGGATTGATTGAGATAGATACATAGATTCATTCACATAGGCTTGTTACATACAATAGCAAGTAAATCATAATTTAATTGCGGGTTCGAACCTCGCAAAGAACTAACTGTGTTATTTAAAAGAAGGCTATTATACAACGACTCCGATAGGTTAGCGATCAGAGCATTCGCTCGGGCAGTGAAAGGTCCCGGGTTCGATTCCCGGCGGAGCTATTTGGAGAATGGGTTGGTTGTCTGATATTCCATTTTCAATAATAAAGATTGCATTGTGTATGAAAAAAGAAAGGTTAAGGTTAATTGTATTTATTATACACCAATTATCTGACTTATATAATGATTATGATCAGTGTCAGTTGTGTTTTGGAGTTTTACATTTACTGGAGATAAGACCATGCGGTAAAAGGTTTCAGATCTACCATTATGAGCCAGATACTTTTATCTTCTTTAAGTTAGATTTAATAAGATTATTCCAGCAACGCATGTTATGGTTGAAGGCGTGAGACTGTTTCGGGGTACAGTTCAAAGATTAAATTGGTTGGTGCAATAAACTCACAATCAAAAGTGAATTGAAGAAATATAAGTTTTAATTGTGTTTTAACTAATACACTTGATGTGTTGTGTAACTGTTTCGAATACAGTACTATATTTTAATGGGTTAGAGCAATTTACTTTTAATCAAGTGCGATGTTTGAAGCATTATGTGAAACAAAAGAAAGAGCAATTCTAAGACAATGTACTTAATGATCATTGCATCTGTGGAGAAAAAGCCAAGAATATTGATAGGTGTAAAGATATTATTAATAAGGCCAATTTACTATTAAGGATATAATAATAATTTAATGCAAATCTCAAGACTATGAATGACAAAAGAGTGTAAGAAAAAGGGAGAGGTTATTGTTGTGTTAGAAACAGGTGAAATTCTAACTTTCTGTCATCTGTCAATTACATATTGTGTGACATGAGTGGGCTTTGGTCAATTGCCAAGTCTAGTACTTCGAAGTGGCTTCTGACCGCTAATATCTTTGTAGCTGATAACAAACACGGTTGTTATTCAGTGCACAAAAAGGCAGTACGGTTGTTTGAAATGTTGTGAACTAGACAATTGTAGATAAGTTGTATAGTTAAGTGTAATTATAACAATAGAAGATAGTCTATTGATAAGGATGTCTCCAGTGAATATTAAGATTCTGTACGAATCCAGAAAAACAGAAAAAAAATAACCTGAATACCTAATTAAAACTTAAAAATCTTAGCTAAATCATTATTATTAAAATTAATGAATTAAACGATTATTATTATTATCAGGATTGAGCCATTTGAATGATTAAAACTTTTACATAAGTGATCTTGTTTAGATAAAAAAAGTAATTAGTATTCAAATAAATAATCCTATAAGAAACACAAGATTTAAAGAAATATTATTAGAAAACATGAGATAACAAATCATTTGGGACTTAGCAAACCGGAGTGGTATATTGACGAAATTATATAGCAGGTTTGTGGAAATATTATAAGAGCGGCTGAATCTAGGGTGGTTAAGACATACAATAAAAAAAAAATCTCCGAATAATACGATAATCTGTATACATTAATACGTGCAATCACGAATTAGTTCAAAGGCAGCTATAACGCTGGTGGTTAGCAAAATTCAGGAATTCCACAGTGATATTACTTATTTTTAAAGCTAGAAACAAAAACCTAAAAAGAATAAAATAATAGATTAAAAAAAGGGCGTTCATCACATAAAGAATTTTGAAAGACTATTTATAAACATAAACAGATATTCCATGACAACATTCATAAAAATTCAAAATATTGATTTTCAGAGCAGAACGCATGAAAGTTTGACAGTAATTCCTTTTGACCCACCAAAGAGGTTATAAAAAAATCATATCATAAAAAAATAAAAACAGAGCATAACATTGCAATGGCAACGTTACAACGCTATCCATTAATTCAAATATTACATGAATACCGACGAGAGAGCGTTAAAGTAATTAAGCTCTGATATTATTGTCAAACAGATGACCGATCAAAACTAAAACACAATTGGTCATGGGATTTTTTTTTGCAAGCTTTGAAATTTTATGACACCTTTAATAACAATGGGTCATATTGTATCTAAATTAGAGGCCAGACGCTGTGCTTTAAAGACAAATTTACAGTTGTTTTTTTTTGTCCATCAAGTAAAGTTTATTTAGAATATATTCAAAGATTTCTAGAGTAGCTTAGGTAACTGAAATTGTTTACAGTTGCCTAATCTGGGAGAGGCATGTGATGGCACCAAAATGTGCCTTACACTATAGATATCATAAACGATAAAAAATTAACTTTGAGAGAAAAAAAAACACAGTTCCTAAAATTCAATAGACGCTTGACTAAGTGCCACATATGGTTAAAATAAAACGACTCAGAAATTCAATATTCAAGCCAATATTATTTCGTAAATGTATTTCTTTGACCACTTAAAGAAATCATAAATTTTAGTTAGGCATGACGTTTAGTTGTAAATGCGTCTCAAAATCAAGAAAAAACCAATCCTTGAAACAAAACAGCAGAGGTTTTTGTAATCATAAATTTGTCACTCGAGAGTGCAAACCGACAAGTTGACGCCTATTTAATACGTATAAAAAAATCACAGTGAAACGCAACGAATTATCTGAGCAACGACTGATATGCAAAAAGGAACCTTGTGTCTTGATTAGTTAAAACTATGAAGACATAATTGAGTTTTCCCGATGTTTGTTTAAGCTAAAAATTGCAGATATTACGCAGAATCATTCTCTATCTTTCAGGAGTCAAGCATAACAGACTCAAAATCACCTACAGCGCATTCTAGTCGTCTAGATTTCAAGTTGGATCTAAGCGTTCTCGAACACATGGCGCCATCTAGTGAGTGGAAGGTTGGAGCGGCGGCGCCTAGCGAGTTGATTAGCCAATCAGGTCATAAGAAGGCGGGGTGTTTTGCAAAATGGCGCAGATTTAAAGAAGATTGGTCCGTGAAGACAAATATTTAAGACCTAATTTAGGATACATAGATTTAGCGTAGTTAGAGAAGGTTATTATTGTAAGCTGGCGGGGAGAAACAAACAAGGGATTATTCAGGGTCGCGCGGCCTTTTAGGACGGTCATTTTTAATCTTACGGGAGGGAAAATTTCTGGAGTATTAAAATTGTTAATATTCATTGTATAAAACTTTGTAAATCACCATTGCTTGTAAAGTAATAGAATCAGTGTGGCGAATCAGCAAGGTGTTATAAAGCTAAGTATATTGTGAATCCTTTTGATGTGAACTTATTTGACTTTAAACTTTCATTGTAATAAAACTGATGATTATAATAAATATCATAAATATCAAACAAACTTAATGAACATCGTTCTCACACCTTATAAAGTCAAAATAAGTACACAATCGTATTGCAATTTTCTTTGTGTTCACGCTACTTTGTTAGAATAACTAGATTAATCGGCAGGAATTGGGTTTTTTATTACTTTGCTTCGTTTTCCCAATTCTACTGACTTTATCAGCCGTAGGAACAGAAGCAAAGAGCCAATTTCCTTCTAACGAGAGAATATTGGTTAAAATAGTCAAAAGTTTCGAATTAAATTCAATTTGAAGTAATAAAATTAATATAACATCTTATTCTGTATTCATATTTATTTCCCATTTTAGGAACCTCTTTTCAATGAATTCATAATTAATTTTATTAATTATTTTTAAAAGTTGAAGTAGATAATATTGAATTTAAATAATTGAGTTACTTTCGAATAGTAACAAACTTTTCTGGAGGATAAGACTAGAAACTAAACTTTCCTTTCCTTGAATCTGACATAATGCCTTCGATGGCATTTGAATATTTTATCTGTTCTATGGTTATAGATAAAGTACAATGTCTTTAAGAATCCTTCGATTGGATTCTAAATTTTGATTGGTGACAAAATTGAAAGTTCAGACAATTGGTTGAAGTTAGCTTAATTGAAACTTTTTTCAAATCACATTAAAATAAGCTGAATTATATTTTGGGATACAATTAAAAATAGACGATCACATAGTTATGGCTATTATAACAAAAGACTTAGGCTTTTGTTTACGAGAATAGCAGAAAGGACAATAGGCCTGCAGTTCGGGCCATCACAAGGCGTAATAAATTGTTTGCATCACAAGGCACAACTTCTTGGCTACAAATATCGTTTTCATCAGCGACTTTACTTGTATGTCAAATTCGGAAATATAAATTGGAATTTCAGAGAATTGTTAGCACCTTACAACTCAATTTCCTGACAATGATGATTAATAAATCCTTTCCTTCACGAATGTGAATCATTCTAGTTGTTCCTAGCATCGCGATATCTCTCAACACATCATATAAAAACGACTACGGCTGTCTTTTACTTATTTGCTTTATCGTTAACAATAATCGTTAATAACATACCTAACCAATACTTAAAGATTTTTTTTCATTTTCATTCATATTTTTTTCATTAGGTACCATTTTTGTTTAAGGCATGAGCCCTAGAAATGCATTGCAAAGTTAAGCACAATCACAATATCTGTAACTGAATTACGCAAAAACTAAATCAATTCATTGTAACCACATTGCATTTCATTTGTCTCTCAACCTAACAGACCTATTTATATGCGAATACCGTATTTTAATTTCCAATGTCATAGATTAGAATTTAATGTCAAAAATAAAATTATATTAATTATTTCTTTTTCAAATAGGTACATTTAAAGTTATTCATTATTTTGCTAAGAGTGTTTACAGATAGAGTGAGACAACTTTTCTTTTAATTCTTCAATATGCTAATATTTGCAAGCCAACATGTATATGGTAGAAAACGATTGAATCAAATTAATATTGCAGACTATCGCAATATATGTACATTGTTTTCAGCAAATAAAATAAATTTCATTTCATTTCATTTCAATATTCTTTAGGGGAACTAGATTCCACTGGCCATGATAAAGTCCATACAGACCTACATTTTCCAATACAGTTTCCATAGTAACCGTTAAAAACTTGTGTGTGTGATCTTATTAAAATGTTAAAACAATAAATACTTATATGAATTCCAATTATTTATTTTGACTCGCCACCAATGTCCAAAAGGATAACCTATATACTTAACTAGCGGCCACCCGCGGTTTTACCCGCGTGGTTCCCGTTCCCGTGGGAATATCGGGATAAAAAGTACATATAAACCTTCCTCTTGAATCACTCTATCTATTAAAAAAAACGCATCAAAATCCGTTGCGTAGTTTCAAAGATTTAAGCATACAAAGGGACATAGGGACAGAGAAAGCGACTTTGTTTTATACTATGTAGTGATAAATCATTGTGCTATACGCGCCGTTCCAGCTCTAGCCTGCACGAGATCATTTTGATCTCGGTAACATTACATATTCAAAAGCGTAAAATCTTTAAACAATTTTCATACCATTAATAACATCTTTTGATGTAAGTAGTCCAAAGTAACTGTCTAGTTCAATTAAGAACTTTATGTTGTGGATGTACCTAAAACTTTTATTGTATTTAATGTTGCAATTAACTAAAGAAAATGATACACCTATAATAATTATATCATCGGAACCAAATTCTTTATGTTTTCATTTCCATTATATACCATCACTATATTTCTTTCCAGTTATTATTTGATCTCATCTCATTGTTTATTATAGTTATTTATTATCAAAATATCAAATCCTATTATGCTGGAATGTAAACAGTTCAATATATAATTTGTAATATTCATTAATGGTAGTTTCTTGAATAATAAATTATGGTTACAACTATTATATTATGTAGCTGCCCCAACTAAGAGAGCTCAAACTTTCATTACTTCCCTCATCCTACTAGTTCACTCTTGCACACCAGTTGGAGTCGCAATAAAATATATTTCTCCACACACTAGTAGGTATTACAAGAAAACAAACATTAAAATCGGTAGGTACAACTTAATAACAAACGGTAAATAAGCAACCTCACTGCCTAGGGGAATAGTATTCGACACCAGTTACTGCTGGGAGTTATTTTACTAATCCGATTACATATTGATTTGATGAAAAAAACCCAACAAATCATGAATTTCTTTTTATTTATATAAGTATATTTATCGTTTAATCCTGTTTATACAGCAAGGATAAGAATTTCAAAAATAGGGTAACAGGCCAGTTTTATTTATTAACCCGAGCCACATAATATTAAAGCTTTTATTCACATGTGCCGGAACTACCACTCACATAGTCAACGATATACAAGATATTCAATACAAGGAAGGGTAGGTATTGTTAATTACGCATATTCCTTAAAATTTCTTATACATAAATGTTTCCAGAATGACAGCAAAATGGCATGCCGTTTTAATCCGAGTTTCATTTAAAGGACTTTACTACAGAAAGAATAAGAACAACATTCTTTCATGTTAATAATCAATACCTAAATCATCTCCTCCACTTAATAATTTATTTAAGTTTTAAGGAGTTAATTAAAAGCTTCTTAACCGTATGCAAAAGGGCTTTCTATTTTTCTTTTTATATAATTGTCTCATCAATGAAAACAAGAATAGAGAAAGAACACTACAGTTCTAAATATTTACATAACCTTATTTATTTATCATTCATTTAAAATTTTATAGCTGCTTATATAACTTAGCCAGTCAGTATATTAACAAGATAAATATAATATTTATTACACGAACAAACTTATGTCAATTCGACCACGTTAATAATAATGGATTCATAGTGAAGCAAATAAAACCACCAATAATCAATAGTCAATGAAACTTAACCAAATAGAAGAAAATTAAAAGTGAACAAAAATAAAAACTGAAGTAAGGGACAATGTTTCATAATGGTTTAATTCAGTATCATCAAATTTATCAATATTGAGTATTACCTTCATTCAACCCCACATTCATTCAGACGCAAAATTAAGGCATAGATAGGTAATATAACGCTACTTTGAGTATACTCGAAGCCATAAAGCAGTGTGTTTAGAATCGGTAATCCGACCAAATGCAATCATTCTTTATTACATGTTATACTTAATCCCATATATATAATTATATAAACAAATCGTAATGTTTACTTGATGCCAAATAGTAGTCGCGACCGCACATTTGTCCCACTGTTCCGGACAATATAAGATCAATATTTATCGTTAAATTTTATTTTATTTTACTTTACCTATATATGCAGCGATCAGTAGGTTAGGTATACACAACAAATTGTTGCTTAGAACCATCTCGATCACGTAAGCTTTCAGAAAAAATAAACCGCATAATAATTTGGTCCATACAGAAAGACACACGGTAACACTGACAAGTCAAACTTTTATCAGCCCATCCCTCTTTTAAGAAATTACAAGGGGATAAAATTACGGGTTACGTGATTCGGTTTTATGTTAGCATACAAAAACTGGCCTAAACAGCCCTTTGTGTGACCAAATACCTCTAATTTATATTAACCCAATAACATAAAACTTTTGTATTTTTTTTTCCCTCATCTTTGTATAAATATATTTCGTTTCAAAAATAAAGGTTAATAAGACGTACACATCTCGCAAAATATTAATAATCAAATATATTGAAATACCTTCAGCGTAGCCAGAAGACTCATTCGCGTAAAATTAGTATTCATATTCCAAAGCAGCCGTAACAATAAATCAACTTAGAAGTTTTAAAAGAGTTTCTTGTAATTTAAAGACTTCAAAATCCAAATAGATTCAAAAATAATAAAAAAGAGCTTATCAATAATAATCATTAGTAAATGTCAACTACAAAACCGCAATTCGGACAAATAAATCCACCTTTGCGCACATATTTTACCACACTTTTATTAGCTTCACTTGTAACTAAGTCACAATGTAAGAAAATCTTGGAATTCAATTTTAACCTACTTCTAATTGTCGTATTGATTTGAAACTTTGCAAGTCTATATGAATCCGATGACAATACAATAATTTGCTACCATCGAGCTGATCCGATGATGGAGTCAAGAGGTGGGCAATAGAACTCTTCAATGGCTGCTAGGAAACCCCTCGAGCTTAGGCTCATTTCTTTTGTTCTGATGAGACCTATTCGCTACACTTGATGGTGAGGGTCTGATGATGGAGCAGGGAGGAAGCCAGTGGCACTTCTTAACGACTACTAGGAAACCCCTCGAGTTTGGCCTCCGTTGTTTCGTTCTGATGAGACTTATGAGTCGCACTTGGTGGTGAGGGTCTGATGATGGAGCAGGGAGGAAGCCAGTGGCACTCCTTAATGACCAATAGGAAACACCTCAAGTTTAGGCTCATTTCTTTTGTTCTGATGAGACCTATTCGCTACACTTGGTGGTGAAGGTCTGATGATGGAGCAGGAAGGAAGCCAGTGACACTCCTTAATGACCAATTGGAAACCTCTCGAGTTTGGGCTCATTTGTTTCGTTCAAACGAGACCTATTTGCTACACTTGGTGGCGAGGGTTTGATGATGTGATGATGGAGCTGAGAGGAAGCCAGTGGCACTCCTTAATGACCACTACGAAACCTTTTGAGTTTGGGCTCATTTTTTTCGTTCTGATGAGACCTATTCGCTACACTTGGTGGCGAGGGTCTGATGATGGAGCAGGGAGGAAGTCAGTGGCACTCCTTAATGACCACTAGGAAACCCCTCGAGTTTGAGCTCATTTGTTTCGTTCTGATGAGACCTATTCGCTACACTTGGTGGTGAGGGTCTGATGATGGAGCAGGAAGGAAGCCAGTGACACTCCTTAATGACCAATTGGAAACCCCTCGAGTTTGGGCTCATTTGTTTCGTTCAAACGAGACCTATTTGCTACACTTGGTGGCGAGGGTTTGATGATGTGATGATGGAGCTGAGAGGAAGCCAGTGGCACTCCTTAATGACCACTACGAAACCTTTTGAGTTTGGGCTCATTTTTTTCGTTCTGATGAGACCTATTCGCTACACTTGGTGGCGAGGGTCTGATGATGGAGCAGGGAGGAAGTCACTGGCACTCCTTAATGACCACTAGGAAACCCCTCGAGTTTGAGCTCATTTGTTTCGTTCTGATGAGACCTATTCGCTACACTTGGTGGTGAGGGTCTGATGATGGAGTAAGGATGAAGTAAGGGTTCGGCTCGCGCATCTGGTAACTAATAGAGTCTACTTGAATTTGTAAAACAAATACATACAATCACGCCTTTGAGTTATAATGTTTACGGGGTGGGCAGACACATGAATGGACTGTGAAATCGATTACCATCCATCCATAGCTTGCCATTTATTAAACTAAAAAGTAAAAAATAAATATGTAGTTTAAAAAACTATAAAACCACACTTTTATAGGAACATACTAAAAAGTACAAAATAACCGACTATTCAGTAACTGAAATTAAAAAGCGTGGTGCGCCCTTTGCAAAGCATGCATTCAAGTACTTATTATTGACAACGCGCACCACGCTTTTTAATTTCAGTTACTGAATAGTCGGTTATTTTGTACTTTTTAGTATGTTCCTATAAAAGTGTGGTTTTATAGTTTTTTAAACTACATGTTTATTATAAAATTATTTTCTGTTACGTATTTACGTGCAATAAAGAGTATAATAAATAATAAATATCACGTTTTTTTTTTTGGCATCTTTACCGGCCCTGGCTTCTAAGTTGTCAAACCAAACATTTGTCATCACAAATTTAAAACCACTAGGTACTTATGTATTCATTTCATATGAAAAATAATAAGTTGTAAGAGAAGTCTTGCAAAGTTTGAGGAAAAAACAATTCATCATCATCATCATCACTAACAGTTACTTGTTAGGAATAGAGAAAAAAAAACGCAGCGCTGTAATAATGGCTACCTTATTAACATAGGCTGAATAGTTTTTCTTGCATTGCGATATCACAGAAAAAAAAACTAACATCTAAAATAAAATAATTCAACATCTTATATTCCACCAACTACCTAATGACTAGGCTGTATGGTCATAAACCTTAGCCAGTTCCTTTATGGAACGAAAAAAAAACATGAAAATCAATAATTTTCTTTAACTTTATCTATAGTGATATCACTCAATTCACATAAAATATGCATCAATCAGTGGAGTTCTTTAATTATGACATGTTAAAATTATAAGAAATAGCACATTCATAAAAATAAAACATACTCAGCGGGCAGGATACGCGAGTATTCTCGAGGAAACTACTCGTTTATCCCACTTCTGAATTGAAAGGGGCATTAATTAAAACACCATATACATTCGTCAATGGCCTTATTATATTTATTATTATTAATCATTGTCATATTCCAATAGCAAAGAACTCCACTGAGAATAAATTACATCACAATTCCAAAATGTCACTCTAAACAAAAGTCGCTGAACAAAACCATACCTTAATCATGTGGCATCAATCCAGCAAAATTATAATATGTTATTATCGGTTTTACATATTTAAAACAATACGATTACAATTAAATATTTGGCGTATGTAGTGGCGCGCTTTTTATATTTCTTAGGAGCAATAGTTTTATCAACAGCCTTTAAAGCGACGCCACTTCTCCATAACTTTTTGCGGATATGATCAAGTACATATCTTTCATAATTTTACATTAAATAATTAATGGCAAAAACATTCGTATTACTTTTAAAGTTGACAATAAATTTACTATTTAATTATTCATGTCGTAATTAGATAGAATATATGCGGATCATTTTGCGACCTATCACAAATATACATTCATGAGCACGGGCATTATATTATGTCTGTGGTCATGATCCTATTTACGTACTAATAAAAACTATCCAGCAAGTAGGTTACTAATTAAGTTTATTATTATAGGTATCCTTACACTAGAGAGTGACAAAGACTAATTGATATCCCGGGAAAATATAACTTTCCCTCGAGATAACGTCATGTAGTACAGGCGGGCAAAACCGCGGGCGGAAGGCTATGTGAAATAATTTTTTCATGTGTTAATATGTATCATAAGCATAACGCTAAACTAATAGATATAAAATAAATACACAAAAAAACGAAAAACCTTATTAGCTAAAAAAATGAAAAATGCTGCCGAAAGTCACTATTCCACGCGAACGAAGTCGCGGGCACAGCTAGTATCTCTATAAAAAGTGATCAAATCTCTCAGTGAAGCCAAGCCTACTCTAATGTTCCTTGCTGCGATTTCTGCTTATTGTTATAGTTACATTTTATGTGACTTGGACGTTGGACATATTTTAAGCATTCTTACATGTTGGTAGACACACAATTATTTCAGCGTTCTAAACATATCCAAAGGCCTTCAAATAGAGGCTCGAAAAACGCTGAAATGGTAAGTAGTCCAGTAAAGGATGGTACGGCAGTGTTTACTTCGCGCTCGACTAGGCGATTAGACTTAGAATAGGTACCAACTGTTTAAATAAAATTAAATTTTAAAAACTTTTTCTTTACATTCACATTAATTTCTAGCTCATAAATAATTTTTATTAAGAAACTAGATAACAGAGAAATATATACTTATATTTTTTTTTTTGTAAATACATACATAATTATGTTAAACCTTATTTGGTTTTTCAATTGTTACATTCGCGTGAACAGAAGCATACTGCAGTTCATCGACTATCTATTAGAGTAACATCAATGTATGAAGTTAGAGCTTCGCTACGCTCCTCTAACTCACTGGAGACGCACCTTAGATAACTGTCTGGGTTCTAACCACAGACAAAGATACATAATTTATCTATGAAAATCCACCGTCTATAAATAGATACTACTAACTAATGGTCTCCCATAAGTAAGTGGAATCTACCAAGCTATTTTTGGAAGTTGTTTATAACCCTCTCATCAACCAACCGCTACAGGTAATGACGTGTTGGAAAAAAATTACCTACTTGATACACAATAAGAGCCAGCGCTGCGCTATGTCACGATATAATGAGAGTAATCACTATTGACCCCTCCATTAGAGGAGATGGCAACTTCCATAATAGGAGGCGCTGTATGACGTCAAAGATATAACCTATTGAGTCCTATTGGTATCAAGAATGTTCTAAAGGTTACTTTTACACTTAGTTTGGTAAAATGTTATTAGTAGATAGGTATTATTACATACATATTACATAAAGTAAGTATAGGGCGTAATTAAGGCGCTACTCGGAAAAAGTATGGACTCTTTGATATAAAACTATAGGACTGTTAGAGTTGTTATAAATCTGGTAATAAGATATATATTTCTTCACTAGCTTTCCGCCCGCGGCTTCGCCCGCGTGGACTACACGACGTTATCCCGCCGGAATATGATACTTTTTCGGTATAAAAAGTAGCCTATGTTCCTCTCCAGGCTACAAAGTATCTATGTCTCCAATTTCAGCCAAATCCGTTCAGCCGTTTTGGCGTGATTAAGTAACAAACATCCAAACATCTAAACATCCAAACATCTAAAGTAGGATACCTTTATCTAGAATCGTATAGTTTCAGAAACACGATTTTATGATTTTGGCTCGACACTTTTTATTTTCGGAAATACCTCTAAAAAATAAGAAATATCAAGATTATTCTTAAATGGGGATACATATACTATTGAAAATTGGTTTAATTAGTGGACACCAATAATATTTAGGATCGTATAGAAGCATTTTTTAAAAATCGCTATAGTTTTTGAATACGAAGTGATTTTGTGTTTTTTTTGCGTAATCGGCAAAATCGGTCTCGCTCCCGCGCGCGTCTTTTTCTCATTGCTATCTCGCTTCAGCGTAATTTTTCCGAGTATCGCCTTAACGTAGTGGTTAATGCTGGAGTCTACTGATACTGAGTCTATCAATAGATTAACCACTTTAGAGACCATCATCATTAGCTTTTTAGACGTCCACACCGCTGGGGCTCAGGCCGTCTTGGCCATGATGACCCCACCACGCGGCGGGTGCAATGCGCGTTGGTGAGTATTAACAACTGCCAACTCTGCCAGAGCACGGAGATGATTTAAGTTAATAAGCTGTTGGTCACCCATCCCGTGGCTAACCATTGTGAACGTTGTTTAACCTCAACGATTTCAGGCCATACGCGTTGACCACTGCGCCACAGGCTCCTTAACCGCCCCTTAGCGTTCTTCGCCAGTAAAAAAAAAATAGTTTCGTGACATGTTGCGAGAACAACCAGATTTGCTAGGTCTAAAATGGAAATGGGAAGTACCAGCACAGTACCTAGGTACTGATCTGATGGAAGCTCTCCACGCGACTTTTTTACTCGCACCCGCCCAACAGCTATTCATTATTTAGATTAGAGCATGGTAACTTAAAGAAAGTCTAGGTGTGGTTAGTGCTGACTATCGCAATGGCCAAGATGAGATAGGTAGGTACCACGTAGGTACTGTGGTATCATATTGTTAGGATATGATACCTCCTTGCATTGTCTATGGTTGATTTATGTTTAAATCAGTATTCAAAATATCGAATGGATTGTGATTACCTACGCGAGTAGTTTGTTTTAGTCCAGACGATTCCGCGGGCGCGGGTTGTAGTAGATAGAATTATATCAACCATTGTCCTGGCTGTCCGTTAGTGAGGACCAGTCTTATTGATGTGATATCGTTCCAAGGTAGGCAGGGCCTTCGCTTTAGGGTAATCCATGTAGGAAAAAACATTTCTTTAGTAAGAAAGGTTTTTTGTTGCGGCGGCGGCATGTGGTATCATATTGTTAGGATATGATACCTCCTTGCATTGTCTATGGTTGATTTATGTTTAAATCAGTATTCAAAATATCGAATGGATTGTGATTACCTACGCGAGTAGTTTGTTTTAGTCCAGACGATTCCGCGGGCGCGGGTTGTAGTAGATAGAATATATCGGCCATGGTGCTGCAGTAAAGATTTATATCGAAATTACATTTATTATTGAATAGAATCCCAGTGTAGGGCTTCTTAGTACCTAATAGACAAATTTGCCGACGACACGGCCTAGCTAGAGGGTCGAGCGTTCGCTTTGACAACACATCATGTTTTCTTTTTTGTCTTAAAATTAAAAGGTGCTTTTCACAGAGTACCAGTAGGAAGTTATTTTTTTTTTCATTTATTACCCGATAAAGCAAAATAAACTAGGGTATCTGTTCCCGCATAACTTTAAAACTGCTGATCATATATTCACAATTATTGAGATATCGTTGGAAGCGTCTCGATTGTGCTCTCGCTGGTTATAGGCTATGTAACGTCACATGAAATTGAATATGGCGCCTAGCCCTAGCTCTAGCCTTGGGAGGACCTGGGTTTTTTTATATGGCCCATTTTTTTATGTAAACAAAGCACTTAAGAGCGCGCTATCGCACTCCCGAACATCTGGTTATACTTACGAGGTCTTTGGTTACATTTATGAGTAGCTGATTAGCAAAAGCAATAAAGTTAAGCTAATGGACAGTTTTACGACATGTTTTGTTTTTATAATCATCGTTCAAACTCTACCTTTGTGTAAACAAATAACAATAGTGCGGTACATTCGAAATCAATTTTTTTCACATAGTTATCGATGAAATAACATATAAAAAGTATATATATTTAGAATCTACATGAAAAAACCTATCGAATAAGAATATAATAAAAGGAAAAACAATGTTTTCGTTTTTTTTCGAAATTTTCAAAAATTTAATTAAGACTTACTTCCGTTTTGAAAAAAACTCAAAATTCAATTTTTTTTTTCCGGATCACATATAGTTTATTTTTACAGTACGACGAGTTTATCTCTCTTTTGAACATCGAAAACCGCATTCAAAAAATAAAAAAACTGCAATAGTTAGAAAAAAAAGAGTCCCCTACTCTTTTTTTTCTTCAGATCCGCGGCATAAGCCGTCATGGGTCCGGAAGAGGGACGACCTAAAGCTGTGAACTAAAATTTTTTCTCTAAAGTACCTATATATATATCGTGTTTACTATCAAATGAAAACTCCACTTCGGACCCGTGGTTACACTGTTATGTTACACTGGTGTAACTGTTGAGCATATCTATGACCCGTGAGCTCTTGGTTAGCACGTTTTAAATATATATATATTTTATTAGATTTTGCGCGCCTCTTTGCTTGCACAATTCGATTATTGACTTTATCACGAAATTATGATCCCAAAATAGAAATAAAAATTATTTTAAAAACTAAAACCCGACTACTGAAAAATCACGCTCTAAAAAGTATGAAACAAGAAAATATTCTCATCTGAAATTGCCGTGGTCGTATGCCACTTTTCCCTAGAATGTCTTGGTAGTGTATAGGCAATGAACCGATTCTTTGCATGGAGACCATTAATTCCTCATTCGATGAAACTTTGCTGGATTTTAAAAGAGTATGAGCCATAAACGATTATATTAATATCCAAAAAAAAACCCACACTGAAGTTAGGTATTTAATCCTAAATATACAAATCTGTTTATATTGAACCGAGTTATTTCTCAGTCTAAATTTATTTTAACAAATGAGTTATTTATAGTTATACCAGTATGTGAGTGATACTTGATAAAAATCCAAAACTTTTTTCAAACATTGGCAAAATGGTATAATTCCGTAAAAAATATTGACAGAGACATTTTCCGGTCCACTAATTATTTTATTAAAATTTGGTGTTTCTGCTGGGATATTTTTTGGATATTTCATATTATTGTTTTTATACGTTACATGAATATGTCCGGTGAAGAAAGTTTAGACGGAGCATTTTCCTAAAAAAGATATCAATGAAATAAGACTTTCATTAGAGAATACCTAACCTTCTATTATTATTTTTTTTTGGAAATTTATACAATACCTTTAATTTATTGATACTTTATCATGCTGTAAAGTTTTTTCTGACTAAGTGGGGGTCCACTAGCTTCATTGCCTACACTATTAGGTAGTGGTCCACCTGCTTGGTTCACCTGGGTGGACCACGGGCACTTTTTCTTGCCGGTGTCCCACCATTATAATAAACTAGCCTTCCGCCCGCGGCTTCGCCCGCATGTACTACACGACGTTATCCCGCGGGAAGGTGATATTTTTCAGGAATAAAAAGTAGCCTATGTCCTTTCTTAGGCTCTAGACTATCTCTGTACCAAAATTCATTCAAATCGGTTCAGTAGTTTAGGTGTGATTGTGTAACACACAGACAGACAGAGACGCATTTATAATATAAAATATAAGTAAGGATTAGCTGGCCCGGCAAACGTTGCCTTGCCATATAAATGATAGTGGACCCGAATTATCTAATTTGGTGCAGTCGTTCTTCTAAAGTTATGCGCTTAATACATTTCGGCGATTCGTTTTTATTTATATAGATTTATTTATTTTATTAAAGTTTAAATTGGAATCGTAAGTATAAATCAGATTTTTTCTCCAATTTCATAGGTAGAAGAAGACCTAGTATTATTTTTGTTTTACTTATGTTAGTGAATACTCATTGTAATAAAGTTTTTTGTTTAATTTGTTTTTGGACCTTCAATTATGTTCTTTCGGCATTCAATTTTCAATTGTTGTAAAATGACACGATCACATGGAAGTAATTTATTTATTTATTCACAACGGGGTAGCACTTTGCCTTTATCACCTGATGATAAGTGGTGATAAGGCTGAAGGTGGAAGCGCACTACTCCCGGAATCCTCAATAACTGAGGAACTGGCTATCTTATCTCTAACTGCCGGAACACAATAATGCTGAAAACATCATTGTTATGGCGTCAGACTTAGATAAGATGGTGGTAGCTAGCCAGGCGGACTAAGAACAAGTCCTACCACCAACCAAACCGAATACAATATGCACCCCCACTGGGAATCGAACCCGGGACCTCTGGGTCTGAAATCGGTGGTATGAACCACTAGACCACAAAATTTTAAATGAACCATGACCTAGAGACATTTTTGATTAGCATATTACTCATCACTTAAGTGAACCACCACCGGCAAGAAAAAGTGCCTGTGGTCAACCCAGGTGAGCTATAAGCAGGTGGACCACGACCCAAGAGGGAGAATATTGTTTTGTTATAATAAGGGGCATATGACCACGGCAATTTCAGATGAGAATATTTTCTTGTTTCAACTTTTTAGATTCGTAATTTTTTATTAACTAATTAAGCGTATTCGATCGCACGACGTGTCGATTAACTATGTCTGACTATCCAGCACAGTACGAAAACAGACATTAATGACAGAATTATTAGAACTTGTTTATTAAGCCATTAATATATTACCGAAATGTCTGCGTTTGCTATATGTCTGATTTATATAATATGCATTATGAATTTATTAATGTAAAATTTTATGCAAAGTGCAAATAAGAATAGACTGGAACCCATCATCTGAACTCTTTTTATTATTTTTATTATTAATTGGTTTGCCAACAATTTTTACAATTGATAGTACCTACTTATACTTAAAAAACAGAGCTATAAACTTATATAAATATATCTAATTGCACAATCTATTACAGACAAACAACACTTGATATCAATGACAGTGTATTGACTGACATCATCTTATGATTTTATTCTTGCTAAAGTTTCATGCTGCTGACAGCTGGCAGTACATTTTGACAGCTAATATTTTTTGACAGCTTTTCTGTTCCGGTGACAGCGGCGCTATGTACTTTTTCTTTTTTTGTAGCATTTTAACCGGCCCTGACTTCTAAGCAAAGATATTATAATATAACAAGATTGTGCACTATGAAAATAAAAGCAATGTCAATTCGATTCTATGCAGTTACAATAAGGTTTATTTTCGTATGACATTTCGATAAACGCAAAAACGAGCCGAGCGAGAGGCTCCTAAATAGGATTGCATCCCTGTCTACTGGGCTGCCACCATTAAATATTTTTGGTTGTAGTAGAACTTAATTCAAATTCATATTTCCTGTTCTCGAGAATTTTCAAAATATTAATTAATTAAAAGGAATGTTAAGCTGATAATAATAAAGTCCATATCATTTGTATTATTTAAAACCTTGATAAACTACTTGTTTAATGTAAGAGTCGGTGTTATGGTAGTTTTAATTAAAATAAATAGGCAACACTTTGCGTCTGGACAATTTTAATAAAAATAAAAACATCATCAATATGGCGACGGCAAATTAATTTATGTGTGTAAAGTTACTGTGTGGATCTTAGTTATCATTTTAAAATTACGTTTAAATCAATAAAAATGGTTCTCACGTGATGTGTGAAAGGATGCAAAAGCGAATCATATAAACGTAGCGGTGTATCTTTTCATAGGTAGGTAAGTATTTAGCCAAAGTTTTATTCTTGCGTATAGTAGGGTGTCCATTTCGTTTGTAATCTATAGACTGGAATTTACTTTCTTACTTAACCCAAATTCAGATTTCCTAAAGATGAAGAAATCAAAAAAGGTTGGCTTAACGTCATACCTGAAAAAATTACACCATACTCAGCAGAAGAAGAAAAAGAAGAAGAACTTTATCAGAAAATAGGCATGAAACAGAACTTATTAAATGTATTATAACATCTGTATTTTAATTTAAGGTCAAAAAGGAGGTACGCAAAAATCGAATCTTTAAAATTAGTTGGACACAAAGCCTCCATGCTTCAAAAGATCCGCAAGACAATTTTGTTTAGCAATGTATAGTCTAACTAATAAACAGATTTTTATTACTGTACGTGGACTTTTTATTTCTATCCATTACACCTTTCAGAAATACAGACATACATTTCATATAAGTATATACAGGTCAAACTACCAACCTCCTTTTTTGAAGTCAGTTCAAAAGTAAGTATGCTTATAAAGCATATGTGTATGTGTTGATTGTCACATTATTGCCTCATAAGAGATGCAAAGTACATATGTGTATTTGTTGATTGTCACATTATTGCCTCATAAGAGATGCAAAGTACATATGTGTATGTGTTGATTGTCACATTATTGCCTCATAAGAGATGCAAAGTACCCTCTATGCTTTGCCTCGCGGAGTCCTCATCCTAACTAATATTATAAATAGAAAGTGAGTTCGGATGTTTAAATGTATGTTTGTTTTAGCTACAAGAGCTCCCTAGGAAGCGTGATGTTCGAATCCTACGTGAGCCAAGTCTGGTTAACTATAAATTGTCCTCGAAAAAACCAAATCGTGTAGTCACTCACGTCTCTCTCATTAGAGAGGGACGCACACCATAATAGGCCTATCTCGCTCGGCTCGGCTGTAATTCATGAGTGCGCAATCTTGTTATATTATAATATCTTTGCTTCTAAGACCTTCAGCCGCCAGCAGCGCTATGTTTGGACATCAACTTGACAGCAAGTGACATTTGAAAAAAAAACACTTTAGTTTCACATTTTAGCCACCGGAACAGAAAAGTTTGTGGCACTGTATTGTAGCTTAACAACGCCATGTATGTACACATTGGGCGCTTTGAAGCGTGCGCTTTGGTAACGCGATCTCATATTCGTACTATTTCGTACACATTGAAGCATGAAAATCTGAAAGGAGTGTTCGGGAATCTAGTAAAAAAATGGTTGATTCTTAAGCAAAACTCCAAATAATTCGTAATAGTCAATTAAATTAAAACTGCTATGAGACAACCGCCGGTTTCTGAAACGCCAATCAAAATTAAAATTAGCTAACAGACTGTCACAATTAATTCTCAATGAGTCACACCAACACATCAAAATATGACTATAAAAATTACTGCATTTAATGCGCGTACTCGTGCAAGTACTAATAGTTTTTGTTTCATCGAAATCCGGCCACGATTTCCAAAGATACAGCGTTGTAAAGTTTCAACATCTTTTGAAAATTTGCTTTCCTTGCGCGCTATTGCGATGACGTCATGTCGCACTGACATCTCCGTTTGCGGCTGTTGCGGGTGATTTCCGTCTAACTGTACCTACATAGAGTTCGTCTGTGCGCAATCTTCGCGCAACTCGTCCGTTTTTGACGCTAGTTACAGTACATTTTCTTCGTTCTAAGGTTATGGTAAATGATTAGTATTCAATTTCGACCGCGCGCAGGCGCACTCTAAAACTGTCACCTACTGTCGATACCGAAAGACATTTATCCCACAAACTTATCTGACCCATTGGTGGAGGCGCCACTAGCAGTATAAAATTATCGAAATGTACATTTTGTTTTCACGGTTGCTATATGTATTAACAGAATCCCGCCCGCCATTACGAAAGTTGATTTAATTTATTTTTCACAAAAATAAATCATTATTTGAAGGTGTTTTTTCACATGGGCTCAATACAAAATTCTTAAACATTTCATTGATAGACTATAAGAAAAATAAATAAATTTATTACGAAACCGTGAGAGCGCAACTATATAGCCAAAGGATTCTATGTAGGTATACGGAAGTGCGACGTGACGTCACACGTTAATGCCATTGGTTCACCCAAATTTTCCTCGGAGGCCGTACTTTAACGTTTAATATCTTAGTCATTTTTGAAGATAGGAAAAAAATAAAAACAGATTCTTTTTTCTCGAGTTACATATTTTTTAGATATGCTGATAACAAAAATCATTGGTGTGACTCATTAAAAGCACATTGGGTTTCTGAAACGAAAATTATCTCACAATGAGTCACACCAACACATCAAAATATGACTATAAAAATTTACTGCATTTAATGCGCGTACTCGTGCAAGTAATAACAGTTTTTGTTTCATCGAAATCTGGCCACGATTTCCAAAGTTACAGCGTTGTAAAGTTTCACCAGCTTTTGTAAATTTGCTTTCCTTGCGCGCTATTGCGATGACGTCATGTCGCAGTGACATCTCCGATTGCGGCTGCTGCGGGTGATTTCCGTCCAACTGTACCTACATAGAGTCCGTCCGTGCGCAATCTTCGCGCAACTGGTGCGTTTTTGGCGCTAGTTACAGTACATTTTCTTCGTTCTAATGTTATGGTAAATGATTAGTATTCGATTTCGACCGCGCGCAGCCGCACTCTAAAACTGTCACCTACTGTCCATTTGACGGCTTCTTGTTATTGTTGATCGAAGTTTGACGGTTGCTATTTATATTGACAGAATACCGCCCGCCATTACGAAAGTTGATTTAATTTATTAATCACGAAAATACAACTTATGTATTCGAAGGTGTTTTTTCACATGGGCTCAATAGGTACAAAATTGACCATTGATCGACTATAAGAAAAATAAATAAATTTATTGCGAAACCGTGAGAGCGCAACTCTAATAGCCAAAGGAGAAATACGGAAGCGCCAACCAACTCTCAATCGCGATGTGACGTCACACGTTAATTCCATTGGCTCACCCGAATTTATCACAGAGGCCGTACTTTAACGTTCATTATCTCAGTAATTTTTGAAGATAGGATAAAAATTAAAACATATTCTTTTTTCTCGAGTTACATGTTTTTTAGGGGTTTTTCACCAACTCGACACGAGAGACTGGGCACACGCGTGTCCAGTTGGTGAAACTCAAAATTAGTATCACAGATATGCTGATAACAAAAATCATTGGTGTGACTCATTTATTGGTTTATTATTAGTTTGGCCACCCTGACTGAAGTCAATCGAATAAGTACTCATCATACATAATTATTGTATCCATTATCTCTGACTGTTTTTTTTTGTTGGTACTTATTGCAGGACAAATCAACAAAATTATTTGACCCCTAGCGCCACCTAACGTGTAGCTTTAGATAAAATGTTTTTGACACCGTAACGAACCACGGAACGAATTGCGAAAGTAGCAAAAGAAATCGCACGGCGAGCGAAATATAATGAATTATCACTTATAAAAATCATAATTTAAGGGAACAATTTAACTCAATTGACTGGAATAATGTATAGGGCAGGCGTACCGGTTTTGGCCACTGTACCATTTCTGATAAAGGCAATTAAAATGAGGTATTTTAAGGTAATAATAACAACCGTTAGAATTCCTTATGTCATAACATTTTTTTTCAATAAATTCCATTTTCTGTTTGAAAAAATGTTTTGTATGAAAATTTTAAGAAATTTGTTTTGGATGGAATACTTTATAAACCTTTGTTTTTTACAATTAAATTGTAGTTTTGCAATTGACTGTTTACTAGCGAATTAGAATATATTGATTTTACCTGGGTTTGGTTCTGATTTTTCGCAATACTTACAAAAGTTTAACTATCAGTAAGTGGCCAAAACCGGTACATTTGGCACCTCTCACACATTTTGTATTATATACAAAAAACTATTTAACTTTAAAAAAATTTAAAAATTTACCTTTAAAGCTAGATAAATTATCTATAATTTAAGATATGTTCACGCCGCGCTCGCGAGCGGACAGTTGTCATTGTCAATGTCTCGAGACAATGCGCTCGGGCCGGGTGTAGTACCCATTCGTTAGTTCGCCGTAAGCCGCCGGGAGGCGAGGTTGTGTGTTCCTGTAGCGACGTGCCGCGCCAGGAAACCTACCTGTATTGTGACCGAGATTTCGAGTTTGCACCTACGAGTGCACCGGTCGGGGTACAGACTTGTGACCCGTGTGTGTTCGCCTTGAAAAGCGCCGGGAAAGTTTTAGCTGTCTATTAGGGCATTGTGTAGTTATAAGAGTGTTAGCTATAAGAGTTTCCCATCGGGGGTTGGGTGAAGATCGACTTGCCAGGCGCGCGCGCCGGCGAGACAGCGATCAGCCCCCCCGGATTACGGACAGTATCTTCTAGTTAAGGTAGGACTAGCTCTTAAGTAACTTAATTTTGCATGAGAAACATCCGTTTCAATAAACTGTGGAACACAGTAGATGGTCACCACAATTGTGCTTGATCATATTTTGGTAGCAGAGCGTAGTTGATATAATTAATTTTCATATTAAAATTAACTACATAAAATTTCATAGTAAAAATAAAATTATTTTTTTTTGTTAAAATCTCGAGGGTATTCCGAGACGATTTGAAGTACTAAGAAATTGTTCTAGTAAATTCTCGAAGCGAATGTTTCTCACTTGGTGGATCCGATAATAGATAGACACTTATATAATTGTGGTCACATACTAGTGATTTGATACGAGTTTACTCGCCTAGATGTGTATATTTTTTTTGTGTGTCCGGATTTATTTGACGAATAGTTTCGTTCGAAAGTGTTGTTTATTAGTACCACATACTAGTGTTTGTTCCGAGTCCGCTTGCCTAGTTAAAAAAGTGGAACTAGTTTTAATTATTAGTAGTATTAAATTACGAGTATTATTATTAAAAATAGATTTGTTTTTGTTTGTTGATAACGGTTTAGTAGTTGATTTGCGAGGTTGACTTGGCCGTGCCGTTTATGCCATACCGTTAATCCTATACCGTTTTGTTTATACCGTTATATTGTTAGCCCTTGAAATTGGTAAGTTGTCAATAATTTATGAAAATAGTAGGGTCCGTGTATGTCGTCCGAATTTTAATTGTGTTTTATATTATCGTGACGCGACCTATTTCTATTGTTTTTTTTTGTTGATGTTTACCACTTCTATATTTCTTTGTTTGCTTTGTTTATTAAACGGATTATAAATGGCTCCTACGAATCCGCCCGCCGTATCCAGGGCTGGCATCCAAGGAGTTTTGCGTTGGCTTGCTTGTGCGGTCACATTAATAGACCGAGCCGACCGGGTAGGCGCGTTGCTAGCTCGGTATGGCGGGCTGGCAGCTCGGCTGCAAGACCTGGAGCGCCACGCCATGGAGTGTCGCGCGTATTATTTGGAGAACCCCCCAGCTGATGATGCCGTGTCGGAACAGCTGGAGCAGGATGTAGCCCAGGCCTACGAGCTGGCTGACCAGTTCACGGAGGCGGCTGAGAGGGCCCTGGCTGTTCGGAAGGGGGAGCCGGTTTTGAGCGGGGAGGTCAAACCTACCCCGACGGCGTTGCTAGGCCGATTGCCTATTTTTTGGTGGCCGATTCCCACTTTTAATGGGGATCTGTCAGCCTGGATGGGCTTCATTAACTTGTTTGACAGCTTAGTGGATTCACGACGGGACTTATCCCCTAGTGAGAAGTTGGCCTATTTGCGCTCCTCCCTGCGAGGAGAGGCCAGCGCGGTAATCCAGCACCTGCTCATCAGCGACGACAACTACCAGGTGGCTCGCCAGCTTCTGGTTAGCAGGTACCAGAATGTCCGGTTACTGGCGGACACCCACGTGGCCACGATTTTGGCCCTCCCGCGAATCACGCGGGTACACCTGTTACGGAGGGAGTTGCTGAACCCGCTACTGTCAGCGGTCAACTCCCTAAGGCGATTGGACCTGCCGGTGGATCAGTGGTCCTTTATACTGCTGCACATAGTCCTCGCCAAATTGCCCGCTGAAATGAAGGGGCGTTTCGAGCAGAGGTACGAAGGCGACAGCGCCTCGTATCTCCCGCCCTTCGCGGACCTCCTTCGTTTTTTGGAGGACGAATGTAGGGTGACGGACCACCTGGAGCCCGCCCCGGTTCCTGGTGTTGGTCGTATGGTGGCGGCGAGGGAACAGCCCCGTCGCCCGACCAATCGGTATGCTGCCTTCCAGCAGTCCCCTCCCCCCGCACCGAGTGAGCGGTGCAGGTATTGCAGGGGAGATAGGCACGTGGTGCACGAATGTGCCAAATTTAGAGGCCTCCGCCCAGAGGGACGGAGGGCCGTTGCGAGACAGCGCCAATGGTGCTATAGGTGTTTGGGGGGACACATGCAGTCGGCGTGTCCCCAGACCGAGGATTGTCGTCTTTGCGGAAGGAGGCATCACCCCCTCCTTTGTTTGGACCGCAAGGACGCCGGGAGCGACCGGGGTTCGAATTCCTCGCGCACGGGCGGGGGCCCGGCAGCCCGGAACCGGTCCCCTAGAGATTCGGCGGGGCTTAGCCCCCCCGTTCAGTCCCCCCCGGAGAGGGGGAACTATAGGAGAGACGCCCCCGCCACGGGCGGGGGTAGGGGGGTACCACAAGAGTACGCCACGGTGGCGATGGGCACGGGCCCTATTTGCTACTCCCCCCCCCTAATGGAGAGGCCTCGATTGGGGTACTATGCACCGAGGCACGCCCCACACGGGTATTACCCTGCACCTAGGAGTGCTGTTGGTCGGGGCCAGTATGTACCCGATTGGGACCCGCTCGCCCGGTACGAGCGTCCCACATTTGGCGCGCCGACTCAGGGGCGAGGGGGACAAGTACCCCCCCAAAATTTTTAATGGCGCCCCTGTCGGACCCAACCACCCCTCCGGAGCTTGTGCTGTTGCCAACAGCCTCCGTGAATGTTTGGGGACCTAAGGGCAATGTTGTCACGGTGCGTGCCCTTTTGGACTCAGGTGCCCAGGGGTGCATAATGTCCAGGTGGCTTGTCCGACAGCTGGGTCTTTTGCTTGTGCCGCATCACGAAGCGGTACGGGGGGTGGGAGACTCGCGGATCCCTGATCCGATTGGTAGAGTTGAGTTCTCCTTCTCCCCCCACTTCACGCCAAGGCCGAAGATCGGTGCTTCGGCGATAGTTTTTGATAAGGTGGTTGGACCACTCCCGCAAGTGCGAGTGCCGCCATCCACGATTGAGCTGACGTCTGGACTGGCTTTGGCTGATCCTTCCTTCCACCGACCGGGCCCAATACACTTGTTGATTGGTGCGGATGTCCTCGGTCGTGTACTGTGTGGAAGCAAGCGAGTTTTGCAGACAGCCGATCTTGTCGCCTTGTCCTCGTCGCTGGGTCATGTGGTGATGGGAAAGGTACCACAGACACCAGAGACCCCGTCGGTAGACCGCCAGACCATTGTCGGTTCTACTTTGTCCGACGTTCTCCAAAAGTTTTGGGAGGTGGAGGAACCTCCCACTGCCAAGCGGTTGGATCCGTTAGCGGAGGAGTGCGAATTGTTCTACCAGAACAACACTGGGCGCCTCCTCTCGGGTCGCTTGATTACCCGCTTGCCCTTCTTGGCGGTTCGCCCTCCTTTAGGGAGCTCCCGACCGATGGCCGAGAAGAGATTGTTGTCCATGGAGCGTAGGATGGCCAGGGATCCCGCATTCAAGGAGAAGTATATAGACTTCATGCGGGAGTATTTGGACCTTGGGCACATGTCCATCTCGCAGTTGGACTGGCGTAATGTGGAACATTACTTCCTGCCACACCACGCTGTTTTGAAGACTTCCAATGGGAAGATCCGCGTGGTCTTTGATGGTTCAGCGCCCACGTCAACCGGAGTGTCGTTGAATCAGTGTCTGCATGCGGGGCCGAAGTTGCATCACGATGTCTGTGATGTTTTGACCAACTTCCGCCGGCACGCTGTCGTCTTTGTGGCCGATATCCGCATGATGTTCAGACAGACCGTGATTCACCCGGAGGATAGACGATACCAGCTCATCCTTTGGCGTGAGGATCCCCAGGATCTGGCTTACGAGCTGAACACCAACACTTATGGTTTGCGGTCGAGCCCCTTTGTGGCGATCCGTTCGCTTTTGGAGCTCGCAGAGCGCGAACGGCTACGCTATCCCCGGGCATCTGCTCTTATTGAGGGGGGGGCCTTATTTGTCGACGATATCTGCACGGGGGCCTCGAGCTTAGATGAGGCTCTCGTCTTACGTGATGAGCTGATTGCGCTCTTGAGGGCTGGTGGCTATGAGTTGCGGAAGTGGCTGTCTAACTCACCGGACCTATTGGCAGATTTGCCTAAGGACCACCAGCAAGAGCCGCTCCTCTTTGAAAATCCGGAGACTCCAGACATGCTGTCTGTTTTGGGAGTCCAGTATCGACCAGTCCCGGATTTGTTCACATATAGATTGGAACTGCCAGACCCAAAGGTCTGGACTAAACGCACGGTGCTGTCTACTGTAGCCCGTACCTTTGATCCGAACGGTTGGCTCAGCCCTGTAGTGTTTTCGATGAAGTGCTTCCTACAGGAGCTCTGGGCTGCGGAAGTGTCATGGGATGAGCCCCTCTCTGGTAGCCTCCTACGAGAGTGGGTGAGGTTCGTGTCATCCCTACCCGACGTCAATCGGGTTTGTATACCGAGGCAAATGCTGCCTTCGGGAAAGTTTAAAGCCTCCCTGCACGGCTTTTGTGACGCGTCCGAAAGCGGATACGCGGCAGCCGTTTACATCCGAACGGTGGATGCAGCAGGCGTTGTCGCCGTACACTTAGTTACGGCCAAGAGTAAGGTCGCCCCCCTTCGGACTAGGCTAACCATTCCGAAGTTGGAGTTGTCCGGCGCCACTCTCTTAGTACGGCTACTCAATCATGTTGCCGACACCTTGGGAAACGGTGTCGACTTGGAGTCGATATTTGCGTGGTCTGACAGCCAGGTCGTCCTTTGTTGGCTGAAGAGTTCAGTCCACACCCTTGAGGTTTTTGTGGCCAACCGGGTCTCACAAATTCAGACTTCAAAGGCCCCGTTGATTTGGCGCCACGTACCGGGCGAATTGAACCCCGCAGACTGTGCCTCCCGCGGCTGCGAGGCGCCTGAGTTAGTGGACCACCACCTATGGTGGAGTCCATCATGGTTGTTACGGCCTGAGCGCTCATGGCCTGCCACCCCGGCTGTGGCCAGAGTCCCAGACCTAGGCATGCGTGTTCACGCCGTGGAGACGGTGGCGGCTCCGCAGATGGAGTTTTTGTTAGACCGCTACAGTTCTCTTGATAAGTTGCTCGGCGTGACTGCTTGGATGAGGCGCTTTGTGCGAAATTGTCGCCAGCCTCAGGAGAAATCGTTGTCTCCGGTCCTCGCCCCACAAGAGCGGCAAGACGCTCTTTTGCATTGGTTGCGAGTGACGCAACAGCGAGAGTTTGAACCGGAGCTGAAAGCCCTGCGCTCAAGTAAGTCCAAGTTGAAGGGACCCTTGGTGCGGTTGAATCCCTTCTTGGACAGTACCGGATTGCTGCGTGTCGGAGGTAGGCTCAGACATGCCAACCTGCCGTACGGATCACGCCACCCTTTGTTGCTCCCCAAGGATGGACCGTTAGTTAGACTGTTGATTACAGACCGACATGTAAAGAATGCTCATGCCGGTTGTAATGCTTTGACCGCGCTCCTCCAACGAGAGTTCTGGATTTTGTCAGCGCGGAGAATAATCCGATCCGTTATTTTTCGTTGTCTCCCGTGTTACCGTTTGCGCGCCGATACGATGCAGCCCCAGATGGGTGATTTGCCTGCCGATCGGGTGAACGAATCGATGCCCTTCTCAGGAGTTGGAACGGATTTTGCGGGGCCATTTACCGTTAAGACATCGCGGCTTCGTAATGCTAGAACGGAAAAGGCTTACTTGTGTGTATTTGTTTGTTTGGCCACTAAAGCGGTCCACCTGGAGGTGGTTAGTGCCCTCACCACAGAAGCCTTTGTAGCCACGTTGAATCGTTTTGTGTCTCGCCGCGGAATGCCGTCGTTAATAAGGTCCGATTGTGGAACCAATTTCAAGGGCACCGATAGGTATTTAAAGGAAGTTTGTGAATTTTTGGATAGGAATAATTTTGAGATCGGATCCACACTCTCTCGCAGAGGGGTACGATGGCAGTACTCCCCGCCATCCTGCCCCCACTGGGGAGGGATTTTTGAAGCAACTGTAAAGGCCGCTAAAACTCACCTTCGTCGCGTTATTGGGGAGACGGTCCTCACGTTTGAGGAACTCGCGACCGTATTTTGTAAGGTTGAGGCGGTCCTCAACTCGCGTCCGTTGTGTCCGTTGTCTTCGGACGCGAATGATTTAGAGGCCCTTACGCCGGGCCATTTTTTGATTGGCAGACCGCTTAACGCCTTGCCGGAATATCCTTATTCCGAAGTGCCCTCTGGACGGCTCTCGCGATTTGAATTGCTCCAGCAGCTTACGCAGAGTTTTTGGCGCCGTTGGCATCTGGAGTATTTGCACATTTTGCAGCAACGCGTTAAGTGGTCGGATAGGACGACCCCACCCAAGACCGGGGACCTCGTGTTGGTAAAGGATCCAAACCTGCCGCCCCTCCGCTGGCGTTTAGGACGCATTATTCAGCTTCATCCGGGGTCGGATGGTGTGCCCAGGTTTGCCGAGGTCCTGGTGGGGGACTCTGTTTTGAAGCGAGCGATCGCTACCCTCTCTCGCCTGCCCTTAGATTGAGTTGGCGGACAGTTTGCTACTGTCCGGGACGGGGGGATGTTCACGCCGCGCTCGCGAGCGGACAGTTGTCATTGTCAATGTCTCGAGACAATGCGCTCGGGCCGGGTGTAGTACCCATTCGTTAGTTCGCCGTAAGCCGCCGGGAGGCGAGGTTGTGTGTTCCTGTAGCGACGTGCCGCGCCAGGAAACCTACCTGTATTGTGACCGAGATTTCGAGTTTGCACCTACGAGTGCACCGGTCGGGGTACAGACTTGTGACCCGTGTGTGTTCGCCTTGAAAAGCGCCGGGAAAGTTTTAGCTGTCTATTAGGGCATTGTGTAGTTATAAGAGTGTTAGCTATAAGAGTTTCCCATCGGGGGTTGGGTGAAGATCGACTTGCCAGGCGCGCGCGCCGGCGAGACAGCGATCAGCCCCCCCGGATTACGGACAGTATCTTCTAGTTAAGGTAGGACTAGCTCTTAAGTAACTTAATTTTGCATGAGAAACATCCGTTTCAATAAACTGTGGAACACAGTAGATGGTCACCACAATTGTGCTTGATCAAGATATAATTTGTGTCTTAAATACCTAAGACCATTTAGTACTTAGTGCTTAAAAGTCAAAAAATCCTTAAAGTGGCCACAAAGGGTACCTCTGCCCTACTTGGTAAAATTGATTTGATTTTCAGTTAATTGGCCGAATTTCTTCAATGAATTTTTCAAGCGTTGACAGTTTGTAAATCATGTGATTATGCTTTCGGAAACCCAAATCTAGAAATGGTTTGAGATTTGTATAGGCACTGACAGACTGTTAACAGACTGTTGACAGTCTGTCACATTTTTCTTTCAGAAACCCAAACTACAATTAATTGGAGATTAATTGGGAATTAGGTAATTTAATTTTAATTGGCGTTTCGGAAACCGGCGGTTAATGAGATGGACACCCAGTTCAGCATTTGTCAAAAATTTGCCGTCACTTTTCAAAGTAACAAAGCAATAAATGGTAATAATTTTTAAATTAGAATATAGTAGCTAGAGAATTCATGAAATATTTTTAATTGTCTAGAATATATCGTTACCAAAGTGTTCGGAAAAGATCGACGTTTCTGAACGCGTCTCTAATGTCACGTCAAATTGACATTTGGCTGTCACTTGAAGTTGACAGTGACACTTGATTGGAATTCTTGTAACAAAAATGTCGGATTAATTTTGCTGATTTGTTAAAAATCGCTCGCGTTGAATATGCCTGGCATATCGAGTTTGAATTGAATCTTAAATTATCTACGTGATCCCGTTTTGTACGACCAAGGTTTTGACGCCATCCATCGGGCCGGTCGCGGAGTTTTGAAAGAAAGATAATTTTCTACCACACGCGTTGTTGTCGGGACTGTAAATCGTAATAAAAAAGGCTCCCCCGTGTGTGTCATTGTGTACCTATTGCTGCAGCGCCCAGTGTCTAGGGAACGCTGTTATTTGTGTTGTGAGTAAGGTGACGAATTGGTAAGGTCTGCAGAAGAAGACGAAGAAGTACCAGGGGCGCGCGCCCCATCCCCACTTCTGCCTTGGAGACGTTCGACACACAGACCCGTATGTAACCTCACCTTACTTCACATTCTCTCCGCTGTGTATCGCAGTCCAATTGTTCAGTTACATCCCCGCTGAAACCAAGTTTTTGTCCGGAGTCTATATTAGTGAAACCGCTTCCACTGCGCTAGCTGATTCCGCGGTATAGGCAGGGGTGTACTGAACATTTCTTGGTAGCAAGAGCGTAGCTTGAAGGCCTGAGAGGCCCACGCCAAAACTTTGTCCATTAATCAGTGCCGTGTTGATGACCATCTGGTCCGGACTAGATTAATTTGTACTTGTAAATGGTAATTAACTTGCATTTGAAAAGTAAAGGGCATTCCTTTGTTATTGGTTCCATGTCTTGTAATTAATTGTCATGTATTGAAGTTCCAAAATGTAAACAGATGCCTTTCTTTGTTCATAATAATTATTATTTAGTTTGTTAGCAAATTTGAGTTGTGAATATTGACAAGTTTGTTGCTAAAATAATAGCTAATAAATGGTTAGCTAATAAGTTTGCACTCAATACTTAGTGAAACTTAAATGATTTGGGACATTGCTTACACATTGAAACTCATTGAAACTTGTGCTTTGAAATAATTAAAATTAACTTGTTGTTGTGTTGATATCCAAGTGAATTTCAATAGTCAGTGATTTGGAGTGAATTTCAATAGTCAGTGAGTTTTGTTGTTTTCTGATAACCTCCAAATATTTAAGAGTTTGTGTCATTATAAATACTTTGTTGTTGTAATATTGGAATTTTGTGGTTATTAGTAACCTCCAAATATTGGAGATTTTTGTGTTATAGTGAATATTTTGAATTTGTTGTTTTTGTTGATAAATTTGTGACGTTACAATGACGGCTTCCTCTGCTAAAGCCAAAATACGTTCTGAGTTACGGTGGTTAGCTTCTGCGGTCGCATTGTTGGATCGACCGGATAGGACGGAGGCCTTGTTGAACAGATACGTAGATCTGCCCATACGTTTGGCTGTTGTTGATGAGCAGTATGCCTTATTTTTGGAAAGGACTGTTGAGGCCGAGGTGGAAATGCGACAAGAAGTCGGTTTGGATGTGGACCAGTGTTATGATTTTGCGGACAGAATTACTCAGGTGGCTCGACCTTTGCAAGTGGCAAGAGAGAATGAACCGAGCCCGTCCCCGGTCACATCTAAGAGTATGCCCCCTCTATTTGCTAGATTGGCCCCCTTAGACTTAAGGCGTTTTGCTGGTCGTCTAGAGGACTGGGAGGGCTTTATTAATATTTTTGATAGTCTGGTACATGCCCGGGATGATTTGACCCAGGGCCAGAAGTTAGCGTACTTGTTATCCGTGTTGGAAGGGGAGGCCCTTGAATCGGTTCAACATTTGGCCCCCTCGGATGAAAACTACCCTATTGCTAGGGATTTGATTGCCCGTCGGTACCAGAACGTACGACGTCTGGCGGACAACCATGTGGCCGCCATTTTGAATTTACCCCGCGTTGCCAGCGTGATGCACTTGAGAGTGGCTTTGTTGAATCCGCTGTTGGTTGCCTACAACGCATTAAAAACTTAAAACTCCCAGTGGAGCAGTGGTCGTTTTTGTTACTGCACATTGTCCTGGGAAAGTTGCCGGACTCTGTTAAGGTCCGTTTTGAGCAGCAGTATGGTGGGGATAGTGCGACTTATCTGCCACCCTTCTCGGACCTCTTGACGTTCCTGGAAGGAGAAAGTAGACTGGCAGATAATTCCTCTCTGGCCGGTCCTATGGGACCCGAACGACCTGTGCCACAGAGTAGATCCCCCACCGGACCCCCCCGTAGGGGGCGTATGGCCCCTCGCGCGCCCGGCCGCTATGCCGCCGTCCAGGAGACCGCCCGCTGCTTGTACTGTCGGGAACCGGGTCACAGCACGACCCGTTGTGATAAGTTCCTCGACCAGCGCGTCCAAGGCCGTCGAGCGATCGCGCGACAACGGACATGGTGCTACTCGTGCTTGGGCCTGCACATGCAGCGCGAATGTACCCAAGCGCACCCATGCCGCTTTTGTAAGGGCAACCACCATCCCCTCCTCTGCATGAACAGCCCAGAGGGCGGCGGAGCGCCGCAGCGCGTCGCTGCAGGATCACCGCGTATGGGTGGGGGTCTCGGACCCCCCGCGGTGTTTGCATCCCGCAGCAGTTCTAGTGGCCACCAGAGTGGCCCCAGACGCTCTCCGCCACGTTTGGACCCTCAAACGGGCGGGGGTCCCAGGGACCCCCCCATGGGAAACCGATCCCCAAGGATGGGGATGAGTAATGCGAGCGTTGCCGGAGGTCGTAGAGGCCCCCCGCGACGTTTTGAGCCTCGCACGGGCGGGGGTCCCACGGACCCCCCCATGGGAAATCGGTCCCCAACTAGGGGGTTCGATTTTGCGAGCGATGCGGGAGGTCGTAGAAGCCCCCCGCGACGTTTTGAGCCTCGCACGGGCGGGGGTCCGCGGGACCCCCCTTCTGAAAATCGGTCACCGTGCCCCCGCGACTATGGGGCGACGTACACGGTGGATGCTAGGCACCGATTCTCGCCGCCGCTCGCCGAATACCCGCGTTTGGAGCGGCGCCCGCCCCGTCTTCAAGGGGCCGGGAGATATAACCCGCCTGATACCGGGCGAATTGGACGTAGGCAGTATGTGGGAGATTGGGACCCACTGGATCGCTATGAGCGACCCCCTTACCATGGGGGGGCGTCTGGGGACCCCACATACTAGCAATCAACGTGTTTACGGTCGATTGTAGCCACCCCTCCAGAGACCGTTTTGTTGCCCACGGCCTCTGTGCTTGTCAGGGGATTGAATGGCGACCTTGTGGAAGTTCGCGCCTTGTTGGATTCCGGTGCTCAGGGGTGTGTTGTGTCATCTTGGTTAGTTAGGCGGTTGGGCCTCAAGGTGCACCCCCACACGGAAGGCGTGAGAGGTGTTGGCGATGTGAAAGTCCCCGGGTTGTTAGGGCATGTTGACTTCACATTTACATCACGTAATGGGTCCACGCCAGGCATTAAGACCTCGGCGATTGTGTTGGACACAGTTGTTGGCCGTCAACCTTCAGTTGACTTGGGACCGAGTATGTTGTCTTTGGTGTCTGATTCCCCACTCGCCGATCCAAATTTCTTCCGCCCAGGCCCGATTGATGCTCTCCTTGGAGCCGATGTCCTGGGGCGAGTTTTGTTGACGGGGAAGCGAGTTTTGCAGCCAGATGGCTTGGTAGCTCTGCAGACGACACTCGGTACAGTTGTGATGGGCCCTGCTCGCCGCGTTTTGGATTCCCTTGATGAGGATCGCGGTCTTGTTTTTAATGTGTCTCTCTCCGAAGTGGTGCAGAAGTTTTGGGAGGTTGAGGAACCTCCACCAGCCCCGCGGGTAGACCCAGTAGCGGATGAATGCGAGTTGTATTACCAGAATAACACTGGTCGCCTCCGCTCTGGTCGTTTGATCACCCGTCTCCCCTTTCGTGCCGGCCGACCTCCTCTGGGCGAATCCCGACCGCTAGCGGAACGTAGGCTAGTGGCGATGGAGCGTCGCATGAGCAAGGATCCGGTCTTCCGCCAGAAGTATGTTGAATTCATGCGGGAGTATGAGGAGTTAGGGCACATGTCCGTGAGCGATTTGGATTGGCGCTCCGTTGAGCACTTCTTTTTGCCGCACCACGCCGTTTTGAAATCCGGAAAGATTCGGGTGGTCTTTGACGGTTCGGCTCCCACCTCTACTGGAGCGTCCTTGAACCAGTGTCTGCATGTAGGTCCCAAGCTGCACACGGAGATCTCAGACATTTTGACCAACTTCCGGCGGCACCAAATTGTATTTATGACTGACATCCGGATGATGTTCAGACAAACGGTCATCCATCCAGAGGATAGGAGGTACCAATTGATTTTGTGGAGAGAGAGTCCTAGGGACCCCTTGTTGATTTATGAATTGAATACGAATACGTACGGTTTGGCTTCGAGCCCGTTTGTTGCGATTCGTTCTTTGTTGGAGTTGGCCGAGAAGGAGCGCTTGAGATACCCTCGCGCCTCCGCCATTTTGGCCAGTGACGTCTATGTGGATGACATTTGCACGGGCGCCTCATCTGTCTCAGAGGCGATTGTCCTGAGGGACGAACTCACCGCCCTTTTGAAGTCGGGAGGTTACGAGTTGAGGAAATGGATATCCAACTCGCCTGATGTACTGGTAGGTTTGCCCGAAGAGCACCAGCAGGACCCCCACCTATTCGAAAATGTTGATAATCCCCATGTGGTGACCGTCCTTGGCGTACAGTACAAACCGGTCTCTGACACGTTCACTTATTGTGTGGATTTACGACCACCGAAAGTCTGGACCAAGCGTTTAGTATTGTCTACTGTCGCACGTACCTTTGACCCCAATGGGTGGATTTGCCCCGTGCTGTTTATGGCCAAGTGTTTCCTGCAACGGTTATGGGCTTCGGGTGTGTCGTGGGATGAACCCCTCTCGGACGAGTTACTCCGAGATTGGTCGAGCTTCGTTTCATCCCTCCCCGAGATTAATGAAGTGCATTTGCCGAGGCTATTCCTCCCTTCTGAAAATTGTAAAGTTACTCTTCACGGCTTTTCCGATGCCTCCGAACGTGGATTTGCTGCGGCCGTGTACCTCCGCACCGTTACTGTTGACGGAGTTGTTGCTGTGCATCTGGTGATAGCGAAAAGCAAAGTCGCTCCCCTTCGGACTCGTCATACGATCCCGAGGTTGGAATTGTGTGGAGCTGCCCTCCTAATGCGTTTGTTGAACCACGTATGGCTCACATTAGGTCGATCTATTAAGATACAAGAGGTTTATGCTTGGACGGACAGTCAGGTCGTCCTTTGTTGGTTGAAGGCTCCGGCGCACACCTTGGACGTGTTTGTGGCCAATCGAGTGTCGCAGATTTGTAATTCCGACATCGAGTTGATTTGGAGACACGTGCCGGGAACCATGAATCCCGCGGATTGTGCGTCTCGGGGTTGTGCAGCCCCAACCCTAATTAACCACCCCCTCTGGTGGGGCCCACAGTGGTTGATGCGGCCTGAGTCGGAGTGGCCGCCCTCTCCAGCGTTGTCGAACGTAGCCGCTCCTGATATGCGGGCATGCGTCCTGGAGACTAACCCCGCCGGGGAAAAGGATTTGTTGTTGGATCGGTACAGCTCCTTACAGAAGCTGCTTGGTGTTACCGCTTGGATCAGACGTTTTGCGTACAATTGCAGAAACCCACGCGCGAGGCGTGATTCGTCGGTTCTCACTCCGGACGAGCGTAGGGACGCGCTCTTGTTTTGGGTCCGGAGAGTACAAGCTGATAGTTTTGAGTCCGAGATTGAAATTTTGCGTTTAGGCCGTCGCAAGTTGAAGGGCGCGGTATCGCGATTGAATCCCTTCCTGGACGAGAGTGGGCTTTTGCGAGTCGGCGGAAGACTTCGAAATGCGAACCTGCCGTATGGAGCTCGTCACCCCCTTTTGTTACCTAAAGCCGGACATTTGACTCAACTGATAATAACAGATCGCCATGTGAATGCACAACATGCTGGCTGTAATGCTTTGTTGGCCATTTTGCAGCGTGAATTTTGGATTTTGTCTGCTCGTCGAGCCATTCGCACTGTGGTTTTCCGTTGTCTGCCTTGTTATCGATTGAAGGCCGCGACCATGCAGCCCCAGATGGGTGATTTGCCTGCTGATCGCGTCACGGAATGTAGAGCTTTTGCCGGAGTCGCCACCGACTTCGCCGGTCCTTTACTGTAAAGGCTTCGAGACTGCGTAATGCTAAAACCTATAAGGCGTACTTGTGCGTGTTTGTGTGTTTGTCCACCAAGGCTGTCCATTTGGAAATTGTCTCGGAATTGTCTACCGAAGCCTTTGTCGCCGCCTTGAGCAGATTTGTTTCCCGTAGAGGACTGCCGTCATTGATACGTTCCGATTGTGGTACTAATTATAAGGGAACGTGTAATTATCTTAAGGAAGTAGTTAAGTTTTTTGTTCATAATAAAATAAACATTGGAACCACCCTCTCCCGGCGTGGGATAATCTGGAAGTTTAGCCCTCCAGCTTGTCCGACCTGGGGAGGAATTTTTGAAGCTTGTGTAAAGGCTGCCAAGACACACTTGCGTCGCGTGATTGGAGAAACTATTCTCACGTTTGAGGAACTTGATACGGTATTTTGTAAAATTGAGGCCGTCCTCAACTCGCGACCCTTGTGCCCGTTGTCTTCGGACCCGAATGACCTGGAAGCGTTGACCCCAGGTCATTTCTTGATCGGACAGCCTCTTTTGGCGTTGCCTGAATATCCGATTCAGGATGTAGGATCCCATCGTTTGTCGCGATACCAACTTTTGAGACAGATGTCCCAAAACTTCTGGGCACGTTGGTCGATGGAGTATTTGCATATCCTACAACAGCGCGTGAAGTGGACAGATAAAACCACCCCACCCCAGACTGGCGACCTCGTGTTGATTAAGGATGCTAACCTGCCGCCCCTATGTTGGCGAAGGGGGCGCATTGTTAAACTCTACCCCGGAACTGACGGAGTTCCTCGTTTTGCTGAGGTTTTGGTTCGAGATTCGGTTTTGAAGAGAGCAGTTAGTGGGCTCTCCCGATTACCCGTTGATTGACGTACCGTTCTTAACGGTCCGGGGCGGGGGGATGTTCGGAAAAGATCGACGTTTCTGAACGCGTCTCTAATGTCACGTCAAATTGACATTTGGCTGTCACTTGAAGTTGACAGTGACACTTGATTGGAATTCTTGTAACAAAAATGTCGGATTAATTTTGCTGATTTGTTAAAAATCGCTCGCGTTGAATATGCCTGGCATATCGAGTTTGAATTGAATCTTAAATTATCTACGTGATCCCGTTTTGTACGACCAAGGTTTTGACGCCATCCATCGGGCCGGTCGCGGAGTTTTGAAAGAAAGATAATTTTCTACCACACGCGTTGTTGTCGGGACTGTAAATCGTAATAAAAAAGGCTCCCCCGTGTGTGTCATTGTGTACCTATTGCTGCAGCGCCCAGTGTCTAGGGAACGCTGTTATTTGTGTTGTGAGTAAGGTGACGAATTGGTAAGGTCTGCAGAAGAAGACGAAGAAGTACCAGGGGCGCGCGCCCCATCCCCACTTCTGCCTTGGAGACGTTCGACACACAGACCCGTATGTAACCTCACCTTACTTCACATTCTCTCCGCTGTGTATCGCAGTCCAATTGTTCAGTTACATCCCCGCTGAAACCAAGTTTTTGTCCGGAGTCTATATTAGTGAAACCGCTTCCACTGCGCTAGCTGATTCCGCGGTATAGGCAGGGGTGTACTGAACACAAAGAATATATACACTAAATTTTTAAAGGTTTAGCTTGGTCACTCAGTTCATACAATGAATCTTCCAAAATTTGCAAGTAAACTAGTTATAGAAATACATATAGATACTTTCGATCTCTGATTGTTTAACACTTCTGGGAATTTTCTATTTGGATAACAAACCACTAACGTTTGAACTTAGTGACAACCGTTTTCGGTTTTACTGGCTAGGCTTCGCCACATAGATTAATGAAAGCAAGCTTAAAAAGCAAGGTTTTTCATGAAATTTTTATTAGAAGTTGGCGTACCATCCGTTTCTTTAAGTACAATACTTTTAGAGATAAAATTTTTAACTTTTGTGTGAACAAAATTGACAGAAAGTGACCATCACGTTTTTATTTTTTTAAGGAAGTAAAATATCAAGTCATCTTTGCGTAAAACGAGTGCATTTGTCTTATGTATTGTTAACGCTAAGTTTGACAGTGACGAAAATACTTGTTGTTGCGATTTTTAATAAGTAATAAGATAAGTAAATATAAGTAGGTACTGTCATATTGTTATAAATAAATATATTGTTTAAATGGGGATGTTATATTATGTTATTGGTTAGTAATAAATTAGACCTACTGAGGTATATAAATACGTATGGACATATACTTAAATATACCTAAGTCACTTATAGTTAATTTAAAATTTAGTTACCTACTTAACAATTTAATACCTACGTGTAAATCAGCCTTTATTTTTCATCTATCAGGCTGTCAGAAAATACAAATTATTGGTTGGTAAGTAGGTACATTTATTTTATTTAACACGACGATGCTGCTGAATCCGGAGCGTTTAGCTAGCTACACGTCCCAGCTTCGCACGAGGGCACTGTAGATATAATTTATACATATAAATCGTCCTGAATCACTCTGTCTCTATCTCTGTCTATTAATAAAAAGCTCATTAAAATGTTTTATACTTTTAATATAATAATAATTTATTTTTATTGAACACAATTAAAAATTATTTTCACCTCTCTAGCTCAAAAAGGGCGCTTTTGGCGCCTAAAAACTCGCAGCAAAATCGATTTTTGCTGCGAGCGTGGGGCAAAGTGCTTTTTTAATTTCTTACACCAACTTTTGAAATAATTAAGAAGAAAGATATAGAGTGACAAGGATGAGACTTTTAAAATTAATATGAGCAAAAAGGATAGATAGATAGCTTTATGTCGATGGACATGAAATATAAAGCTTAAAAAATAAATACACGGATACCAAAGGTTCGAAATAAAGAGTATGGACGAAATGAGGTCGCATGCATGATATATAAATATAAAATAAGAAAAATTAATGAATTCTAATAACAAATTATATAAATAGGATTGTACTACTATTGCTTTTTATTAAACACGCAATATTTAAAATAAATGATATGAAGTGAACATTATATCGCTTACTAATATCATGTTTGGTTTTCATAAAAATTACATGCAGTGCAGTTTTTGAACGCAATGCAAACAGTTACCTTCAACTTGCATAATTGCACCAATTTTACTCTTAATAATTAAGAGTAAAATTGGTGCATTTACAAATTACAAATTAATCATTATTATTAATTTGTAATTTTGATGTTTTCTTTATTGTTAAATGTTGCCTTCAATGTTGTTTTTCTGACCTGTAACACTTTTCTCGCTGGTAGAGGTGAAAAGTTGTATGTTTAACACGAGAGCAAATTTTTCTGATGTCTCGTGCCTTTAAATCACTCACTGTGCTCAGTAGTCTATATTTGAATCACTCGCTACGCTCATGATTCAATTTTTAGACTACTTCGCTAGTTCGTGATTTAAATTCAGCACTTGCAGCGAAAAATGATTTTGCTCTCTTGTATAACAAATAACTATTTCAGATGAGTGAGTATGATCCTCACGAATGATGTAATATTGTAAGTAGGTATTATTAGAACCAAGGCCAAAGAAACATGGTGCTCGTCAAAGTTTCCAAGCCTTCCCGCAACTGCTCAGAGGATTGTATGAATAAAAAAATATAAACAAGGAGGAGGAACAGCCTCGTTTCAATTATTCGTCGGATTTTCGCAAATCCAAATAAGTAGGTAGTTAGGTTGTTTAGGAGCAGAAAAATTCACCACCGTCAAAAACAGACAGCACCTTTGGAATGATGTAGTTCGGTATATCTTTGCCGTAGATGAAATCCAAGTGGCCGAAAGTTTTATCAGGGAGTATACATTCGGTTACATCACACTTCAAGTGACTTTTCAACGTAGCGATATCCCTTATGTCGCCAACGTAGTCATTTTCGCTGGATATGAAGTACCAGCGCATTGTGATCTTTGACAGATCGATCAGAGGTGGCTTGATTGATCGGTAACGTTTCAAATTCTCTGTTAGTCCGTAGTCATATTCACAGAAACCGTTGTTTTTCATTTGTCCCCAGCGAGTGAAGTCCTTCATAGAAGTGCCCGCTGGTACGTGACCGACTATAACTTTGAGGGTATCATCAGTGATTTGGAATTTATTGTAGCCCAATATAGCGAACAGTGCCACTGAACAGAATGGATACTGAAGCTCTGAAAGTCCGCAGATCAATTTTGCGGTTTTCTGGGTGATTCCGCCGTGACGCAATATTTCGAAGTTAGTACTATTTGGGTGTGCATCGGTAAGGATAGCGCCCAATCCTTGTAAACCTATAATAGCAAACCTGGCGTATTCTAACCAAGCTGTCACGGAAAGACCGAAACCAACCTTAATTTTGGCGTTGTATTCGGGTTTCTTAGCGCACAACAAGAGTAACATGCTAGCGCCTTGACTGTGACTCACGTATGTCAGTTGGGTAGAAGAAGTTGCATTCAAAATGTAGTTAATGAAGGTAGGTAGATCTTTAAGAGCCATATCATCGAATGCAAAGTTCCAGAACTGTGGATCCTTGTCGGGATTTAGGGTTTCATGCTTTCTGCCGTATCTGTTTCCTCGAACGTTTGGAATCCACACGTCGTGGCAGGCATCGTTATAAATGTAGCAGTGAGCCTTCCCGGGTCCGGGTATAATGCAGTCGTCGCTGCTTAAGTACAAACCGTGCATGAAGCAGAGCGGGTACTTTGGGGCATTAGTGGTGCGGGTCAGGCCGTAGATTTTGCCACATTCGAGGGTACAAAAGTCTCCGCCTCATATAATTTTAAATATAGTACTCTTAGAAATTTCTCAATCTTATCATCGTGTTTCCTAAGAAATAGCAAACCAAGGCAGATATAGATATTTGGATAAGTTTGTAGATTTGGAAAACTATTTGACATTTCCCTCCCAAAAGTGACGGATTTTTTATAAAAACCGCGAATCCGCATTGGTAGGTGTCCAGCTTAAACATCGATAAAATTATCATTTTTAAACTTATTGATGAGCTGTTTGATTTGACGTTATAAAATAATAATAAGGTTGCCATTCCTTTAATATTTTTGCGTATTTCCTTAGAAAAAAGAGAAATTTTCGGCAATAAGATTTTTTTTTTGAAAAACCATTTCTTTGCGCTACTTATATTGCGCAACCATTTTCACCCATATTATGGTTTTAAAACATTTATTAAGATTTTGTTTGAGTGCTGGCATCACCAAAGAATCGTATTCTATGGTCAATGCAGCGTTGACGACCATATTTTTTGACATTTCGGTGTCAACTCCGATCAAAGTGAAAAGTGTCGCCTACTTTGCAGAGTGCATTTTTTGAGATTTCAAGGTAAGTTTTTGATTAAAACTTATAATTGTTTTTGCGCATGGTGTAATTAGATGTGTGTGATCTGTATATGTTAAATTAGCCTTGTAAAATAATATATTTTAAGAGTTATAATCGATTTCATTTGCGCCTCGGTTCCGCAAAACTGCCTTTATGCCACTTTGCGATACCGGTTGCGTAGAAATTGCGCCACTTATTTTACGCTATTGAATAATAGTGCATGCACACAAGGTTTTCAAGTGTTTTTATTATTTTGAAATTACTTTTAGCTGTAATTCCGCTAAAAAACATGACTAGCATTACTATTAATTGATTTGTTAGCTTTTATTAATATTCTATAAGTACAGGGTGTTCGGCAGAACGTTAAACATACGAAAATAGGGATAGGTGCGGTGGTCTGCTACCTAACCAGCCCCAAAGATTTTTAGGTCCAAAGTTTTTTTTATTTTGTACCTATTTTATAAGTTTTGGAATTTCGACACATTCATACTAACTTTTAAACCCATCTAACTTTTTTCTTTATTGACAGATCTATTTTTTTATTTATTTTTGGCATCTAAATGGTTGGCAAGTCCTTTTAATAGTGATACTTCAAGCAGGTTGTTGCTAGAGTCAAAATAATGGACTCTCAAACATTGAAAAGAGTTGAAATAAATTTAAAGTTATACATATTTATACATATAATTAATAATGAATAATACCAAATACCTCCATCTTACAAATTAAATGTATTTTTTTTTGTAAATTGAACAAATCATACATAGGTACTTACTAGTTTTTGTCATCCTGTTTAACTTTTGGCGGGTCGTTACGTTCCCTAAAATATGGTTGAGCGAAGCGATGGCTGGTTCATGCGTCATGCTCGTGAACGGGTGCTGCCAGTGGGAATGGGTCTGCTCTTATCTACTTGCCTTAAAATGTGTTTTCTTTTGTTTTTATTCATTTTATTAAGAATTACATTTGAAACATGTATGGCGCAACTTGCAATTTTTTTAACAATCCAAACTTCAGGGGTAGGTCATGTTACGTATTTAGAATAAATTTCAAAAAAAATAATTAAAAAAATATTTTTCTTTTTTTTATGTTTCCCTACTGTATTTTTATCTTACTGTCGATGTTTTGAATATTAAAATAAAACTTTTCTAACACTTTAGAAAATTAAAACAATAAAAACAAAGATAATAATTTATTATTAAATTCCAATTCTTCATGGGTTCAATTTAAAATTGCACAACACTAGCGAGCAATCAGCTGTTAAGGGTTATTGACCTTTGACCGCTCCTTTCGGAATAGTTACCACCCCTTTCTCTCCTAACTGTGCTCCTGGTTATTGAACACATTATTGAAATGGGTTCCGGACATTTTCCGAAATTTTATTTTAAAATGTTAAGAGAGAAATCTTGTTTTTACTTATTATTCAAAACAATAATAATAAAAAAGCAGGACATTAGTTTTTAATCAACCATGCACGAAAGTCGGTTTAATTTTTTTAAACTACCTACATTACTTCTTAATTTTTAGTGTAGATGTACCATAGTAATAGCCCATATCTCAAAAACTACCTACTCAACCGATTTCAATAAAACTTAAAACTGTTGCCTAAGTTGGAATTGGAATACCCCTGATAAAAAAAACAACTCGATATGACTAAGTTTTTGATAAATTTGTGGACAAACATACAAACCAACACACACACACTTACGAACTTTTTTGCATTCACAATGCAATTTATTATTGTTGAAAAATGGAAAATGAAGTATTTTGAAAAAATCGACCCGTCTCACAACCAGCTCCGATGGGACTCGAACCCACGACCTTTCGCTATCCGGGCGACTGCTCTGACGAGAGCTTGTCTGTAAAGTCAGTTTACGGACGAGAATTTTACGTGATAACAATATGCCGCTGTTTCTCTTCTACTCGATCGCTTAGGCTTTCGTAAACGGAACGTGATGATACTTTTTCGGGAGTGCAGTACTCAATCCCGTCCCGTCAAAATGGCTGAACGGATTTGGCTGAAATCAGTTGGACACACACAAATTTTACACACAATACTTTGTAGCCTGGAGAGGAACATAGGCTACTTTTAATCCCGGAAAAATATCACATTCCTGCGGGATAATGTCGTGAAGTCCGCGCGGGCGAAGCCGCGGGCGGAAAGCTTGTCAATTTATAAGACGTTATCACGTCAAAAACATATTATTTTGATGTCAGAACAAAATTGGACAGCTCTTCAAAAATAAAATCAATCGACATCAAATCGTAAACACTTTACATGTCTACCAGAAATAACTTTTGACCTTAAATACTCTAATTTCGAATTCGAATTTACGAATAAGAAAAAATATCTAAGTTGAACCGGTAAAATAACCCAAATTAAAAGTAACAAAGTTCATGATTACCAGGAGCTCATAAGTGGTTGTGGCTTGTGCGTAATAAAACGGAACCCTAATTTTCTCTAACCAATAGACCTGCTGACAGTCTCAACGCGACGCTACCGCGCGCGAGTGAAAGAAACGGCAAATAAATAATAACAATACTAATTCCTACTTGCGGCGTCGTCGTCGCCGCGATTTTAGCGCGAGTGAGAGAGAGGGCAAATATTTAATAACAATTTAACAAAATCCTTGCGCCAACGGGAACACGACGAGCCTAGTGTGGGTATAAATGGGTGTTGGCCGCCCGGCCGGCACTGGGCCATTGGCGCAAGCATTTCGCTAACTGTCATTAGACGGTCCGCCCTATTAGGGTAATCGTAGTATAAGTCAGTATTTATTTTTTATGTACAATTACCAAATGGAAAGTAAAAATTTGGTTGTGTGTTTAAAAACTTCAATTATTCGAGGAACAGAAACAAAACCATGTCTAGTTTCGAAAACTTACATTATTATCTTATCATAATTTACAGTTTTTACTCTGTTTCATTTACACGTAGGTACAGTTAATAACCTTATGCTCGCATCTTAAAATCAAACAATTGAATTCTATTTTTATTTTCGCACAGACGTTATTATTAACATCATTTTTATGCTCAGCCCCGCACGTTTACTAAAGCGCCCCACAGATGGATCAGTTCGCCTGTCGGCAGCGGCCTGTCAGTACCCCTAATATCAGTTGATTTATACCGTCAACGTTTACGAAAACTCGGATGAACTGCGCATGTCGGTAAAGCAGTCAAAGGACATGAAAGAGATAGAGCGATAGTTTTCGATTACGTTTTGCAAACTGTATTAGTTTGCAAAACTCATACTAGGGTTACTGACAGGCTGTTGCCGACAGGCCGACTGATCATCTGTGGGCTCCTCAACTCTTGTATTGATACGATGATAAGGAACCACAGAATTAGATACGAAACTCCGGGTCGTTGAGAGGCCGTGGGCCGGTAGTTGGATCTATCACCCTAGTACCAGGAGCAAATGTGACTGGAAAAAAATGTGCATGATGCGCATTCACACGCACACAAGGAAGTCACTCACAAGTCTCACAACACGTCCATAACCGTCAGTCGTTCACGGGAAGCACCGAAAAAGGTCGCACTTTCGGTACCTACTTGTTTAGCTTAAACGGTGAAAATTATTTACGATTAAAAGCAAGTTACTATGAATGATATTCTCAGTGTTCTGCCTGCCCGTGTTGAGTTACGTTTGTGATGGAAAACCAACTGATATTCCAGCACGATGATGGTGCAGTGCACCGGCAGCACCAGCCCATTTCGAATGTGATGTTGTACCTACTTACTTACGTTAGTAGTTAAACGACAACTTCTCTCAGTGGATTCTTATTGTGGAAATAAAAAAAAACATTGTGTTGTGTATTCAAAATAGTGTGTGTGCAACAGAACTACAAAACGACATGAAAGTTTGCGTAGTCATATGTGGTCATATTGTGAATGTGAGTGAGTTGAGTACCTACCTAGTAAGTAGTAAGTAACCTACATACTTACCTACAATTTTTACATCGACTAAACTGTTTTGTCGAGTTGTGTGTGTGGTTCTCGTGATTTCCACACAACCAAACCGTTTAATTAAGCTTTTTTACTTTTTTGTCGAGCAACTATCGAGTTGTGTGATATGCGCGCTTCAATGTACCTATTCCTATAAATAAAAAAACATAATATGATACACAACAAAATAGTTGTTCAACTTAAAGTTGTATGTATGCGCTAGCTCTAGTCTTGAAATTGTGTTTTTACGTAAAAAAAAGAAAAAGAAACGACACTCCGACCGAAATTTTGCTAGGTAGGTAGGTAGGTACTTAGTTCATAGTCAAAATTGAATTAGGGTAGACAGTAAAAAACTTTTTGCTATTTGCAATTTTATACATCTTTCAAGGAAATAACTAAGTAAAATCCGATTTGTGATCGATCATCACATCATCAGTGATGTGAGTAAAATGACTTCAAATGATTAGGATTTATCAGAAAAAAACGAACCATCCTCCGCCGGGAATCTAACCCGGAACCTTTTACTTTCCGGGCGAATGCTCTGACCGCTGAGCTACGGATTCGTTAGCTACTCAGCCGGCCATTTATTAAGTTCAACTTGCTGTCGTGAAACTCGTGATATTGTCGGCGCGGCGTCGCGCGCCGCCACCCGGCCATCGCTCGTCGGCAGTCTGCCGAGTACCAGGCTAACAGAAGGCCGGTAGAGATGGTATGCTATCAGCTGAATAGGGCATTTACCTCGATAGTGCGGACCAACAACAAATGTCGATAAAGAAATAATACTTGGAATAAAGAGTACTTACAAATTTCAATGTCTTAAAATTTTGCCCAACATAGATGTTCCCTACCTACACTTCACGCTCCTTTCGTAAGTATACCCCCTTTCGATAACACGTTGTACTCATAGGTACATAATGTCATACTTACTACAGTAAAAAAAATAAAAATTTTTTTTTGGTAAATTTATTCTACACACTTAACTTGACCTACCCCTGAAGTTTGGATTGTAAAAAAAATTGCACGGTATATAGTAGAATTGTCTTTTGTTTTAAACTAATATTAAAGCTTTAAGTAGAGTTCCTAAGTAACTGAAACTTGTTCACCGCTATGATCATTAGTTCGCCTATACTTAACTGTATTTATCATAACCCATTGTGTAATTGTGATGGAAACTGACCTTAGTCATACCATGTTAAGGTCATTTTTCAATTTGACGACTCTGTATGAAATAAGACAGGGAGAAAAAAACAACCCTTGGAGTTTCTTGCCGGTTCTTCTCCAAGGCCTCCCGCTGTAGGGTTTGCGAACCGATGGCGTAGCTTCTATGACGTTCACAAGTATTGTAAATAACAATCTAAATTGAATAAAGAGATTTGAATCTTGAATCTTGAATCTTTTCATTGTGCGCAATATATAAAAAAGAATTACTCATAGGTACATTATTGTTAATTATTAATTAAACATACTTACATACCAACATCGTGTTTCTTTTTCTAGTTTGATGCAATACCTCTTGTTAGTACATGTTTGTTAAATAAAATCACATTAATGTACGTGCTCCTTAATAATTTTGCGCTACCATTTCGCGCCACTTTGTGCGACCGACTCGTAGAAAATTTTGCGTCACCATTGCGCTATTTGTGGCAAAATCTACGGCCTGACCCGTGCAGCTGCGCTTCGGGGGCAGGCGAAACATGTCTAGTATGTAGCCGTCGCTTGTGGTCACAGTGTGCGTCTCTACCTCCTCGTAGCCATCGTAAATCGCTAAGCTTGGAAAGTCTTTATTAGCACGCGGCGATTCCCCAAAAAGGGCTGTATAATCGACCGGGTCATTTTCGTCTGCTAGTGTACACTCTGAACATAATGAAATAAGCACCAAAACAGGAATTAGCTTTAAAAACATCTTGTAGTACCCACGAGTACTCTCTCCTATCGGTCTTAGTTCTCCGATCCGGTCTGGTCTGGTCTCGGTCTAGTCCGATCGTCGAATGATGATGAAGTTTTTGATGATTACAAAGACAGTCGGAAATTAACATTGTTAAAATTTAATGCTGGTAATAAATTCACAAATGTTCATTCCAAGAATACTTAAATTAGTATGCACTAGTGGACAAAATAAACGAGTCACTACGGAATAAGTAGGTACTTAAACCATTTTTATTTTGTCGAGTCCCCTATTTTGTTATATAAGAAGTTATTTATTTATATAGCGGCGCACTTGCAAACGACAATATCACGGAGTGAGGGACTCGACTAGACAATAAAGAAGATAAAAAGATTGTCTTGTCTATCAACAAATTTAGCTGAGTGAAAATTCGAAACGTTTAGAATGAAATGAGTATGAAGGCTGATTTACATTGATCCAGTGTCGGCACTGGATTGGCACTGGATCAATGTAAACATGTTTCAATCCAGGGCCCCAAGTCTGCTAATTTACAAATGGTTCAATTGAATCTTAATTGGATCTCAATAGCGGTTTTTGACATTTTTGGTATTCTGCTACTAACTTAAGACCAATGGTATACGACTGAACTGCCATTGAACTGCCATCGGAATATTTGCTAGTCTGCTCTTCAATCGTATTACAATCGTATTCTACTCTCATTTGACATTTGTTTGATGTATGGGGTATGTATCATAATAACTACGGTCATTACGACTATGGTCGAAATAACTACGATCGATTCACATATTTTCGTAATGACTATTGAACGACTCAACTACTGTTAATTTCACCTACGGTTGATTGAACTACAGTTGATTCAACTAACGGACGATTGGCCTAATGTTCATTTCATCTACTGGTTGTTTCGACTACGAACGACTCGCCTACAACAAGCTTATGAATTGGAAAGTTTATTAAATGGATTTGGGCGCGTTGGATTGTTTTTTTGGTTAGGGTGTCGCAAACATAAAATTTTTAACTGTTTTAGTATGAACTTGCAAAATTTTCAAGTATGAATTTTATAAAAATGCAAATATCTCGAAAACGGTGCGTCATAGCACTCATAGCTGAAACCTAACAAAATTTTCGATCCCCTACGGTACTCCGGAGGCATCCGATAGACATATATTTATTTTTTTTTTTTTTGCTTAAAAAAATTTTTGTTATTTCAAAATTTTTATATCTTTTGGGAAAAACAAAAGGGGGGACAGGGGGCGAAGCCCCCCGCCAAGGGGGCTCGGGGGTCGAAGCCCCCTGCCACCCAACAAAATGTAACAGACGTTTTAGGTTAGGTTAGGTTAGAACCGTGACCAAAACGCCGCGCAAGCCGAGCGAGCGAAGCGAGCGTGCCGCCTACTTCAGTTTAATAGGAAATGGGAATATGTATAATAGTCGTTTCTGGCGCTTCGCCGCCCGCTGCCGCGGCACGCTCGCTTCGCTCGCTCGGCTCGCGCGGTATGTTCATGTAAACCTAACATGCTCGTCGCTTCGCTCCTCGCACCTAACAGCAATACAGTCACGACCAATAATATGTATACAACATAGGACTATATCATATTACAATATTGAATGACTTCTGTGACACTGATCGTTTTCTTTTGGAACGCTACAGTGTGACAAAGTTCTATGTTGTATTGTATACATAATATTATTGCTCGTGTCTGTACATGAGTCACTATTTTTAAACTTAATAAACCGTGTAGGTGAGTTGACCGTAGGTGAAATGACTAGTAGTTCAATCAACCGTAGGTGAAATAATCGTAGGTGAGTTGTTCGTAGGTGAGATGACCAGTAGGTGATTTCGTACATAAGTTATTTTAAAAATAGGTGTAACGACCAATAGTTATTTTGAACAGTAGGTCTTTTGACCGTAGTTATTTCGACCATAGTCGAAACGACCGTAGTTATTATGATACATACCCGAAGGTAACTATCCAACTGAGACTCCATTACGATTCAATTGCGATTCTATTGAGCTGACGTACAAGTTTTTACAGAATACGCAATTTGTTTTAATCGTAATGGAATCGTAATTGAGTCTCAATTGAATATCAATAGAATCTTATTTAAATTAAAATTAGCAGACTTGGGGCCCTGTACAGCGTCCAGTAAAACATGTTTACATTGATCCAGTGCCGATCCAGCGCGGCAATCCAGTGACGCTGGATCGATCTACTGGATCAATGTAAATCAGCCTTGATATTTTGTATTAAAATAACGCAGTGGCTTGATTTTTTTGTGCACAAGTCTATTGTTAAGATATTAGTGTTTAATTGGTATTACATTATCTACAACCCACCAAACTGCTTAAATATTTGTTGTGAATTACACGGCCACGGCAGCTTATATGTGAATTGACGTCATAGGTGTGCTAAAATCTTCCATACTTACTTATAAATAAAATAAAAAATTATGTTGCTAAGCGCAAAACTCAAGAACGGCTGGACCAATTCGGCAAATTTTTATTTCACATGTTCCTTAGGTAAGTCCCACGCAAGGTTTTTATGGAGAGAAAAAACACAAAAGTTGCGTGGAAAATAGTAAAAACCAGACTTTTCTATTCCTATACAAACGCTTTCAAACATTTGACGTAAGTCGTTATCGACTTGATTTATGGTATTGGGATAGTTTGGGAGCTGGAGAGTGATAAAAGCTACTGTTTATCCCGGAAAAATATTAGGTTCCCACGGGATAACATCGTGTTGTCCACCCGGGAAAAGCCGCGGGCGAAAGGCAAGTAAGTATATAATAATTATATTGGTAATAATTTTAATAACATATGACGTCAATCGTGGCCGTGTAATTCATAACAAATATTTAAGCAGTCTGTTGGGTTGTACCTCCCAGACTTTACCTATTTGCACTGTATTGCAGTCAAAACAAGTTGTATTAGGTCTGCCTCAGGGAAGCATACTTGGCCCCCTTCTTTTTTTAGTATACGTAAATCAGTTACCAAATGTCACAGAAAACTTGTGTGTTATGTTTGCTGATGACGCAACCATTTTCATCCCAAATTCATCCAATAGTATAAATGATTTTGAAAATAGTATTAATGAGACATTAAAAAAGACTATACAGTGGCTAAATTCAATTAACCTTAATGTAAATTTATCCAAAACAAAAATTATTAAATTTAGGAACTATAAATCAAATCCATACAAATTAGACATTGAAGAAGATAGCATAAAAATTGATGAAGTTGACGAAATAAACTTTCTTGGGGTAAATATTGACGCCCACTTAAATTGGAAGTCTCAAATATCTAAAGTTAATAAAAAGATATCTAGTTGCTGCTATGCCCTTTCAATACTTTCCGAAACAACTTCCATAGATGTGGCTAGGGCTGCATATTTTGGCCAAGTTTATCCGCTCCTAACGTATGGTATCATATTCTGGGGAAACTCTGTAGATGTACAGTCAACTTTTATTTTACAAAAGAAATGTTTACGTATTATTTATAATTTATATTCCATAGAAACAGTAAGAAATATTTTTAAGGAAAAGGGTTATCTAACTTTATGTTGTATATATATATTAGAAATTTCAATATTTATCAAACAAAATACAAATGAATACTTCAAAACTAAAGTGTCTTGTCGTCCAAATCTCCGAGATAAATATAAATATGATATATGTGTGCCCAGGACTAACAACCAAATGTGCTACAAAAGTGCTTTTAACTCCGGCATCAAAATATTTAATCATCTGCCTACAGACATTAAATCCTTAAACTTACCTATGTTTAAATTTAAATTAAAGGCTTGGTTACTACAAAACCCCTTTTACAATCTGGCTGAATATTATGATAAAAATAATACTGTACCTAGATAGTTATATTAATTAATGTTTTGTATTCTTTAAATTTTAATTAGGTATAAGTCTCTTTGTTTTAATCTTGCATGTCCGTTATGGATATACTGTTGTGACTTTGTTTTATGCAATATCATCAGCAATATCTATGTACACAGTATTGGCAATAAACGATATTCTATTCTATTCTATTCTACTGTTTTTAGAGTTTCCGTACCAAAATGGTAAAAAGAAACCCATAAGGTGAGACTCACTGTCTGCCACAACTGGACATCTCGAGAACTACTAATGTTATTAACTTGAAATTTGGAATAGTTTTAGATGACGTTTGCTCAACTATTTTGCAAATAAGAAAGAAATAAAAATACTTATATATTTTTTTTTGCAACAGAGACTGAAAGGGGCTCTTAAAAAATCGAAGTGGAGCTACTATGGCATATGGGATATCATAATGAAAGAGCGCTGCTTGCACATTCTTAAAAAAAATATTATTATTTTTTCTTATAAGCCGCATAGTTTTTTACTTTTGATGAAAAATTTTAAAAAAAATTACCGTTCCTCCCCCTTATCTCCGAAGTTTGCATAGAGAAAAATCTGAAATTATTTTATCTGATAGAAGTTTATAAGTAAAGATTACAGGAAAAAAAAAAACAATGTAATCGTAAACTTTTTCAGAAATCATCAACAAAAATTATATTAGTTCCACTATCGGTCAAAAGCTGGCGTTGACCTAAAACTGCAATATTCTACACCGCAAACAATCTGACGAATTTGAGGGCTGTCGCCATAGTAAAAAGTTGTCACTATATTAATAACTAGCGGCCGCCCGCGGTTTCACCCGCGTGGTTCCCGTTCCTGTGGGAATATCGGGATAAAAAGTACATATAAACCTTCCTCTTGAATCACTCTATCTATTAAAAAAAACGCATCAAAATCCGTTGCGTAGTTTCAAAGATTTAAGCATACAAAGGGACATAGGGACAGAGAAAGCGACTTTGTTTTATACTATGTAGTGATAGTGATGATATCCAGCATGCCGCAATGTTGTGCAGTTTTTCCTTTTTTTTCTTAGCTCCGCTTTTAAAGGACTGACGCTCATTGACCCGTAATTCATATTTGTCTTTTTGAATCTCGTATTGCAAAATACTCACATTTTATTTATTTTAGAAATAAACGCGCGTAGCTCACACACAAAGTATGACATTTGGCGTTTCAAAGACCTCACGCGACACCAGCGCCTCTAGCGGCGAATTCATACGCGTTTAGCCCTCATTCTTCTTCTTTTTGATATAATCAGCATTATAGTGCAGCAAGCTTTTCTGTTCCGGTGATTATCTTTGGAACTAAAACAGCTTTCATACAACAGTAAATTTTGACAGCTAATTTGGTATTGCAAGTGGCTCCTCTGTCACGGCTGTCACTGGAACAGGAAAGCTTGTGGCACTGTATCTTTAAAATTTTTCATGTCTCATATTCTGAAAGTAGGTACTTAACTCCTAACTTGTTCTCTCCCAGACCAAATCTGCGCTACACAGTCATGTTCAGATATGGTCTGGGAGCAGACCGAATCTGCGCTACACATGTTCAGATATGGTCTGGGAGCAGACCTGAGCAGACCGAATCGGAAGTCGGATAGGAACGTGTGTAGAGTCTCTTTGGACATTTATTTTCCAAAGGTATGCAGGCAAAGGCACAGAAGCCTATACAACCATGTTTTGCTATTATATAAAATAATTAATATCGTAGAATTATTATTTTAATATCTAAAGCATTGTTTTTTTTAAGAATGCGTTTTTAGAAACAGATTAAACCAAATAAGTTATTTGTAACATAAAAAATCAGGCTATTAATTTCATGGAATTGCATAGAGTACGGGTCAAACACCAAACAAGACTGTATGGACCATAAACTTATTTATACTAGAGAGTATAATAAGTTTATGGTATGGACTTAGTTTCCCTTGCCTTCCCAAAAACAGAGAAAATGAACAAAAAAGTTATAGTCTTTCGAAAATTCCGCGGCCATAGGAAAAATATTTTTTAGATTATTTCTGTTTATTTTTACTTTCTTCATATTCAAAATGAAAAGTAGAGTGTTTACTTCGGGCGTATGGACCCATAACAGTCTCGAACTATCGGCGCCCTCACTTCGTTCGACTCGACTGTTATGGGTGCCATACATCCCTTGCTAAACAATCTACTATTCACTATTTTAAAACACGATAACGACTTTTAGAAAAGTATTTGAAATGCGTGCACTCGTGGCGAAGCACAATTTTATTATTTTTATAACTAGCGGCCGCCCGCGTGGACTACACGACGTCATCCCGGTTTATTTTGTAAGCTAAAAAACAGCAGTTAGGTAGGCACTTATTTCGATCTTCAAAATAAATTAAGTACAGCTTATTATGTTGCCGAGGACCAATAGCTATATAAAAAAAGTTTCACCAAGTACTATGCGATTATTATAAGAATAGGATAGGGACGCCGCCATGTTGTGACGTCAATCTGTCAAAGTGCTGTCAAACTAACTTCACTTCACTTCAGTATGGTGTGCAAAAAAGAAATTTAAATCGTGAATCAGGGGGCTGATCATGTCATAGCTTACGATAAATTAATAATTATGTTCGTGCAAACCAAAACATATGAATAATTTGCAGATAAATACAAATCATTAACTTGATTTTTTCGAAAAGTATAGGACTCATGAAAGTATGCTTTTACGAAAATGATCAGGTAATTTGAATCTCAATCAAATTAAAATTTTGTGTCAACTGCTGAACCCATTTTTTCATACTTATTGTTCTGCGGGGTACTTTAATACTATGCTTCAATAACACAGAATAAATTGAATGTTTATTCTATTTACTGGTTTAATATTTAAATTAAACAGGAATTCAAGTTGTGAAAATAATTTAATAATCAACTTTACAATAAAATTGGCAAATTGGGGGTCTAGTGAAAAATTGTATTGGTCTATCATGGTAAAAGGATTGGCCAGCTAGATTATGCACGTTGATTGAAGTTAGATTCGGCAGAATCTAGCTGTTACCAGGGTGTGCCGGGTATTGGTATCACGGGGAGCGATTCAATCAAGCCACTCGGGGAGGCGCCTTTCGTGAATCCGCCAATTGTAAATCAAAACAAATTATGCTTGCGAATTCTATTCCACTTCTTCTATTCCACTCATTTGAGAATCATCGTCCCGCTGGTCTGAACTGCTACTGCAGCTGCTACTGCTACAAAGACATTGAAGACTTTTCCTTCTGACATTGCAAAGTACTGTAGAAATATGCTCTAGTATTTTATCAAAACTTTGAACAAATACTCAAATACCCGTGCTACACATGTGTCCAAACATTTATTCAAATGTTTGTGCTATGTCTGGCGCCGGCATAACGAGTAGGTGGATTTAAAAAATATAAAAAAACTTCGTTTTGAAAGTGGCAATACTCAAACCACGTTCTGCCAAAATAAAAATAAACTATTTTCATTTTGTTTTGCACTTTCTTGCGAACTGTACCTTTTCAGAGTGAAGTTTGTCAACAACCCGTCCTATTCTTATAATAATCGCATAGTACCTACCTAACAGAAGGACACTTCATGCCAACTTTTATGTTTTTAGTTTTAGCAAGTACTTACCTACTTATAGTGTTTTCGCCTTCACCACGTGGAGGTACTACCAGCTTATGTTATTGACGAATTTTTATTTTTCCATGCATCCATGAGTGGTACTTCAATAATTTTTTAAGAAAATCTTTTATTTGAATGCTCAAGATATTATAAGAAGTTTGTAAAAAGTTCCTCAAAGTCGCTATATATTCGTATATCTTATGCTTTTTAGATTATTGTATGTTAGTCGAAAATGGTTCACTAGGTATCCATTTGCATAAAAAAAATAACCATAAAATATTTTGGCATATGGTAATTTAGACTAATGATATTTATGCATAAGTAATTTTTTTTCCATAACAATTTAAGCATAATTGTCTTAATCATAACTAAAATTAGCTCATAAGTATTTAAGCATAAAATTTAAAAGCATAGCTTTATGAAGGCATAAAAGTGCCTATCAAACTATAATGAATCTATCTATATATATATAAAATCCTTTGTCCTGAATCACTGACGGATAAACGCACAGCCTAAGCCGCTGATCGTAGAGACCTGAAATTTGGAGGGTGTGTTCCTTGTATGATGTAGGCATCCGATAAGAAAGGATTTTTCGAAATTCTACCCCTAAGGGGGTGAAAAACGGGGGTAAAGTTACGGGGGGGCGTTTTAACGTCAAAACTGCTGAACCGATTCAGATGAAATTTGGAATGGAGATATTTTGTGACCTCAGGAAGGACTTTTTACCGCGGGAATAAGGATCATTCCCATGGTAAAATAAGTTTTAGCACGAGCATAGCTGTGGAATGGAATTAGTATTAAAAGTGATGGTTTAAGTAAGGCCCTGGAAAAGACATAACACTTTTTACCGCGGGAAATATCTCATTCCCATACGAAAATCATTTTAAGCGCGAGTTAATTTGCGGCTTGAAATTGGTACCTATTTAAGTAAATAATTTAATACCCTGGGAAGGATTATAATAGGCTACTTTTACTTTTTACCACAGGAAAGTAGGTATCATATTCCCACGGGAAAACCAGTAGGTAGGTATTTTTGTAGGTAGGTAGGTAGTTATTTATGTTTGTCCGTCTTTCACGTCAAGACGGAGCAACGGATCAATGTGATTTTTGGTATGGGGGTAGATTGGGAGCTGGAAAGTGACGTAGTTTATCCCGGAAAATATCACATTCCCTGAGGATAATGTCGTGTAGTACACGCGGGCAAAGCCGCGGGTGGAAAGCTAGTATAGTCATAATCATCTTACGAAGAATAAGTAGGTAACTCCTAAAGTAAAATTGTTAATACTCCTAAAGTAATAAAATTTATGTATGTAGATATGTTGTATTATCGCAGGGATAATGTAATTTCAGTAGAGACGTTTCTATAAACAACAAGTAGTACTGTGGTGTGAAAAAAAAAATAACCACGAAATTTAAGGCGATCGCTTCGCTGCGCTTCGTGATCGCCTTAAATTTCTAACCTATCACGTGTCCTACAGGGCTTTATGGCAAACTTGTTTTTAGGGTTCCGTAGCCGAATGGCAAAAAACGGAACCCTTATAGATTCGTCATGTCTGTCTGTCTGTCTGTCTGTCTGTCTGTCTGTCTGTCCGTCCGTCCGTCCGTCCCACAGTGGTCTGAAATTCGAGCTCCATACTCATAGAATTTTTTTGCAAGGAATTCAAAATAAAAAATTTGTAATGTGTTGAACACAACTCCCTCTATTTCTCATTAAAACTTGGAAGGTATGAAACGCTCCACGAGTGAGAAAAAAAATAATCGATATTTTTTTGTATGGGAGAAAACACTTAAAGTCACTTTTCTCGAAACTAAAAGGAACTGAGACCTTGGTATTTATACCAGTTATTAGTCCGTCCATGGCGGTCAAGATGGCATACCATTCATGTGCCGTTCGGTACCGCTTTGCGCGCAGCAGACTTCTGAAATTTTGAACTTTTCGTATCTGATTTTTGAAATTTTTGACAGAATAAAACGAAGATACGCGTAATTAATAATGTAAAATTAAGAGTATTATTGGTTAATTATTTATAAATAACGAAGTAGGTGCTTAAAAAAAAGTTAAAGTGAAAATTTTCAATGAATAGTAATAATTATAATTTGAACCCCTCAATATTATTAATAACGTAAGTATAGTAAGACCATTAGCTGGTGCACTGTCTCTACTAATACACTACAACCAACTAAACGTAACGCTTGAAAATGAATGCTACTTAAGGTGTATCGATGAGCTCAGTGGCGCCGCCAATGGAAATAAATCAATTGCATTTTATTAAAGGCTTGGATTAAAAGTTTCGGTTATTTCGCGCAAATAGAAGAGCAAAATGCAATTTTTAATTGTTTTTTCAGTGCCTCAAATATGAGCACCAAGTTATGGATCTCGATATTGCCAAATGTGGCCACTTTTGGCCATATTGAGATTCACGACTTATTGCGTAAGTTTGAGTTCTCAAAAGTATATTTATAAAATGCATTCCACTCTTTCACCTTCGCGAAATAACCGAAACTTTTAATCCAAGCCTTTAATAAAATGCAATTGATTTATTTCCATTGGCGGCGCCACTGAGCTCATCGATACACCTTAAATGATCATTACTTAAAAGAATATGGATGTATAATGTTGAGATGTTTTAAATAATCTTGGTCTTAGAATACGCGCTCATTTGTTAATAAATAAATAACTTCTTACTACCACACCAATTATCTAGCTTATCAGCAGTTTTCATTAAGAAACAGTGTTACGGAAACTAGATAATGGATAAATATATACTTTATACTTTTTTTGTAAATATACATACTTAATATACATAGAAAACACCCAAACTCAGACAAATAGACATGTTCAAGCACACAAATATTTATCTTGTTCGGGAATCGAACCCGAGACCTCTGGCGTTGAAGGCAGGCATCCTACCCCTGCGCCAAATCGTTCGTCAATCAAAACTTCAAGCAATCTTAGATAAAACTGTGTCAAGACTTGGAAAATTTTTACGTTTAGAAGATTCATCGGGTGGTATAGACATTTCACACTTTTGTGCAAATGGGGCATTGATGGGTCTTCTGGGCAAAGTTTTTACAAACAAAATATGGCAGGAGAAGATGACTCAAGTATTTTAGTGTGTTTATTTATGCCTTTGCGCTTAGATTGTAGAGATGAAACGTTCTAGGAGAATCCAAAACCTACATCAACGATGTTCTGCAGACCCATTTATTTCAAATGAAAATAAATTAAATATTCAAGAAGAAAAAGCTGTGATTAAAGCAGAGATTGGAGCCATCTATTATGGGAATTTATGCTGTCTAAGCATAAAACTGAGCCCGCGTTGTGGGTCATGGCTCATTCTCCTTATCCATCCATAAGGAAGGCCAGTGCCCCAGCAGTGGGGACATTAAATGGCTGATGATGATGATGATGAAGCATAAAATGCCTAGACAGACCATGATAGATGGCAAAATCATATCACAGTTGTCACACACATCCACTCAAACATGTGACATCTGTAAAGTGACACCTTTTGAGATGAATAAACTAGTGACTTTATCACAGTAAGTTTAGGATCATTAACCTTTCTGGTAACTCACCGAAGTATTGTAGTGTAGTGTGCGACCTTACATAATAATAATATTTTTTTCAGAAAACCTATTTCAACAGAAGTATCTAGTATGGTTTGTTTACGCTTCATGCTTGGATCAGGTGTATCCATACTACTCCATATTTCATACAGACTCAACTTCAAAATATGGCAAGCTAGAGGACACAAACAGCAAAGAAGCATTGAAGAGTAGAAAACAAGCCATACCTACAACAGAAGTTCCGTGATGAAATAGGTCTTTTAGTAGATATTGTGAAACAAGGTGAATCCAAATACCGAAATATTTGAAATGTTTCAATATTTTACCTGAAATGTAACGTACGTATAGGTAGGCTAGGTATTTCCTTTACCAAATTTTGTTTTTTTTTAATTTTGTTATAGGATCCAGAACCACAAATGATGGCAATTCAGCAAGAATTTTTAGTGAACCTGTGAAAACGGCTGCCATCACTGGATTAGATTCTTGTTTGATCTATAGATTTGGAACAGTGTTGGTGTGATAACGTCTGGGGAGCCTATAAATGTTTAAGCATTTTAAAATTGTACGCACCTTAGGTACTGCAGAAATCTATGTGAAACTATATATTTGGTATCACATGCCTGAAAATGTTCACAAACTTTTACTGCACGGTGCTGAAATTTTCAGGCACTTCAACATCATATCAATAGGCAAGTTATCAGAAGAGGCATCAGAAGCTAGAAACAAGGACTTTACGAAAATCCGGGAACATCATACACGCAAATTTTGTCGTAAAGCGACAAATGAAGACATCTTCAATGGTAGCTTTGTATCATCCGATTTCTAGCTATACGGTCCAGTATAAGACCCGTGCTGAGGAAATCTACGAAAACATCTGTCTCCGATAATATAATCTCTGCTCATTGGTGACGATGACACGGGTGTAGACAAGGAGAACATCGAATTTGTCGACATTAGCCCGTCAATGATGCACTCGGACTTGAAGACTCTCATCTAGGCGAAGATACTTTTTGCTAGTTTGTATCAATGTGTCAATATTAGTCGTTGTAAATAGTAGTCATTTATTAGTATTAGTAATTTTTGTTACAGGTAAGTAGGAAATGTAAGTATTGGTATTTCTCGTAAAATATGGAATGTATTAATTAAATACCTTCATTGGTTTTTATAGTCAATCATTATTTACTAGTTTGTTGTTATTTCATACGTATAACAAAAAATTTTTAAGTTATGTAATGTTATTATAGGTTTTTCTTGTAAAATAAGCAATGTATTAATTTGAGTACCTTCTGCGGTTTTTGTATGAAGTCAATCAATCATATTTTATTGTTATTTCGTATGCAACTATAGTCTTTTATACGTTTTTTATGTATTAGAAAAAAAGTTTTTGATTTATGAGTACCTACCAATTTTTTGTTGATCAAATTACTTATTTAAATATATCATTTTCTGCATTGTATTAAGTTGTATTATTTCTATTTGGCGCAGGTCTAGGATGCCTGCCTTCTACGCCAGAGGTCTCGGGTTGGATTCCCGAACAAGACAAATATTTGTGTGCTTGAACATGTCTATTTGTCTTGATCTGGGTGTTTTCGATGTATATTAAGTATGTATATTTACAAGAAAGTATAAAGTACTAGCTTTCCGCCCGCGGCTTCGCCCGCGTGAACTACATGACGTTATCCCGCGGGAATGTGATTTTTTCCGGGATAAAAAGTAGCCTATGTTCCTCTCCAGGCTACAAAGTATCTGTGTTCCAAATTTCAGCCAAATCCGTTCAGCCGTTATGGCGTGATTGAGTAACAAACATCCAAACATCCAAACATCCAAACATCTAAACTTTCGCATTTATAATATTAGTAGGATATATTTATCCATTATCTAGTTTCCGTAACACTGTTTCTTAATAAAAACTGCTGATAAGCTAGATAATTGGTGTGGTAGTAAGAAGTTTATTTATTTATTAATAAATGAGCGCGTATTCTAAGACCAAGATTATTTAAAACATCTCAACATTAAACATCCATATTCTTTTAAGTAATGATCATTTAAGTAGCCTTCCATTTCAAGCGTTACGTTTAGTTGGTTGTAGTGTATTAGTACAGACAGTGCACCAGCTAATGGTCTTACTATACTTACGTCATTAATAAGATTGAAATTATAATTAGTACTATTCATTGAAAATTTTCACTATAACTTTTTTTAAGCACCTACTTCGTTATTTATAAATATTTAACCAATAATACTGTTAATTTTACATTATTAATTACACGTATCTTCGTTTTATTCTGTCAAAAATGTCAAAAATCAGATACGATGAGTTCAAAATTTCAGAAGTCTGCTGCGTGCAAAGCGGTACCGAACGGCACATGTATGGTATGCCATCTTGACCGCCATGGACGGGATAATAACTGGTATAAATACCAAGGTCTCAGTTCCATTTAGTTTCGAGAAAAGGGACTTTAAGTGTTTTCTCCCATACAATAAAATATCGATTATTTTTTTTCTCACTCGTGGAGCGTTTCATACCTTCCAAGTTTTAATGAGAAATAGAGGGAGTTGTGTTCAACACATTACAATTTTTTAATTTTGAATTTCTTGCAAAAAAATTCTATGAGTATGGAGCTCGAATTTCAGACCACTGTGCGTCCGTCCGTATGTCACAGCCACTTTATACCAAAACTATAAAAACTACACAGTTGATACTTAGAAGGTAGATGTATTCCGTGAACTTTACGACTATTGCTTTATGTTTGATTAAAAATATTTTTATATATTTATATTTGTGTGGGGTGTCTATAGATAGGTCTTTGAAAATAACATATAGGTTCTCAAATCATTTTTTCTCAAACTCAATAATTCGAAAGATAAAGCCTTCCAAAGTGGAAAAATGTGTGTCCCCCCCCCCCTCTAACTTTTAAAATAAAAGAGTGAAAAATCTAGAAAAAATATATGCTGTAGATCTTAATAAAAACTTTCAACGAAAATTGGTTTGGACGATATATAGCAAGTACTTTTTAGATATAACACATTTTCAAAAACCGCAAATGTAACTTTGTCATTCATACAAACACTATGAAAAACAAAGTTATATTTTGCTGACGAAAAATTATAGTGGAATTTTGGCAAGGCATAGGCAATCGGTACGTTAAGTGTGTACGGAACCCTTCATGGGCGAGTCCAACTCGCACTTGGCCGATTTTTGTTTCCTTGTTTCGTTTGCCGACACTCAGTTAGGTAGAAATATAGTATGTATATGTCATGATTTTAGAAGGTTTTTCTTATTTTTTAATAGCAACACTGGTAATGCCGTCTCTTGCCGCCATTTTGTTAAATTTAATAGGCTAATCTGTGGTAAAATTGGTGGGGGGTAGCTAGACTTGAGCCCGATTAACGAGCAAAGAGAGGTCATTCTTCAAACTAGCCTCGAGGGGATAAGTTCACTAAGACGTCGACTGTATCTATATTGTTATACCTGTACCATGCCTGTACCTGTAAGTTGGATCAATAATTATATGAGTGTTATCTGGAGTCTGCGTTTTCTTCATATTTCAGAAGCGGTAAAGTACCCACGTAAGTTTATTTCTAAACCTGATAATAAGAATAATTTGCTTATTCTGTGCTATAGTAATGCCAAACCAGTTATTTTATTCTCTTCACGCAGAGAAAGGATAAATATTCCAGATTCCATGTTAATGCGTATTTTTTTTTATCTAAATGACATTTTAAATACCTTTGCGGTGGATTGTGTTTTGTACATGGTCGGGGCTACTCTCCGACGGAACGGACATAAACTAAATCGCATTTGTGTTTTAATTGATTGTGTTCGTATACGGTCGGGGCTACCCTCCGACTATACTAACATAATTTAAAAAGTCTATATGCGTAGCTTAGTACTAAGATTTTACTAATTCGTGTTCGGGGCTACTCTCCGATCGTGTTAGTTAAATCTAAAGCGTTAAAATTGCAATATTTGTGTGGCGGATTGTGTTCCGTACATGGTCGGGGCTACTCTCCGACGGAACGGACATAAACTAGATCACACTTTTATTTGAATTGATTAATTGTGTTCGTGTACGGTCGGGGCTACCCTCCGATTATACTTACATAATTTTAAACGCGGGTATGTAGTAGATATTTTCGTATGGCACGATCATAGCGTACCATGAATCTGGCATAATATCTTGATTGTTTTTGTTTAATTTACATGATGTATTAAATGTGGATTGTACAGAATTAATGGAGATGATTGGCATTATTATATTATTAGAGTACTTGCTGTTTATGTTGTTTATAATCTTACACATGGAGCTAGGACTGGCAGTTTTGGCTGTGTACCTACATGTAATGTTTTAAGTAATTAGTGCTAGCACTAATTGGAGCTAGTTTTGATAGCCTTTACTGTTGCACAGAGTGAAATCACTTATGGCTACTAAATCTTGCATACAATCCATGTTTTAACGTGGTATCTAATACCAACAGTGAATAAAAGAAAACTATAAGTTATGAAGCTAGTAAGAAGTAGTAAAGAGTAAGAATAATTTATGATTGGTTGCTCACATTTCATTTATCTTAATATTATTAAAATTAATTATTACTAATTTTCCTTTGTTTTTAATGTATTGAGCGAACGTGTTGTTCTCTGGGTTGAGTGAGTCATGTATGCTTACTGGTTACCTACGTTACCTGGTAAGATTGGTTTAATAGGTACGTATTACTTACTTACAATTGAATTCTGGCTTTCTATTTATTGATATATTAATTAATAGGTACAAATTTTGTGGATTCAATTAATATGAACACCGTGAATAGCAATATAAATTGCTTGAACTATGAATATGAGTTTAAAATACGAATATCTTTAATATGGTATCTTTAAATATTTAAATATGAAAGTCTTTATGTGAATTTGGATATCTCTAATGTGAATATTTTTAATTTTTAATGATGAGCGAACAAATATGAGGTGTTCACTGGGTTGAGTGAGCAAGCTATGCATGCTCACTGTGTTACAAGAGATACATGAATTTGTTTGTTGAAATGCATTAAATTGATTTGATATTAGGGGGCGATGTATGTATGTTGCATACACTCGTCGGATATTAGAGGGCGATGTATGTATGTTGCATACACTCGTCGGATATTAGGGGACGATGTATGTTTGTGGCATGCACTCGTCGGAATTAAGGGGGCGGTATATGTTTGTGGCATACACTCGCCGGATTTTAGAGTACGAACGATGTATGTTGGTGGCATACATTCGTCTGAATATGTTTAAATGTTAAGTGAGTACGTTTCTCACAGGCTGGTTAAATGAGTACCTACTTATATTTCATACTGGTTTACTACCCGTATGGCCACTTTTAAGATTATTAGATTTAAATGAAACTACAACAGAACAAAGATAATTTCAAACGTTTTATTCTTGTTTTTACAATACTCATTTTACATTTTTGCACTAGATAAGTAGCTCTTAATAAAAGAAATGGTTTTTGTAAATAATAAAGGATGTAGGTAGCTACTGTAGCTAGTGAACAGTATAAATCATGATTTTCCTGAAGGGCATATTGAGTTGATAACCTAATGATTTTATTATAGAATGACACGGAACGATCTTTTGCCGATGAATAATGTATACATTCCAGGTAAATAGCATCTGAGACGAATACGGCCCGCGCCACCTGGTGCGCCGCTTGGTAGGCCTCCAGGGTGACGTGGCCGACCCAGGGGAGTCTTGAGCGAAGGAGGAATACCCTTTCTTCGTAGCTGAATCTGGTCAAAGAGGATTTGAGATGATGCAGAGCATTTTGTTTATGGGAAAGTATTGAAGTTGTTTTGATTAAAATGTTTCATGTTTATTTATTTGCATATCGAATAAAGCTATTTCAAGAATTTAATTTTCATCTCGCATAACCAACTAAAATTGATTGTAACACCCCCTTAAATAAAGTTTGTAAAGGTCTACCTAAAACAAAACAAAACTATAAAAAACTTATCTTTTCATAGAATCATTTAGATGTTATCAAAATACCCTTAGGGAAGAATGAAAAAGCCTTTTAAAATCTACAGTTGCCTACGTGCTTGACATTGAGTATCTAGTAGGTACCCACAGCTGTAGCAGTATACCTTTACAAGTATTATTGTCAATATACGCTCTAATTATCGCAACATAGTACCTACTTACTTATAAAGATATTTATATACTAAATTATGTTTGCATCATTTCTTTTTTCCTTGCATAATAAGTATCCACATGCTCCACAATTTTGAGTAGGGGTTATTGTCTTATCTATTTAAGATTTTTATAATTACCTTAGTTTCCATTTATACGAAATCCATACCATATCTTGATTCTCATGAGTGGTCAATATCCATGAGCTAGGTTTGTTTTTCTATGCCTAGGTCTATGCCCAGGTGACCTTACGCAGAACTGGATGTATTTCTGATCTTGATAAGATTGGACATGATGACGATTCACTTTTGAATAAGAGCCACACTATTAAAGTCGCGAATTTAGTATTCCAAGATTGCGATTGGGTAATACTTTTATAACTGTGATCTGTGTCACTTAGATTGTTATAGACCTTTTAACTATGGAAACAATATTAGTTTCTGGTATAAGCTTAACAACCTCCATAAGCAGTGTTGTAGATACGGTGTACGTACGCATAGTTTTCGGGGTGCCGCTGTCTCTGAGGTACCTACCGGGTTCGATTCCCTGTCGGGTGAATGTTTAAAGCGGACTTTCAACATTCTGCCCGATTGTATGTGGTAATCCCCCGTCGTTGTTCCCAAATGCCATAACACAAGTGCTTGAGTTACTTAGTTCGGGATGGAAGCAATGTAGGTATGCAAAAGATATCCAAAATTTACTATTTCCTATTACTTATTTTATTTTTTGTAACTTTGTTCAAGTGGACATTTCGTCTATTATTTTTGTTATATGTAGCTTAATTTAAAAGAATTCACTATGCTTGACTTTTTAAATTTGAGTTTAGTGGCAAACTTAAATCTCAAATTTAATTTAAATTCAAACTAAATTGTGGATGAGTGCTAGAGAAGTTTATCAGGACATACTTTTCCGAGTCTTCAACATAATTAGACAATAAAGCATAAGACTGATTAGAAATCATCATTCTTTACATTTTTCCGGGAACGTCGAAGATTCTTTATCTAAGTACCTAGTTTGATAGATACATAGATTAATTCTTTATTTGTACACAATATTACGAACGGAACAATCACACACGAAAGAATAATAATAATACAAAGATAACAAACTGTTAACCAAATGGTGGCCTTATCGTCTTACTGCGGTTTCTTCCGGGCAAACTCAGTTTTGGTTTAGACGGATGGAAATTTTTACAGCCAAAATCACTAGAAGCTATATATTTTGCTATTTGGCGTACTGCGTAGTGTTCTAGATCTCTCTTAATGATTTAGATGCAAATCAAAAGCAGAAATACTTAGTTGCTTAGACAGCACTGCAAGAAGCATTCACTGATATCTATTCTAGTTGTTTTCATTAACATAGTGATGAAATTATGTTTCTAATGCAAAAGCATGTAAACAGTCCATAGTGCATTTAAGTAGATCGTGTTTATTACACTGTCAAGTTGTAACTGATGTTTTCCTAATTAAGCAAAATAAAGTAAAACGATTATTGCTCAATCACACCTCTCAATTTATTAAAATGTTCTATACAGCTTCATGCAAACATTTTAATTCATGTTTTAAACTTGTTCTAACAAATAAAGCCACAAGTAACCACTGCTGTAGCATACCAAGTTAGTTTTGCCGTGTTTTTGTTGTTATTGGCGGTATGATTTATAATTAGTTTTTGAGGATTTTAATACTACCGTCCTAGTGTACGTATTGACAAAATATGATTTCAAATTATGTGAATCTAATTTATTGTTATTTTAATGAGCATTAATATCTTTATTAAACCAAAAATCAAGTAGATCTGTCAAATTTACCGTCTCATTTGGTAGGCTCGTGATACTAAAATTCTTAGCAGTTTTCCATTCTCACGGACCTTTGAAGTTCCTTCACATATTCTGTAGTAATCATTTCCATATTTTTTTAGATCTGGTCAGTTGAACATTTGTTTCTACTATGGTTGAAGTTACTAAGTACCTTACATACTAATATTTATAAAAGAATATGAGAATTCATATACTTACATTTATTTCTATTGATTCATTATCAGATACATCTATTTCTTTTGAATGATTAATAAAATTGATTTGGTTACTATGCGTGTTGTGAGTTTACTGCTTTCAGATGCCAATTGTAGCATCCAGTAGGTACTTATCATGAGCTAGCATCGAGTTAATATAATAATGAGGATCCCGCTACCCTTGAACGTACGAACCAACACAGCATACAAACTGGAGGCAGCAGAGGGTACGTGCTGTGGTAATGAGAGGAGATAATATGATACTGAAGGTGCAGATCACAGAGTGATCGTTGTTGTGATGATGATCATCGTGGGCTGTGGTTGTAAGTCGGATATTGAGACGAGTGGATCGCTGATACTGAAGTTGACTTATATTGAAGTATATATTATCATGTCATGTATCTTATCTCATTTTACTATTATGATTGCAAAAGCTTGTATGTTTGTTCCCCAATCACGGCTATCGGCTGGACGGATCTTTGAAATCTTTTGTCTGTGGAATAGCATATCGGCTTCTTTTGACCCCGGGAGGATATTTTATTCCCACGGGAAATCATCGTGTAGTTAATTCATTTGGGCGAAAAGCTGTTCATGATTTTACTTGTCCTATTTCTATCCATGGTAATATACTTCTTCATATCCCAATTATAATTATTAAATCTATTTACACTAATATTATTCATAGTAATATGAATATTTGTTGATAAGGATGCGGGTCATGCTCGTATGAGGATACCTTGTAGACATTTTTAAGTTTGATATTAAATTGCGAACTTGTTTAAAATCATTAACTTATTCATTAGAAATGATAATAATATGATCTTTTGATTTTCATGTACGGAGTGGAACCATGTATTGTACTATTCTAACAGAGGCAGAGAATAGATGCATTTAAGATTTGGTGCTGGAAAAGAATGCTCTGGAAACCTTGGACAACTGGTTGACAAGTTGAAAAAGCAAATTGTTGCTGTGACGGTTCAAATTGTACCTGCGGCATCTTCATTATCAGTGTAACTTCCTTATAAGAATATTTAAATTAATCGGTAATAATGCCTATTACGAACATGCCTTTAAATAATTCCTTTAGTTGTCCTAATTCATATTTTGATTTAATACAAATTGTGCACTATGGTAAATACGTATCTATAACTTCGTTTGTTACTCATATCTGGGTAAAAATTGGAAACTGTGCAGAGGCCTACAGTTGTTTTTGTAAGGACTAAACTAGGTCAAACTTAGCGATAGTTAAATTCATCTAATATTAGGTCTTTAATCCTTTCATGACTCGTAGTTGCTTTTTCCACTATTTGAGTGAAGTGATAAGGGTGTCTAGTTATCAGGTTAAAGTTAAATTCTGTACCTACCTATTCCTAATGTAACATTCTTAGGGATTTTGCTTCTGACACCATCTAATATTCTTGAATGTAGCTCCTGACAATGCATTGATGTAAACTAGTACCAAGCTAATCCATTTTTCTTTTATGACCCATAACTAATGCTTATAGATTATAACCAGACTTTACTTTAATCATTCCATATACTTACTTACACATGATTATATAACAAGTATAGTTTCAAAATAAGTTTTCTAAGTAATAATAGTAGCTTGTTAACGAATGTCATGATTATGTTAATTTATACATTGATTCAAATAGTTTTAGATTAGTTTGTTATTGATAATTTATTTTATTTGATTATGTATTACTTAACGATTTACTAAAACAATATTTTCACGATAATATCTATATTCTAAACAAGTCATCGGCTTCCTTAAAAGTTTATTGTTGAGCATTGTGTAATATAATGTATTTGTTTTAATTATGTTTTAAGTTTTAACTTAAGGTTTTTATCACTATAAGATTAACCTAAATAGGTACATAGTTGTAAGACTTTACTATTGAGAATAGTTGTGTATCAGTACTATCAGTATATTAGCTGTATACTTACCTAATTAATTGATTCTAAATAATTTTTATATGTGCGTCGGGAGACAGCACGTTATCAGATGGCCGAATGTCATGATTTTAGAAGGTTTTTCTTATTTTTTAATAGCAACACTGGTAATGCCGTCTCTTGCCGCCATTTTGTTAAATTTAATAGGCTAATCTGTGGTAAAATTGGTGGGGGGTAGCTAGACTTGAGCCCGATTAACGAGCAAAGAGAGGTCATTCTTCAAACTAGCCTCGAGGGGATAAGTTCACTAAGACGTCGACTGTATCTATATTGTTATACCTGTACCATGCCTGTACCTGTAAGTTGGATCAATAATTATATGAGTGTTATCTGGAGTCTGCGTTTTCTTCATATATATTATTGTAAATTATTATAATAACATAATAATTTATTTCATAATAAGACAACTACAAAAGGTCCAATTTTGGTTAATAATACTTATGATCTATGTTAGTATTTCTTATTCCTACACACTTAACTATGAAGCAGGCGCAGTTGCTACCTAAAAGAAAGCAGTAGCTTAGAGTATTATTCTAAGCGTTAGCATAGTAAAATGGCGTTAGCGTTTTTCATAAATTTATACTTACCTATTCAATTTTAGTAAAATATACTATTAGGCGACTGTACACTAAGCCTAAAAACATTGTGCAAATTATAACTATGCATAAATATATTAGGCCTAAATATAATTATTCCACACTACATAATTATGCTGCTGAAAATCAATTATGACCAAGTATAAATTATGCCAAAAAAAATATGCCAAATTCATTGTGCCAAAATATTTTAGGAATAAGGTCAGGTTGGGTAAGTGAAATATACTTTATTTTTTTCTAAGGAACATCGATTGGCCTGACTAAACTGTTAGTGCTTTAGCAGTGACAATATAACACTTACGTCAGGAAAAGTACAAAGATTTGAAAGATTTACATAATATTACCATAGCTGCATTCAAACTTGATAAAAGTCTAAAATAAAGTACACGCACAGAAACTGTTTCACATGCCTCTTGCAAGAGGAAAGTGAAACATTCTGAGTTTTTTGTTCATAACCAGCATTAAGAGTGCTTTTAATCTAAAAAGTGATATATTCGATAGCGTTTCAAACAGTTTTGGTCTTTGCTGTGTGGAAATAAGGTTTATTTTGGCTTTTAAAATTAAAAATATTAATTTGAGGCAAGTGAAACATATATAGAAAATCAGAGGCTCTCAACATTTTTTTAATAAAAGACTTGTAGGTGTCTGAATTAAACTAAAAGTATTGTCTTAGAAAAAGTATCAATTTAATTCTTTTAAATCATAACAATGACTAGGTATTATTAATTGTACTTAAATACTAGTTTATCATCAACAGTATGTTAGCGTAATTATTATTAAGTTAAGGCATCGAACCTTATTGGCATAGGTACCTAAGTTGCAAGTATGAAATATTTCGTTGTACACCTATGAAACATGCGCCAGTCAACCGAGAAAATAATTACAAACGACAAATATTAGTGAATAAATGTCGTAAATGTCCTTCTTACTTTTATAATGTCGCACCATTTTTCATTTTTCTGGAACAAACCACTAAATTAACAAGACAATTTCAAAAATTAAAATTTTTTAAGTCACCCCGACTGTTAAAATGTAATTGAAAAAGAATAAAACAATTTAAAAACCACCGACTCAAATAACTTATGTGACCCATGAACTTAATAAGAAACGCAAGAAAATCCGTCCGGACTGCCATTAAATGAACTAGTTTTGTAGTTTTTTAGTTATTTATATTTATGTTGAAATTTGAAATATAGATGGCAGCCGTCGACGGATTTTCTTGCGTTTCCCATCAAGTTCACAGGTCACATAAACTATACAAGTCGGAGGCCTTCAAACTACTTTATTACCCTTCAATTAAATTTTTAACTGTTCGTGGGATTTTTCAAAATTTTTATATTTGTTTTTATTTCAAATTTTTTAAAGAGCATTTTAAGAATAATCACTAATCAATCACAAACCCATTATTGAAAACCGCATCCAAATCGAACTAGTAGTTTTGGTTTTGCACAAGCAAAGGCAGCGCCCCCTGGTGAGTTGTAACACTTATCTAAGAACATGCACCAATCAAATCGAAACCCATAACTGAAAACCGCATTAAAATCGGACCAGTGGTTTAGGAGATAAATGGTAACATTGGTTTGCACAAACAATCAAACATCATCTCACCCCAAACGCATATACCGTCTCAGTTCCGTCGTGGGTAAAAATATTAGGCGGTTAAAAATGTTTACAACCACTGATCCGAGGTAAGAGGAACATACGTTTCACTTACCTCAGACCGCACTGTTTCTCTTGCAGCCGGTGTCAACTTTGTATGGAAGCCTTGAGATACCTACAAGGGCTGAATTTTTAATGTTGCTATATAAATAAATACTCCAATTTATCAGTTATGGCAATACTGTTATACCACGTGACCGACTAGTAGGTACCTACGTACTTGTGCTACGTACCTACCTACCTACCCACTTTGGATCCTGAAAAAAAGTTAAACCCAGCCCCTAACTAATCCCTAATTTCATTTATTTGTAAGTAATTTACCACCAAAACGTTGAGTTTCAGTTCTATGTGTTACAAAAGTTTGTGATTCGCATCGTGAGACAGTGACTCTTAACTAAACCACCTTTGTTTGCTGTACATCTTTTCGTGAGTTATTGACTCTTTGAGACTTTGACCCTATCTATTTGGTGCCTGTGATGTGACCTGCAATCCACGGTTCTACCATACCATGGCGGATGCAGAGCAAAGGAGGAAATGCTTCATCAAGTGCGGTTGCTCATTTGGCCAAGCAAGAGTGCCAAGACAACGTCAAATTGTTTCGGTTTCTGAAACCATTTAAAAGAAACCTTGTTCGGTATGTATTAGAAGAGAGCCGGCCTGCTAATTCTGTTTAATAGATGTTATTTAGGTAAAAATTTAGTATAGGTACCTATCGGGTATCGATCGTCCCACGATTTGGATGCTGGTAATTTTATGGTAAAAGGTCTAAGAAGACTTCCTGCAAAGTTTCAGGCTTAGAACGCTTATAGTTTTCGAAAACATAATTCCTGAAGATTCGACTTTTCCTATGTTCTTAGGTGATTTAATGAATTAATGACAATTTTAGTACTTTTTGTTGGATAGATCTTCAATTCTACAACAATCTACTGAGAATAATAAAAGTTTTTTTTGTACCCCTACAGCTATTAGAGTCCCGCTATTTGCCTTTAATTTTACTACTTACAATTACAACGATACTGACAATACTCAAATTAATTAATAATAGGTGTTCAAGTTTCTCACCAGTCTACATCACCAGTAATCCCTACTACCTACTATTATTGTATAAGTTGTATAATTATATTTCTCAGATATCATTATGTTTTTCAGCTGTTAACATTGGGCGCAATACATATTCCCTGAAAAAGAGTACAGCTCTATTGCAATGCAAACAAAATTTCACAATGAACACAGAATGTTGTGCCAGAAACACTTCAGGGATGAGGATTTTACTGATTCATCTAAGAAAAATCTTCTCAGAACAGCTGTTCCTTCAGATGTAAGCTAAACAAATACCTATACTTATTTATTAATTGCAAGTGAATAAAGTACATGTAAAAACATTTTAATTAAACCATCATTTTGTTTCAGACCAAAGCTGCATCGCTAATTTCAATAGAATCTCAACCTGGGCCTTCACATCTGGTTCCTTTATATGATCTAGCATGAGATATTGACTGTGAAGTCAGAGCATCTGGGTTCAGTTTGTTAAAGGCATTTCATTTTCATATTTCAAATGCATAGTTAAATACAAACTGTACGGTTAAAAAGAGACCATGTATAATTGAATTTGTTCATGTGTTTGTCACATTGCAACGCGTGAGTATATTTTTATAATGTATTAATATTTTGTATTAGAGGTACATAGAAAAACACTTGTTGTTAAACAGAAAACATTATGTATACAAAAAATAATAAAATTATGATGAAATATTGGCTAGAAACAAAAGTTTTATTTTTAATTCCCCGATAAATAGATTCCGTTTATGGCACATCCAGACCGGGTGAGTGGTCTCGACTCGAGAGGATGAACTCTCGCTCGAGGCTGCTCGCCTGGTTTGGATGTGCCTATCAAAAATCAAAACCCAAGTGAGTTGTAGGTGTTTCAAATTTCCCGCTTCAAACAGTTTACCTTGGGCCGACTTAAGATGGCAGCACTTCCAAACTAAAAATCGTTCCTATATTTTTTATATGAAGTTGACCTTCTTCTCCGCTAGGAGTAATTGTGTTCTGTGTTCTCTTGCCTCACTACGTCATTTTTAGGTTATGCTTTTCATAAACAAATTATCGCCAAACCTGTTGCATTTACGTAAAATAAATATACACAGGGGGTAGATCAATTAACATAAAAAATACTTACAATTAACACAGCTCGATAACCCGGTTTTTTTAACAACAAAAAAAAGACGAATTTAAAAAACTAAAAAAACCCGTCTGCGGTGCAAAAAACTAAAAAGAAAAAAACAAATTTTAAGTAAGAGAATTCTTGGAAGCAAACGGGATCCATTTGCATATAAAATCTATAAAAATATCATGGATCCCGCCTGCTTCCAAGAATTCTCTTACTTAATATTTGTATTTCCGCAATCGATCTTTTTTTGCTTGTTTTTTTCTTTTTAGTTTTTTGCACCGCAGACGGGTTTTTTTAGTTTTTTAAATTCGTCTTTTTATTTTAAGCTTTTTAGTTAAATGTTCTATGTACATGAGCAAGACCTTGCAGACGTGTCAATTCTTGTAGGGAGTTTTGGTCGTGCGGGTTATTTAAAAGTCGCCTTGGATCTAGTTCACTAAGTAATTATTACCCGCTAACAATATACTATCCATTTGTAACCTATTTTGTTATGACTTCGGTGACTCAATCTTTCTTCTGACTGCTTGCGAACAAGCCTTTTTGTTTTTTTTTTGAAAGTGCCATATTTTATCCAAATTCCAGTACTAATTTCATACGTTATGTATGAATGAAATTAGTGACGGTTATCGATATAAATAAACCAATGTAAGAAATAATTAAATAATAAACAAAACTAACTTCACGAAAAACCCAAATTCTAAACAACTCCTAATAAATTATAATAAACCAAAGAAAATAAAACTGTCAAGTCAAGTCAAGAACTAACTTAACTATCAATGAAAAGTGAAAACGATTTCGAAAAATTTTTTTTTAAATTAATTAAATATGACGTCATACGTCAATACCTAAAACGAATATTTTATTTTATTTTTTTTTTAACATCGCAATTCGCATCTATTATTATTTATTGTATCACAACAATACGGTATTTTACTGATTTTTTTTTATTTCTTTAAAATGTTTTTCGAAATATTAGCTACACAAAACAAGTTTTCATTTTGAATTATCTTGAATATTTTCAAAGATATAGGACTTCAAACTTTATAATTAGACAAGGACAGGACGCTATCTTAGTGACGTCAGTGGGTTAGTAGCGTCATAGTCACGCCATAGAAGATTTCGTTTTAGAAAGAGACAGCTATAGTTAAAATCAAACAGACTATATAGTGCCACAAGCTTTTCTGTTCCGGTGACAGTCGTGACAGAGCAGCCACTTGCAACACGAAATTACCTGTCAAAATGGACTGTCGTATGAAAACTGTTTTAGTTCCAAAGAGTATCACCGGAACAGAAAAGATTGGCACACTATAATTCTTTTATTATAAAACAGATTCAATAGTAGATTGTATTACAAGGGAGCAAAATAATATATTTACGGCGAGGGCGCTATTTTGAATCCAGAGCGCAGTGAAGGATTCTAGAGTAGAATCTCGAGCGCAGCGAGGGATTCTAAAGTAGAATCCTGAACGCAGCGAGGGATTCAATATACGCCGCCCGAGGTGAAAATAATTTTGCGGCCGAGTAATACACTCTGCTTTTCATCCCCCTCTATAAGAAAAGCAGTAAAGACAACTCAAACTACCTACCTTTCTTTGTCGTTCGGATACATCATAGCGCTAGTCGGGCAAGAAAAAGAATTTGAGTTTTGAAATATAAAAAAAATAAATAAAAAAAATATATGTCCATCAGATTTCTTAAAAGTATCTCCGGGGATGCCGTAGGGGGGGTTGAAAATTTTGCTAGATTTTAGCTACGACTCACCGTTTACGAGATATTCTCAATTTTATAAAATTCCGTTTTTGAAAATTTCTCGGTCCCGAAAAAATCAGTTGAATTTTTTTTAAGTACTGCACACCCTTTGCTACACTCCAACCAATGCTTCTTTAATTATGTTCTAAATTCAAATCTTATTGTTTTGGACCCTGCTATGAAGCTGTTCAAAATTCAAATCTCATTTATTCCCTCTTGTCATAACAGGTAAAAAATGAATCGTTTTGGACCCTGTTATTAGATAAAGAATCATCGCTTTTCGAATCGATGGGATGAAAATTATTTTTTCACATTTGGTAATTGGTATTCTTAATTGCAATATTTTTTAACGTCAACGTCATCATTAAATATCTACATTTCAACAACAGTAAAATACCCTATTCAATCAAGTTAATTCAATTTACATAAATTTGAAATTTTAAATACACTCAGTTAACAGTATTTTATGTTTGCCAAACGTTAGCGCGTTCTAATCGACTATCAGCGCCATCTAGCTGTGACCAAAGAAAACAATATCTATATAAAATTCAAAAATGAATGTTGATAAGCGCAAAACTCGAGAACGGTTAGGCCAATTCGGCAAATTTTTTTTTCATATGTTCTATAAAGCACGCGGGAAGGTTTTTATGGAGAAACTGCGTGGAAAATAGTAAAAACAACACTTTTTATTTTTCCCATACAAACAATTAGAACTTATTAGTCGAAATTAGTTCAAAACATATCACTTATTTATATTTTCGTCATCGTCTTTGTAACCTCCTCATTTTGATACCCCACTCGATGGGATTAAAAAATATATTTTTTTACAATGCACAGAATATATCGCCTAAAAGCCGCCATTTTGTTTTTTTGTTAATTTTGATGTCCCATTGTCACTCGGCCCGTTAAGACGAATCTGACGACGTATCATTTATTAAAATCGGTTCATCCGTTTAGAAGTTACGAGGGAACATAGAAACGGACACACATACATACAGGTCAAATACATAACCCCTTTTTTGGCTTCGCCGCAGACGGGTAAAAAAACTTTCGGTGACACGTGGAACTTGCAACTTTCGTTTTTGACAGACTGACATTTGGAAATGCTTCATCTCTTCACTTAAGCACTTTAGCGATATCTCTGTTTTAAACTTGGAACTAAAATAACAAAAACTACTTTACCGACACCAACAGCACTAAATAAAAGCTATAATATTGAAGATATTTAAAAGTGTTTCACTTCCCTTGGTGTTTCACTTACCCAACCTGACCTTACATAATTATTATGTTAACGAAAGGGATCCCGTCGAAAATTCTTATCACGCTGAACAACTTTTCTTAAGACGCTATATATAATAATATTATTTAGCTGGGTACCAGACCTTCGTTATTTTTACGACAATAGAAAATGTTCATCACTTTGCACAACTTTACTTAAGTCGCTTTGTTTGTAGGTCTCATAGTTTAACATGGCTGCTTAGGGTTTCACATCAGGTGTACCAGACGGGTCTACCTTTTATGGCATAATATTGTTATGCATTGCATAACTATGAATGCAGAAACTTCATTTCGCAGAAAATCGTTTGGCATACACTCATCTAGCATACATTCAAAACGCAGAAAGTTTCTAGTCCGAATTGTTCTTTGGCATAAATTTAGTGTCTATAATATTTAAATTGCAGAACCATCGTATCGCAGACACTTTACAGTCAGAATCGTCATTTGGCATAAATTTCGCATCTATAATAATTAAAAGGCAGAACCATCATATCGCAGAAAGTTTGCAGTGAGAATCGTGCTTTTAGCATACATGTTACATTCATCATCATCATCATCATCATCACGTCAGCCGAACGACGCCCACTGCTGGGCATAGGCCTCCCCCAAGGATCTCCACAACGATCGGTCCTGCGCTGCCCGCATCTAGCGGCTTCCCGCGACCTTGACCAGATCGTCGGTCCACCTTGTAGGGGGCCTGCCCACGGAACGTCGTCCGGTACGCGGTCGCCATTCGAGAACCTTTCCGCCCCAACGGCCATCAGTTCTCCGCGCTATGTGTCCCGCCCAATGCCACTTCAATGATGCAATCCTTCGAGCGATGTCGGTCGTTTTAGTTCTCCTGCGGATCTCATCATTTCTGATTCGATCGAGCAGGGAAATACCAAGCATCGCTCTCTCCATTGCTCGCTGGGTGACTTTGAGCCTTCTTATGAGACCCATAGTAAAAGACCACGTCTCACTTCCATAAGTCATTACTGGCAACACACACTGGTCAAAGACTTTCGTCTTGAGACATTGAGGTATTTCGGACGCGAATATATGCCGGAGCTTCCCAAACGCTGCCCATCCGAGCTGGATTCGACGAGAGATCTCTTTCTCAAAGTTGGACTTACCTAACTGGACCGTCTGTCCTAGGTAAACATAGTGGTCAACAACTTCGAGTGTAATGTTCCCAACATTAACTGGAGCGGGTGCAACATGGGCATTGAACATGATTTTCGTCTTGTCCATGTTCATCTTAAGACCCACTCTTTGCGAAGCATTACCGAGATCTTCGAGCATTGTGTTCAGGTCTTCCAAGGTCTCAGCCATAAGAACTACATCATCGGCAAACCGTAGGTGTGTTAGGTACTCGCCATTGATGTTGATGCCGCATCCTTTCCAGTCCAGCAGCTTAAAAATATCCTCCAACGCAGCTGTGAACAGTTTGGGAGAGATGACATCTCCCTGTCTCACACCTCGCTGTAGTTGGATAGGATTAGAGCTCTGGTTCTGTAATCGGACCGACATGGTGGCGTTTTGGTATAAGTACCTCAGCACCTCGATGTACCTGTAGTCTATTTGGCACCTCTGGAGAGACTGCAGCACCGCCCAAGTCTCAATCGAATCAAAGGCTTTCTCATAGTCCACGAACGCCAAGCATAGTGGCAAGTTATACTCTTCGGTCTTCTGTATAACTTGCCGCAGCGTATGAATGTGGTCTATGGTACTGTAGCCTTTCCGGAACCCGGCTTGTTCGGGAGGTTGGAAGTCGTCGAACCTGCGAGCGAGACGATTCGTAATGACTCTCGAAAACAACTTATAGATATGGCTCAGAAGCGAGATGGGTCTATAGTTCTTCAAGAGAGTTTTATCACCCTTCTTGAAAAACAGCATCACATCGCTTCTGCCCCATGCCTTTGGCGTTTTGCCCTCAAGGATGACTGAGTTGAAAAGCTTCTGGAGGACCTTAAGTATCGGCTTACCGCCCGCTCTCAGAAGCTCTGTTGTGATTCCGTCATCGCCCGCCGCCTTGTTGTTTTTAAGCTGCTTGAGAGCCATTCTAATCTCGTACAGGCTGACGTCCGGGATATCTTCGGTATGGTGTCGGGTAAGCTTGGCTCTAGGGTCTGTAGCCTTGCTTTCAACAGGTGTTTGCGTGGAATATAGCTGTCCATAGAAACTCTCAATCTCCCTCAGGATTTCAGGTGTTGACGAAACAATGCTACCTTCGTCAGTTTTCAGCCTCGTCAATTGACTTTGCCCGATAGACAGATCTCTCGCGAACACTTTGGAGCCTTTGTTCCGCTCAATGGCTTCTTTAATACACTCGGTATTAAATTGGCGAAGGTCGCGTGTCAAAGACTTAGATATCTGTCTATTGAGCTGTCGATAACGATGGGCATCCGCTGAGTTCTGCAGCTTCATTTCGTTTCTCTGATCCATGAGTAGGAGAGTCTGACTGGAGAGTTTCTTCAATTTGGGACGGCGGGTTTTATAGTACTTAGACCCTACCGTGCGGACAGTATCCACCACCATGTTGTATAGATCGTCCACGTCTATGCTGTTCTCAAGGGCTTCGAAGCGGTTTTGAAGCTCGAGCTGAAAGCACTCGGGGTTTTGAATTTGAGCTGGTATTGGTCGGAGCGTGGATTTTATCAGTCGCGATCTTTCGAGCTTGACATCGATATTCAATCACCATACGGTGATCGCTTCCTGTCTTAACAGCGTTGATCACACTGACATCATTGAATATGTGCTTCTTACACTTACACATATTCAAAGAAGCACATATTCATGTTACATTACATAGCAGAAAATTAACTAGAACACTAAAAAATATTATAGGTAAGTCCCGACTTACGACGATGATATTTATTGCTACTTATTTCTCATCAGGCGTTCATCAAATAATTTTCATTTTTGCTTTACTAGGAGGTAGTCATTATTATACATATTTATATATATATATGTTATATTTAGTGGTGTGGTGATACTGCTTTAATGTTTTTTATCTTATTATAAATTTGCAAACATGTTCTTCTGCAAGCAAGCAGCAAGCAAACAGCAAGCAAGCAGTAATCAAGCAAGCATGCAGCATGTAAGCAAGCATGCAGCAGTCAAGCAAGCATGCAGCATGCAAGCAAGCATGCAGCATGCAAGCAAGCATGCAGCAGTCAAGCAAGCAAGCATGCAGCATGCAGCAGTCAAGCAAGCATGCAGCAGTCGAGCAAGCATGCAGCATGAATCAAGCATGCAGCAGTCAAGCAAGCATGCAGCATTCAGCAGTCAAGCAAGCATGCAGCATTCAGCAGTCAAGCAAGCATGCAGCAGCCGAGCAAGCATGCAGCATGCAAGCAAGCATGCAGCATGCAGCAGTCAAAGCAAGCATGCAAGCAAGCGTGCAGCAGTTAAGCAAGCATGCAGCAGTCAAGCAAGCATGCATCATGCAGCAGGCATGTGTTCTGTCACAGCTCCGGTGCTGCGGGGCTCTGGCGGTCCCACGCGAGCTTATCGTCGCAGATGGTTTTCGCTCACCATCGTAGCTTCGGCTTGTTGGCCGGCGAATGCGGTGAGCGTTAAAACCACCTGCTCCTCAGCTCGCGGGCCGCCTCGCCCCTCCGCACCTACGCGGGCTTAAATTACACTGTAGGGGTAGGGCATACAAGACTACGTGAAGTCGGTTTAGCAGCGATTCCTTTCTGGCACTGACTATAGAAGCACAATATTTCAGAAAACACAACTTAATTACTTTTTTATACAATATTCTAATTCAATTAAAGCTTAAAATGTAATTTTATAGAAATAACACTATGCCTTATGAAATGATTCTAAATAAAATTCTGCCATCTTTTAAGTATGCCAAATGAAATTATACCAAATAATCGTGACACCAAATAAACGTTGTGCTAAACGAAATTCTGCGAAATTCAAATTATGCGAAAGGTAAATAATAGGTCTTTACCTATGAAATTGCCGTTTTGTATGGAGATTTCTGTAATTATTTTTTTTCCATACTAACGTTTTTGTTATTATTTAACGACTAATATTATGTAAATTTACAAAATTTTACACAAGTATTTATGGACATTTTAACTACTAAATGACACATTCGTTAAGAGAAAAAAAATTTTTTTTCACTAAGTTACAACTAATAAAGTACGAAATTCTGGAAACAAAAATAGTCGTAACTTTCGGAATAAGTTTTTTCTATGTAAATAATCAAATATCGTGGTTATTAAATTATCAAAAGTTGCTCGATACGGTCTTAATGTAACGCAATATTAAAGAAATTATATATTTCTAATATTATAAAAGTTGTTAAGTTATATGTACAAAAGAAAAAAACGGCCATTTCATATGTAAAGACCTATTATACCATACGAGATTCTGCCATCTGAATAGTATGCCATTGTAAATTCGGACATATAAACATTCGGCCAATCAATAATTATGCTAAATATGTTTTCTGCCTTACAACTATTCGTCAAAAGAAGATTACCTATGCCAAGTATGGTATGCCAAATAAGTTTCGGAGGATCGAGATTCTGTCAGATAGATGGAACCCGTACCAGACCTTCAAAATTTGTACGTCAATAGAAAATGCTCATCACGTTTAACAATTTATTTTTAGTAGTATAGTTAGTAGGCTGGACGGCTATAGTTCCACATCAGGGGCACAAAGTAACTACGCGGGCGGTCGCCCTAGTCAGGGGGCCAAGCCTGCTAACGTTAAGTCATAATCGTGTCTCAATCGTGTTTCAATTGTAGTTCAATTGTAGTTCTTTTTTACACACTAGTTACAAGAAATGTGTGTCTTTTTTCACCATACTAATGATGGTCACACCACACACTACATTGACATCACATCATATTGTCATAATTCTTGTAAATAGTGTGTAAAAAGCACTACAATTGAACTACAATTGAAACACGATTGAGACACTATTATGACTTAACGTTAGCAGGCTTGGCCCCAAGGTATGTCGATCTTTAAGATAAATTATAGCCTATGTGTTGGCGAGGACCAATAGCTATATAACAAAAAAAGTTTCATCACAATCCGCTGAGTAGTTTTTGCGTGGAACGCGAACAACAGACAGACAGACAAAAAAATCAAAAACCATATTTTTGAGAATAACCCTGAGGGTATTTTTTTCTATTTCTTTTCAAGTTACAAAATTGGCTCGTTTACAGTTTTATTATAAGTATAGTATAGATTTCATCAGTCATGCCAGGCCTGTCTCACTTCCATACAAGCGGCGCAAAATCCCCGAGATATTTACCTACTATTCCGAAAACAACCTAATTTCAACCTTTTGCATTGCGTATAGAGCGTTCATAGTACAATAACTGTCTGCCTGCCGTCTCGCTTCAATCTGCTAGGGCTGTCAGAGGTACTACTTTATCTGTGAAAGTAATACACGCGAAGCGAGACAGATGGCGACACAAATGCGGATGCGTGCGCTGCGTGTACGACAAGTCGAGCGAGTGCCAGCCTATTGAGACTAGTCTGGTCAAAGAATACTACATCTTTGAGTCCGGTGACCGGACGACCGGACGCTTGCGTTTATCATACCTAAACTCGGGAGTGAAATTTCTGTACCGTAAGGTAGGTACCTACTAATATATATTCTGTGGTCATGCATGACTAGGTACTTGAACAATCAAAATAACAGTGCGACGTTCGATGGACCCCCGACGAATCTGTCTTTTTAGATTACCTACTTACGTCTTATTGGAGAAAGACGCTTGAATTTATTTTGGCGTGCGTTAGTTTATTTGCGATAACTCCTAAGATATTCATTTAAATTATATGGTGTAAATAAAAGAGTAAAGTAATGTGCATGAAATGCTTAAAGCAACTGACGTATTTCGATTGATAAGGGTTAAAACTGTATCCGTCTATAGCTTTCGAATTACCGCATTGTTCGTAACCATTTTTTATAGATATATGAGGCTTGTAACGGTTCAGAATCGCACCTGAACTATCTCGAATATTTCTTAAAGTCGAAATATATTAATGTTACTTACCTCAATAACTTTTTAATAGTATAAATAGATCCTGGTGTAGGAATAAATCACAAAATCAAATTGGGTTGTGTCAACTGGGTTGTATTGAACAAAATTAGCCATTTACCATGTTATTGCGCTGAGAATTTGCTTCATACTTTGCCAACACAGTGTAGATAGGTGATAGATTCTGTCTATAAGGCTTGGGGCTTGTTTAGTGGTTTCAGATTACTTGAGGTAAACACTGAAAAAGAAATGGGTTAGTACTAGTAGAGCAACTGTGGTCATTTGCATTTAATTTGGAAGTTAACACTTAAAGTTTTATGATTAATCTGAGGAAGTTAGATACAGTAAATTTGTTTGAATTAGCGAGAAAATATAGTTAATAAATACCTGAGATTCAGGGATTGAAACAATGATGTTTCACAACAGTTGGACTCTGTGACAAATTATTTCATATAAGAAGATGCACTTTGTTGAGGGTTTTGTCAATCGAATTTGCTTCACGGGAGTGTGGACAATACTTGTATTTCGATATTGGTTCACGAAATAATCGACACGAACTGTTATTAGTTAGTAAAATTATAAATCTTGTTGTAAACAAATGTCATGTCAAAATGGAATAATCCTGTCCAAGTGCAACGACAACTAGCGGCAGAGTTGAGAACTAAGACAAGTCAAATGACATCACATAAATATAGCGAGAAGGTTTTTACTCACAGAATGTTAAATTAACATTATGTATAACTTAAATAAAAATATGGGTTAAATAATCAAAAGTACAGAATATTGGTTTCTATCTTAGATAAGGTTCAAAGTTTCAAATATGGGGAATGTATATTGGCTAGAGGTGATTCGTTCGGAAATTATGTTCGAACAATTACCATTTTGATAAAAGTTTTCATTCATAAATAATAAAAAAAAAGGGATCATACAAAATAATGTGTTTATATTATGTGAGAAGGTAATATTTTGAATAGTTTAGTAAATTCTATAACTTAATATAAGATAGTTTTGTAACTATCAAAGGTTTCTGAACGAAGGCCAGGCGGGGCGTTCGGGATGTTTGAAATGGGTTGGCGTTAGACGCTAGAGGGCGCTATGACGATAGAGTAGGGATGTGGGACGCTAACTTTTTGGCGCGGTTTGAGTAGGTCTATATAAGCAAAAAGGACGCGACGCCCGGCCTTATTTCTCCGGGATAGACTTCGAGGCAACACGTATGGAAGAGGAAGCCCTTTTTGAAGAAGTGTTATTTTAAATCAAACCAGAAATAGTCTTCAAGCAAGTGTACAGTGAGTCCTTGCCACCATAGGCGTTTATTGGGTTCGCGATCTTTTAAACGTTTTAATTTTGGAATTCTGACTGGTAAATTGGATCCGAAATTAAAAGGTCTAGTTTGTTTACAGAAAGCATTTCAATTAAAGTAAATTATTCCCAAGTAAAATCCTAGAAAATGGGCTTAATTTGAGTCAGAGAGGGTTGGAAGCATAGAGTTTGTTTCTTCAGGAGTACATGTTTATGTCTCCGGGCTCCAGGCAAGGCTCACGGGAGGTCGCTAGGTAAAGAAAGTCTGGCATTGTGGAGTGTCAGATGAGCGTTCAATGGATAACGCTTAGTAATTTCCACATGGTTTGATCAGGCGGGCTGTTTTCATTGACAGTTTTTCAGTTAACACGTCTGATGGCGCGGGGCGTATGCCCCAGATTTGGAGGCAGTTGCGGCCTGATTGAACCATACCTACCTGTAGGGTGTCTATCTGTTCCCTTCCCAAGCAGATGGACCACGGCATGAGCGATAGGATTTTAGGGGGGCCCACTCACCCAAACTTGACAGAATTGGGGCGTCAGAACTGGCGATACAGGCGCCAGGTTTGTGTTTGTTAGGAAAGTCGCATTTAGTCGGAAATTAGGCAGGTAGGTACCTACTTAGAATCACGAGCTAGGTAACTCGAAGACCTTTGTTCTGGCAGAAAGGGGGAGGTCTGCTGGGGCAAGGCTACGAGGGGAGTCTGGTATACAGAGTAGGTAGAAAGAGTAGGGTCGCTGTAGGTCTATAAGTAGCATTATGTGTTATCACCAATATATCTACGATCAAATCCGAATTTTGTTGACATCCCTAGCCATAGATTCTTGTGACAGACGAACAAACCCGGGCAATTTGACAGAATGATTATAGATAGTGGGGAAAAGTCCGATTGACAGTTTCCAGCAAAATGGCTGTCTTTTATCTAACAAAATAATGTTATATCTTAAGAAGAGCGATTAGGTAAATGGTTAGTGCGTTGTAGCAATGTAGTCTACAAGTTGTATGATTTTCAGTGAGGTTTGTAAGAAATTAATAGATTTGAAAAGGAAAAGGTGACCAATGGATACCTAGTGCTTTCAGTATTTGGGAAATGATTTGTGAAGTAACAGTGCTAGTGGAACAGTCCAAAGAGCTTGATTAGAGTAATCTTTATAGGTTCACGCATTGCAAAGATATGAAGGTTGAAATAATCTATCAAACATAAGTGGAGAATCTAAATTTACCTATATATTTGGCTTGACAACAGGTAATATATTCCTATGATGCAAAAGGCACCTATAATAATCTATAAATTGAGCTGGTTGCGGAAGAGTTCTCTGGATCAGACTACTGCTATATTAATGTATGAAAAGGATTTTGTTCGGTGGCGGGAGAAGATGTTTAAACTCGAAGGAACTCGGTGTAATGTTGGCCAGTGTCTTATGGAAGCTGATGTTGATTCAAGGTTTTTCCAGATACTAACCTATTGAGTTGGAACATGGTTCTATTTTAGCCATAAATTATGTAAAGCTATCGGGGTGAGGCGAAAGCTTCTGTTCAATTTGGTTGGATTCTTAAGTTATTTCCAAGACCAGTCCAATGGTGAGATTAAGGATATATTACCATGAGTGAGATTCTTTAGAGACAAATTTTAACCAACAAGTTGCAAGAGTTCAATAAGATCCGAGTCAGACACGTAGACATAACTAGGGAATTTAGTTCTACGGGGAAACTTGGTCATAGAAAAGGTTAGGAGAGTCTATATTTATATGTACTTACTATGAATTAGATTTGAGTTCTCTCCTCTCAGGAGTCAGACTTGTTAGTGCTCCTAATTTAAGCACTCAACCTGTTGGATTTATCGCAATAAGGATTATTCAACAAAAGGAAAAGGATATATCAATTAACGTTAACTTTAACTGCTGCTGCCATGAAGGAGAAAGATCTCTTCATGTAGACTAACAAGTCGCTTTGAAGCATTTAGCTTGGTCCTCTTATATATATATATATACATAAAGAATTGACGAACATGACAGCTTGACTTTATATGTTGAAGTTTGTTTTTATATGAAAATGTAATAAAGCAGCGCCGGAGGAGGGATGTCCAAGTTTGGTGACGAGTTCCACTGTTATGGGCGGCGGAGGTGCCCTGACTTTACCGGTTAAATAATATTGCTGGAGCATTTGTATTAGGCCAAGATGGTGATTAAGATCAATAGACTCTCTTCACCCTAATTATTATACCAATTTCCATCTCTGACTTTGCCAGCAAAGCCAAATGCTGTAGCTAGTAGGTACTATTATAGATATAGTGTTTCCATCTTCCAATAGATATAACAAATTTTCATTTCTAATTTGCAAGCAAAGCCATATGTTAAAGCTAATAGGTACTATTATAGCAATGGTGTCTCCATCTTCATATAGGTATATCAAATTTCATTTCAAACCACACATGCCAATTTCACCTTAGTCCTTGCAAGCAAATCCGGATGCTGTGACTAGTTTCAGTTCCATGGTAACCTAAATTATTAAATTCCACCAGTTTTAATGGACAGTTAACCTTGGGTCAGTAACCAGAGAATTAGCATGGTGGACTCAGCAAAATAACTCACCAGGTTTTCAAAGTATATTGGACCTAGGAATCGGTTAGGACCTAACTGTTAAATGTCCAAGCAATGTAGGGGTAAACTAATGTTAGATTTATACAAGAGTATTAACTTATTTTGAGTGTCTTGGTCGCTATAAATGAGATTAGAAAATTAGAAGCAACGGCCATAGTAATATGAACAGCTGTTAAGTTGATGTAGGCATATAGGCAGTTCAAAGTATGAGTTAGTTAGTAGTAAGGTTAGTCTCTGTCGCTTCATTTAAAAGATCATGGGTCTACGCTTTACAACCAGGGTTCTCCATTACGACATCACAGGCCACTTCAGAGTTGATTCAGAGCATCCATAGTAGTTTTCTATATATTAATCGGACAACAGTTAGGTATTACAGCGTTCAAGCCAGTTAGGTATTTTTGTAACTAATGGAATCCTTGACAGAGGTTCAGTATTAGCATAGAGTACTAGACAAATACTAGAATGGTTTGTTAGTATATATAGGTCATCTATTAGGTTAGGCTAAGCAGATAGAAAGTATGTATAGGCGGTCGTTACAGGCTATTCTTAAAAAGATAGACATATGCTATCGTGGACTTTTTTGTAGATCTATAGAAGAGGAATAGGCATCCCAACTTGCATTTTTTTTTTAAACCTTAAAAGGATTAGGCAGCGTTTTCGCTGAAAGCTCTCGGGCGGCTTGATTTTTGCCGACACCTTCGACAAATATCGTTAAGTATATTTCAACCAATTTACACAAAACCTTTTTAAATTATACACTAAAACCTTCCTCAAGAACCACGCTATTAGTGAAAACCGCGTGAAAATTCGTTGCGTATTTTAAAGATCTAGGCATTAGGGACAGACAGACGGGAAGCGACTTTGTTTTATAATACAGGGTGTTAGGGGCACCCTTGCAAAAACTTTAACTATGGCTTCAGGCCTTCATGCTGAACAACGCACAGCAAGGATGATTTTTCGGAAATGAAAAAAAAAATTGACTTTTCATACAAATTTAGCAACTTATCGGGACATTTTGTATGGAGAGTAGAAATATTTTTTCATTACCGACAAAAAATCTTGCTGTGCGTTGTTCAGCATGAAGGCCTGGAGCCATGGTTAAAGTTTTTGCAACGGTGCCCCTAACACCCTGTATGCAGTGATAGTTATAGTGATGATGTAGTGAAGCAATAAAACCGCCTTCAAAAAAAATGCCACCAAAAAGTAAAAAATAATTCCTCTTAAACGTGTCCATCGTTCCAGCAGCGCCACAGTCTCCGATTTGCTTGAAAAAAATACACCATGCAGGCCAATTTTTTACCAGTCGGGAAAAATACGATTGATTTTTTCCCTCCACTGGATCCGAGGATATACGGGGATTTCTGTGGCGCTGCTGGAACGACGTCGTCCTGGCAGCGCCCCGCTATTTCTCATTAATTACAAAAGCTATAATAAATCTAATTAGACACAGATTTTTGCCTTTTTTTCCATTTCACATAAGCTAACATCCACCTGTGAATGTCGACAGATTCAGGAGTAATCATAGGTCACTTGGGGCGCTGCTGGGACGACGTCGTCCAGCGCCACGGCCGAATCTCAGCAATTCGATTTTTTTAATGAAAACAGTGTGCCTGTATATTTAGTTCCTTCATCATAGGGCACGGCAAAAATTGAATTTCTACATTTCATCGTGGAATAAGGATTTTATAGGCATCGAAAAATTTTAACCTCAAAAAAATTTTTTTTGCTCTAACGCCTTTAATTGATGTATTAAATAGCATTTGCGCATTTTCTTACCTTCCTATAAAGGGAAAAAAATAAACCACTCTCGCAGCATTAACTATTCCAGAGAAATCCTAGGTTTAGATTTTGTTCATACATTTAGGCATCGTTCCAGCAGCGCCACACCCAGTACAGCATGATCCAGGGCACCTTTCACCAAACTGAACATGCCAACCGGCTGACATGATGACCTACAAATTGATATGTTTCAGCATACAACAAAAGTGATTTTTATTGCCATTTTTTGCTCCTTATTAATAACGGCAACAGGTAGACGCTTGAAATATTCACAGAATATTTATATTAGCTTTAAAAATTAATAATTAAATTTAAATAGTATAAATATTTAAGGGGGGCTCCCACACAACGTGATTTTTTTATGGTACGGAACCCTTCATACGCGAGTCCGACTAGCATTTGGCCGGTTTTCTTACTTACATTTAAATAAACCCAACTAATAAAAAAAAGACTAACTAGGCTACTCTACGTGATGCCAATTTAAACGCGAGTTTAACGTGTAAGGCCTCATTTCCACCTGCAAGTAAGTCTTCTGCGATAAATGTCCGACAGTCTGTCAGATAGCAACTTGCAAGTATGTTTACACTTAAGGCGATACTCGGAAAAAATGTGCTGAAGCGAGATAGCAATGAGAAAACGACGCGCGCGGGAGCGACACCGATTTTGCAGATTAGGCAAAAAAAACACAATATCACTTCGTATTAAAAAACTAAAGCGATTTTTAAAAAAATGCTTCTATACGATCCTAAATATTATTGGTGTCTACTAATTAAACCAATTTCCAATAGTGTAAGTTACCCCATTTAAGAATAATCTTGACTTTTCGTAATTTTTAGAGGTCTTTTCGGAAATAAAAAGTGTCGAGGCAAAATCATAAAATCGTGTTTTTGAAACTATACGAATCTAGATAAAGATATGAAGAAATATATATCTTATTACCAGATTTGTAACAACTGTAACAGTCCTATAGTTTTAAATCAAAAAGTCCATATTTTTCCGAGTAGCGCCTTAAGTATGTTTACACTTGCAAGTTGCTATCCCACAGACTGTCGGACATTTATCGCAGAAGACTTACTTGCAGGTGGAAATGTGGCCTTAGCATACTTAGCATAGAAAGTGGTTATTCCGTTATTAAATTTTTATCGCTCTATTATTTTTTATTTACGGGTAAAATGATGATGATGAAACTCAAAAATTACGATAGGTACTTAAACCTTTTAATGATGAACTAAGCTAATTGCAAATAAAAAATACATGGAGTGAAATAATCGATTATTTAATCAATTATGCAAAAATGTAATAATCGATTATCAAAATAATCGAACCAACACTTCACTAGCTAGCGTATAGCCAGTGTTCGTTCCGAATCGATTAATTGTATTGTAGATTATTTTTGGGGCCCAAATAATCTAAGTATCGATTACCCAATCAAAAGTATCTGACGGGACCAAGTCAATGTTGTACAGAGCTCGGCCGAGTACTGTGTTTACATGTGTACCTAGTATTCGGCCGAGCCGAGAGCACTTGTCTCGCCACTCTACTCGGCAGGTGTAATCAGGCTATGATGGATGATGTGGTTTACCCACTTCTATCATGCTTCTATCCTACACTCCATATGTTAACCTTTCTCTATAGCATGTGGAAACAAATGGCCAACGTTTTTTTGGCTCGTACGGTCTTTATTACGTTAATATTACTTAGCTTGCATTGCATTATTTGCACCATAATAATGCTGAGCTGCGATACGCATAGTGATACCGAAATTGTGCCCCAATGATGCAATGCAATGCTTGACAAGCCCGGTAAACATGAAGTATAATATTTTTCTGCTTGACATGCCTTTTTCATAATTTTTAGATATGCTTGCTTGACGACTAGTTAATCTTATCAAGCATTGTCTGATCAATCGTTTCAAAGATGTAACATCTTTGAATTGTTTAGTCTATAGAGTCTAAAACGGTTTTGGCCACCGGATCGGATCTACTTAAAAGTTTGTGGCACTAAAAAGAATTTAAAACTTTTCTACTCGAATGTACCAATTGTATGGCATATTGAATCAAAGGCTTATTTCTCGGAAAATCGCTGTGTTATACTCGTTATCAGATTTTTTTCAGTGTTCGCTATGGTAGAACTAAATATTGGCATGCTCAGTTTGGTGACAGGTGCCCTGGATCATGCTGTACTGGGTGTGGCGCTGCTGGAACGATGCCTAAATGTATGAACAAAATCTAAACCTAGGATTTCTCTGGAATAGTTAATGCTGCGAGAGTGGTTTATTTTTTCCCTTTATAGGAAGATAAGAGAATGCTCAAATGCTATTTAATACATCAATTAAAGGCGTTAGAGCAAAAAAAATTTTTTTTGAGGTTATAATTTTTCGATGCCTATAAAATCCTTATTCCACGATGAAATGTAGAAATTCAATTTTTGCCGTGCCCTATGATGAAGGAACTAAATATACAGGCACACTGTTTTCATTAAAAAAATCGAATTGCTGAGATTCGGCCGTGGCGCTGGACGACGTCGTCCCAGCAGCGCCCCAAGTGACCTATGATTACTCCTGAATCTGTCGACATTCACAGGTGGATGTTAGCTTATGTGAAATGGAAAAAAAAGGCAAAAATCTGTGTCTAATTAGATTTATTATAGCTTTTGTAATTAATGAGAAATAGCGGGGCGCTGCCAGGACGACGTCGTTCCAGCAGCGCCACAGAAATCCCCGTATATCCTCGGATCCAGTGGAGGGAAAAAATCAATCGTATTTTTCCCGACTGGTAAAAAATTGGCCTGCATGGTGTATTTTTTTCAAGCAAATCGGAGACCGTGGCGCTGCTGGAACGATGGACACCTCTTAAACTGCATTCACACCAAATAACGTAGGGTCACGTGGTTTACAGTTGATCACTTTTTTTAGACGGCTGTATTTCGGAAACTATTACATGTATTGACTTGAAATTTAAGTGACTTAGAGGTTGTTTATTCTACTTTTAGAAAAATAATCTTTCAAAGACGTATCTGTAGCCGAAAAATAAATAAAAATATTTTTTTAAGAAATGGGATTTGATCGACTGTGTACCAGGGGTGGTGCACAGTAGATCGGCCCATTGGGAACAGTCGATCAAGGGATTTTTCATAGAAAATGAAGCATTTGTGTCAGGAATTTAAATTTCATAAAAACCAAAAAATAAATAAATAAATAACTTCTTACATTCACACCAATTATCTAAGCCCATTTTAATTTCATTACGAAACTGTATCATGGAAAACTTGATAACGGATAAATATATACTTAAATACTTTTTGTTTGTAAATACATACCTAATATACATAGAAAACACCCAAAAATCGTTAAAAAAATCGTCAGTTTTCAGTGTTTTCAGTATATCTTGATCTTGATCGGAAATACAACACTTTTATAAAGGCGAAGCACCTTAGGAAGTACCATGACAAAGTTTTCAGAAAGGCAATAAGGAAAATAGGCGTATTTTTCATTTTGTCAGGAAACTTTAAGGGGGGTTCTGTAAAGTTTCTTTACATATTTATTTATCTGTCTTTAAGGAGCTGCGCTAAGCCAATGACCTTAACGCTAGCGCTACTTTACCTACATAAATTGGCGCTAGTCTCCGGCGTATTGGAGCCTATATAAAAAAAATTAAATAATTAACAATATAAATAATTACTAGACGTCATAAGACTTTAAGAGAGTAGGTAAGGATATATCTTGTATAAACAATTTAAAATAGTAATTGTTTTTATTCATCACTTATCCTAAGAAAATTTCCATTAATAGTACATTACAGCCGAGGACAGGTAAGTAAGAAATTACATTGTCGAGGATGGTTTGAAGCACGAGCCGCAGGCGAGGGCTTTAATCATTCGAGGCAAGGTAATTTGCTTACCGTACAAGGCTTGTATAGTGCTTTTCTCAAGAAATGCGAGGGAATAAAAAAAACTGTTTAACTAAATAATATTTATTAAAATTTATATCACACATGTTCGGGCAATTATTAAATGTAAATGTTATTGTTTTCCCGGGCACACTTATGTATAAATCGCCCATAATAATATTATTTTAATGATGTATCATTAAAATACGCCAACAACACAGATTCCGAAAACGTATGCGCCTTTTTTTCACTTTTCCAAATCAGATCGTAGGTTTTCATATATCTTTCTTTTGATTTTGCTGGCAGTAAGTTTTCTGTTATTAATTTTGCTTCTGCTCTCAAATGTGGTGGAGTAGGTACATACAATGTCTGTATATGTTTCATTGGCAGAACTCATTTTGATAATTTATTACACAATATAAACTGTATTGATATCTAATCAACCGCTGAAAATCATTCCCGCCGTTTTTTTAATATTGATTTGTGAGGCCATGTCGAACGGTCATACAGCCTAGTGATACTTACTACTTGCTACTAAAATGCGCAACTTCAATACCCGCTTCTGGGCGGTAGATGGCGCTGTATATATTTCCCATACAAAATTACTCGTAAAGGATATTTTGTCTATGATAAATCTCATTTTGTTTTTTCGATTGATGTTCGTGCTAAGCATGAAGCTCGACTTAATATTGAGGTAACTGGAGTTCTCACTCTGAATAAAAAAGTGAACACCAGCAAATTTGACATTTAGTAAGTATGTAGTGGCTGTCAGTTGTCTCATATGACCATACGTATTTTTTTAAAGTGTAGGTGAGACGGAAGACAGCCACTGTGTAATTTGTGGTCACAAAAAATTGTTCGTACTGCACTCTCCAATTACCTCAATATTAAGTCGAGCTTCATGGTGCTAAGGGTACATAGCGCTTGTGGTACAATACGAAGTAATATACTCTGTGCGCACCGTATTTAAAAAAAAGTTAACCTAATTATGATATAATAATAATGTGGCTGTATGGTGCAAATGTCCCTTTGCTTTTTCTGTTTTTATACACAGGAATAACTAAAGAAAAAATAAAGAAAAAAGTTGGTAGTACCGTATAAAATCACTGCAGTAATGAATTTCAGTACTTACTTACTGCACTAAAATCAGTGCAGTAAGTAAGTACTGAAATTCATTACTGCAGTGATTTTCAAATTTAGAATGTTTACCTCGGAAAAGTGCCACGTACTGCATTCTTTTCTCAAATATAATATTAACATTTCAGAGCATAAGTGTGAAAAATATTTAATGGCAGTAAAATGTAATTAGGTACTGTCTCCGCCTTAAATGATGTACAATAATAATATGATCGTACTAGTAGTACACAGTCGATCAAGATCAACTGTGTAGTACTATGATCAGATCAACTGTAGACCTTGGGGTCATCTTTTAATAAAATATTAAATTAAAATTATAAAACTAGAGTTCTACTAGGTTGAATAGAAAAAAATGTTAGACTGTAAACTGTTTCATACCACAGTAAAGAAATGTTATGGAATTTCATTATAATTTAAAAAATATAAACAAAGTTGCAATTTACGTAAATATTGTTTTTCGCACCACGTTCCAAAATCTGACACTCACTCTTCCACCTGTCACGCACAAATTATACACGATAGCGCGTGTGCGACTAGAGGAGAGGGGTTTACTTGCGTTGCGTGGCGTGGGAGCTTCTTTGCACACAAACGCAAAGACACTACATACAGTAATTATGCTAGAAGTGTGCGTTATCGAGTGTGCCCCGCTGATCAGCTGTTTACCATATCGCGGCAAGTTTCTTGCGCCCATTCTTCTTGTCAGTTAAAAAAGTCTTGAATGGGTGGTAGGAAAATATTGACGATTCATAAGTACATATTTATTATGTCTAAGTGAATCCTACTAATATTATAAATGTGAAAGTTTAGATGTTTGGATGTTTGGATGTTTGGATGTTTGGATGTTTGTTACTCAATCACGCCAAAATGGCTGAACAGATTTGGCTGAAATTTGGAACACAGATACTTTGTAGCCTGGAGAGGAACATAGGCTACTTTTTATCCCGGAAAAATATCATATTCCCGCGGGATAACGTCGTGAAGTCCACGCGGGCGAAGCCGCGGGCGGAAAACTAGTAAAGAATATTTTTAACACACTTTTATTAGCTTCACTTGTAACTAAGTCACAATGTAAGAAAATCTTGGAAATCAAATTTAACCTACTTCTAATTGTCGTATTGATTTGAAACTTTGCAAGTCTATATGAATCCGATGACAATACAATAATTTGCTACCATCGAGCTGATCTGATGATGGAGTCAAGAGGTGGGCAATAGAACTCTTCAATGGCTGCTAGGAAACCCCTCGAGTTTAGGCTCATTTCTTTTGTTCTGATAAGACCTGTTCGTTACACTTGATGGTGAGGGTCTGATGATGGAGCAGGGAGGAAGCCAGTGGCACTTCTTAATGACCACTAGGAAGCCCCTCGAGTATGGCCTCCGTTGTTTCGTTCTGATGAGACTTTTTAGTCGCACTTGGTGGTTAGGGTCTGATGATGGAGCAGGGAGGAAGTCAGTGGCACTTCTTAATTACCAATAGTAAACACCTCGAGTTCTGGCTCATTTGTTTCGTTCTGATGATACCTATTCGCTACACTTGGTGGTAAGGGTCTGATGATGGAGCAGGAAGGAAGCCAGTGACACTCCTTAATGACCAATAGGAAACCACTCGAGTTTGGGCTCACTTGTTTCGTGTTGATAAAACCTATTCGTTACACTTGGTGGTGAGGGTCTGATGATGGAGCTGGGAGAAAGCCAGTGAAACTCCTTAATGGCCTCAAGAAAACCCCTCGAGTTTGGGCTCATTTGTTTCGTTCTGATGAGACCTATTCGCTTCACTTGGTGGTGAGAGTCTGATGATGGAGCAGGAAGGAAGCCAGTGGCACTTCTTAATGACCACTAGGAAACCTCTCGAGTTTGGGCTCATTTGTTTCGTTCAGACGAGACCTATTCGCTACACTTGGTGGCGAGGGTCTGATGATGTGAAGATAGAGCTGGGAGGAAGCCAGTGGCACCCTTAATGACCACTACGAAACCTTTTGAGTTTGGGCTCATTTGTTTCGTTCTGATGAGACCTATTTGCTACACTTGGTGGCAAGGAACTGATGATGGGACAGGGAGAAAGCCAGTGGCACTCCTTAATGGCAAATAGGAAACCCTTTGAGTTCTGCCTCATTTGTTTCGTTCTAATGTGACCTATCCGCTACACCTGGTGGACTTGATGGTCTGATGATGGAGCAGGGAGGAAGTTAGTGGCACTCCTTAATGAGCACTAGGAAATCCCTTGAGTTTGGGCTCATTTGTTTTGATCTGATGAGACCTATTTGCTACACTTGGTGGTAAGGGCCTGATGATGGAGCAGGGAGGAAGTCAGTGGCACTCCTTAATGACCACTACGAAACCCCTCGAGTTTGGGCTCATTTGTTTCGTTCTGATGAGACCTATTCGCTACACTTGGTGGTGAGGGTCTGATGATGGAGTAAGGAGAAAGTAAGGGTTCGGCTCGCGCATCTGGTAACTAATAGACTCCACTTGAATTTGTAAAACTAAATACATACAATCACGCCTTTGAGTTATAATGTTTACGGGGTGAGCAGACACATGAATGGACTGTGATATCGATTATCAACCACCCAAAACTTGCCATTTATTAAACTAAAAAGTAAAAAATAAATATGTAGTTTAAAAAACTAAAAAACACACTTTTATAGGAACAGACTAAAAAGTACAAAATAATCGTCTATTCAGTAACTGAAAATAAAAAGCGTGGTGCGCCCTTTGCAAAGCATGCGTTCAAGTACTTAATATTGACAACGCGCACCACGCTTTTTAATTTCAGTTACTGAATAGACTGTTATTTTGTACTTTTTAGTCTGTTCCTATAAAAGTGTTTTTTAGTTTTTTAAACTACATATTTATTATCTTTATCTTATCACCCTAGAAGTCGGGCGGGTTTTAACAAAAACAACAAAAATTGTAGGTACTTGTTTCACGCCCGACTTCAAAGTACCTACTTACGTTATTTGATGTGAATACAGTCTAACAGGGATTATTTTTTACTTTTTGGCTTCGATCAACATCAACAATAACATTGATCGAAGCTTTTTGGTGGCATTTTTTTTGAAGGCGGTATTAATTTTTTATAAAAATAATTTTTATTTCACTCCTTTTAGTGCATCATGCAGGCAATTTTAGTGTATCCTGGAAATAGGTATGTTAGAATGTAAGTACACATAAAACGCATTAAACAAAAATACTTACTTGTCTGATGAAAACCGCATCAAAATTGGTTCAGCCAAACGTGAGATACCTAATCGCGGACAAACATTACATATACAAACTAAGAACCTCCTTTTTTGAAGTCGGTTATAATACCTTATGGTATCCCTTACCAACAAAACAAGAATCATCTAAGTCGGCATATAAACAAAGGAGTTGTGTGTGCCTAAAGATAACGTAAAATCTCGTGCAATGGTTACCTAACAAATTACAGTATTTTCAGGATTACTTACCTACTTGAAAACTACCGAGCCGATTTTAAAATAAAAAAAAAATGAAAACGGACCAATATGAAAACTAGCCTGATGTAATAACGTTTGAAATTTGAATCATTTCAATCGGTCCATCCGTCTTTGAGTGATCGGCGGACATAAGTACACAAAAAAACATACATACAGACGAACAGAGAACCTCCTCCTTTTTGAAGTCGGTTAAAAAGAGAATGAAATGAAGGCTCGGCACGGCACCGCAGCAGATGGCGATGGCGATTGCAGTGCAGAGGTACCTACGCACGGAAATGGCGGAGCGGGCGGGGGAAACGGACCGGAAGCACGTTGTTCGGAACGAAAATAGACCGGAAAGTAAGTCATAGAGAAGTATAATATAACGAAGTAAGTCCGAGACCGACCGAGAGCCGGAAGTAATATTTTTTTTCAGTAAATTCTCTAAATTAATGAACGGGTACAAAGCGATACTTAATTACTTACTACAAAGTGTAAATTATACTAATAAACGACGATAAAACCCGAAGTATAATTTTATTGCTTATTGACTGTACTTATTTATTATATTGTTGTGTATTAATAAAATAACACCTTATGTTTAAAAAATGAACATTTATTAATACAAAACTTATGCTATTTAATACATTTTGTGTCCTTACAGACTAAATCAACATATAGTTAAGTGTGCAAATAAAAAGGAATAAAATTGCCTATTTTACAGAGGGCACATACCTATAGGTATCTAAAAAATATTACTTACTTACTTAAAAATGTTACTTTTTTAATTTTACTTAATTACTTACATACAAGTATAAATAACACTAGTTAGGATGTACCACGAATGAACTGGGCTGGGCAATGGCAGTTATGGAAAATAATTTAATATACCTTAGTCTAAGCTGTTCTTGTACTAAAATTTGAATACAATCATATTTGTGTATATTCCAAAGGTCCATTTTTTTATATGTTTAGTTCTTCAGTCAGTGCTGAGTACACAACACACAACTTATTTTCACTCCAATAGTTATGAAGAGTAATAATTAAATCAGAGTGCACATATAAAGATTACAGTTATTTATTACATCTAGGGGCCATATATTTATAATATGTACAAACAAAAGCTTGTATTTTTATATCTGCAATCCTTGAGATCAGATATAAGATAAATACATTTTATAAGGCAGCTAAATATATGTAAAGCTGTGATAATGTTACCATGTTGTACTTCCTGATGAACTGAGCGATCAAAACTAAAGATTATTATATAAAGAAATAACTATTTTTTTATTATATTTTATAGGCTCTTGCTCTTGGCTGCACACTGAACCATAAATCATACTCTGGCCTGAAGCTTAAACCTTTTTTCTATTCACATTAATAATAATAATAACCAAACCAAATACAATATGTACCCCCACTGGGAATCAAACCCTGGATCTCTGGCTCTAATACCAGTGGTGTGTGCCACTAGACCACAGAGGTAGCTAAACTGGAAAATTATTCACTAATCCTGGGTTCCAAGTACCTCTGACTGGGTATTTCAGTCAAGTTATAAAATTATATAGGTATGTTAAAATGGAAAATGTTATAAAAAAAAAATAAACAAGCCATAGTACCTATAGTAACATGCAACTTGAAAGTAGGATTAATCCAAAAATTTACTTTTACATTTTAGTTGCCGTTCATTGTTCACAAATGCAATATAATGAATACAGTTAGAGGTTACATTGTTACCTAAATTACATATACAATAAATTGTAATTTATTTTAGTCACAAGGGTATAACATGAAATGTTATATATCCAAAACTACTTACAGAATGAATGATTCATCATCAAAATGGTAAATTGTGCTAATAAACTGTGTAAGAGAACTACATTTGAAATCAATATCAAGTAATGGATAGATAAACAAACAAACAGTCATTATGATTACAATATTCTATAAATAAATTTTAAGCACCAATTAAACATAATTCTGTGCTCTATAATTTGTATAAAGGAATGTCAAATTATTATTCAGTCTGTCTAAAAATGAAAGCAAACAAGATGTGATATAATGCTACAGACAGGTTATGATACTTGAATTTCCTATATTATAGTAAAAAAGTAAAACAAATCTTTAATTTCATACTACATTACAGGAGTACATACAAAGCTAGATATTACAAAAGTTAGTCTGCAACACCTCTCATAAAACAAAAAATTTACAAACTTTTAGATATGTATGAAACAACCCAATTATTAACTACTATTGAAATATTTAAATTTTAAACTACACACCTGGCATCAGTCTTTTAAAAATTTTGACAGGGAACACTTTTTTTTGGTCATAGATCAGTGCAGTTATTCCAACTCGGTCACATTTTAGTTGTAGCTTCAAGTGAGCGCAGTAAAGGCGCACGGGCCATATACTAGAAACGGTCCTTGGAAGCGTGCAAGTCAGGGTTGGTGAGGTACTGAAGCTCTTGAAGTTCTTGGAACTTTTCATGGTCTCTAATATGAGCATAGTTTGCAGATAAACACATCAAATAATGAACCAAGCTCAATATGACAAGTATACAAGAGACCATGGCTAAGATGAACATAAACTCCGCTTTTTCAACATAATCCTTGCAAAACAGCTTCATTCGTTGACCATCACATATTTTCATATCTTCTTGACGAACTGAAGACGGAAACATGAAGTCAAATTGGGTGAAGTCAATGCAAGTTTTGAGTGAAATGTTCTCTGGTTTGGAACATAATTTCCAAAATATAGTAAAGAGAAATGTGGTGATGACTAAGAAGCCAAGTAACACTATCCAAGTAAATGTCAGTATGTAAGTGATAATCATGAAAACCGCACAGGATATTCTTCCACCAACTCTAGCTCTCCAGGCTCTGTAAACTTTTTGTCTTGTGGCACCTGTGGTTAAACAACCCAAGCACAGCAGCATGAAACCTAAAGCTGCCATGCAGGCGCTTCCGACGATGAATATCATTTGCAAAGCTTCGATCCATATCAATCTAAAGTGGAATACTTCATCGAACATCAGTATAGAAAGAGCTGATCCTCTATACATGGTTCCACAGAAAACTCCCACGCCCAAACAGCACATAATAGTTGCAATGAGAGTTGCATGGGGCACTCTCGTGAGGCAAGCTTGACAAGCATCTCCCATGATTATTTTATTTAACACACGTATCGTATCCAATCCAATAAAAACACTGACGACGTTAGAAAAACCAGTTTCTCAAATTTACAGCTTATTTTCCATGAAATGATCACAATCACAAACACAGAAACGAAAGTTTTTATACTTTTTATTTTTTCACAAACGCCTCAGCACAGACCAGACTAAGTTACACTCACAAATTATACTTATACGAACGTCAAGCCCCCAGTACAGGTTGGCCGAATGTGTGGGTCATCAGCTTCCTCATAAGACATACCTAGTTATCTAATTTGATGCAAAATTGATGCAATCAAACGTGTCAGTAATAATTTTAGTGCAACCATTGTGTTCGTTACTATGAGTTGTTTTTTGTGTGTTAGCTGGAGAAATGTGTCACCATCACCAGCTTACACATGCCGATAAGGCAAACCAGTGAGGTTAGGGTTTTAGACTATAGTCCAAAAGTTAATGCACAATTGGTGCAATGAGAACCAGAAAAACTAACCGTCACACTCTAATACTGTTGAAACTACGATCATAAAAGTGTGTGCGAGCTGGAGTACCGTGTCTCTGGCTTGCACATCTGTATCTTCGTAATTATATAAGGTACGATGATGTCTTATACCTCAAAAGTTGCTGCAAAATTGATGCAATAAGAACCAAAATCAAAACTTTAGGTAAAATAGTTTTGGAGCTACGAACCGATAAGTATGTGTAAGCTGGTGACACGTAACACGGGCTGACACATGGTGAATCACTGTAACTAGGCGCCCATTAGACGGTAGGTTTTGCTGCCATTTTGCTATCAGTTCACGATTCTTTTAGCCAATCAAAATGAACTATTCATAACGCTGCCCGAAGTTCCTCTATACCGATAAGATAGTCATGATGGATGGAATTGAGTGATGGTTGCATGACCGTATAATGTACGCCTTACTACAGACAGTTTTTTTTTTGCTATTTTCTATTAGGTACTTTTTCGTTTACTTCTTCAGAAAAAGTTAGGTCGCTATAGTGGGATAGCGCCATCTAGTAGAAATTTTTGAACTAACGATGAAACGTCAAAAAAACTCTCATTCAAGCGAAGTTGAACATCGGCATATTATATCCCCATAGCACACCTACGACACTCCATACTACGACCCCCGCATAATAACCTTCTACTACTACGTAACTGACATAACGTGTGTACACGCGTCAAATGTGTGCGTCAACGATGCAGGGATGACATCCGCCGTAGCACACTCCGGAGCTAGTGGTACAAAATATATCGACTAGATGGCGCGTGCCGCGTGCGTCACGAAATAACTTTGCAAGAGCGTCCCAATTTATTATTTACGTATGTTTATATTATGTCGGGTAAGTTCGGAAGCAATCATTTTACAAGCTTTTTTCAGTACAAAAGCGATTGTCAAAAGGCCGTGTGAATGGCACAATATACTTTGTATTGAAATCTTCAAAAAAATTAAATGAATCCAACAAATAAAATTGTCTTTAATTATCACTACATAGTATAAAACAAAGTCGCTCTTCGCTTCTGTCTGTCTGTTTCTAAGCTTTTTATTATTTGACACAAAACAAAAATGATAAATAGTTTCTTCGTAGTGTAAACTTCCAAACATATAGTTTTATTGCTTAAAAAATGTGTATGTTAAGCCAAACGGCCTATACATCGTGCACAAAGTCCTTTGTCAGCCAACACACCACGTAAAAGGAAATTGTTAAGTGACTTATAAACAGAGTGCAAAAGACGAAAAAATTTGGATACTCAGCAAGAATGTGCATCTCAAAAAGATACCAATATGTCCTCTCAATTACAAAAAAATATCAATTTTCAAACCCGTCTAAAACAAAACAGTCATGGCAATAGAAACACTAAAGATTTACAGTTATTTGCTTTAAATTTACATTTTGCCAGTCCATTGGGATAAAGAGTCTTAGCAAACGTTAAACATGCCAAGCGAAAGGACGTTACGCCGAATGAATATCAACATTGATACAAAATTTTCACCTAACGTTTCACAATGTTTAGAGACCAAATTAAAATATTAAAAGACTCAGAAAAATACTGCATTATTTGCGCTGACGAAATTTCATTAAAACGGTACTTATATCATCAAATTAACGAGGATAAGATTATAGGTTTTCATGAGATTGACGGGACACAAACTGGAGAACCAGCAACGCAAGCTTTTGTAATCATTGCCAGAGTTATACATTAAAATTGGAAACAACCAATCGCATACTGTTTTTTGGCTCAAAGCAAAAATTACAAAGAACTTAGTGCGTGGTTAGATCATGTTATTTCACAAATTTTAAATATTGGAGTTCATGTAATGTAGCCTTTGTATCAGATCAAGGCTCAAATTTTTTAAACATGGCTAATGAAAGAAATGTGACTGTTGTCACAGTCACAGACTGTAGTAAGCCATACTTTTTATTAAAGGAAAAATAAATACTATATTTTTATAAATAAATAAATACTATATAAATATATATTTAATGCAAACATTATTACTCTTGGTCATATCTGTTTCCCTGAGACTTTCGTTTTAAATACTTTTTGAGCATCAATATTTTATTTTTGGTGTTCACTAATTAAACCAATTTCCAATAGCGTAAGTAACCCTATTTAAGAATAATCTACAATTTTCGTATTTTTAGAGGTCTTTTCGAAAAGAAAAAGTGTCGAGACAAAATCACAAAATCGTGTTTTTGAAACTATACGAATCTAGATAAAGGTATGAAGAAATATATATCTTATTACCAGATTTGTAACAACTGTAACCGTCCTATAGTTTTAAATCAAAAAGTCCATACTTTTTCCGAGTAGCGCCTTAAGTCCATTCGACCAATTTCTTTAATCCAATACTTGCACCTAATGAAAGTTAAATCAAATCAATAAAAGATCCTCTAATTTCATAGAATTTAATCGTATCATAACATTTATTATTTGGTCAAACAATTCGTATTGGAATATTTGTTTTCTGTTAATATTAAATTTGATATCAATCATCTACGATTCAACTGCATATACGAACGCCACTGCAAGGTTATATCGCACGATCCTCAAATCGAAGTTTGCTTACGAAATATAATGACATCGTTGACTTGGTTACATTCTTGTTGACTGAGTGACTGACAAGACAACCGACAAACGTGTGACGTTTACTCCTCGGTTTACTTTCTCAATGCGGGGGAAATGAATTGGCGGGGGGAGGTGAGTGTCGCTTCTTTACGTTAGTAATATTATAGTATTCTTTGCCCATAGTGTGGCCGCATCAAAGACTACAGTCGTCACAAATTAAGATGCCCGTTTTGACACATGCTAAAGTGACATGATTAGGCATGTAACCATACGAGTCTGTAATCGATTCTCGCGATTAATCGATTAAGGTTCTGAGTAACTAATCGATTATAGTAGGTTTGCAACTTATGTGGATTAAGACTAAAGTTATTATTATAAAATGTTAAACTTACTATATAGGTACTTATACTTTTAATAAACACATAATTAAGGTATAAATTGACCTTTTATGTTATATAAACTTGAATCGAATCCACTTAAATTGCATAATTTATATAAGAGCGAACGGGCACTTGTGATTTTTAACCGGGCGATAGTTTGGTCGTTCTCAGATTCAGTATAGATAGAGTTATATGGCAGTGGCAATCGTCAGTGCGCTTAAACTATCGACCGATCAAACTATCGAAAATGACTGGCCGATAGTTGTACAATCAAACTATCGCAAACTATCGGCCGGGCGGTAATGTGCATGAAGGACTATGTGAGCGCGCGCATTGCATTCAATTAGACTATCGCCCAACTATCGGTAGACTGCGCATTCAGTATCGAACTATCGAAAATGACTGGCCAATAGTTACTACAACTATAGTTATAGTTACAGTTATACAACTATCGGCCTGTGTGTGCATGAAGGACTATGTGAGCGCGCGCCCGGATTCAACTAAACTATCGACCAACTATCGGTCGACTAAAAATCACAAGTGCTCGCAGGTTCTCAAAACCAAACTATCGGCCGACTGTTTGATCACGATCGTCTTACGATTCCTACTTAAGGTGGTTCGATCAGCTCAGTAGCGCTACCAATGGAAATTAATCAATTACGTTTTATTAAAGGCTTAGATTAAAAGTTTCGATTATTTTGCGCAAATAAAAGAGTAAAATATACTTTTAAGAACTCAAACTTTAAGAACCTTTTTAAACGTCTTGTTCGTTCAATAGTGTCAATGTACGATGTAGTGGCCAGTGGTTGGACCAACGTGTACAGGCCACTTATGGTGAACGCACGCTTGTCCGATGCGAACGCTTCGAACAAGCCGAACGAAACGTGTTTTAAGAAATCTCTGGAAAGGTGAACGTGACGATTCGACATGGTGAGATGTGCAAGGTTGTCTAGGTTTTATTTAAAGAATTTAAATTTTTTTTTCATTCGGTTCATTCGAAACTTTCTCCTTGGATAAGTTTAGAAACCGTTTTATCGAAATCATTGTTGCCAATTCATAATTTCACTAATGCTTTAAGCGCCAATCTAGTTTTCACACAAAAAAATCAATTTTACATATTAATCTATTAAAGTGGTTATAACGATTATTTGGATAAAATTGAATGAAGCTGGAGAAATCCTGCACGCAACGGTTACAACACTAGTATTTAAAAAAATAAAGACTGAAAACGTAACTGTTTTTCGAGACGTTTCGTAGTTAATCGAATCTGCGTTTACTTTGGAACAAACGCAAAAATAATACGCGGAATACACTTTGCCATAATTTATGATGCGTTAAAAAATGTAACATATTATTTTCATACACCTTTGATAAGTAATCAGCATATATTTGATTTTTTGGTTTTCGTAACAAGTTACATTCTAGGGTCATTACCATGTGTCAAAACGGGCATCTTAATTTGTGACGACTGTAGGGGTAATATAATTTGTGGCCACGGAACGCACCCCAGAATTGAGCAATTTAATCTGTGCACGCCAGCCAATCGCCACGTTAAAAATAAAATAACAGTGACGTAGTGACGGACGATCGGACGAATAATTACGGAAAGTTAAACGTGAATTAAACTCTATCGACATATTAATAACCTCTATTTATTTAGCTTTTTATCACACAATTCAACAAAATTAGTGATTCCTTTAGTTCGGCCATAATATTAAATATTTTCGCCTTGGAAAGTGATACATGTGTTGTGAAGAATGGAAAGTATATATCATCAAACAAATCAACTATTACAAGAAGCTTCAGATTTGTTTATCAAGTTAGAAAAAGAACCTGCTAACTGTGATGAGATTGAGAATGCTATCCAGTCTAAAATTAATGCAATTAATGCGTAAGTTGAATTAAATCTAACATTTAAAGGCCGCTTTGATTATTTATCTTTTGAAATTATTGTTACCTACTGAAGCAACCCTGTTTTCCTCTAAAATTTCAGGAATTGTGAAAGATTGGATATATTTGTGTTCAAAACCCCTATCAATCAAAGACCTATGGCTAAAATGAGAGTGGACCAATTGAAATATGACAATAAACATATACAGGTATTTAATCATTGAGTTATAATGTACTAACGTACTAGAGAAGCTATCCCAAACAAAAATCTTGTAGTATTTTTGCTAAGCTAAGAGTTAGCCTCGCGACCAATCGAAAGCGCCCGTGCAGAAAGCGGCAACCAATAGTAGTGCAACAGACATAGATCAAACATTGCAGAACAGACATAGCTTTTGTGCGTGTTTTCTGCCTACAACATTTTATGAGAATTCATATTTTATTTAAATAATTATTTTTTTAAGATTAAACATTGACATCGTGAGAGAAATACTTACTAATCGAGTTTATTTTTGGTACTTATATACGTTTAAATACATGAATACTATTAATTATTTTACATGCGTTTATTTAACTTGCAGTACAAATGTAAGTGCAATGTTCAAATGTTCAATAACAAAAAAAACATCAAACTTCCATCAAAACCTGAACCCAAGTAATCACCTAAAACCTAGTACCTAAAACGTTTAAACTGTCACTTCTGCACCACAAAATATAACTGTTTTGCATTACAACAAAACAATTATTATGTGTAGGATAAAACACAGTGTTGTGTGAAGAAGCTGTTCGTGATTATTTGCCTAATCTGTCTATGGTATTGAAAAACTTACCAAATTGTCTCTGATTTTGTGAAGTTTACCTCGTTATGACACCAGTTGGCGCCACTTTCTTTGAAATCGGCGTGTCAACACCCTTGACGTTTCATAGTCTTCCATCACCAGCAAGGCCTTGCTGCAACACTGTGTTTTATCCTACACATAATAATTGTTTTGTTGTAATGCAAAACAGTTATATTATGTGTCTTCTAAAACACAGTGTTGTGTGAAGACCTGTTTGTTATCTGCTGGTGTCAAGCACAAACGCTATGATTGAGTTACTGAAACATATTTAAATAATGTGCTGAAAACAAAAAGTTTTAGTTTTCTACTTTATTTTACACTACTTTATTAAACAAGAATCTGCTTACATCTTAGCAACATAAAGAAAAGAAATCAGAAATCCACTCTGAGATCAATCATATTTATTTATAATAATTTGTCATGTAGTCTAAATCAACATTAATGTGTCTATTTCTTTCATAACAAGAAAATGCTTATTCATTATAAGTCCTACTACCTAACTTAATAAAAATAGTCTTAGAATTAAACACTAGCAAAATTATCAAATAATAAATCACCACAAGAATTATTTTGATCACTCTTTTGAACTTGGCGACAGTAGTACTTTCTAAATGTTTGGGTACTTCTCCAATTACCTCTCTTAAGGATATCCTCCACAGGTCTGTTCTCTACCCAACCTCGGGATGCTAAAGCTGACCGAATGTTTCCTGGAGGAGCATCAATATCAACTTCTCTGAAAATTGTTTTTACCCAATTTGCAATATTTGTTCTGGATGCCGTTTTAACCTCGCCAGTAACAGAAATAAACAAACTTGTGATATTACTTTGAGATCTTCGTTGATTTGAAAGTCTAATAAGTTCTTTAATGTGATTTACTGGACATATACGTCTGTCCGAGTGACTAATAACCGTCCAGCCAGATTGTCTATGGGTACGAGTGTCTGTCTTCGATCCAAATCTTGGCCACAGAGTGATTTTCCCTGGTTCTTCTATTGTATGGTCGTGAGAAATATCTAATAACGTCAGGTCGTGAATTCTCCGGCCTGAAGCCAGTAAAAGAATCAGGGCAGTTCGTCGAGAAATATCAAAAAATGTGCCAGAGCAAGGAGTGGATTGGAGCCAGTCAAATAATATTTTGATGTCAAAAACAGGAGGTTTCTGCACACCTGGTCTGGCAAGGGAAATGGCCTTCAGTATTTGATGAACAAAGAAATTCTTAGAAATATCTTCTGTTGATGTGGCACTGAAAGTTGACACAGCTGACTTGTGTAGAAGTATTGTGCTATAGGCAAGTCTATCTTCTAAGAAAAGTTTAGCCAAAAATCTTGCAACCTCATTACCAGATGGTGATCTAGGATCTATGTTGTGACTGTTACACCAACTCAACCATCTGGTAATGGGAGCCTTATATGTAGCTAAGGTCGATTCCCGCCAGCTACGTCTTAGTAACTCTCTCTCCTCTGGGGCCCAATGGGATATTTGTTCTGCCCACCCCCAACTTTCCATGCCCTGAGAGACAACTGCTCTACCTGAGGAGGGCAACGGCCTGTTGTCTGATCTACCAAGGTCTTCCGCAGATCCTCTATAGGTAGTGGTTCCTCCAGAGCTCTGGCCCGGAGGTCTGGGAGCCAAAAGCATTGGGACCATTGGGGAGCTATTAAGATGAACGTCCCTCTTGAGAGATTCAGGTGAGCCAATACCTGTGGAATGAGGCTGGGGGGTGGGAACACCCATCCCAACTGACAGTCCCAGGGACGACTGAAGGCGTCGCAAAAAATTGCGCACCCATCTGTTGAGTCTAGAGTTATATAGCTTGGCACGACTGCTGTGGCCCTGGAAGCGAATATGTCCAAATCTGGAACGCCCCATCTGCTGAATATGGCCTCCGTGGCCTGGGGCAACAGATGCCACTCGGGAACTGCTCGACCCCTGGACAGGCGGTCTGCAATTCCGTTGAGATTTCCTGGTAGGTAACATGCCGAAAGCGTTATCTCGAGCTGTTCGGTCAACTGCAGGAGTTTGGTTGTTAAATTTAGAAGGGCCAGGGAGCGTGTGCCTCCTTCGTTTCGGATGTAAGCCACCAGTGTCCGGTTGTCGGACTGTATCAGAATGTGAGCTCCTTTCAATATTCTTTGTTGGTCTAAAACTGCTCCGTACACAGCGTACAACTCTTTGAGGTTGGAGTGCCATCGCTTTTGAAAATTGCTCCACTTTCCTGATAGATACTGGTTGTTTAACTGAGCGCCCCATCCGGCATCCGCTGCGTCGGTGGTTAAGAAGTGTGTGACTTCTTTGCGGCGCAACGGTTTGGAGCTGCAGTCTACTGCCTTTCGCCACCAGATCAGATCGTGGTGACAAAGGGGAGGTAATGTTCTCCTCTCCCTCAACCGTACCTTCTGGAATCCTCTCAGAAACAATTGCATCCTGCGACAATGTAGACGTCCTCTGGGGATCGTCAATGTTGCAAAGTTTAGAAGGCCTAAAAGGCTCTGGGCTTCTTTTAAAGTGCAATTTAGATTTCTTTTTTCTATGAGAGATATAAATGTCTTTATTTTCTGGATTTTTTTGTTTGGTAATGTCATAGTGTTTCTGAGAGTATTCCAAGTTATGCCTAAATATTCCAACTCCTGAGAGGGAATTAGACTGGACTTTGGATAATTGACATGCCATCCTAAAGTCTCTAGCAATCTCAGCGTTTCCGCAACCTGAGTGTCTAGAACAGATCGGTCCTGGTGAGCAAGAAGGTAGTCGTCCAGGTATACCAACACCCGGATACCCCTGGCACGGAGGGTTTCCGCAACCCAATTTGACACCGCTGAGAAAATCTGTGGTGCCGAAGAAAGGCCGAAAGGTAGTGCTCTTAGTTGAAGGATTTCTTTGTTGTAAACTATTCTCAGGAACCGTCTGTGAGCCTCCGCTATTGGTAAATGAAAATAGGCATTTTGGAGGTCTATCTTCACTAACCAATCGTTGGTCTGTAGGAAGTCCACTACATCCGACTGAGAAACCAGATGAAAATGCTTTGTTGCTACATAAGCATTGAGACGACGGAGGTCGAATATGGGTCTTAACCCACCATCTGGTTTCTTTACTAAAAACATTTTGGAAAAGAACCCGGCTTCCTGACATGGAGGTGGTTCCAATATATTTTTCTCTTTGAGATCTCTGATCATGATTGTCATCTCTGGTGATACTTTGGTTGAGAATCTTCTCTGGAGATTTTTGTAAGGAAACTGCAATGGAGGTTTTGTCTTGAATGGGATTCTGCATTTTGAAATTATTTTTAGAATAAAGTGGTCTGCACCCAGTTGCTCCCAGATATCTACATTGTCTTTTAGACAACCTCCTTTGAAGTTCCCTTTCCGGAAGTCAATTTTGTTTTGGGTTGGTATAGGAATGGTCGTGGTTGATTTTGTTGTTTTTGTTGCGCCGAAAGGGCTTCTTTGAAACAAATTTATCTTTATGGTCACTTTTAAAATTGGTACTCTTAGTATGTGTTGGTTTATTGTGTTGAGATCTTTTGTATGTATTTTGTTCAACAGAATTGTATGGTCTCTTTCTATTTAAATAAGTTGGAGTATTTAACCAGGTCTGAGGTCCGCCTAAGGAATTAATTACTGGTTGGAGAGCTTCGCGACTAAACAAATGTTCTGAGCTCGGGGGAACGTTTTGTAAGGTAGCACGGAGATTGGTGTTTCCTACCTCTTTAAGGATACAACCCCGTCTCAACTCTATGCACTCAGCTCTTTTACCACAAATCATCTGCATTGTCACTTCAGAGTTTTTAGAGATAGCAGAACCCGGACCAAACAATATTGAAAACTTTTCAAGTAAATTATTTACATTTAAACTAGCCGGGTCTGTAGAAACCCATTCTAGAATGCTTTGTAAGGACTGTTGAATTAAATGTCTCTGTTCTAAGATAACATTAGATAAACTAGCCATAAGAGTCTCAGTTGACGCTAAGTAATCTTTATTCTTATTAAAATGACACAACTCTTCATTTACTTTTAATCCCATAAAACCAGGGAAAGCTAAACAAGATTGCATTGCTTTTTTATATCTGATGCCCTTCCAAGCAGGGGAATTAAATTGTTGCAAATTTTCTAACTCTTTAAGACGTTCCGGCTTAGCGGGAGGTATAATTTTATTGTCATCATGATCGATGTGAACATCGCCCAACGACAAGGTCGCACTAGTCACAGTCGAATTTGGAATTACTAAAAACTGACCCTGTGGTCTATTACTAGCCTGTTGGGAAATAGTACTAGGCAAGTTGGAACACTGAGTAGGTACATTTTGTGCTATGTAGTCTGAAATGTAATTCACTTGGGCCATCAACGTGTCCACTCGTGGATCGTAAGATTCGTAAGTGTTGGAATGTTTTTTGTACTTACGTCTTCTCTTATTTGGAGGTGGAGATGCGAATCGTTCATCCTCCGAGGATGATGAAGAGTCAGATTCCGAAGAATCTACTCGGGCCTGTCCCCCGTCCGGGGCGACAGACACCGACCTCTCACTGTCACCACCATTCTTTTCTATTTCACTCATCTGAAAATCACTGAAAAACTGTGTTTTATCGCTTTTTCTCACCACTTACTGAAACTGAAAAAGTATTTGCTGTTTCCGCGGCAAAAAACACAAACGCTATGAAACGTCAAGGGTGTTGACACGCCGATTTCAAAGAAAGTGGCGCCAACTGGTGTCATAACGAGGTAAACTTCACAAAATCAGAGACAATTTGGTAAGTTTTTCAATACCATAGACAGATTAGGCAATTAATCACGAACAGCTTCTTCACACAACACTGTGTTTTAGAAGACACATAATAACCAATTTTGTTAATCTATGACTCTATCGAAATATGGCCGTCGCTTAATTTTTCGGCGACCTAATGAAATAATTACTCAGTAGCATGTTATTAGACACTTTAGTGAGTACTTACTAGTGAAAAGTAATTCCTTGGGCTTTATTAATATTTTTTGAGTTATTTAAACAGTACCTCAACCCACATATCGGCATTTTTAAATAAAATAGAACAGAGTACACACACGTGTTGTTGCGTCTATCGCTTGCCACAGACTAAACGAGTTGAGTCCGTGGACTCAACTCGTGTTGCAAAGATTCTAGTTGAGATGTCTCCTCTATTCTTTTATCTCAATGTATTTAATAATAAATAATTCGGATCAAAATAGTTTGTTACATTTTTAATTTGTTTTCCTACTTAGTTACTAGTCTAGCAACAAAAATGGCAGTTATTTAGGTTATACAAATATTGTAACCGATCCATAAACAATAATTAAGTAAACAAACTGTAACAGATGGACCACTCTGTTCCTTTTTTTTTAAATTAAAATATCAAATATTGCTTTTATTGGAATTCCTATATCTTGGTTTTTGAAAACAAAGTCATCTATCAGTAGGCTATAATTATATTCAATGCCAAATAATATCAATGACTAAGCTTATAAATAACCTAAAATGTATAAAATTTGCAGGCATCACTTACAAATACCCAAAACAAGAGGCGAAGAAGAGAGCAAGAAAGAGCGGACCGGGAACAGCTTTTGAGCCGACGATTTGGTCACGACCACACTGCTATAACGGTTGACTACTTAGCACAGGAACAAAACTCCTTGGCCAACTCACATAGGAATGTTGATGAGATGTTGCACACAGGTTTGCAATGTTTTTATTTTATTTAACTTAAGCTATCTCTATAGGTACTACAATTATTGCTCAAAAATCAAATCATTTAGTAATTAGAGCAGACATCAATCAAGTAAGCCAGTATTTAATGTACATATTATTTACTGCTGTGCATTGCAAGCAGGATGCAGATAGATACATACATTACAACAATATTTTTTAAAATTGTTGTCAGTCTGTTTGCTAAATTATAAAATACTAGCGGATCCTTGCAGTTTCACCTGCGTGGTACCCGTTCCCGTGGGAATATCGGGATAAAATATAGCCTATGTCACTCGGGAAGAATGTAGCTTTCTAATGGTTAAAGAATTTTCTAAATCGGTCCATTAGTTTCGGAGCCTATTCGATTCAAACAAACAAACAATCAAATCTTTCCTCTTTATAATATTAGTATAGACTAAATTGTTTGAGTGTTTCATCATGGTTAATCAACTGGTTGGCTGAAGGATGCTTATTATTTTGATATTGGGTCTCATGCCAACAAAATTATGTTGTAGCATTCAAAACCACAAGTATTATTTAAATAAGTATATAAACTGCGTACATACGAGAATATTAAGAAATAATCATTATCAGATAAGAAGGTATCAGCAACATGTTCATTTTCCTAAAAAAGAATGCATTCTGGAGATCCTTACAATTTACACTGTCACAGTGTCCCAATCTTATCTTTTATCCATAATCCAAATGTTTTTAGAGGTTCAAGTGAAAACCTTCTAGGATCACTTGTGGATCTGCTCGTCCTGGTGTCACAGCCAATTTGTTTAAAAACTGGTCCAAATAAGTTTAAATTTGGTACCTACTTATTATATTATGCTTTTCTGTGACCCAAAGACGAAGGTATAACGCAAAACACTGAAGTTTGTTTATTAATCAGTAAAGAAAAAGTCATAATGTCCTATACATACCATTTCTCAATACTTTACTTCAATATAAGTAGGTCAAATAAGTTTGCCTCTAGTGCCTGATAGGTAAGTATGAGCAAAAGTGTACATTAATAACGTACCTATATTTTTCTATCAGGCACTATGAGCAAACTTACTGACGAAGTGGGCCAATCATAATATTTATTTTCAATTTATTAAAACTAACCTACGGAATATGTTTGAGTTCTTTAAATTTCATGGAAGCAATCCTACTACTATTATACTATTATTATAATATTATAAATGTGATAGCTTAGATAAATAAATAATAAATAAATAAATATATTCCCACAATCACACCAATTATTATCTAAGCCCGTAGTTAATTTCTTAAGAAATTGTGTCTACGTGAACTTGATAACGGATAAATATATACTTAAATACTTTTTGTTTGTAAATACATACTTAATATACATAGAAAACACCCAGACCAAGACAAATAGACATGTTCATGCACACAAATATTTGTCTTGTTCGGGAATCGAACCCAAGACCTCTGGCGCAGAAGGCAGGTAGTTAACCCCTGCGCCTAATTGATTGATGCTAATTCTGTCTTTCATTAGGAAAATGAAAGTGACAGCACCAGTTTAGTACTAGTTTTAAGGACTATTTTAGTCCGCGTTCTGGAATAAGGGGGTTAAAGTAAACTTCAACATTTATAATCAGTGGCGGCGCTAGACCATACGTGGAAGTCGGCGAAATTAGGTTATTATAATGTATGAGCGGACAAGTTTTATTGCTAATCAAATGATGACAAAAATTACACGAACAGAAATAAAATAAAATAGGCGAACTTTTCGGCTTTTGACCTCACTGATCTTTGTCACGATATGTCTTAGCTAGACGTTATTTCAGAAACCAATAGAACTGATAACGCAGATTGCCTCTCTTGCTTGGCTCATCGTGCTTCTCAAGTAGGTACGTACCGTAGATTGGGGTTACTTTAGGAAAAAATGGGGCTATACTTTGATAATTTAAAATGTAGTAAGGATAAAACAGTATTATTTGTGATTAAGTAAAATCTTTAGTCAAACAAGCGTTTTTAACAAAGTGACCCCTTCGAATCAAAGTAACCCTAGTTTACCGGGTCTTAATCAATTTTAACTTTGAGAAGCTTCTCTCAGCGGAAGCTGTACTGACGGGAACAGTGAGCAATGCAAACATTTGGATATTTTTCCTCCAAATTATTTTCTAAAATGTACTGAATGAGTGGTTTCGCATCGTTGACAGAGCCTATTACATGCTCTTTGGAGCCTAGTGAATTTGTTTTATAAAGCTGAAGTTCTTCATTAGTTCGAATCGAAAGGCTGTATGTCACTGTTTTCGCCTTAGTAATGTCACAGAATAACTAATAGTAGGTACCCTTAGTACTATTATCCACTTGTTTGTTGAACTGTCATTTTCGAAATCCCCCAAACTGTGGATGCCGGAATCCGGCAATTAACAGACAGGGTTTTTGGCGCGCTCTTTATTTTATTTTTAAATGGCAAGCGGTTCATAAAATCATTGAACATTCAGCCTAGATTATACTTTACATATTGTTATTTTTGTTTAAAACAAAACACACGTTTAATTTATTAAATAAAATTCAAAAAAAACTTTTCATTTTGAAAATTTTGGCCGGATTCCGGCTTTCAACAGACCGAGCATATGGCGGAATCCGGCAATCAACAGACAAGTGGTTATACAGGGTAATTTTTTTATCGGTGCACAAATTTTTAGGATCGACTCAGAATCGGTAAGTGAACAACTTTCTCCTAGAAACATAGGTCGAAATATGGCAAAAAATGTTTGACTCTTCATACAAATCGGATTGATCACGTGATCGATTTAGTATGGGAAATCCAAAAAATTTTGTCGTATTTCAACCCATGTTTCTAGGAGAAAGTTATTCACTTACCGATTCTGAATCTATCCTTAATATTTGTGCACTGATAAAAAAAATTATCCTGTATATTCTGTGATAGTACTACCAGTACTACCGTGTATTGTTCCTAAAATTTAGGTACAATACTTCGGGAACTTTTGCGAGGCCCCTTCAGGCGCGAGGCCGTCGGCGGTCACCGACGTCGCCGGTCACCGACGTCGCCGACGCCTAGCGCCGCCGCCGTTTATAATATTAGTAGGATAGGATGCTCAATGCACGTCTTTCTTGCAGGTCTTCTACTCGTTATTTCTCTATCTACACTATCACTATTAACTAAAATGCAAACCCGACTACTGAAAAATAGTCGTATAAAAAATATGAAACAAGAAATTTCTCATCTGAAATTGCCGTGGTCGTATGCCACTTAAGGTCTACCCACACGTACCACAACCACAACCACACCGCAGCAACAACACGTAGGCATTTTGTATTGGAAATGAATAGTACAAATTATACGTACCACATTTTGCCGTTATTATCGACCGCGTGAGTGATACCAACCACAACGCAACCACCAGCGACGCCGACGACGCGAACTAGCGGCCGGCCACATCACATACGATACGACGTAACCACATCACAACTACTAGCGACAACGCAACCAAATCAACATTTTGTCGCACAACCACAACGCAATTGCAAAAAGCTGCATCAACACTGTTCACACGTGACCACATTTTGTCGCTGCGATGTGGTGTGGTTGCGGTACGTGTGGGTCGACACTTATATGGTCTAGTCTGTGTGGACTAGACTAAGGGCCTACGCACTCGTACCACAACCACAACACGTGGGCGGGGCGCATTTTGTATTGGAAATGAATAGTACAATAGACCGCGTGAGTGATAGCAACCACAACGCAACCAACAGCGACGAGACGCTGCCTGCGAACTAGCGGCCGGCCACATCGCATACGACGTAACCACATCAAAACCTATTTGAATTTTGAAATAATATAGCCTATCTATAGTCTTCCTCGATAAATGGACTATCCAACACAAAAAGAATTCTTCAATTCGGTCCAGTAGTTTCTGCGATTAGCGCGTTCAAACAAACAAACAAACAAACTCTTCAGCTTTATAATATTAGATTATTTTCTATATAGATTGGCGAGTCGGATGACGTCCGTGGTGGGTGGTACTGATCGTAGAATATGAAACCATGGGTCGTATGTTCGATCACCTCCTCGGACAAAATTTTTTGTGATAATTGTTTGTTCAGTGACATTGGTGTTATTTATTGTAATAAAAGTGCTTTACACGTCTTATCTTAAAATTAGATTATTTAGTACTTATAGGTATGTTTCGAAATATTTTGTGTCAATTATTATGATCATTTCATTACGTTACGTAAATAGTAGGGAGGTACTATTTTTAACCGACTTCTAAATCAAAAAGGAGGAGGTTCTCTATTCGTTTTTTTTTTTTTTTTTTTTTTTTTTTTTTTTTATGTATGTCCACCGATTACTCGAAGACGGCTGAACCGATTGAAATGGTTCAAACGTTATTACATCAGGTTGGTTTCCAAGTTGGTCCCATTTTTTGAAATTTTGAAATCGGTTCAGTAGTTTTCAGGAAATCTTGAAAATACTGTCGTTTTCGTTACCACTTTATGTGAATTTAATACTTATCTTTAGGCATAACTCCTTTGTTTATGAACCGATTTAGATGATTCTTGTTTTGTTAAAAAGGGTATACCTCAAGGTATTTTAACCGACTTCGAAAAAGGAGGTTTTGAGTTTGATCACATACCTATTTACCAGAAAACGCGCAAATTGCCTGCACGATGCACTAAAAAGAGTGAAATAAAAATTATTTTTATAAAAAAATAAAACCGCCTTCTAAAAAACCACATCAAAAAAGTAAGAAATAATTCCTCACCAAATAAATAGCGTAAGTACTTTGAAGTCGGGCGGGTTTTAACAAAAAACAACAAAAAATTGTACATGTTTCACGCCCGACTTCAAAGTACTTACGCTATTTATTTGGTGAGGAATTATATCTTACTTTTTTTTAAAAAACAAAACATCCGGCGGTGTTTTAGTAATTATTTGTAATTTCCGTTTGAAGAGTCACGTGAACAAATCGTTTGATGATATATACTTTTCCTATTATATTTTGATATAAATTACTCTATTTGGTGGCAAATTATTCATTACTATCATTAGATACATTTTCTTTATTTCCATTTCACGACGAGACGTAAAGATATGTCATAGGTAATTGATAAATCGAATATTCATTAAATAGGTTCTTTTAGTGAGTTAGTTAATTATTATCTCTATTTATAGGTATTATTTGTGATGCGTTTTAAATGCGCACTCTTAAGGGCCCCACAGTCTGTAAGTCCACCTGCCGCTTAGCCACAATCAGCCACACTCTCACAGTTTTTCTATGGAGTGTAGAAGGGAAGGAGGACTATATTCTCATGTGGGGAAAGTCGAAAAAGTGTCCAGCTATGACAGCTAAATAAGAGTTCTAAAATCCTCCGCAACGGGCGTTGGTGTAGATACATGGGTTACCTAATGATACGCATAACATTTTTCGCCATAAATATGAAACTCATCGTGTTGAAAGGCAATCACCCACTTGCAACAAGCTTCACTTTAAAGCATCTTTAGTTAATGCCACTTTATCGCTAATGAAATCATTAAAATAATGATTTCATTAGTTTGTTGCATCAAACTACTTTAGGCTAAAAACTCGATCCTTTAACTAATGAAAGCATTAGACATTGTTGCCAATAACAAATTTAAAAAATAATGGAAGGAACGAATAGTTGCGTTTTGTTTTCAAAAGTATTGAAAGGAAACAAGCCGCATCTGACACATTAGTACCTATGGTTTGACAACAAAACGGAGTGATTAATATACTCTTTATATTATACTCTTTGTTTGTTGACAACTTTGACATTTTTCTTTCAAATTCTTTGGTCGTCAAAGTCGCGTGAAACTTTTATTATTTTGTTAGTGAAAATGTACGAAAACCGAAATAAAAAATGAGAACGAGGTACAAACTATACTTCTGAAGAAAAATCACTAAGTATTGTCTGATCTCATAAAACAGTAAGTAGTTTTATCTTAATTGTTCTGTCCCTATGTAGAGTTGCTGTTGTATTTTCTATTATAAATAAATATTTTCTTACAATCACACCAATTATCTAAGCCCGTAGGTAATTTCTTAAGAAACTGTGTCTACGTGAACTTGATAACGGATAAATATATACTTAAATACTTTTTGTTTGTAAATACATACTTAATATACATAGAAAACACCCAGACCAAGACAAATAGACATGTTCATGCACACAAATATTTGTCTTGTTCGGGAATCGAACCCGAGACCTCTGGCGCAGAAGGCGGGTAGTTTAGCCCTGCGCCAAATCGGTCGTCAAATTTATTAATTTCAATCCAGGCCTCTCTTGTTGTAGATAAATACAATCCCCATTCTTTTATTTTCAGGATTTTTATGCAGGATATTTTGCATTCAAAACTACAGCACCAAAGGTAGCAACAGCAATGTAATATGAAAGTATAAATTTAAAGAAGAAATTGGAAATTTTGAACAGGGATTAGATATTTATGGGTTATTTTAAGTTGTTAAATTAGTCACTGATTGTATTTTGGTATGCCAAAGATTGTTCCAAAAACTCTCCTAAATGCAGTAAATGTACCTATTTACTTACCTAAACTTTAAATAAAAATTAAATACTTAAAACTGTATGATTTTATTTATTTCTTAATTTACATTTAAAAGAAAAATCACCCAACTAACATTCTAGGAGAATGTAGTGTTTACAAGGGCTGATCGCACAGATGTTAAATTTTTAAGCCCCCAGTACAGGATGGCCGACCATGGTCGGCGACCATGACCAATACATCGTACATTGACACTTTTGGTACCGACATGGTATTGACGACCGATTTGGCGCAGGGGTAAACTACCTGCCTTCTGCGCCAGAGGTCTCGGGTTCGATTCCCGAACAAGACAAATATTTGTGTGCATGAAAATGTCTATTTGTCTTGGTCTGGGTGTTTACTATGTATATTAAGTATGTATTTACAAAAAAAAAAGTATTTAAGTATATATTTATCCGTTATCAAGTTTTCCATGATACAGTTTCTTAATGAAATTAACATGGGCTTAGATAATTGGTGTGAATGTAAGAAGTTATTTATTTATTTATTTATTGGTTATGGTCGCCGACCATGGCCAACCTGTACTGGGGGCTTTACGTGATGCCAGATCAGTTAGTACCATCTGGTAGGACCCCGTCACGAAGAATCGCAAACCGATCAGGGAGTCTACCAACTAAAAAATATGGATATGGAAATGGGCTTCATTTGATATTTTAAAATGAAGCCCATGTCCATATCCTTATTTTTTAGCCGGTAGACCCCCTGAAGCTGGGTAAGCGCGGTATCGAAGCCGCAGCGCTGTCTCCTTTGAAATTCGGTACCGCAGCCGGAATTAGTCTCCGTCATGTTTTTCGACTTTTATTCCGTCCGGGATCTGGCGGTGGCGGCGGCGAGAAACATATTCTGGTTCCGACAACGACGATAGGCTGGTCAACGACATTTTCAACAAAAATACAAATTAAGGCGAGGAATCCCGACCGAAATAGGCACGCTAACGCTTGCTCAGCCGCGCTCTATACACTTTGCGCGGACCCAGCGGCAGCCGGCAGTGAACTGTGAACTCGCGAGCGCCCCGCGAATCGAAAATCACTTAAAATTCAATTAAAAATTAAATAATGAAAAAATTAATTTATGACGGCCGGAATCCCTCGGCTATTCAAAGACAATTATTTTCATATGTTTTTCATTAACTAAAACCAAGGATACTGCAAGTAATATGATATTTGAATTATTATTAGACGGATGTTTGGGATTTTATTTGACACAGTAAAATATCACCAATCGAAAAAGAACGGCCGGAAGCACTAGATAAATAACTGTAAAATAACATATATTTTTTCCAAATTTTAAGTATTTGTGATTTGCGAGTAATTCATAATTTAAAATACCCTATTTTGGGGAATCGGCGCCTTAAACACGACATGAAATTGGTTTAATGGCCCGTCGTCGACCCATTAAAAATTATAACCTCAAAGCCTTAATTTAATGAGTTCTGATGCGCTAAAGTCGCTTCGTGCAATACAAAATACCGATAATGAGTGGTTTGACACTTCATTAGATAAGTTTGACACTTCCTTATTTAAATTTTAAAGGAGCATTTAAATGCATCTTATTTTCTTTCTTGCAATGCTTTAATGAAGCATTAGGGTTTAAAGTGGCATTAAAAAGATAAAATTCTTTCTTGCAAGTGAGTGTAATCATCGAAATGTATAATTCTTAAAGGCATAATTTCATAACGCATACTTTTTTTGCCCGAATTTTGAAAGGCATAATCATCGAAAGGCATAATTTCAATAAGCATAATTATCTAAAGGCATAACTTTTAAATTTCATAATACTTAAAAGGCATAATATTAAAAATGCATAAATTTAACGGGGTATTATCTTCGACGACGACCGACGGATATTAACACATACACCCAGATCCGAGACTTTGAAGAGTTCGTTTTCAATCTTTACCCGACAGGGAATCGAACTCGGGACCTCCAGAAATACCTTGGAAGCCGGTGCACATTTCGTAGCCAACTAGCTTTATTTATTTATTTATTTTATTTATTTACACTTTATTGTACACACAGATAATACAGATAGACAAAAAATATACAAAGGAGACATACAATTCGCGGCCTTATCGCTAAAAGCGATTTCTTTCAGACTTTCTTAATTAACCGTTTAATTAACAGCCTAGCCTTTTTACCAAACGGCGCTGTTCAACTAATATGGTCAAACAGCTAGGAAAATGGTTTGGATCTGTCGCAGTCAACTAGCTTAATTAGCCGTTCAATTAACAGCCTAGCCCTTTTACTAAACGGCGTCGTTCAACTAGCGGCCTGTAGTGTCTACAGCTGAATATCATTAATCACAATCATTCAAATCAATACCTATGAATATCAATTGAAAGCTAGTTGGCTGTGACACATACACCACTCGGCCATACATTAATTCCTCAGTCGATGAAACTTTGCTGGGTTATAAAAAAGCATGAGCCATAAACTTTTAAATGATTATCCAAAAAAAAAACTCACACGGAAGTTAGGTATTTATGCCTACAAATACAAATCTGTTTATATATTGAACCGAGTAATTTCTCAGTCGAAATTTATTTAACCAAATGAGTTATTTATACTAGTATGTGATACTTGATTAAAATCCAAAACTTTTTTCAAACATGAGTACGCTTGGCAAAATAGTATAATTCCGTTCAAAAGTTCGACAGAGACATTTTTCAGTCCAAGTCACCCCAATTATTTTATTAAAATTTGGTGTTTCTGGTGGGACATTTTTTTGGATATTTCATATTATTGTTTATAAACGTTACATGAATATGTCCGATGAAGAAAGTTTAGACGGAGCATTTTTCCTAAAAAACATATCAATGAAATTAGACTTTCATTAAAAAATACCTAACCTTCTATTATTATATTTTTTTGGAAATTTATACCTTACTTTTAATTCATTGATACTCTATCATGCTGTAAAGTTTTTTCTGACTGAGGAATTACTGTGGGGGTCAACTGGCTTCATTGACTACACTAATATTTATTTATTATTATTTATAACAGCACAGACTACAAACTGACAACAGGAAAATGACGTTTTGGCCGCTTCCGCAGTAGTTCCGCTTTTGGCCGTTCTACAGATAAGTTGGTGGCACTGTACAGTGCCACAAACTTTGCTGTGCCGGTGGCCAAAATGTGAAACTAACGTGATTTTTTTTAATGTCATTTTGCTGTCAAGTTGATGTCCAACCATAGCGCTGCTGGCGGCTGAAGTTCTTAGAAGTCAGGGCCGGTTAAATTACTACAAAAAAAAGAAAAACGTACGTAGCGCCGCTGTCACCGGCACAGAAAAGGTTGTGGCACTGTACCTAAGGCTTATCAGTCTACCTAGTGTAAAGTTTGTCAATGTGCAAACGTTACTATCACGTGAGTGAGAAATATATCCTAGCTAGATCTTATTTATTTTACTACTTTTAAGATACAATATTTGTATCTGATAATTATTATCTGTCAAAATTTTACTCGATACGCGGTTGTATGCGTGTTTAAAATACTAATACATAATAAACAAAATACATTCAGCCCTCAGTTAAACTTACTACTACTACTCGCGCTACTCGGAAAAAGTATGGACTCTTTGATATAAAACTATAGGACAGTTAGAGTTGTTATAAATCTGGTAATAAGATATATATTTCTTCATACCTTTATCTAGAATCGTATAGTTTCAGAAACACGATTTTATGATTTTGGCTCGACACTTTTTATTTTCGAAAATACCTCTAAAAATAAGAAATATCAAGATTACTCTTAAATGGGGATACATATACTATTGAAAATTGGTTTAATTAGTGGACACCATTAATATTTAGGATCGTATCGTAGAAGCATTTTTTTTAAATCGCTATAGTTTTTGAATACGAAGTGATTTTGTGTTTTTTTTGCGTAATCGACAAAATCGGTCTCGCTCCCGCGCGCGTCGTTTTCTCATTGCTATCTCGCTTTAGCATAACTTTTCCGAGTATCGCCTTAAGTTTCATCATCATCATGTCAGCCGAACGACGCCCACTGCTGGGCATAGGCCTCCCCCAAGGATCTCCACAACGATCGGTCCTGCGCTGCCCGCATACAGCGGCTTCCCGCGACCTTGACCAGATCGTCGGTCCACCTTAGGGGTGCCTTTTTTTTTTAGTGAGGGGAATGCTTTTACGCATACCCCGTCCACGTTGGTGTGCGGACGGTGATTAGGGGACCTGCCCACGGAACGTCGTCTGGCACGTGGTCGCCATTCGAGAACCTTTCCGCCCCAACGGCCATCGGTTCTCCGCGCTATGTGTCCCGCCCACTGCCACTTCAATGATGCAATCCTTCGAGCGATGTCGGTCGTTTTAGTTCTCCTGCGGATCTCATCATTTCTGATTCGATCGAGCAGGGAAATACCAAGCATCGCTCTCTCCATTGCTCGCTGGGTGACTTTGAGCCTTCTTATGAGACCCATAGTAAAAGACCACGTCTCACTTTCATAGGTCATTACTGGCAACACACACTGGTCAAAGACTTTCGTCTTGAGACATTGAGGTATTTTGGACGCAAATATATGGCGGAGCTTCCCAAACGCTGCCCATCCGAGCTGGATTCGACGAGAGATCTCTTTCTCAAAGTTGGACTTACCTAACTGGACCGTCTGTCCTAGGTAAACATAATGGTCAACAACTTCGAGTGTAATGTTCCCAACATTAACTGGAGCGGGTGCAACATGGGCATTGAACATGATTTTCGTCTTGTCTATGTTCATCTTAAGACCCACTCTTGTGTTCAGGTCTTCCAAGATCTCAGCCATAAGAACTACATCATCGGCAAACCGTAGATGTGTTAGGTACTCGCCATCGATGTTGATGCCGCATCCTTTCCAGTCCAGCAGCTTAAAAATATCCTCCAACGCAGCTGTCAACAGTTTGGGAGAGATGACATCTCCCTGTCTCACACCTCGCTGTAGGTGGATAGGTTCAGAGCTCTGGTTCTGTAATCGGATCGACATGGTGGGGTTTTGGTATAAGTACCTCAGCACCTCGATGTACCTGTAGTCTATTTGCAACTCTGGAGAGACTGCAGCACCGCCCAAGTCTCAATCGAATCAAAGGCTTTCTCCTAGTCCACGAACGCCAAGCAAAATGGCAAGTTATACTCTTCGGTCTTCTGTATAACTTGCCGCAGCGTATGAATGTGGTCTATTTTACTGTAGCCTTTCCGGAACCTGGCTTGTTCGGGAGGTTGGAAGACGTCGAACCTGCGAGCGAGACGATTCGTAATGACTCTCGAAAACAACTTATATATAGATATGGCTCAGAAGCGAGATGGGTCTATAGTTCTTCAAGAGAGTTTTATCACCCTTCTTGAAAAACAGCATCACAAGTTAAGTTTAGATTAGTGAATGTGAATTGTGTTTAGGTCTGGATTTAACACCGGTTTTGTGAAAGTGAAAGCGAAACAGTCACATGGATATTATAATTTATCAATAAAATTATAATTAACACGTGACTACTATGTTAAACAAGATTTTTCTTCAATTATATAACCCTTTAACGTATTAGTCGATATTAGAATAGAGCGTAAAAAATGGTAAGTAGGTAAGTACCTAAATATAAAAAGTCAGTTTACGGACGATGATAATTTTACGTGATAACGTCATAAGAAAACATTGATGAAAAATAATGTCGAAGTAGAAGGTTAGTACCTACCTTCCCAGCGACCTCTATGTGGTGTCCATCGTTCCAGCAGCGCCACGGTCTCCGATTTGCTTGAAAAAAATACACCATGCAGGCCAATTTTTTACCAGTCGGGAAAAAATACGATTGATTTTTTCCCCCCACTGGATCCGAGGATATACGGGGATTTCTGTGGCGCTGCTGGAACGACGTCGTCCTGGCAGCGCCCCGCTATTTCTCATTAATTACAAAAGCTATAATAAATCTAATAAGACACATATTTTTGGCTTTTTTTTCCATTTCACATAAGCTAATGTCCACCTGTAAATGTCGACAGATTCAGGAGTAATCGTAGGTCACTTGGGGCGCTGCTGGGACGACGTCGTCCCAGCAGCGCCACGGCCGAATCTCAGCAATTCGATTTTTTTACTCCAAACAGTGTGCCTGTATATTTAGTTCCTTCATCATAGGGTACGGTAAAAATTGAATTTCTACATTTCATCATGGAATAATGATTTAATAGGCATCGAAAAATTATAACCTCAAAAAAAATTTTTTTTGCTCTAACGCCTTTAATTGATGTATTAAATAGCATTTGCGCATTCTTTTATCTTCCTATAAAGGGAAAAAAATAAACCACTCTCGCAGCATTAACTATTCCAGAGAAATCCTAGGTTTAGATTGTGTTCCTACATTTAGGCATCGTTCCAGCAGCGCCACACCCAGTACAGCATGATCCAGGGCACCTGTCACCAAACTGAGCATGCCAATATTTACTACTACCATAGCGAACACGGGAAAAAATCTGATAACGAGTATAACACAGCGAATTTCCGAGAAATAAGCCTTTGATTCAATATGCCATACAATTGGTACATTCGAGTAGAAAAGTTTTATTTAAATTCTTTTTAGTGCCATAAACTTGGGGGCTTTAAGCCCCCAGTACAGGCTGTCCGATCATGTTGGCCGACCATGATGGGCCATCGTGTACAGGGGCGGTTTGCGTGTGATTGCCGTCTGCGAGCAACGCAAACCGCCCCTGTACACGATGGCCCATCATGGTCGGCCAACATGATCAGCCATCCTGTACTGGGGGCTTCATACTTCATGTTTACCGGGCTTGTCAAGCATTGCATTGCATCATTGGGGCACAATATCGGTATCGCTATACGGATCGCAGCTCAGCATTATTATGGTGCAAATAATGCAATGCAAGCAAAGTAATATTAACGTAATATAGAACGTACGAGCCAAAAAAAACGTTGGCCATTTGTTTCCACATGCCATAGAGAAAGGTTAACCTATGGAGTGTAGGATAGAAGCATGATAGAAGTGGGTAAACCACATCATCCATCATAGCCTGACAAGGAATAGAGTCTAATTTTCTAGCGTAAGCTACATTGTCATAAAAAATATCTGATGCGGTTTTTCTTGAGCTTTATTCCAATAGCATAAACATCTTTTTGCTTTGCACAAATGAGCTGCTATTCCAACCATGCCAAATTTTACAGACTGTAGTGTCATATAGTGACATGACAATGACAGTACAGTTACCTTTGAATTGTAGAGTTATTTGGGCGGTAATTTAGGGCCGTTTATTTATTTATCTGTCGTTGTTAAAAAGGAAATTTCGTATTTGGACGCATTTTGAGAAGAGAGGGGGAACTGGGGGCCACGTGCAAAACTTGTAAAAGAAAAATAAAACTTGTAAAAAGAAAATAAAGCTTTGTGGAAACATAGGTAGCTAACAAATCTTCGAGATCATTTAAAGAGACTACACTGCATATCAGATAACTCTAAGGAGCCTAGTATAAGTTTAGGATTCTGTGTTCTCATAAAATTAAGACAATTTCATTTTCAAATAAATCCGTTAATTAAATTTTTATCGCTCTTATTATTCGACGTAGGTATATAGTGATTGTTGCCGGATAATCGATTCCGAATCGATTAATGAGCAATTTTCTGAGGCTATTTAAAAAAAAAGCTTCCAAATGCTTCACTAGATGGCGTTGAACGAAGTATGTACATGGTATACTTTGGTATGAATCATATTTAATTTATTTACTTTAAAAACCCAAAGGAAACTTAAAATAAATTAAATAAGTACTGATAGGTACTACTGTGAGGAACAGAAACGAAATAGGTAAATTTAAAGATTAAGGTAAATAAATAACATCTGTCTGACGTTCCGTTTTACGTAACAAAAGTCGCGTCAAAGTAAAATTTATAACGTTCCGTTCCTTCTAACTGCATAGGTGGGACAGCGCCATCTAGTGAGCGAGCTTTCAGAAAATCACCCATTGTATTGTAGATTATTTTTGGGGCTCAAATAATCTAAGTATCGATTACCCAATCAAAAGTATCTGACGGGACCGAGTTAATGTTGTACCGAGCTCGGCCGAGTACTGTGTTTACATGTACCTAGTATTCGGCCGAGCCGAGAGTACTTGTCTCCCCACTCTACTCGGTAGGTGTAATCAGGCTATGATGGATGATGTGGTTTACCCACTTCTATCATGCTTCTATCCTACACTCCATAGGTTAACCTTTCTCTATGGCATGTGGAAACAAATGGCCAACGTTTTTTTTGGCTCGTACGGTCTTTATTACGTTAATATTACCACAGTTAACTTTTCATACAGTAGGCCGACGGAGACGTCTAGACAGGTCAATCGTGCGGGGCTTGCGGGGTGAGACGGGGGAGTGGTTGTCCCGAGTTACATACAACGCCGTCCAGGGCTATCACGTCTTTATCGTTATATTTTTTTTTTAATTAATATTATGGTGCATACGACATGTAGTGTGAGTGCGTGCAAATCTTCATCTCGCTTATTGAAAAAAGGCAATTTCCAAAATCCAAGATGGCGGCCAACATTTTTGTTTGCGGACTTTGATGAAACTTGGTTTTTAGTACTTACATTTTTGACAAGAAAACAACAACAAAATGTCAAAAATAAAAAAAAAAACAAGATGGCGGCAAACTTTTTTATGGTAGGCCGATTTTGATGAAATTTAGTTTCTAGTACTATTTTGAAACGAAAACAACAACGCAATGTTAAAAATATTAAAAATCCAAAATGGCGGCCAACTTTTTTGTTAGCAGGCCGATTTCGATGAAACTCAGTTTCTGGTACTATTTTGACAAGAAAACAGCAACGCAATGTTAAAAATATTAAAAATCCAAGATGGCGGCCAACTTTTTTGTTTGTGAGCCGATTTTGATGAAACTTGGTTTTTAGTACAATTTTGACAAGAAAATAACAAAGCAATGTCAAAAATAAAAATAAACCAAGATGGCGGCCAACTTTTTTTTTGTAAGCCGATTTTGATGAAACTTAGTTTCTGGTACTATTTTGACAAGAAAACAACAACGCAATGTTAAAAGTATAAAAAATCCAAGATGGCGGCCAACTTTTTTGTTTGCAGGCTGATTTCGATGAAACTGAGTTTCTGGTTCTATTTTGACAAGCAAACAGCAACGCAATATTAGAAATCCAAGATGGCGGCCAACTTTTTTGTTTGTAAGCCGATTTTGATCAAACTTAGTTTCTGGTTCTATTTTGACAAGAAAACAGCAACGCAATGTCAAAAAAATAAAAAAAATCAAAGTGGCAGCCAACTTTTTAATTTGTAAGCCGATTTAGATCAAACTCGATTTTTGGTACTATTTTGACAAGGCAACAGCAACGCTAAATTATATATACATAAATGTTACAATTACCACAGTATGGTATAACCAATGTTTTGTTTAGGCCAACGCCCTTGAAGTTAGGCGATACCGACGTCTGTATAGGTATTTCCGTAACTACGGAAGGGTTGTAACAAAATTAAAATGCAGCAGGTACATTTTGGTGTATAGCGAAATAAAATAAAATAAATAATTATGGTAAGCATTTTAGAAGTATCAAAATAAAATATATTATATGTTTTATTTAGTTTCACCTATAATTGTATCTGTCTGTCTGTCTGCCATGAAATTTTGCAAGGTAAATTTGATCTACACCTGACGTTTGAATGGGTTGAAGTTTTGTTAAAAAAAATATTCAGATTGGAAATAAGCCGATTCATATTTCTTAACCTTTGAAACGCCTTCGTCTATATATCAAAATCATCCCATGTCACAATCATAATTTTTTTTAAACTCTGTAACTTAATATAAATTATTATTTTATTTACTTATTTTTTTTTAATAGGGTTTACAGCTGTCAAAAACACAGTAAATTACGAAGGATGTTACGTCGTAATTTACTGTGCTTGTGTTAAAGCAAATTAATAATTAGTTAAATCTTTTACTTGACATAATGATGATGATACTTGACTCTGTCTCAAGCTTTCAAATAAAAACCTGTTACATTTTAATAAGTGAAAAGAGAGAAACAAAAACAAAAAACGGCCACCATCTTGACCATTTGTATTTTTTTACATTGTGTTAAGAACGGTTTTCTTGTCAAAATAGTATAAATAACCGAGTTTTATCAAAAACGGCCCACAAACAAAAAGTTGGCCGCCATCTTGGATTTTTTAATACTTTTAACATTGCGTTGCTGTTTTCTTGTCAAAATAGAACCAGAAACTGAGTTTTATCAAAATCGGCCCACAAACAAAAAAGTCGGACGCCATCTTGGATTTTTAATATGTTTAACATTTCGTTGCTGTTTTCTTGTCAAAATAGTACCAGAAACTGAATTTCATCGAAATCGGCCAGCAAATAAAAAATTTGGCCGCCATCTTGAATTTTTATATTTTTAACATTGCGTTGCTGTTTTCTTGTCAAAATAGGTACCAGAAACTAAGTTTCATCAAAATCGGCTTACAAACAAAAAAGTTGGCCACCATCTTGAATTTCTTTCTATTTTTAACATTGCGTGTCTGTTTTCTTGTCAAAATAGAAACAGAAACTGAGTTTCATCGAAATCGGCCTGCAAACAAAAAAGTTGGCCGCCATCTTCGATTTTTTAATATTTTTAACACTGCGTTGCTGTTTTCTTGTCAAAATAGTACCAGAAACAAATCGGCTTACAAACAAAAAAGTTGGCCGCCATCTTGGATTTCTTTATATTTTTAACATTGCGTTGCTGTTTTCTTGTCAAAATAGTACCATTAAGCCTAGCATGACCACCCAAAACGCGATATGTATCGAATGATAAAGCGACTTATCGACATTCAAACGTCAAAACCCATAGTCTTTTGACAGTTAAACCGGATAACTTATCATATCATATCCCATTTTGTTGGTCATGCTAGGGGGGCAGAAATCGAGTTTTATCGAAATCGGCCCACAAACTAAAAAGTTGACCGCCATCTTGGATTTTAATTTTTTTGACATTGCGTTGCTGTTTTCTTGTCAGAATAGTACCAAAAACCGAGTTTCATCGAAATCAGCCTACAAACAAAAAAGTCGGCCGCCATCTTGAATTTTTTAATATTTTTGACATTGCATTTGCATTATTAAATTATTTTATTAATTTAATATCGCAATACCAATGTACCTACCCGGGGTCGTTAAAGGTCCACCGTCACATTTTAAAGCGACAACCCTTACGTACTTACGTAATAGTACATTACAGCCGAGGACAGGTAAGTAAGAAATTACATTGTCGAGGATGGTTTGAAGCACGAGCCGCAGGCGAGGGCTTTAATCATTCGAGGCAAGGTAATTTGCTTACCGTACAAGGCATGTATAGTGCTTTTCTCAAGAAATGCGAGGAAATAAAAAACTGTTTAACTAAATAAATTTTATTAAAATTTATATCACACATGTTCGTTCGGGCAATTATTAAATGTAAATGTTATTGTTTTCCCGGGCACACTTATATATAAATCGCCCATAATAATATTATTTTAATGATGTATCATTAAAATACGCCAACAACACAGATTCCAAAAACGTATGCTCCTTTTTTCACTTTTCCAAATCAGATCGTAGGTTTTCATATATCTTTCTTTTGATTTTGCTGGCAGTATGTTTTCTGTTATTAATTTTGCTTCTGCTCTCAAATTTGGTGGAGTAGGTACATACAATGTCTGATGTTTCATTGGCAGAACTCATTTTGATAATTTAATACACAATATAAACTATATTGATATCAAATCAACCGCTGAAAATCATTCCCGCCGTTTTTTTTTTAATATTGGCTTGTGCTTGTGAGGCCATGTGGAACGGTCATAGAGCCTATTGATACTTACTACTTGCTACTAAAATGCGCAACTTCAATACCCGCTTCTGGGCGGTAGATGGCGCTGTACATATTTCCTATACAAAATTACTCGTAAAGGATATTAATTTGTCTATGATAAATCTCATTTTGTTTTTTCGATTGATGTTCGTGCTAAGGGTACATGGCGCTTGTGGTACAATACGAAGTAATATACTCTGTGCGCACCGTATTTAAAAAAAGTTAACTAATTATGATATAATAATTACCTATATAATAATAATAATAATGTGGCTGTATGGTGCAAATGTCCCTTTGCTTTTTCTGTTTTTATACACAGGAATAACGAAAGAAAAAATAAAGAAAAAAAGTTAGTACCATTGCAGATCACTGCAGTAATGAATTTCAGTACTTACTTACTGCACTGATTTTAGTGCAGTAAGTAAGTACTGAAATTCATTACTGCAGTGATTTTCAAATTTAGAATGTTTACCTCGGAAAAGTGCCACGTACTGCATTCTTTTCTCAAATATAATATTAACATTTCAGAGCATAAGTGTGAAAATACCTATACAGGCGTCGACATCGCCCAACTTCAAGGGCGTCGTCCAACTGTATAGAAAGATTGCTTAAACTGTGATATTACTTTGCTTGCATTGCATTATTTGCACCATAATAATGCTGAGCTGCGATCCGCATAGCGATACCGATATTGTGCCCCAATGATGCAATGCAATGCTTGACAAGCCCGGTAAACATGAAGTATGAAGCCCCCAGTACAGGATGGCCGATCATGTTGGCCGACCATGATGGGCCATCGTGTACAGGGGCGGTTTGCGTTGCTCGCAGACGGCAATCACACGCAAACCGCCCCTGTACACGATGGCCCATCATGGTCGGCCAACATGATCGGACAGCCTGTACTGGGGGCTTAAAGCCCCCAAGTTTATGGCACTAAAAAGAATTTAAATAAAACTTTTCTACTCGAATGTACCAATTGTATGGCATATTGAATCAAAGGCTTATTTCTCGGAAATTCGCTGTGTTATACTCGTTATCAGATTTTTTCCCGTGTTCGCTATGGTAGTAGTAAATATTGGCATGCTCAGTTTGGTGACAGGTGCCCTGGATCATGCTGTACTGGGTGTGGCGCTGCTGGAACGATGCCTAAATGTAGGAACACAATCTAAACCTAGGATTTCTCTGGAATAGTTAATGCTGCGAGAGTGGTTTATTTTTTCCCCTTTATAGGAAGATAAAAGAATGCGCAAATGCTATTTAATACATCAATTAAAGGCGTTAGAGCAAAAAAAATTTTTTTTGAGGTTATAATTTTTCGATGCCTATAAAATCATTATTCCATGATGAAATGTAGAAATTCAATTTTTTCCGTACCCTATGATGAAGGAACTAAATATACAGGCACACTGTTTTCAGTAAAAAAATCGAATTGCTGAGATTCGGCCGTGGCGCTGCTGGGACGACGTCGTCCCAGCAGCGCCCCAAGTGACCTACGATTACTCCTGAATCTGTCGACATTTACAGGTGGACATTAGCTTATGTGAAATGGAAAATAAAGCCAAAAATATGTGTCTTATTAGATTTATTATAGCTTTTGTAATTAATGAGAAATAGCGGGGCGCTGCCAGGACGACGTCGTTCCAGCAGCGCCACAGAAATCCCCGTATATCCTCGGATCCAGTGGGGGGAAAAAATCAATCGTATTTTTTCCCGACTGGTAAAAAATTGGCCTGCATGGTGTATTTTTTTCAAGCAAATCGGAGACCGTGGCGCTGCTGGAACGATGGACACCTCTATGTGCATTAGAATCCTTGTCGCAGCAGTGGATTCCACATTGCACAGTTTATAAGCAGGGTGACAATAAGATTACAGCGGGGGCACTGCCGTGCCCCCAGTAATTTTTAGTTGGTCTTAAAAAATTAGAGACTGATATAAGTACTTAGGTATTTTTATGTACGAAGAATTTAAAAATAACTATGATAACAGTTGTTGATCGATTCTATTAGGGAGTAAGAGTGGGTAGTTACTGATTTTAATATTTCATTGGTTATTTTTGCTTGATTTAAATGCTCCGCCTACCCAGTTACGTGGTTTTTAAAGTGTATAGACGCCTACTAAAAGTTTGGGCTTGTGTTTAACGGATCACCAAATATATTAAAATATAACGGCAAAAAAAACGAATAAACGAAATATTTAACATAAAGATAATTATGCTATGTAAATCATTATTTCTCCCAACACAGTAAATGATCTCTTAAAATTTGATCCTTTACAAATATATTGTAAAGGATATTTATATTCCTTAAATTAAATTACCACCGCCAAAAACAAGCGTTTATTCAATCAAATGCCTATCAGGTGAAATTACTAAAACTCCTGGAATACCAATAATTCTTTTACATCATACTGCTCGGTAACTAGGATTTACTAGTATGGTAAGAGGCTGTGTAAGTTGGCATGTGCAACACAGTGCATTGTTTAGATAGAACGTTCCATTTTCAAATTACTTTGCAATTCAAGCTGGTGAATGCTTTAATTGTAAAGTAACTTTACCATTCAAGCTATGCAAAACTCCTTGGTCAAACAATTTTTTTTTTCATAAAATGATAAGAAAACTATTTACAGTGCCACAAACTTTGCTGTGCCGGTGGCCAAAATGTGTCATTCTGCTGTCAAGTTGATGTCCAACCATAGCGCTGCTGGCGGCTGAAGTTCTTAGAAGTCAGGGCCGGTTAAATTTCTACAAAAAAAAGAAAAACGTACGTAGCGCCACTGTCACCGGAACAGAAAAGGTTGTGGTACATTTAAAATAAGTACATTTACAAGTTTTGGCAAATTTTGAATAAATATTTTCTCTCTTATAAAATAACTAGCTTTCCGCCCGCGGCTTCGCCCGCGTGAACTACACGACGTTATCCCGCGGGAATGTGATATTTTTCCGGGATACAAAGTAGCCTATGTTCCTCTCCAGGCTACAAAGTATCTATGTTCCAAATTTCAGCCAAATCCGTTCAGCCTTTCTCGCGTGATTGAGTAACAAACATCCAAACATCCAAACATCCAAACATCCAAACATCCAAACATCTAAACTTTCACATTTATAATATTAGTAGGATCATTTTGTCATAACAATATAAATGTTTTATTTACCTCGCATGAATGATGTAAAGTAGAATGCTTACCTCGGTTGCAAGTAGCTATTACACCCTCGAACTATATTCGCCCTCGCTCGTTTCGCTCGCTCGGGCGTCTAAATATCTCGGGTGCACTCGATCCTTTAGCGCCCTTTGCGAGCTGCGCTCGCACGGGCGCCAAATTGGATCTTGTTCTGTAATAGCTCGCTTACGTTCCTTGTGTAACAAACTACTATTTCACTTCTCATGCTCGTAAAGTTCGTGTTTATGTTGGGTATAGGCTGCATAAAATCAATTTTTATGCTCTAGTGCATAAAGTAAAATCTTCGTCTAAGTCTCAGACTCTAAGACAAAGGTCGTCAGGTAAACAGTCACACACGCAATTAAACTTCGTTAAATAAACTTGTTATTTCATTCTGTTTCTTTAATTTTGTACACAATCCATGTTAAACTACTAAATTAATAAAACTAGGCAAAATTAATGAGTTTTGTAAGAAATAAGTATTTCAAGAGCATTATGGACTACGATCTATCCTAAAGTCACTGTGCTGCCACTGCCACGTATAAAAAAAGAAAAAAAAAGTCTTCCCGCCAATATGGCGAAGTCTTTATTTTTTCTTTTTTGCAATAAGTATTGTTATTTATTTTCCTCACACTCGAAGTGAAAAGCAGAGTGTATAACTCGTACATAAAATCCATTTTACCCTCGAACTGACTATCCATCCTCGCCTACGGCTCGGGTGGATATATACGTCTCGGGTAAAATGGTACGTTTTATGCACTTGTTGTTCAATCTACTATTATTAAATTTAAAAAAACATAAAAAGATGGTTACTTTCAAATTCTTAAGAACAATCAGTCTACTGCAATCATACACTGCACATTAATGCTTTCTTAAGTTTTACATACAAAAATAACAAGTCTCTCCACTCGGTAACTAAAACTATATTTATTTAGAATTATTTTTCCTACATTACATTACTTGGTAATATGGCTGCATTTTATGGCAACCATAGTGGTTTATTTAGGTAGAAATGGTGTATTAATTTGCTCGCTAAAATTTGGTGATCATTTACTAAATATGGGCTTCTGTAGTCGTTATCGTTACTAAAATTGCTAGTACTATTGTAGGTATTGGTAGATTTTTGTTTTTGTTGTTCAGTATCTTTTTTGATAAGAGAGCTTAGGGTATCGAAGTATTTTTTGGTGGTCATTATCTTTAACCCCAAAAGTTTGTAGCGATATCTCTTATCGAACGTAATTTATTACGGAACGACCTAGTAGGATTTTTTTCATAATTTTCAGGATAGTAACTTTGTGAAAAGTTCCTGAGTGTTTTTTCATACAAATTACAAATATGCAGCCTTCCAGCATTAAATATTACTAAGTACAATCTTTATACATTCCTAGAGCAGTCGCCTATAGAATTTAGCCATGTCCTTTCGTAATTCTATATTATTTTATAATAAAAAAATCATAAAACTTATAGGTATTACGTTCAAATCAAGTAGAACTTTTAAAATACTAAATTACAAATTATCCACTTTCTGTATTTAACCATCATATGCGCTGATCATCTAGCAATTGTATAGTGATTAGTGACTGACACGGTTGTTATTATAGGAAAAATGTGATAGTAAAAACCACGAGCCCTGTAGCATTCAGGTGGGATGGTAGTTATTCCTTTAACTTACATACCTAAAATATTAATATACTTAAACACAGAATTTTGACGTTACATTGCAATCGAGTGACCGCAGTGAGGCAACCAAATCCACCCAAAACCAATTTGGCTTAAGCGTATCCGAATAATAGTATTGTACCTATTACGTATAAGTATGGTTCATTTTCGCTTGTAGTGAATGGAAGTCGGTAGTTAAATCAGTTGGGTAGGCGTGCGGGTGCAAAATATGTTAGACCTAACTGTCGTGTGGAAAAGATTGATAATTTAGTGTAACTGTTTCAGAAGTGAGCCTTCTGTAAGTACCTTTATATTATTCTGTGCTCGGACAGAACGTGACAATGAGTCATGGTTTTCGTGCGCGCAGCCGGGCGTTCATTAATTTATAAGACGTTATCACGTCAAAAAATATCACTTTCATGAATAAAGTAGGAATAAGCGTATTGGTGTTTCTTAAAAAATAAACTGCTCAATCATCAAAAAATAGTTTTTATGATGATAATACATAGAACAAATATTAGGGTTGTTTTCTTCCTCGGAAGGAAGATCCTTTTAATTCTCAGAAATATGGAGAGATATCCAGTTTGACATTACTTATATTTTAATATTAAATGTGTCATTATAAATATAATTATATTATAATGCAATTAAATTCACTGTCAAGTTTTAATGATTTAGACATACAGAGAAGTGATGATAAATCGTGTACCATTTTCCTTCCTCCCTCTACCAAGTCTACCATAGGTCATCCCTATTTGTCATCACTATTTGAAAGAGAAATTTTAAATCACTTTCCTTTAATGTTCTTACTCTTATCAATTTAATCGCCCCAAAGGAACATACATGCCAAATTTCATCTTTTTGCGCCCAGTAGTTTCGGCTGTACGTTGTCTGTCAGTCAGTAAGTAACGCAAGAGTTATATATATATATATAGATCTAAAGATCTAATATCAGATTAGATAGAGACATAATATTGGTCTCACTTTAAGATCCTCTTGCTTCGCATCAAAGGCGATAGTTACTCGAGAATCATTAGGGCTCCGGTTCAATTACGTCCGTTACTCACTAAAGGATTGCAGAATGTTAACTTGAACTACTTAGTTTAAAATTGGATAGGCGCGCAACCTTCGGTTACGGCGAAGGTCGGTGTGGACTGCGGACCGTCAAATGTCTATAATCAGAAAGCCAGAGTGGTCAAACTTGACTCGTGCGATCGTGCTGGTGACGTCACACGATCCGTTGCCGCTTCATTACGCCTCCGTACCTTGTAGCAAGCGATCATACAACTACGTGGCGTGGTAAAACGCGCATAAAACAAAGTTTCTAACAATAATACCAGTTTTAATCATGTGCATTCAATTAACTGAGAGTTTCCGTAACCAATAGCCTTCGACCCAAACGAACGTGTTTCGAAACGCATTGTATAGTTTTCCCCGAGACCGGCACCGATACGCTATAATAATAAACGTAAATAAAAACCATCGTGCTCAAGACGTGTTGTGTGGAGTTCAATTGCAAACCAAATGTTTTCTATGAGAAAACAGAAGAAAATCGTTGAAAAATATTTTTATCAAATGTGATTGTTTGTACTCACCACATCTTTTTCGTTTCTCCTGTGGTTCCACAAAGCACCCACTTTTCAATAAAAAACTTTATTCACTTATCACATGGATACGTTCGTATGATGCCGGAGTAAGAATAATATACCGTGCGACCTAGGACGACTGGTCGACATCAAGTTGAGTTTTAACAGTACCTATTTCTTGGTAGCATGTATAAGTGGAAAATGGAGGTAGTATAAATCTATAAGGAGTTAATGTAACACGCTAGCTCACTCATTAACACTAGGGTCGCGTTGGCTATTAAATTATTATGTACAATAATACTTGTATTGGTTGATATGAGTCTCATTTCGAACGTACCGCGTCCGCGCGCGAGCTAATACGAAACGAAACACGAGCGGCACGCCAGCATTCATAATAAAGCCATTGGTAGTATTTTTGTTTACAGGCCCCGTTCACTTTTTTTCTTCCTGCTTTTGGTTTGATAATGAACCCATTAGGGCCACGACTAGTTATGTAAACTAACCCAAATATATATTCACGTTGTAGAAAACAAATAAAGTACGATTTTATCGCATACCCTACGGAAAGAAGAGCAGTTATCGAATTGTGTCGGTATAATTTAATAAAATTGTAGAGTGATTCTATCAATACAATTCATTCATCAATATTAGTCATACACATCTGTGTATGACTAATATTGATGAATGAATAAGCTAGTTTAATTATAAGCTGTAGGTCAACTATCTTGAACAAATAACATATAAAATAAGATATTGTTTTTATGACCTTCGGGCTTTTAAATTAATTTCATAAAATATTCAGGAATAGTTTTGGTACTTATTAATAAAATAAAAGTACCTACCTTTTTGTGTGAAACATAACTTGATTTTACAATTATTCTACTTTATAGGTAAGTACTTACACTTGGGATATTAGATAGTAATATAGAAGTTTAGTCAAACTTTTAACCTATTCTTACGTAATATGTTTTATTTTATTTACTTATTTAAACGAATGAAAGTAAAATGGAGTTTTTATTAAGTAAATATTTAAATATTTCAATTAATCAATGAATAATTATTCACTCCAATTTAAATAATGGTTCCTTCGTGCGTGCGATTCCTTAATTGTTTACTTTGTTTTTTGCCATGTGCGGTATAGGAATGCTGTAAATGTTACATATTTATAGGGCAACCTCATTTAATTTCCATAACCACACATTTATTTTGCAATGTTAATTCAAATAAAACGGTGACACCCGCCTACGCCTTCTCAATTTGCGAAATAAAATAAGCTAAAGTTTTGAATATAAAAATCCCATCCCGTCTGAAAATATACTTACCTACTTAAGAGACTAGCTCTTTTTCCTATTGTTATTTATCTTAAATATAATAGCATCGATACTGCATAAATTTGTAATAAAAATATTAATATAAAACCTAGTTCATTATTTTTCCTTATTTACTAGAACAACTTTTTTGACCTTACAACGCGATTGCATTAGGTCATTTACCTGCTTTCATATAGGTAACCGCTTTGATATATTCGGAATAAGCATATGTACCCTACCTCACGGCTGATCTGTCCTAGAAAGAAGCAGTCGTAAAGAAGACTACTAGCCATTTGCACTATAGTCCGAGTTTCAGCCTTATCTATTCTATAATATTATTCTATAATATTATAAAAACAAAGGATTTGATTTTTTGACGTGATAATGTCTTATCTATGAATGCCCGACTGCGCGCACGAAAAAACATGACTCATATTAGTCATGTTCCGCCTGAGCACAGAATAATACATATAAAGGTACAGAAAACTCATTTCTGAAACAATTACATTAAATTAGGTCTAAAATAATTTGCACCGCAGTCACAGAATATATGGGTCAGGCCGTAGATTTTGCCACATTTGAGGGTACAAAAGTCTCCGCCTCATATAATTTTAAATATAGTACTCTTAGAAATTTCTCAATCTTATCATCGTGTTTCCTAAGAAATAGCAAACCAAGGCAGATATAGATATTTGGATAAGTTTATATATTTGGAAAACTATTTGACATTTCCCTCCCAAAAGTGACGGATTTTTTATAAAAACCGCGAATCCGCATTGGTAGGTGTACAGCTTAAACATCGATAAAATTATCATTTTTTAACTTATTGATGAGCTGTTTGATTTGACGTTATAAAATAATAATAAGGTTGCCATTCCTTTAATATCTTTGCGTCTTTCCTAAGAAAAAAGATAAGTTTTCGGCAATAAGATTTTTTTTTTGAAAAACCATTTCTTTGCGCTACTTATATTGCGTAACCATTTTCACCCATTTTATGGTTTTAAAACATTTATTAAGATTTTGTTTGAGTGCTGGCATCACCAAAGTATCGTATTCTATGGTCAATGCAGCGTTGACGACCATATTTTTTGACATTTCGGTGTCAACTCCGATCAAAGTGAAAAGTGTCGCCTACTTTGCAGAGTGCATTTTTTGAGATTTCAAGGTAAGTTTTTGATTAAAACTTATAATTTTTGTTGCGCATGGTTTAATTAGATGTGTGTGATCTGTATATGTTAAACTAGCCTTGTAAAATAGTATATTTTAAGAGTTATAATCGATTTCATTTGCGCCTCGGTTCCGCAAAACTGTCTTTATGTCACTTTGCGATACCGGTTGCGTAGAAATTGCGCCACTTATTTTACGCTATTGAATAATAGTGCATGCACACAAGGTTTTCAAGTTTTTTATTATTTTGAAATTACTTTTAGCTGTAATTCCGCTAAAAACATGACTAGCATTACTATTAACTGATTTGTTAGCTTTTATTAATATTCTATAAGTACAGGGTGTTCGGCAGAACGTTAAACATACGAAAATAGGGGTAGGTGCGGTGGTCTGCTACCTAACCAGCCTCAAAGATTTTACCTAGGTCCAAAGTTTTTTTTTATTTTGTATTTTATAAGTTTTGGAATTTCGTCACTTTCATACTAACTTTTAAACCCATGTAACTTTTTTTTTATTTTTTTATTTTTGGTATCCTAATGGTTGGCAGGTCCTTTTAAAAGTGATACTTCAAGCAGGTTGTTGCTAGAGTTAAAGTAATGGACTCTCAAACATTGAAAAGAGTTGAAATAAATTTTAAAGTTGTATTATATTTATATAATTAATAATGAATAATACCAAATACCTCCATCTAACAAATTAAATGTATTTTTTTTGTAAATTGAACAAATCATACATAGGTACTTACTAGTTTTTGTCATCCTGTTTAACTTTTCATTGTGCGCAATATATAAAAAAGAATTACTCATAGGTACATTATTGTTAATTATTAATTAAACATACTTACATACCAACATCGTGTTTCTTTTTCTAGTTTGATGCAATACCTCTTGTTAGTACATGTTTGTTAAATAAAATCACATTAATGTACGTGCTCCTTAATAATTTTGCGCTACCATTTTGCACCACTTTGTGCGACCGACTCGTAGAAAATTTTGCGTCACCATTGCGCTATTTGTGGCAAAATCTACGGCCTGACCCATATAACAGTAGGTACTAACCGCAGTAACCTTATTGTCACCCTGCTTATAAACTGTGCAAAGTGGAATCCACTACTGCGACAAGGATTCTAATGAACATAGAGGTCGCTGGTAAGGTAGGCAACCTTTTAATTCGACATAATTTTTCAATAATGTTTTCTTATGACGACGTTATCACGTAAAATTATCGTCGTCCGTAAACTGACTTTACAGACAACCAATTTTTGTTTGTTTGTTTGTTTGTATTTGCATGTAATGGATAAACTAAAAAACTAATGGATGATTTTAAAAAATCTTTCATTTCACTAGCAGTAGAAAGCTACATTATTCCCGAGAGACATAGGCTATATTTTATCCCGGTACTACCACGGGAATGGGTACCACTCAATTAAACCCGCGGGAAGCAACTAAGTAGTCCAGAAATGTGCTCAAAAATGAAAATTCGTTTATTCTTCAAAGTCAAAGTCAAATTTGTTTATTCAATTTAGATTGTTATTTACAATACTTGTGAACGTCATAGAAGCTACGCCATCGGTTCGCAAACCCTACAGCGGGAGACCTTGGAGAAGAACCGGCAAGAAACTCCAAGGGTTGTTTTTTTCTCCCTGTTTTATTTCATACAGAGTCGTCAAATTGAAAAATGGCCTTAAAATTGTATGACTAATGTCAGTACCCATCATTCCGCCATTAAGTGTCTAAAAGAATGGGACTATACTAGTGATGGGCCGAATGTGGTTTGAACCAAATATGAACTTCGGCCGAACATTAAAAATAGTAAAAAAAATCGTAAATAGGTAAAAATCTAAAATTCGGCCGTGATTGAAAACATCTTTAAAAATAACGGATTTTCTCAGAAGCAGGAAATGTACCTACACGAAAAAAAAACCAAACAGGCTTTTGCCAGATAACGCCGACTCTTTGGTGTTTTTACACAATAACCTGCTTTTGGTGAGTTTCAAAGCCTATTAAAGGTATCTCTCGAAACTTGTTCATAAGACTCATCATTTAAGAACTTATTTAATTTTATTTTTACTTACAAATTCAAACTAAAATTTCAAAGTAACAAAATGATTATTTTTATTATACGTAAACCAGATCAATATTTTAAAAAAGGAAACAAACATGCCTTCTTAAATTGTCTCTAATATTTTTTAATAACTTTTCAACAGTTTACATCCTTTGCCACTTTTGGTTTAAAACCATTTTAAAACTAGTACTTACAAAAAATAAAAAATATTAAAGAGTTCTTAAAATAATATTAGGAGACAATTTGAGGGCATCGTTGAGGGCATAATGATATGGTTTACGTATAAGTAATAAAAATAAATGAATTGGCGGCGCTAGTGTACGGCAAGTAGCGCCTTAAGGTCAAATAAACAAACCAGCAAGGAGCGTTGCGAGTCGGTAACATGACCTGTGCTTATGAAAAATATAGTTGCTAAATTATATAAAACTGCAAGTAATATGATTGTCGTAGTTAAGCAGGCATTCAAGATGGTTTATAATACTAATGATAGTGCATACTTATTATTCAACTCCCACCATTGAGTCGTCAGTGTCACGCAACGCTATTTTATACTACGAAGACATAATATGGTACTTATATTATTACAAGTTTTTGTTTTAATTTTCAACAAACTCCAGTATTTACAAAAAAAAAATGGTATTGGAGAAACTATTATGAGTTTTCGCAGTAAGAAGATTTGCCGCCTGTGTTTTAGAAAATAGTATAGTACCACATAAAACACCTAGGTACTTTAGCTCTACTAATACACGACTTTGTCTGCGTCTAATCGTCTTTTTAACCCATGACTGGAAAAAAACTCAAAAAAGTAAAAAATGCACAGATTCCCTGCATAGCACGAACAGTCGCACTACTAGGACATTGAAAATGAAATTCAGTAATAAGGAAATAAACGAAATGAACACACAAATTTTATTTTTACAAACTTATTTTATCACAATTTCAATTTGTAGAACTTGCAATTTTTTATTTTAACTCTACACACTTGCAATTTAACATGTTAAATATCAATCTTAATTATAAAAATATAAAACCGCCTTCTAAAAAACCACATCAAAAAAGTAAGAAATAATTCCTCACCAAATAAATAACGTAACTCGTACTTTGAAGTCGGGCGTGAAACATGTACGATTTTTAGTTGTTTTTGTTAAAACCCGCCCGACTTCAAAGTACTTACGTTATTTATTTGGTGAGGAATTATTTCTTACTTTTTTGATGTGGTTTTTTAGAAGGCGGTTTTATTTTTTTATAAAAGTAATTTTTATTTCACTCTTTTTAGTGCATCGTGCAGGCAATTTACGTGTTTTCTGGTAAATAGGTATGTGATCAAACTCAAAACCTCCTTTTTCGAAGTCGGTTAAAATACCTTGAGGTATCCCCTTTCCAACTAAACAAGAATCATCTAAATCGGTTTATAAACAAAGGAGTTATGCCTAAAGATACGTATTAAATTCACATAAAGTGGTAACGAAAACGACAGTATTTTCAAGATTTCCTGAAAACTACTGAACCGATTTCAAAATTTCAAAAAATGGGACCAACTTGGAAACCAACCTGATGTAATAACGTTTGAACCATTTCAATCGGTTCAGCCGTCTTCGAGTAATCGGTGGACATACACAAAAAAAAAAAAAACATACATACAGACGAATAGAGAACCTCCTCCTTTTTGATTTAGAAGTCGGTTAAAAATAAATGTTAATCAGAAATACACGAAATTGTAAGATATAATGCGAAAAGAAATGAAGATACAATTGTTTATCCCCAACATCATCACACTCATCATCATCATCATCATTTCAGCCGTACGACGCCCACTGTTGGGCATAGGCCTCCCCCAAGGATCTCCACAACGATCGGTCCTGCGCTGCCCGCATCCAGCGGTTTCCCGCGACCTTGACCACATCGTCGGTCCACCTTGTAGACTCAACACACTATCCACCAACAATTCTTTGTTTTTACATAACTCCCCGTACCCCGCACTCATTAATAAAAAAAATTACAGAATCCGAAAATTTTAATTTTTTTCGAAAAAAGTTCATAATACCTACCTATTCCAAAAATCCTCCAATCACCACTTACAACAATATTAACTCTCATACACACCCAACTTCCATACCACAACAGTACTGTATGTATAACCATGATGCGCTACACTACAACTCGCTCGCCGAGGTACTTTTTTGAGGGCGCACTTACAGCCCGTAATTTTTTTTTTATTTTCAAAATTTTTATCTCATTCGTCCGCCAACTAAATACAGTAGGACCGTTTTTAATTTTTTTTTAATATCGACTTAGTTCTCGAGACATCCGGGCCCAAAGTAAAAAAATCAAAAATTTTCGACCTAAAGAACCGGTTTTTCGACCATAACTTTTTTGGATTTGAATTATTTTTTAAATTTCTTCACCATCTAATAGATTTCGTCAATCAGCGTCCTTTGACACCCTATTTATCTATGAACCATAGATAAGACACTAATATAGAGGAATAGATAGTCAACTCAGCTTTTCATATTGTCTAAAATGTGGTGAACTCGTCCATAGATGGCGATGTAAGTCATACTTCCTGCGAGCTTGCCTTTTGACTTACTAGATGGCGCTGTAATATAAAATTTAGTAGAATAAACTTTTCTTTGAATATCAAAATATTGAAGAATGATTTGTTATTAATTTTACGGACTTCAAAGTTATGCAAAACATTAGTGCTACAACGAGAATAAATTGTAGACACCACAGGGCTTGTACTCCGCAAAATAACTATGATTTTGTTAGTTATTTTGTGGAATTACAAGCCCTGTGGTGGCCACAAAACTTTAAATGAATGAAATTATGTCTTAAAGAAATCACTTACTATAGTGGGATAACAATTAAATAAAACAACATACTTAGAAATTAAGAGTTTATTTTCTTTTAACATTTAAAATATAAAAATAAAATAAATTTTATAAATATAAAATATAAACCAACCGATAATAATGACTATCACATTGATTCAACAAAACAACAACACACTTGGATTCATTATGTTTTCAACTAAACGCACTGCTTTACAAAAAATTTAATATTTAGAAAATAAACATAAAAAATTCGCGACTGAATTTGACGTTATTTGACAAAATGTTATGGTTATTATTCTTTTTTATGGTTTAGCTCATAGAGTAAGGGTGGGTGGCTCCATCTTACTTTAACCTAAACTATAACAAACACAAACTTATCTTGAGTCAGTGGCCAAATGTAGAACTATGGGTTATTGCTGTTACCTAGGTTACGCTATATAGACGACAGCGACGCTGTCATCGAGTCAGATAAGTTTGTATCTGTTAAAGTTATGGTTATTCGAGATGTTGCAACCCAGCCTAACTGTGTATGGTTTTAATAACTTAGCAATAAATCATTCTAAAATACGTATATTTTTATTTGTATTTATAACATTAACTTTACGACTTTGCCACAGTATAGAAAAAAGAGACTTTTTTCTGTTTCAATAGCATTTACTTTTCTAGTCTGTGTACGGTTTTAGCGACCCCTGGTGGCGAGCTCTGGTCGCTAAGCGAAGATAAGTTGATACAAAAATGTATGGAAGTTACCCCCCCATGCTATGAACTACCAATAGCTTCCATACAATCGCCGTGTCGCACTAAACTCCCAAATGGGACCTAGTGTACTCTTAAAGTCATTTTCAATGACAAAAATATTTCTCACTCGGTTGGAGAACCCCAACATTTTTAAATTATGTTTAATGCATTCACAATGCAATTCTGTAAGTATAGGAAAAATGTGATAGTAAAAAACCACGAGCCCTATAAGTAGCTTTCAGGCGGGATTCGAACCCGCGCCTCCGGGAATCCGGCCCGATGCTCTGACCAACTAAGCTACCGAAAGGCTTACACGACTCGTCGAATTTTGCTATCACTTGTTACGCTGTAGGCCAGCGTTGCTTCATCAATGCGAGGAAACCCTCGCATCCGAAAGAAACATTTTTACAAATGTTTAACAATCGATTAAGATGAAACAGCCATTATAAGATTTTTAAATTATTTTTAATGCATTCACAATGCAATTCTGTAAGTATAGGAAAAATGTGATAGTAAAAAACCACGAGCCCTATAAGTAGCTTTCAGGCGGGATTCGAACCCGCGCCTCCGGGAATCCGGCCCGATGCTCTGACCAACTAAGCTACCGAAAGGCTTACACGACTCGTCGAATTTTGCTATCACTTGTTACGCTGTAGGCCAGCGTTGCTTCATCAATGCGAGGAAACCCTCGCATCCGAAAGAAACATTTTTACAAATGTTTAACAATCGATTAAGATGAAACAGCCATTATAAGATTTTTAAATTATTTTTAATGCATTCACAATGCAATTTTGTAAGTATAGGAAAAATGTGATAGTAAAAAACCACGAGCCCTATAAGTAGCTTTCAGGCGGGATTCGAACCCGCGCCTCCGGGAATCCGGCCCGATGCTCTGACCAACTAAGCTACCGAAAGGCTTACACGACTCGTCGAATTTTGCTATCACTTGTTACTCTGTAGGCCAGCGTTGCTTCATCAATGCGAGGAAACCCTCGCATCCGAAAGAAACATTTTTACAAATGTTTAACAATCGATTAAGATGAAACAGCCATTATAAGATTTTTAAATTATTTTTAATGCATTCACAGTGCAATTCTGTAAGTATAGGTTCCGATACTTACAGAATTGCATTGTGAATGCATCACTACATAGTATAAAACAAAGTCGCTTTCTCTGTCCCTATGTCCCTTTGTATGCTTAAATCTTTGAAACTACGCAACGGATTTTGATGCGTTTTTTTTTATAGATAGAGTGATTCAAAAGGAAGGTTTATATGTACTTTTTATCCCGATATTCCCACGGGAACGGGAACCACGCGGGTGAAACCGCGGGCGGCCGCTAGTTAAAAATAATTTAATGTAAGTATAGGTTCCTATACTTACAGAATTGCATTGTGAATGCATTAAAAATAATTTAATGTTAACCTACGATGCCACAGACAGATACACAGATAGATACACAGACAGATACACAGATAGATACACAGACAGATACACAAACAGATACACAGACACGTCAAACTTATAACACCCTCTTTTTGCAGTCGAGGGTTAAAAAGAGGGGTGTTATAAGTTTAATGTGTCTGTCTGTGTATCTGTCTGTACCTATGTGGCATCGGAGCTCCTAACGAATGGGCGTTGATTGCAGTATACTATGCCAGCGCGCACCCATACTGCAATAGCGGAGTATACTTTCAAGAGAGCGTAATCAAAATATATGTTTTGTGTATAAAGTAGGTAAGTATACTCGATTTATGCGCGATAATCGAGTATACTTTAAACCTCGTCGAATAATAAAGGAATTTTGAAACTATACTAGGTCAATGCGTCTGCCTCTACGTAAACATTTCAGAGAGCGAGTTTGCCTCGGAATCGGAAGTCCTGTAGAACACGTGATAGGTTAACCTATCACGTGTTCTACTGTCTACATGACTTAAAGGCAAACTCGCTCATACTTGTACGCAGCTTTTTGCCAGTGGTACTAACGCAGTATGTTTTCCAGATGTTATTTTTGTATAAATTGCTTGAAAATATACCTACTCGATTTTAGCGCACTAGCAAGGTATACTTTCCGTAACTGATACGCTGCAATAAGTATCGGAAAATATACTCGAATATTGCGCAGCTCTGCGCGCTGCTAGCATAGTATACTTCGCGAACGAATAGACCGATTTTGATGCGGTTTGTTTTGTTCGAACAAAAGTTGACGTGATCGAGATGGTTCTTAGCTACAATTTATGAAGATCTGGTCACGGTCAGACGTTTCAAGGTCATGAACTCTTTTTGTTAGCTGCGTAATGGATCTTTAACAGCTATAGGTATTGGCTATCTATGTAATAGTCCGGTCAAATTAGACAAAAAAACAGGGGTGAAGTTTCATTAATTCGCAAGAAGCTGAAATTTGGTAAAATTGTTTAAAACGTAATTATAAATAAAATTTAAAAAGTCCTCATCGATCCGGTACTTGGAAAAAAAATACTCGATGTCAAAGGTAAAAAATAGGTATTTTTATTTTTTATTTTAGGTAGGCGATTTTTAGCAAAACGATAAGTGTTATCATAAAAGTAGCTCAGACAAAAATTGTAGACCATGTAATTATCTACAAAAAATGTACTTATCAATACCTTTTCCCTAAGAGACACGGTTTCTGTAATATAACGATTAAAAAATTTGGAAAAGTTGTAATCAATCATGTTCATCAGATGCACGTTTCCACGCCACCTATGAGGTAGCGCGTTTTTTAACGTGGTTTCCCCGGTAGGCTTATTCCACGGGTATGTTGTGATTCTAAACGATTGCATTATAGCAGACCAGTTGTCCGCCCGCGGCTTCGCCCGCGTGGAATACACGACGTTATCTCGCGGGAATGTGATATTTTTCCGGGATAAAAGTAGTCTATGTTTCTCTTCAGACTACAAAGTTTCAGTGTCCCAAATTTTAGCCAAATCCGTTCAGCCGTTTTGGCGTGATTGAGTAACACACATCCAAACATCGAATCTTTCACATTTACGTTATCCCGCAAGAATGTGATATTTTTCATGGCTAAAAAGTAGCCTATGTTCCTCTCCAGACTACAAAGTATCAGTGTCCCAAATTTCAGCCAAACCCGTTCAGCCGTTTTGGCGTGATTGAGTGAGTACAAACGTCCAAACATCTAAGCTTTGCATATGATGACGAGTAAAACTTTTCCAAATTTTTGGATCGATATATCTCTGAAACGGTGGCTCTTAAGGAAAAAAGTATTGAGCCATTTTTTTAGATAATTACATGATTTACAATTTTGCCCTTGATAATTTTACTATTAAACTTACCGTTTTGCTGAAAAATCGCGAAAAGCCCATTTTTTACATTTGACCACGAATATTTTTTTAGGTACCGGATCCATGAGGACTTTTTAAATTTCATTTATAATTATGTTTTGAATAATTTCACCTACTTTCAGCTTCTTGCGAATTAATGTATCTTCGGATGTCTAAATTGACCGGACTATAAGTACTTTACTTGCAAACATATTTGTGTGTAATTTAAAATGAATGAATTAAAAATTAAATTAAAAAAAATTGCAGGGCACTCCACACATACACCTCTATAACACCCCTCTTCGCGGTCCCCCGACCGAGAGAGGAATTTTATTTTTAGGATTTTTGGCGGGGTTGGATTGTTGAACTTTCAAAACGATACCAGAACCAGAATTCTGAACTCGAACGCTACTCAACTTTAAGAGCCTCCAATCATCGTCCTGTTGCTTTCTCTCTCTCAAACTCCCTTCTATATGTGCGCGCTTTGCAATGGAAACACTTTTACAAATATTATATAGCGGTAATTTTGTCATTTGTTGCCAGGTTCAAACATTTTGGAGACTTTACGGTACAACCGTGAGACATTGAAGGGTGCTCACAGAAGACTGATAGACCTGGCAAACACGTTAGGTCTATCCAACGCAACCATTTCCCTCATCGAGCGAAGAGTATCGCAGGACAAGTATGTACTTCTGGGCGGTATGTTTGTCACCCTGACTGTTATAGTTCTCGTCATTATTTATCTCACGTAGTTTTAACATTATTAGTACTTATGTATTTATTTTTGGCGTTTGTTGATCAATGATCTTGTTCTGTATTACAAAATTAGGGTTCGGAAATATATGACGAGGTTTAATCAATGGTTGAAATGAATGGTTAAAACTACGAGTGTATCAAAGCATCAAATCGCCCTTGAACTGCACAATAAAAGAATTTAAAAAGTCAGATTGAATTTTTCGTAATCATTGTTAGACTACTTAATAAATGCGTAGGAACTAAGGTCGTTGAAAAAAGGCTACCAAGCGTGACTCTTGTATTGTAATAATGATATGTATTGCAATTGTGTAAGGTACAAATCGGTTTGAACATTAAAACTACTAATGTTTTGAATATACAACTTTTTGTCAATGTTTAGAGATGATTGTTTCTCAATTACATAGTACTCTCGTATATAACAATTCCGGAATACGAGAAACCCGAAAGGAATGCGAGTACACAGAAAAAACGGTTTACTCCGAATAAGTGAAATAATCTTGCATGAAAGCAAGTTGCATTAAACCAAGATTATGGTTGCCTCATATATATTGAAACTAATATTTTCTTACATTAAAAAAATAATAATCTCAAATTGATATTTGAAATAATCTTGAATTAAAACATTTCTCGATTAATTTAAGATAATTCATCTTAAACCAAGAATTGTTAGTATTGTTAATGTAAGTTGATAATTCTCTTGATACAAGCTTAGGATGTATTTTTATTTCAAGAAAATATTGATTTCAATTCAGATAAGAAATCACTTCACTTGAAAAAAATTATATGCTTAATTTAAACAAACAAACTTTTTGTTAAATAATAATAAATCTAGCTTTAACACTAGTTTTACTTGTTTCAAACGTGTTTATTTTAATATGAGAAAATTATATCCTCAGACCAATAACTACTATTTTAAATTTGAATTTAAGCTACCTTCGATAAAGAATAACCTTTCTTGTTCCGGGAAAAATATTTCTTGGTTTCAATGGCCCGCAGGCGTGCCACGCTGGTGAATGGTGCCCCGTGGTGCTTCCAGGTGAGCTGCGTGAGTGCCAGGTCGGGTGTGCAGTTGTGTTGTGTAGCTTTGCGTTTGGATGCTGCTGCGCTGAGACCTTGAGGAGAGGTGGGAAAGCTTGCTTGCTGTGCGACTGCTGGGTGGTGATATAGTAGGGGGGAGTGATGGCTGCGCTGGTGTAGACGGTGCTGACACGCTGGTGAAGACGGTGCTTGGCGCTGGTGATGACGGTGTGCTGGTGATAAAGGTGCTCCACCATTGTGCTCCGTAGGGGTGTCACCACTTTAGCTGAATGATTATGTCATTCTTTTCCGGGCTAGGGTGGTGTTAGCCCGGGGACTACTGTCCTAGTTGATGATGGATGAAAGTTGTATATATAGCAACTTGATGGATTTATTTTGCTTGCGCGATGTAGTAATTTCATGTATATTTGTAGGCGCGCGTAGAAGTTGTTGCGGTAGCGTTAGGTAGCGCCATCTGTGGTTGCCGTCTTGTAGTTGCCGTCTGTGTTGTGTGCGTCGTCGTCCAGATTTTTAATGTCAGGTTTGGTTTTTATTTTACAAACATTTCTGCAGGAATGTTTGTAAAATAAAAACTAAAACTAATAAAATACGGCTCAGGAACTCCCAATTGTTCTAATAGAAGTTCTGGAGTCGTTTTCTGAAAGGAAAGTCAAAGACAACATACAAGGAACCACCAGAAAATCATATAACATGTGTGTTCTTAAACAAAATAAAAAGAGATTTTATTTTTATAAAATATTTATTTACACAAAAAGCAACAATAATTGAGATCACAACTTTATAATATGGTACTGAGTGTACCTCATAGATTCAATAAATTTACTAAATAGTACATACTTACATAAGTGTACATAGGAAAAATGTAGGTACACTCGACAGCACATCAAGTTAAACAGTTGAACTGCGATAACAGCTTTTATTACGTAGGGCATAAACGCGGTCTCAAGGTCAACATGTATAGTCTGATGTGCTGCCGTGTGTACATTACTTTAATTATTTATATAAAAATAAATTTAATTAATTTCAATTAATTAATTTTTCTTCTGGAATAAGTTTGAAGAACAATTCTGTTGTTATGGTATTTGCTAAACTGTAAAACAGAAATGATACATTTAAGTAATCCATTGAGATTTGGCTGAAACATCGTGACATTTTATAAAAGAGCACAAAAAAACGTGGACATGATTATAATTTTTGCATGAATAGGTGGCGCTTCAACAACACTCTTATCCAAGGCTGGCCAATAGCCAGGCTATTACTCCTAAAGGGACATCATTTGATATCTGATCTGATAATGCACTCCAACTCCACCACCACAGAAAACAAAAATCTCAATTCACAATCTCAAAGTTCTCAAACAGAACAAACAAGAACAACACCAACATACCAAAAAAAATATAATTAAGGTAGAGGCATGGGTAGAGGTTACTGGTTATTGAGTCAAAATATTTTTAAATTTTTTCAATATTATATTTAATTGAAACAAGGTACTAAGTATAACATTTTGTAGCAAACCAAGCTATTTAGTTAAAATAAGATTAGATGTCATTAGTTCAAGAGATTTTTGTCTTAATTTGCTCAAGATATGATTCAAGATAATATTTTCTTCATTAAATGAATTGTATCATTGTGATAAATAAACTTTTAGTTTGAATTAAGCAATTCTTTGTATTGAAGCAATAACATTTGAAATTTTTAGATTAATATTACTTATTATTAATTAAAGATATTTTTTCTTGATTGTAAAAATTGCAACAAGAAAATATATTTTTTGTTTTAAGACTGCCATTATTTGAAAATGAATAAACATTATTTGTATTAAGACAATTTGCCTTGAAATAACATAATATGCCAAGAAAACTATTTTTCTTATTTAGAGAAATCCTTTTTTTCTGTGTAACTTGGCGTCATACTATTTTCTGAAAATACTTTGATTTTATATTGCTTATTTGACTTGACATTCCCTTTTCCATAGTTTAAGACTGTGTTTTCGTTTAATGATAATAGGCATGATGACTGATTTTGAAAAAGTACCCCAAAATGTTTGTACACGTCTATTTTATACGAAATAACTCATATTTTTGTTTAAATTAAAGGTTTTGAAGTAAAAATTGTCAATAATAAATTACAATTTAAATTTCCCACGAAAACGCTAAAAGTGTCATGGCGCGGCGTCTGCCTGTGACGTCACCCTTTCGTAAATAAATAGGTAGGTAAATATTTATAGTGACTTTTGTACTAAGATAGATTGTTTGCTTTGTTGATTTGTTTACAATATTTTGTGCATTGGCAGCACTGGCAATATTTACGAAAGCGTGACGTCACGCTCTTCAGATTGGTGTTTTATCTTACATGGCGGATTGTTGGAATTTGCATTTTTATTTTCACAAAAATAACAATGAACTCGCATGTAGGTAATCTAAAAACGAGTGCTTATATAATAAATAATCAGTATATCCTGTAAAATTACATCAAATCGTTATTTCGGTGATCGTAATGTATGTCATCACATCATGCTTATTACCTATGATGTGTAGCATCGGATCGGAACTGCCTGGTATTTATATAAACTTCGCTGTTTATTTATTTTTTGTTGTAAAATGTGTAACTGACTTAGAAAAATTCAGCGTAACTAGAGTAACTAGGTAACTACGCGCCAGATAACTTAGCGCGTGTCAAAATCTGGAACTAAATTATGACATAGGAATAAGGCTTATTTTTGATAAGGCGATCAGCGCCCTCTGACTCAGGCCAAGTTTTGTGGCGCGGACTCTAGTTTTAGTTTTGTAAAAAGCTAATAGTGTCGAAACACACTATTCCGAAAATAGGCGACTGAAGTTTAGACTTTTTTAATGACTGACGACACACCATGGCCGAAATTACGTCGCGTAATTGCATACATCCGTGTAACGTAAAATTCAGCTTCGTAATTTAATGTACCCACTGCTGGGGGGCAAGCCTTCCTTATGGTAGTGTAGGCAAGGAAGCTAGTGGACCCCCACAGTAAGTCCTCAGTCAGAAAAAACTTTACAACATGATAAAGTATCAATAAATTAAAAGTTTTATATAAATTTCCATAAAATAATAATAATAATGGAATGTTAGGTATTTTTTAATGAAAGTCTTATTTCATTGATAACTTTTTTAGGAAAAATGCTCCGTCTAAACTTTCTTCACCGGACATATTCATGTAACGTAAAATAAAAACAATACTTATATGAAATAACCAAAAAAATATCCCAACAGAACCAACAAATTTTAATAAAATAATTGGTGTGTCTTGGACCGGAAAATGTCTGTACTAATGGGTATCATCATCATCATGGGGATCATGGCCCATCCATTACATTACCCACCACGCTGGCCCAGTGCGGATTGGTGGGTATTAACTATTGCAAATATACGGTACTGCAAATGCAGCCAGGACCAAAGCACGGAGGAGCTCGAGATCTTTGCGCGTAATTTCGTTTGCGTATTTTCGGCAGGTTTGTTTCGACAAATAATAATGTATTATTTACTCGTACATGTAATGTATTTATTTCTTTAAGGACCCACCCACACGAACCACAACCATAACAAGTGGGCGGGGCGCATTTTGTATTGAAAATTAATATTTCAATTTACACGTACCTCATTTTGCAGTCATTATCGACCGTGTGGGTGATACCGGCCACAACGCATTCACAAGCGACGACGACACGCTGCGAACTAGCGGCCGGCCACATCCACATCACAACTACTAGCGACAACGACATTTTGTCGCACAACCACTACGCAACTGCATAAAGTTGCATCGACACTATTCACACGTAACTACATTTTGTCGCTACGATGTGTTGTGGTTGTGGTTCGTGTGGGTCGACACAACTGCTACCCAAATGTACTTAGACTACTTAGGCTGCATTCGACCAAACTTTTATTCCGAGAATATCGTTTACTGTCGGATACTAATGTCAAACTAGTATGGGGTTTTGACATTACTATCCAAAAGTAAGCGTTATTCTTGGAATAAAAGTTTGGTCGAATGCAGCCTCAGGTAATTTGAATACAATTCGGAGATTATGTTAATCAGTATTGCATACCATAAGTATGTGTTTTGTATTTTTTGAGACACGTAAACATGCTGTTTGTTAGTTTTTTTTTAAACGAAGTCAAAGTTATTATTGGGTAGTCATTAGTAAATAGACACACATAAGAAATAACTATAACCACGTTTTCAAATGAGGTACTGAACTATTGGTTAACAATACAACAATACTAATAATAATCATAATTAATTATTTTTTATTATTTGTTTTTCCCATTTCTTTGGCTACATGTTTGCGTAATAATGTAACCAATTTGGAATAGATATAGTAGCCGGGCAGCAGGTATCTAAACCTATTTATTTTTACTGAAAACCTCAAACCCAATTTTTAGAACACATCATTATGAGAAACTTATTGTCTGAAAGCAATCCTAAAACCTAAAATGTAAAATGAAATCAGCTGTATCCATTTTAGTAAAGTTGGAATAAAATTACCAGTAAATAAAATAGTAAAATTTACATTTGCAGATTATTAACGTGTCTTGGGGTAGTCCTGTTATGCGCATTTAAGTCCACTCGTATACTCATCAGTCCACTTGCGTGTGGCACACATTAAATAAAACTAATTCTGTTAAATAAATATGATGAAGAGAAAATTTACATATTTTTAAAAATAAGATAATCATACTCAACTGATTTTATTTTATCGACTGGTGAACCAAATTCCGCATGTCAGGAAAAATATGAGTGTTTATCTAATAAATGTTGATTTATTTATTCAAATGAATAGTGGAAATTCGTTAATAATATTAAATATCACAATGTTGTATAAATATTTATTGGTAAGTGGAATTAAAGATTTATATTTTTACATCTTTTGTTTATTTATATTAGCTTTCGATACCAACTTTGGGAACTAGAAAACTGGAAGTAAAGTCGGAAACATACTTCTGTGTTGCCGCGCGCCAGAAAACGTAGGTATAGGCAATTGGGTATAGGTACCTATTAGACCGGTTAGAAACACATTAATGCAATGTGTTGTGTTGCAGCGCGATCTGTCGTTGCATACTATGTTGCATGCGCGCGTCAATATACCACGACACACCAGTATGTTTTCGGCTTTAGTAATTTAGGCCTTAGTTTCAACAGGAGGAAGTAAACAATTTAATTAGAAGGGCCATAAGTATGAAGGGCTGAATAAGATATCCTTCCACATGTCCTGTTTTCATATCAGGAATGTGAACTTTATAAAACCTACACGCAATGATTCTGAGACCTTGACAATGAATTCACACGGAAGACGAATAAGCAAGTAATTACTGTTTATACCGACAAGGTCACATGACGTATAGTTTAAAATAGCCCATGGAAAAAACTGCAGGTAGATAAGGAATACCTATCTAATTAGTTTTTTTACAACCTGATAAAATAAAAACTGAAGATGTATGTACCTCTAGACACATTTTAACATAACCTAAGCTGAGATTTTATATTATTTTTATGCATTCACAATGCAATTTTGTAAGTATAGGAAAAATGTGATAGTAAAAGACCACGAGCCCCATAAGAGCCCCCGCCTGAAAGCTGCTTATGGGGCTCGTGGTCTTTTACTATCACATTTTTCCTATAACCTAAGCTGGTTTTGTAAATCCTTATCCTTACTTTATATTATAAATGCGTCTCTGTCTGTCTGTGTGTTACACAATCACACCTAAACTACTGAACCGATTTGAATGAATTTTGGTACAGAGATAGTCTAGAGTCTGAGAAAGGACATAGGCTACTTTTTATTCCTGAAAAATATCACCTTCCCACGGGATAACGTCGTGTAGTACACGCGGGCGAAGCCGCGGGCGGAAGGCTAGTATACAAATACGGCTAAAATTCACAAACACTCGTAAGGCCCGCACTCCACTAAAAGAAGATAAAACGAGCGGAGCGGAGATGAGTTTTAAACAACCAATAGAATTACGTTATTCACACTTCTCATCTCTAATCCGCTTAGTGGCTACAACTGAGCGACTGACACACTACACTGACACGACGAACGGCGCGCAGCGGAGACGAGATGTGAGCGGGGCGTGCAGAAATCTGACAAGAAAGTTTCAGACTTGCCCATACTGACCGTTCAAATGGGCCACCCTGTATATAAATAAAACATTGTATAACATTCTATAACAATGTGTTACATTTTGTTACAATACAGTTAGAAAATCGACGAGGATAAAGTTAAGTACCTATACCTACCTACAAACAAAATGTTATGCAACATTCTCTAACGTGATATAACTGCTGTGTCAATCTCATTTATTGGTGAACTTTAAATTAAAATATATTGTGGTTGGCAACATATTCCCGCAATATGCGTGCACGCATGAATCCACGCATCAATTAAGCTACACGTGAAGTACATCCTTGAAATCCCACTCGAAGCTAGAGAAAGCAACTTGTAAGAGGCCTTCAGATGGGTTGGGGGAATTTCCCCATCGGAAACGGAATTGGATTCGAATTCTATGCTTTGTTTTTGTCTATTCTAAAGCGATTGAAAGTGACCATTTCGCTGTCGGGTACCTACGTTTCCGGCGGATTGTGAATCAGGGGGCTGGTGAGCTGCTTCGACGAGTATTTGACGTCAGACGACCACATGTTACTTTGGGATCAGTTAGTCGTCGAGTTTTTTGTTGCAAATCACACATGATTCTATTATGTATAATAGCCAGTTGTCTCTAAATATTATCAGTATTGCTCAAAAAAATTAAGGAGGTGCTGAATGGTTTTATAAAATATATCACAAAAGCATTAAGTAAGTATAATTTATTAATTGATTACAATTATAATAATAATAAAGACAAATAATTTATATCCATAGGTTAGCCTTTTGAAAGGTCTCCACATAAGAATGTGCTACTATTAATGTCGAGTTCTTATTTTGTGTTGTGCCCACAGTATTTCGTCTAAATGAGTAGGAGTAACACGGCTCGTAAATCGTAAAGTATCATTTCCGTTCACCCACGGTTTTGGAGACGATTCTGGCAATTACAGTTCAAGGTAAATACAGTCGTTATTTTATTTCCATGCTACAAGTTATTAGACATGAAATTATCTTTTAAAGGGGCTTAGTTAATGTTCAACAACTTTTTAGCCGAGTCTCAAAACTAGTCATTTGTTAGCTATTCCCTCTTGTCAGGGTTGCAGCACGGTAGCCTCGCTTCCACACGGGGGCACGCAAAGGCAACGTCTTCTTCTTTAGGCGGGGCGCAGGGACCTTTGGCCTCTGGCGGTGGATGGACGCACTCGTCCACCGCTGGTGGTGGCACCCGAGGGTAGTCAGCAACCCGGACAGCCGCTGGAGAGATCTCTGGTACGTCGCGGCGCTGCTTCTTCGCACGCTCGTAAGCATCCGGTGGAAGCTTCATGTATTCCGGTATCTAAGATTTAGGAAAGGTAAAAAGTTGAGATGTTAAATCGTATGCTTTGCGTATTCCGGTATCTAAGATTGAATAAAAAAAATGGTAACGCTTTGAGATGTCTAATCAATTAGTCGCTAAGCTAAGGTAAGGTAAACATTTATTTCATCATTGTCATAATGAATCACACTGATGGATGTAGGTACAGTGTTAGTTAGGTGACGTGGTCCGACTAAAGATCAAAGGTATCATTTTTACACTTTATAACGTCACACTTCACACATACCTATTCTTCATTAAATAATAACCTTGAAACCTACATATCCAACATAGCAACAAGTCAGTAAAGTAAGAGCAGTAAGAGTGTCAACGATACATGGTGCAATAATACTTATGCTAGAATAGAACATTGTCACATTCAAGCGATCCGAAACAAAACTAGTGCCACAGAAGTCGTTCAATATTGTATTGTTCGTGACTGTACGAGCAAGATTGGTTTATAATATAACTTACATGTTTACAGTCCACGCCGTAAGTGCCCAGGTAGCCCGGCAATTTGGGCCTTTCTTCTTCCTGCTCGCCTATAGCAGCAGCCTGCTGGGCGTTCGGTATAATTTCATATGCGCAAATATCCTTTGCGCGCCGTTCTGCCCGTTCTTCGGCATCCTACGAGAGCATAGAAGTTGGTTGAAGAGATTATTTATTAGCATGTTCAGCCAGTTTTTGGTGGTCCATCTGTAGGTATATAACTTAAGTAGCAATAAGGCATGCATTGACCCCGACCTCCCAACCTCATTCGCGCTATATGAGCTGGGGTCGGTAAGGCAGCATTTAAAAAATATTGAGGTGTTATTTCTTACATGCTCATCGGATTGCAATTAACATATTTTATTGTTTTGGTATGACTCAAGATGTTTTTAGCCTATAGGTAGGTACATAAGTACCTATACTTAGCTAGGCTAAGTAGGTATTATTATTATTACAAGGTTAACAGGGCCATCATACATACCCCTCTTGTCATAAAGGCGTCCTAAATTTTGACAAAATATAAACTTTTTTAGCCTCTTTCAGAAAAAGCCTATTCTAGTCTATCGGCCGCTTGTATTTAGAACTATACTTTGCTCATTCATTCTTGTTTTATCGATGGCAGCAAATTAATGCATATTTTTGTAGTTATTCATTAAGCCAAAGCTAAAATAAAAATATAAGAAATATGAACTTACCCCATACCAATCATACAATAATGATCTGTGACACAAGGTGAACTAATCTAGCGCTGCAACATTACTTTAAAATTTCTATTTAGGTACGATTTTCTACTTCTAGATATCTATTTGAAAGAAGGTACAAAAAGAACTGATTAATTTAACGCAAAAGTAATTAAATAAATAAAAGGTGACTTGTTAAATGTTGTATAACTTATTTATTGTGTAATGTAGGTACATAGTACCTATTCTCTAAAAATAATATATACTTAATCTAATACTTAATATTGAAAATGTGCTATGTATTAGAAAAAATCGTCAACTTTTCCGTCTCACAACTAGCTCCGATGGGACTCGATCCCACGACCTTTCACTGTGCGGGCGAATGCTCTAACCATTGAGCTACGGAGTCGCTGGGAGAAGCGTCGAATTAATCCAGTCCAATTTATCCAGCGTTCATCGGAGCTAGTGAGACGGGTTGATTTTTTCTAATAAATACAACATTTTCAATATTTTCAATAATAAAAATTGCATTGTGAATGCAAAAAATAATCTACATAATAATAATACTTATCTAACGTCAATATCTGATTGTTGTAGGTACTTGTTTTTATAGCATGTGCCAAAATAAATTAAACTTCTATAACAATGTTATGGTAACTAAACTACGCATTCGAGAAATCAAAGTACATCTACCCTAACCCAATGCATAATAGGGTATTTTACTGTTGTTGAAATGTAGATATTTAATGATGACGTTAAAAATGTTGCAATTAAGAATACCAAATGTGAAAAAATAATTTGAATCTGTTTTATAATAAAAGAATTATAGTCTGTTTGATTTTGACTATAGCTGTCTCTTTCTAAAACGAAATCTTCTATGGCGTGACTATGACGCTACTAACCCACTGACGTCACTAAGATAGCGTCCTGTCCTTGTCTAATTATAAAGTTTGAAGTCCTATATCTTTGAAAATATTCAAGATAATTCAAAATGAAAACTTGTTTTGTGTAGCTAATATTTCGAAAAACATTTTAAAGAAATAAAAAAAAACAGTAAAATACCGTATTCTTAACTACAGCTTTTTTATAATTTGTAAATTACTTAATTCTAATAACAATTAGAACTTGTATATTCCTAATTGAGCGTTTCTAAAAATATCATTGATTGTTAGTTACGTAGGTATAGCTGTGACAAGGCAAGACCATGGTTGAAAAAGAAGTTGCGGGTCGTCCTCACGGCCTCTTTGAAGCGGTCGCAGAAGTAGTTGTTATAGTGTGGTTGCTGGCAGGACGGGTAGGTAGGTACTACACACGCACACGATCGCGCTTCTAATTCGTTAGATAAACTAGCTACAGTCTATCTGCGGCTACAACCGAGAATTCTCTCTGTAAGTTCAGAGTATTTCTTGTTACTCACAGCCTTCTTGAACGGTCGCAGAAGTAATCGCTGTTGTAGTAGGCTTAGATATAGTGTTGGCCGGGCGAGAACTACGCGCACGCACGATCGCGCTTCTACTTAGCTACATTCTGTCTGCGGCTACAACCGAGAATTCTCTTCTGCAAGTTCCGAGTCGTCCTTGTTACTCACGCCCTTCTTGAACCGGCTGCAGAAGTCTTCGTGCTCATTGTAGTGTGGTTGCCGGCCGCGCGGGTGGGTAGCTACGGAGAGCGCGCACGGTCGCGCTTCTACTTAGCTACACTAGTAACAGTCTGTCTGCGGCTACAACCGAGAATTCTCTTTTTCAAGTTCCGAGTCGTCCTCGTCCTTGTTACTCACGGCCTCCTTGAAGCGGTCCCAGAAGTCTTCGTTGTCGTTGTAGTGTGGCTGCTGGCCGCGTGGGTACCTACTGAGCGCGCGCGCGGTCGCGCTTCTACTTAGCTACAGTCTGTCTGCGGCTACAATCGAGAATTCTCTTCTTCAAGTTCCGAGTCGTCCTTGTTACTCACGGCCTCCTTGAAGCGGTCGCAGAAATCTTCGTCGTCGTTGTAGTGTGGCTGCTGAGCCCGCGTACGGTCGCGCTTCTACTTAGCTACAGTCTATCTGCGGCTACAATCGAGAATTCTCTTCTTCAAGTTCCGAGTCGTCCTTGTTACTCACGGCCTCCTTGAAGCGGTCGCAGAAGTCTTCGTGGTCGTTGTAGTGTGGCTGCTGGCCGCGTGGGTACCTACTGAGCGCGCGCACGGTCGCGCTTCTACTTAGCTACACTAGCTACAGTCTGTCTGCGGCTACAATCGAGAATTCTCTTCTTCAAGTTCCGAGTCGTCCTTGTTACTCACGGCCTCCTTGAAACGGTCGCAGAAGTCTTCGTCGTCGTTGTAGTGTGGCTGCTGGCCGGGCGGGTACTGCACACGCGCTCGCTCGCGGCTTTCGTCGGGCGCCGGCCCGCTGAAGCACACCACCTTTTGGTGGTCATCTTTGGCTGCCCCGGACTTGAGGATGCCTTTGAGAGGCGTTACGTTGTCGCACGTTGGTTTACTGAAAAAGGTGGGTGGTTTGTAAATTACAACGGTTGATTGATTGTCGTTGCACATGGCGCTATTTCCAAGCAGTCGTAGTCGTAGGTCAAGCCAACTACTTCTCGACGCAACGAAGCGATGACTTCGTTTTCCACGCAGAGATATTCAGCTAGCGTGATCAAGTTATTTGCCAAATACGGCGTATTATATACAGGATGGAAAAAATTATGGGTCCTGGCTGGAGGGAAACCGTCTTAAATCCTTTAGTTAGCTGATTTTGAAAAATGGAAAATGAAGTATTTTGAAAAAATCGACCCGTCTCACAACCAACTCCGATGGGACTCGAACCCACGACCTTTCGCTATCCGGGCGACTGCTCTAACCACTGAGCTACGGAGTCGTTTCCTGATTTTACTTAGAAAAAACATTATTTTATTTAAAAAAAAAACTGCGTGGCGAGGCACCGCTCAGCGCGGCCACCGTGTCTTAGCTTAGTTGGGGGGCGTACATAAATAACGTCACGTGATTTTGGCGATTTACAACAGAGATAGATTATAGGCTGGAATAACAGATAGGATACTTTTTATCCCGATATTCCCATTGGAACGGGAGCCACGAGGGTGAAACCGCAGGCGGACGCTAGTAGGGTCAATAAATGATGTCGTAGGTACCTAAGCCTAGCGACTCGCAACGACTCGTCGTAGGAGATCCTGTCGGTGGTCATGGGCGGCGTGGGCGGGCGCGGCGGCGCGGCGCTGCCCTCCACCACGTCGAGCGCGGCGAGGCACCGCTCCATCGCGTTGGGCTCCGCCACCGCGGCTTGGCCGATCTTCGCCAGTTGTGCTCGCGTCTCCGCTGCTTGTTCTTCGCGAATAGCTTCCTGCAAAAATGACGATTTGACAATAATTAAGTAGGTAGGTACTCCTTTCTACTACAGCTGTCGTTCTATTTTCTCCCCATTTATCCTTCTCCTGAGCTAATATAGAGTTCCTAGTATCTGTGGAAGCATAGTTACTGGTGATCCTACCTAGCTCGTGGGGCTGCTAAAATGACTTGAAAAACTACTTCAAGATTTTTGATTATTAAACATCAATTCTTTCTTTTCAACCGCCTCTGTGGTCTAGTGGTTCATACCACCGATTTCAGACCTAAAGGCCCCGGGTTCGATTCCCATATTGTATTCGGTTTGGTTGGTGGTAGGACTTGTTCTTAGTCCGCCTGGCTAGCTACCACCATCTTATCTAAGTCTGACGCCATAACAATGATGTTTTCAGCATTATTGTGTTCCAGCAGTTAAGAGATAAGATAGCCAGTTCCTCAGTGACTGAGGATTCCGGGAGAAGTGCGCTTCCACCTTCAGCCTAATCACCACTTATCATCAGGTGTGATGAAGGCTAAGTAAGTGCTACCCGTTGTGGATAAAAAAAACTCAACTAGAAAAAGTCTGCACCGAGATCTAAAAGATGAGAAGCTTTGATGAACATTTTTCTAATATTTGTGTATATGTCGCAGGCGGATGGTTAAATCCGCCGGATGGTTAAGTATGGCAGCATGTGACCCTCGGAAGTCCTGTAGAACACGTGATCTTTGCGATCGCCTTAAATTTCATGGTTATTTTTTTTTGTGACTCCGTCAACTTAGGGCAAGATAAAATTGCTTACGGAAAAAATTATCGGCCTAGGCGTTTCATTGAATGGCGGATTAAACCAGTTGGCTGCGACATATACAATTATAAAGAATAAGTACCTTCAGTTCGTCCTTCAAGTTGCCTTCGCGCATGTGGTAGTTGCGCACGTTGTCGATCACCTCCTGCGGGAACTTGTCGGGGTTGGCGCTCATGTAGCGGTACACGAACAGGTCGCACCCGGTGATCTTGAAGCGGTGCTTGAATATGGGCACTATGGCGCCTGGAACATTTTATTCGTAAAGTGTTTTTATTTTTACCAAATGACAAAACCGAAGCTATGCCGACCTAGCATGAGCGGCTTTTATCACGCGATATGATATGGTACGGCATGCCGTCTTGCTTAGGTATACCACGGAGCTAGAATGAATACTGAGGTAACTGGAGAGTGCAGTACCTACTAACACTTTTTTGTGATTACAAATTACACTGTGGCTGTCTTCCGTCTCACCTACTTACACTTCGAAAAAGATACGTATGGTCATATGAGACAACTGACAGCCACTACATACTAAATGTCAAAGAACAATGGCCACTGTCCATACATTTGAAATCCTGTCAATGATTTGGCGTGTATAATTCCTCTTGATATCAAAATGTAATCGCTATACAAAACTGTTTATGGGTCTGAAGTCAGATTTTTCATTAAAGGCCAAGGAAGTCTAAAAACAACACTTAAAGTTTTGAGGTTAGAAATCTCATTTATGTTTAAGACGGCTTTTGACGTGACGCTGTCATGTCATAGCATGTAAAAACTAAAGGCAATACTACGTATTTGCTAGTTCACTTGAAAAGACAGCATAAAGAGGCTTTATAATAATATGGTATTGGTAATGGTTGGTATGGGTAACACAATCCTACATTTGAACTACGAGTTTTATTTATAAAAAAAATGCATAACGATACGATTTTCGATACGATATTTTCAATATTGATCACGATATAATATATTGTATATCGATACGATCAGTTGCGTGCGATACATGAAAGCCCCCAGTACACGATGGCCGATCATGGTCGGCGACCATGACCAATACATCGTACATTGACACTTTTGAAAGAACGTTTTAAACTTGTTCGTTCAAAAGTGTCAATGTACGATGTATTGGTCATGGTCGCCGACCATGGTCGGCCAACTTGTACTGGGGGCTTAAGATACGATGTATCGATACAAAGCAATATGACACCTGTCAGATCAACAATACGTTCCGTTTTAGGTAGCATAGTTGTTGAGTTTAGTCGTTCAGAAAATAAATGATAAGATATTGTGTTAGTAAGTCTTCAAAAAATGTTAAATGTATTACATGTAATGGTGATGCTTCCTAGAATTAATATGAAATCATTGTTTGAAGCAGAAGTTATAAGCATCACATCACTACATAGTATAAAACAAAGTCGCTTTCTCTGTCCCTATGTCCCTTTGTATGCTTAAATCTTTGAAACTACGCAACGGATTTTGATGCGTTTTTTTTTAATAGATAGAGTGATTCAAGCGGAAGGTTTATATGTACTTTTTATCCCGATATTCCCACGGGAACGGGAACCACGCGGGTGAAACCGCGGGCGGCCGCTAGTTATCGAATAAAGTTCAAAAGTGTAACGGAACACCATCGGAACACTTTGACCCGTAGAGTGCGTTCATAATCCTTAACTTTGTCACTATTTTATGAAGAAAACACAATAATGTATTTTTCGTTGTTGGCCTTGAATGGGAACATTAATAGCATGGTTCGATTTGTTGATTTATTAGCTATTTTATCCAATAGCATTTATTATTATACAATCTAAAAAATATCAGGGATATAATGGCCATTGTTCTTTGCTGGGCACACTTTTATATTCAGGGTGAAAACTCCAGTTACCTCAGTATTAAGTCTAGCTCCATGTATACCTTAGTGGGGTAAGCAAGACAACTTGCCGTACCATATCATATCGCGCGATGAAAGCCGCTCATGCTAGGCCGACAGTTTTGTATCGGGTCTCAATAGGTAGAAAAACATTTGCAGACATTTTAGGCTCCGTATATTTACAAATAAGTTTATGGAACACATAACGAGGAAGTTGTTATGTCTGTTCTGTTATAAGTAATAATTCCTGATTACCTACTGCGCTTATTCACAAAACGTAAACAATCACAAGAACTAAAATAGTGAAGTTGTATATTATTAACTGTATGAAGTATCTACTTATGAATTATATAATATCAACAAGAATCTCTCACCTATATAGAATTTGTCGGGCGTAAAGTAAGTAGGGAAGTTAGGATCAGAGTCTGGGGTTTGCAGTTTCATTGACTTGAGGAACTTCCCCTCCCGTATGCCGGAGTTGCGGCGGGGGACCTCACCGATCTTGATGGTGCCATCGGCGAGGCTGTACGACAGCACGAACTTGCGCCCCACGTCCTCGGGATGGATCCAGTCCAGCTCGCACAGGTAGCGGAGGTACTGAGAAACAGAAGAGGATCATTACTACCAAAAAATGTGCAGAAACAGCAGCACAACATAAATGTATCGACTGTCTACGCCGAAAATGAGGACTTTGATTGGAACACGGAATACTTAAACCTTAGTAGACATGTTGTTTATTTACTTAATAAAAATACGAGATGCGCTTATTACTATTTCATTATTATTAATGCAAAATGGACGCGGAACACAGTAGGTCCGTATTATGTTCGTATACCGCGTCTATTTTGCATTGTTTTCAATCAAGTTTAATCAAGGTCCCCATCATCGGCGTAGAAATTGACCTTGTTAAGCATAGATACAACTTGCTTTCTAAGATCGTGCTAGCCTTTTCACAATTCTATTTCGCGTCAGCATAGTAACTACATTCTTATTATTAAATTTTTTACTTATTTGCATACACAATGCAATTTTTATTATTGAAAAATGGAAAATGAAGCATTTTGAAAAAATCGACCCGTCTCACAACCAGCTCCGATGGGACTGGATGGGATTGTGAGACGGGTCGATTTTTTCAAATACTGCATTTTCCATTTTTAATAATAAAAATTGCATTATGTATGCAAAAAAGTAAACATTTAAATAACTTGCAATAGTAATTTTATCTTTAGCGATTGTCAAATATCTGGAAAGGTATTTCTTTCGCGTGTGAGAGTACCTAGTAATATCTTTCGCTATCCGGGCGCCTGCTCTAACCACTGAGCTACGGAGTCGTGGCGAATAGCGAAAGGTCGTGGGTTCGTGTCCCATCGGAGCTGGTTGTGTGAGACGGGTCGATTTTTTCAAAATACTTAAGTAAGTAGGGCAGGCGTACCGGTTTTGGCCACTGTACCGGTTTTGGCCACTTTTTGCTCTAAAAGTTTTCTAAACAACTTTTAGCCATTTTTGGCAGTTAAAATAAGGTATTTTAAGATAATAATAATAACCGTTAGAATTCCTTATGTCATAAGATTTTTTTTCAATAAATTCCATTTTCTGTTTGTTAAAATATTTTATCTACACTCATGTTATAATATTCGAATTATGAACTCATGCCTGAACGTATATTGACCTTAAGCCATAGTCAACTTAAAAAAATAAAACTGCTGTATCCGGGTGTTGCATAATGACCATTATGAAACACCCGGATACAGCTGTCACTCATTATAAAACACTTATATTTCTTAATTTTACAGTCTCCATGGCAACCGTAGGATTTACCGGCCCTGACTTCCAACCAAGGAATTTATAAGTACTTCGTACAACAGGAAGGTGCACTCCGTATTTTTGTGTATTTAAAAATACACTTTAATATTAAGAGACAAGGTTTATATTTCAATACAAAATGTCAACGGTCCAGCTGAGACCGCAAGAACGAGGTGAGGGTGTCCCTTTCTCTGAAATTGCCAACACTCTTAAATAACAGGTTTAGTAGATTTATGGTTCACAACTTTCGTTATAAAAATTAAATTTCGTAAAATTTCCGCTTCGTATTACTTTTAGTCAATAAAAAACATCGCATATTAATTTAGGTATTACCGTATTAAGCATAAAAATGTATCAGGTCGTTTAAGTTTTTTATGGCTTATCCTAGAAAAGAATTTGAATGATAGATTTCAGAATGTTAAAGTAGCAACATTACAAGCCGAATGACGTTTTCTGACATTTTCAGTCTTCGTTGTGCAAAGATATTATAATATAACAAGATTGTGCACTATGAAAATAAAAGCAATGTCAATTCGATTCTATGCAGTTACAATAAGGTTTATTTTCGTATGACATTACGGTAAACGGAAAAACGAGCCGAGCGAGAGGCTCCTAAATAGGATTGCATCCCTGTCTACTGGGCTGCCACCATGAAATATTTTTGATTGTAGTAGAACTTAATTCAAATTCATATTTCCTGTTCTCGAGAATTTTTAAAATATTAATTAATTAAAAGAAATGTTAAGCTAATAATAATAAAGTCCATATCATTTGTATTATTTAAAACCTTGAAAAACTACTTGTTTAATGTAAGAGTCGGTGTTATGGTAGTTTAAATTATAATAAATTTGCAACACTTTGCGTCTGGACAATTTTAATAAAAATAAAAACATCATCAATATGGCGACGGCAAATTAATTTATGTGTGTAAAGTTAGTGTGTGGATCTTAATTATCATTTTAAAATTACGTTTAAATCAATAAAAATGGTTCTCACTTGATGTGTGAAAGGATGCAAAAGCGCATCATATAAACGTAGCGGTGTTTCTTTTCGTAGGTAAGTATTTAGCCAAAGTTTTATTCTTGCGTATAGTAGGGTGTCCATTTCATTTGTAATTCATAGACTGGAATTTACTTTCTTACTTAACCCAAACATTAATTTTCATTGTTTCAGATTTCCTAAACATGAAGAAATTAAAAAAGGTTGGCTTAACGTCATACCTGAAAAAATTACACAATACTCAGCAGAAGAAGAAAAAGAAGAAGAACTTTATCAGAAAATAGGCATGAAACAGAACTTATTAAATGTATTATAAAATCTGTATTTTAATTTAAGGTTAAAAAAGTAGGTACGCAAAAAACGAATCTTTAAAATTAATTGGACACAAAGCCTCCATGCGTCAAAAGATCCGCAAGACAATTTTGTTTAGCAATGTATAGTCTAACTAATAAACAGATTTTTATTACTGTACGTGGACTTTTTATTTCTATCTATTTTAGCAAAATACGCCTATCAGAAATACAGACATACCTACATCATATAAGTACATACAGGTCAAACTGACAACCTCCTCTTTTGAAGTCGGTTCAAAAGTAAGTATGCTTATAAAGCATAATTATGTGTATGTGTCGATTGTCACATTAATGCCTCATAAGTAATGCAAAGTACCCTCTATGCTTTGCCGCGCGGAGTCCTCATCTTAACTGATATTATAGAAAGTGAGTTCGGATGTTTAAATGTATGTTTTTTTTTAGCTACAAGAGCTCCTTAGGAAGCGTGGTGTTCGAATCCTACGTCAGCCAAGTCTGGTTATCTATAAATTGTCCTCGAAAAAACCAAATCGTGTAGTCACTCACGTCTCTCTCATTAGAGAGGGACGCACACCATAATAGGCCTATCTCGCTCGGCTCGGCTGTAACTCATGAGTGCGCAATCTTGTTATATTATAATATCTTTGTCGTTGTGTCAAGTTCGCAATTCGCTCGTCGCCGCCCGCCGCCCGTCGCGCATGTTCGTGGCCGCCGTAATGGGTTGGAGTGAGATAAACTGACCTCGTTCTTACTATCTCATTAGGACCGTTTTTTGGCAGCAGTGCACCTTCCTGTTGTATTATAAATTCCTTGCTTCCAACTCTTTCAAGCCCTTCTTTAGACGGCAACAATCAGAAACTTTTTTAAAATTAGAATTTTGAATTTAGAAGGAATAGACCGTATAGACTCCTATGAGTGAGGTTTGGCACCAATTCACATTTTATAATTAATATTGATTTGCTTTATTTTTGAAATCTTCTATACTTATAATAAATCTGTAGAGAGGTCAATTCTGTACATGAAATATATTTCCAAAATAACTATCAGGATGTGATTAGGGATCGATATTGATGTCAAAAATGCAATCAGTAAAATTTTTGTCTGTCTGTCTGTCTCTCTGTCTGTCTGTCTGTCTGTCTGTGCGTATAACCGTTATAGAAACAAAAACTACTCGACGGATTTTAACGAAACTTGGTACAGTTATTTTTCACACTCCTGAGCTGGTTATAGTGTACTTTTCATCACGCTACAATCAATAGGAGCAGAGCAGTGAAGGGAAATGTTGGGAAAGCGGGAGCGGGTTACTCAATTTTTTAAGCTTCCGTCGCGTGTGCAACCTTCATGGTTAAAGCTACACAGAAATCATGTATGACGGAAATGTTCTCCTTAAAATTATATAAAAAATATCCCACGACAGCATATGTCTATCTTTTATGGTAGACTCACAACAACACGTGTAACTCCCGATAGCTTAGCAGTTCGAAGCTTCGCTCGACGCGTCTCGCGGCCGAAGGTATAAAAAGGCGGGGCGTCCGAGCGCGAGCTTCATACAATTATAATAAAAAGGAACCTTCAATTTTATTGTTACCACTTGCAAGTGAGAAGGAATAGATTTGTATACTTTCAACGTTTTCATTGCTTATTCAATCAGTTTATTGTTGACATGTACGCAAAAATTTAAACCGAAAGATTAGTTTAAAATACGATCTAATCAAAGGCAGCTGCGCGCTGAAGATACGTGCACCTTCGCGACGCCATAATCAATGATAGATCTACTTACCAAAGATAACATTTTTGGAGAAGTATTGTGTTATATGTATAGTGTTGAGTGGCAAAAACGCGGCTTGCCTCACGCACATATCCTGCTTTGGTTAAAAGATAAGGTTCGACCTAAGTTTGTTATAATTTTAGACGACGTTTGCACAACTATTTTGCTGATAAGAGAGAAATAAAAATATTTATATTTTTGCATTCACAATGCAATTTTTATGGTTGAAAAATGGAAAGTGAAGTATTTAGAAAAAATCGACCCTCTCACAACCAGGTCCGATGGGACTCGAACCCACGACGATTGTGAATGCAAAAAAGTAAAAATTTAAATAATTTATATTTTTTTTGCAATAGGGGCGGAAAGGGGGTTTAAAAAATTTGAAGTGGGGCTACTAGGGCATATGGGGTATCATATAAAAGAGCGCTGCTTGCACACTCTCAAACAATTTTTCTTTTTGTTTTAGGCCGCATAGTTTTTGACTTATGATGAAAAATGTAAAAATAATACCGTCCCCCCTTATCTCCGAAGTTTGCAAAGATAAATTGTTTTAGGTGATAGAAGTTTATGTAAAGATTACGGGAAAAATAAAACGATGTCTCTAAATAGTAAACTTTTCAGAAATCATCAACAAAAATTACATTAGTTCCATCATCGGTCAAGAGATGGCGCTGACCAAAAACTGCAAAATTCTACATCGCAAATTCTTGGAAGAATATAACCTCGCCGATGAAAACATTTTTACGTTTTATTTACAACCAAAATATCCTCCTTCCTACCTACTCGCAGGTTGCTTTGTTTGGGTGAAGCATAGTTGAAGTTTTTTCTATTTATTTATGATGGTACGGTACGGAACCCTCGGTGCGCGAGTCCGACTTGCTCTTGACCGGTTTTTTACTGTCCTACGTTTGATATATTATAGTACACAAATTTCTAAATTGGCCGTAGCGAATTTGGATGCAGTATGAAAAATTCGTTTTGGCTACATAAACAATTGACTTTTGTTACTTTTTTACGTAATACTTATGATAATCCTTTGTATGACTGAAAGGAATCCTACTAATATTATAAATGTGAAAGCTTAGATGTTTGCTACTCAATCACGCCAAAACGGCTGAACGGATTTGGCTGTTTGGGATACAGATACTTTTGTAGCTTGGAGAGGAACATAGGCTTTTTATCCCTGAAAAATATCACATTCCCGCGGAATAACGTCGTGTAGTCCACGCAGGCGAAGCCGCGGGCGGAAAGCTAGTATATAATAAATGTAATGAGTGTGGATAAAGTAGTGTATGAGACTGCACATAACTCGGTATTAAAACACTCGTGGAATACTATTAAAAAACTCGCCAAGGCTCTCCGAAAAGAAAACTCCATTGAGAGAAAACTCCATTCGTCTTAGCGCCTACATTCCAGGACATTCCCCTTACCACCTCTAAAAGTATCGGAATACTTGGCGTTGACATCACGAACGAAGTCCAATTTCGGGGTCATTTGGAAAACAAAGCAAAGTTGGCTTCGAAAAAGCTAGGAGTGCTCAATAGGGCGAAGAAATTCTTTACTCCACGTCACCTGCTTTTATTATATAAAGCTCAGGTTCGACCCCACCTTGAGTACTGCTCGCACTTATGGGCGGGAGCTCCTAAATACCAGCTCCTTCCACTTGACTCCATTCAGCGCCGTGCGGTTCGTATTGTCGACGATCCGAGACTGACGGACGGTTTAGAACCACTAAGTCACCGCAGAGATATAAGCTCTCTGTGTGTGTTCTACCGTCTATACAATGGGGAATGTTCTGAGGAGCTTTTTGAACTGGTGCCACCGTCACACTTCCGCCACCGCACCGCACGCCAAGTGAGTAGAACTCATCCTAAACACCCCCACATTCTTGACACCTGGAAATCAACAACTGTTCGGGCATCACGTTCGTTCCTACCTCGAACTTGTAAGATGTGGAATGAGCTTCCTCCAGAGGTGTTCCCTTTGTGCTATGACATGGAGTTCTTCAAAAAGCGTGTAAATAGGACCCTTAAACACAAAGGCTGGCAACGCATATACAACCCTTCTGGTGTTGTAGATGTCCATGGGCGACGATGACTACTTCCCATCACGTGGCTCGTCTGCTCGTTTGCCCCTTTTTAATATAAAAAAAGGCTCGTTTTTTAAACTCCCACTCGTGTTTTAATACCCCTCCTTATGCGACAGTCACATAAACTACTATTGTATGAAAATTTTAAGAAATATGTTTTGGATGAATAAAAAACTACTTTACAAACTAAAAAACTTTATAAACCTTTGTTTTTTACAATTAAATTGTTGTTTTGCAATTGACTGGTTTCTAGTGCATTAGAATATATTGATTTTACCTGGGTTTGGTTTTGATTTTTCGCTATACTTACAAAAGTGTAACTATCAGTAAGTGGCCAAAACCGGTACATTTGGCACCTCTCACACATTGTGTGTAATATAAAAAAAACTATTTTACTTTTATAAATTTGAAAAATGTACCTTTAAAATTAGTTAAATGATCTACAATTTAAGATATAATTTGTGTCTCAAATACCTAAGACCATTTAGTACTTAGTGCTTAAAAGTCAAAAAATCCTTAAAGTGGCCACAAAGGGTACCTCTGCCCTACTTCATTTTCCATTTTTCAATACCTACGTTCTTATTATCCATAGGACTGTTTCTTATAGGACTGTTACAACCAAGTGCTTAACAGAATAATCAATATTATAAAGCCGGTTGGAACAAGATGTTTAAGTGTTTAGATTGTCAATCTAGTCAAGTTTTATTTGATCTTTAATCTTTACTCTGTAGGCGCTTTATTAACGAGTATTTTAATAATTTATACGGCTGTTTTCTACTCAATACCCCACACATTCACTTAAATATTACTATTACTTTAACATATATAATAAGAAATTAATAACGGTGCTGAACCACGAGGTGGTGGGTTTTTCAATCATTATAACTTCACACCCTGTCATTTAGGTTTTAGGGCTTGTTCCTTTAGATTAATCTTAATGTTCGTTCACCAAATAAAAGTACCTAACATTTATTTGAATTTTTCTATGCATTCCCCAATTTACATTGAGACAATGTTCCTCCGAATGCAGACGGAATAATATCAAAACCGAATGGCACATTTAAAACTTGTGACTGCCCAACAAAAGAAACTTTTCGGAACGCGCCAAGAAATCCGTGCTCGCAAAGTTGGATGTTTAAATATTTCAGGAGGAATTCTAGTGTGTAGTGATTTCTCTGCGATCCGTGCCTTAGATAGGGGGAGGGCGGCGCGGCGTCTCGTTACGACGTCTGCGTCTGCTGCAAGTTTAATTGACTCGGGAACAACCTGCGAACTGAGATACTGCGAGCTGGGGGTGAGTTGAGAGGTGGCCAAGTTACTTACTACGACCTCTTGCTCGTACAACAAAGTTTCTCAGTAGTTAGTTTTGGTCAGCGAAAAGGAAAACAACGAGTGCTTTTTACCCAACATTAAAATAAATTCTAGTGCGAAGTGATTTCGCTACGAGCCGCCTGATATGGGGAGTGGGCGTCTTTTTACGAAGTCTGCGTCTGCCTGCTGCTGCAAGTTTATTGACTCTAAAACCACGCGTTCAACTGGCAGAAGACCACGTGCTTGTACCTACTTCTTATGTATCTATATACTAACAGTGTTTCCCAATCTTTAGTAAAAAGGAAAACAACCTAAGATTTCTTAACAAATATTGAAATGGATTTTAGTGTGAAGTGATTTCTCCGCGATTTGCGCCTGAGATAGGGGGCGGGCGTCTTGCTACGAGACGTCTGCGTCTGCTGCCAGTTATTAAATTAAATATTAAATTAGTCACCATCACATCAACAATCTAGCTATTAATATAACCTAAGATTCATTTACAAATATTGAATTCAAATAGCTTTAAGTTAGAAGAGATTTCGCTGCGATTCGCAACTGAGAAAGGAAGCGGGCGACTCGTTACGTCTGCGTGTGCTGCAAGTTTAGGTAACTGACTCGGGTACAACCTGCGAACATGCTCACTAAAACATTTCTACGGTGGTGGCGTGTAAGGCGGGTCGTTACGTTCCCTAAAATATGGTTGAGCGAAGCGATGGCTGGTTCATGCGTCATGCTCGTGAACGGGTGCTGCCAGTGGGAATGGGTCTGCTCTTATCTGCTTGCCTTAAAGTGTTTTCTTTTGTTTTTATTCATTTTATTAAGAATTACATTTGAAACATGTATACATGGCGCAACTTGCAGTATATAGTAGAATTGTCTTTTGTTTTAAACTAATATTAAAGCTTTAAGTAGAGTTTCTAAGTAACTGAAAATTGTTCACCGCTATAATCATATAGCGATTATCATTATTTTACGTGTTTGAGGGGCTGCCGCTGCACCAGTGCACCCACGGAGCGGCAGCTGACGTTCACCATAATTCATAATACAACTTTCTCAAGTATTTCACGAGTTTTCGCTCGAGAGGAAATTGGTCAGTAAAATCTGTTGCTGGCTCACGTACTATATACTTAACTGTATTTATCATAACCCATTGTGCAATTGTGATGGAAACTGACCTTAGTCATACCATGTTAAGGTCATTTTTCAATCTGACGACTCTGTATGAAATAAAACAGGGAGAAAAAAACAACCCTTGGAGTTTCTTGCCGGTTCTTCTCCAAGGTCTCCCGCTGTAGGGTTTGCGAACCGATGGCGTAGCTTCTATGACGTTCACAAGTATTGTAAATAACAATCTAAATTGAATAAACAAATTTGAATCTTGAATCTAACAAACGAATCTTGAACTGAGATACTGCGAGCTGGGGCGAGTAGTGTAGCTGTGTAGTTCTGAATAGATAGGGTAGCTATAATTACCTTGTTAGCATTCAGGTTATATTTGATCACGTCCTTGTGAGGAGGCTTGGGCACCAAGCCGAAACAGGATCCAAGAGTGTCTTCCGGTGTGCCGATGCCAATATGGGGCGGTATACTCTGAAAATTCGAAATAAAATCATCATAAAGTTGTTGAGCTATGGCGTATTTAAATTATAGTTTCAGTTTATAAATAACTCATTTAAAAGCTTTAAGTTATGGTTACCTACGCTTAGTTACCTATATACCTACTTATTTCCTGTACCTACTTAACTTTTCGTTAGGTTAGGTTATGGTTCCTGCGATTCAGGCCTAGAGTCTTGTGCAGTGGCCGCTGTTAAAAATTTCTGGTTCCCTATACGTAAAAATTAATTAACATCTATAGTTAATATTAGCTTATAAGAATTTTATGTATTTGGGTTAAATGTTGTTTTTGAAAATAAATAAATAAATAAAAAATAAATAAATAAATAAAGGTACACACATTTTACCACTTTGGAAGGCTCTATCTTTTAAAAGATTGAGTTTGAGAAAAAATTGGTTTGAGAAACCTTTATGTTGTTGTATTATGTATGAAAAGTTGTCACTTGAATTTATAAGTTAGCTTTTGATTATTATCACAATATGCCCCCTGATTCACAAACCGTCGGAAACGGACTAGGATGCGAATTCTGTGCTTTATCTTTGTCTATTCTATAGCGAGTGACTGAGCCAGTGCATACAATCCGCTGTCGGGAGCGTTTCCGACAGTTTGTGAATCAGGGGGCTTATCAAAGTTGAAAAAAAAAAAAACAATCTTACAGGCTGGTTACTTAAACTAAGGACTCACTTAAACGCATTTATATTTTTATTGTAAACAACATAAGCTCAAATTAACTAATCAAACATTGCTTTACCCACTATATCACATGTTTTAGCTCTTGTAATAATTAAAGGTACCTAAAGGTGCAACTGTTTAATAAAAGTGAAGCGCACTAACCTTAGGAAACTCTTTCCTTGTCTCGTGTTGAACTTCCACTCGCTGCGGTTGATCTATGTTTAGCATCGACCTGACACATAGACATAATAAAAGTTAGACTGCACTTATCCAAAACTTCATCACACCAGATAGTAAGTGGTGATAAGGCTGAAGTGGAAACGCACTACACCCGGAATTCTCCACCACTGAGGAACTGGCTTTTTCCTTATTTATTAATTTTTATCCACAACGACTAGCACTTAGCCTTCATCATACCTGGTGGTAAGTGGTGATAAGGCTGAAAGTGGAAGCCCACTACTCCCGGAATCCTCCATCACTGAAGAACTGGCTACCTTATCTCTAACTGCCGGAACACAATAATGATGAAAACTTCATTGTTATGACGTCAGACTTAGATAAGATGGTAGTAACTAGCCAATAAAGACAATATAAAATTAAACCCTACATTATAATTTATAACACACGCCTAATTTCCTTAAAGAAAGTAAAAAACACCAATTTAATTCCATCAAAATGTTTCTTGATGAATCAACTTTCTTTCAAAAGTAGGTTTAAATGATAACCAAATCAATAAAAAATATATGAATATTTAAACGTATAAATTTCTTTTTAGATTGACATTTCTGTTCTTCTTTAGTTCTTTTTGTGATTTTATCACATAATCGGAAGATTATCAGTTAAGCTCTAGACAGCAATAATAGGTTGTTTCATTTTTCTTATCTCACGAGAAAAGGGCATTAATATAGAAAACTATTATTATAGAGACAACCTCTTTTTCTATTCTTATTTCATCAGTCCTTTTTTATTTAGCTATGACCTCATGTTAATTGTCCATTGAAATTTCATTATCCTCCAGAAAAAAATAATAAATAATAATAAATAAATAACTTCTTACATTCACACCAATTATCTAAGCCCATGTTAATTTCATTAAGAAACTGTATCATGGAAAACTTGATAATGGATAAATATATACTTAAATACTTTTTTTTGTAAATAAATACTTAATATACATAGTAAACACCCAGACCAAGACAAATAGACATGTTCATGCACACAAATATTTGTCTTGTTCGGGAATCGAACCCGAGACCACTGGCGCAGAAGGTGGGTAGCCTACCTCTGCGCCAAATCGGTCGTCGTAAAAAACACCAAATATGTCCAAATTTTTCAAAGGTTGTGGTGAAGTGATGCGATTATTGCAGTTTTGACATTCTTGTCAGCAATGAAACTCATTATTATTTAAAATATAGTTTTAGAAGTCTGGAATGCTCAAATTTAAATCTATAAATACAATGTTGAACAAAGTAGTTCTTCATAGGAATGTAAGTATTTAATAGGTTGCGGGAAATGTCGTGTCAGGAAGTAATTGTTCTAATTCTCTAGCAACTGCCATTCTACCGTAGGTTATTTCTAGAAGCAAGATAAAACACTTTTTCTAAACAATTTTACACTATATATTGACTTAACTGAATCTTGAGTATGTTCGTATTATTATTTACTAGCTTTACGCCCGCGGCTTCGCCCGCGTGGACTACATGACGTTATCCCGCAGAATGGTGATATTTTTCCGGGATAAAATGTAGCCTATGTTCCTCTCCAGGCTACAAAGTATCTGTTTCCCAAATTTCAGACAAATCCGTTCAGCTGTTATGGCGTGATTGAGTAACAAACATTCAAAATTCTAAACTTTCACATTTATAATATTAGTAGGATATTTAAATAGACATTTATTTCTACGAATCTTAATGAATGTATTTTTGAAGCTTTTTTTTTAATCAAATCTCTAGCTTATTTATTACCATCTATATTTTACCTAAAGGTGTCTTCTGTAATCCGTAAAGCTCCAAAGCTCAAGTCATACCTAAGTGACGAAAAATTATGTAGGTACCTACCTAATCCAATATATGGGCCATTGAATATTTGTATTACCTACATACGCAATATGATTTGTAATAAACGTTTTCGTAGAAACCGTAGCACTGAGCGGCTTTACTAGTCTCGCAACGGTAGGCAAAACTTTTAAAACCTATAGGTAATTAATGTAAATGCCACTCATATTGTCTATTGAATCGAAATAGACATCCATAAAGGAAATGATGAATGCAAATCTGAGATTTCAATAGCTACAGAGCGGCTCCCAGAAATCCCCTTCGCCGATCATCAGTCAACGTCAGGCGGACTATTTACATTTTTCAAATAAATGTTCACGGGAGAAGAACAGACATTATTGACGTTCAGAAAGGGTTCCGATTTTTTTTTGTTAACTTGTATTTTTTTGTTTTAAAGTACCTAAGTACCTACTACACTGCAGCTACAGCTGTGTGGTGTGGTACTTATATGAAGGATTGTATGTGTAATAGTAGGTAATTTAATTTATTTTGGAATCTATTTTAGTTAAATTACTGGTTTTTTGATTGATTCACAAAAATATATTTTTACTAGCGGATCCTTGCGGTTTTACCCGCGTGGTACCCGTTCCTGTTCCGAAATATCGGGATAAAATATAGGTACCCGTTCCTGTTTGAATATCAGGATAAAATATAGCCACGTCACTCGGGAAGAATGTAGCTTTCTAATGGTCAAAGAATTTTCGAAATCCGTTCAGTAGTTTCTGAGCCTATTCAATTCAAACAAACAAACAATCAAATCTTTAGTTATTTAAATGTTTACTTTTTGCTTTCACAATGCAATTTTTATTATTGAAAAATTGAAAAAGAAGTAAGTAAGTATTTCAATTTTTCTGGTCTGGTCTGGTCTGAGCTGGTTGTGAGACGGGTCGATTTTTTTAAAATAAGTAAGTACCTACTTAATTTTTCATTTTTCCATCAAGTTTTTTCTCTTTATCATATTTCTAGCGGACCCGGCAAACGTTGTTTGACGGATGAAAATATATAATCGCGAAGAAGTTTTATACACTGCCTGCCACAAATGTCACTTATTAAAAAGTAGGTAATCCAAAGCGGCTAAAACGTCAGTGATTACAATACTCTTTGACATACCTCTTTGGAAGCGGCTATGGAAGAAATGACAGTGTTGTATAGTACGACAGTTTATCGATTTTCTATACAAAATTATCATTTTTATTTTATAATTTTCCGGAATAAAAAGTAGCCTATGTTATTCTCCAGCTCCCAAACTAACCCCATACCAAAAATCGAGTCGATCCATTGCTCCGTTTTGACGTGAAAGACGGACAAACAAACAAACAAACAAACAAACAAACACACTTTCACATTTATAATATTAGTATGGATTGGGATAAGGTTATTGAATCCGAAAGTTATTGATAGCTATGCTGTTTTCTTTTGAAATACTTAGAGATGTCAAAATTTTTGCAACATAACTGACCTTAAAATAAACGGACAAAGAATAAAACCCAGCTTTTTACACTGATTGTGTTACAAATTGAATTGAAATCGAGTTAAATGAAAGTATTTAACTATAAAAATGTTAACTGCGCAGATCCCATAATTTATGAAAGACTCATCCGTATTTCCATATTCAATTTATTTTGTGCTCTACGGATTCCCCAATAAAACCACGGTTGTGTTGCATTAATTTAAACGAACTCAGTTTAATGTAGCAGAAAATGCCACGCGATTTTGTAGCTTGTAATAATTTTATCCGTTGATTCGCCGTGTATATGAATCGTCAGAATTTTTATGAATTCTGAATTCGGGACGTTTATAAAGAGAGTTACCAACAAAATAAGAATACTGAAAAGCCAAACTAAGTGACTTAGCTACTCGACTAGATGCTCTCAAATGAACTTGAATGCCCAACTAGTATACAATTTCGTACTTTAACGCCGGTCTAAGTTTTCATCCGGACAGACTACTTTTAATTAAAAAGCTAGACACAAACATTTTACTCGTCGTCGTCGTCGTCGGCGAACTCTTTGGAAATTCCGACATATATTTTACCGGTTCTCTTTCTTTTGTCTAACGTATTTCGAATAAGTTATTTCGCGAAGGTGTTTTAACAACTTTAGCTCAGTAAGTCACTTCGAGCAGGTTCTCTTTGAACTTCCGAAAGAGTTTAATTGAAATAAAGTATGAATGAACCAATCCACTGACTTAGGAACCCGTGGTGCACTGATAAGTGTGCTCGACCTGCTAATTGTGGTTGTTAAATAATTTTCGCAACGGTTAGACCCGAAATTTATTATCACGAGCTCCTCCATGTTTTGGAAAGTACGCTAAGCTGAAAGTCGTGGCTGCATTTAATGTTGTTGATACCCAAAAGGGAGGAAGGCCTGTTCTCCAGGCCGTAAAAACACAAAAAAAATAATAGAACATATTGATCACCATCAAATACCTATATTGCTCCAATCCCAAATTAAGTAGCATAAAAGCCTTAATACCCAGACACGAGAAAATATTGAAAAGTTCGCTTTCAATATTTACCCGAAAATCGAACCCGGGACCAATTGAGATAGTCAGAGGAAACCGGGTGCGTTCACCACTCGGACACGGAGGTCGTCAAATCGAAATGGCTGAAGATGATACTGACTTGAAGTAATGCCTTGTGAACTTGTCGCAGTCGCAGATGAGGAATCTGCGTCCAAGCACAAAGATGGTCTCCCCGATGATCAGGTCCTGAGGGGAGTAGTACTCCGTCACTTCGGCTTCGGTCGTCTCCATCACAGTAGACGGGAAAGACACTAGAAAGATGCAGCTAGTTTAATAACAGTAATTTTTCATTTTTAACATTTTCTACACGATTCTCTAAGTATGTTTTTGTGTTTGCGATTTAGTAGAAAAAAAAATGGTTTTTTTATTTATACTTACACAAGGATTTTTTTAAATATAGGACATACCTACTTCTATGAACCAGTGTAACGTTTTCATTTATAATTGTCGCATTGTCATCTCCTTGTCATTGTATGGTTTTATAGCAAAATATTTAAAATCGACGTTTAATTAATGATTTATTTTGGTTCGAATTTTTTCGCACAGCAACAAACAGGTCTCGAGAAATTTAATATAATATTTAGGTTAGAATAATCTTGCTAAACTAGCGAAAAACAACTGTCTTGTTATTTTTTAGTTTGGATCTAATTATGAAATAGCAATGTGAATGCAAGAATTAAAAACTTACAAGAAAATCTTAATTTTTGAATTACAAGGCCCACCAAGCAGTCTTACTTCTTGAAAATTTTGGAACTCAGCAGAGTTGATATTAAGACATTTCTACACTAACTAATAATACAGCTTTGTACTGAATCTCGGCCCAGAAACTTTACTAATTTCATTAAGAACTAAAGTGCTATTAACAGAGCTAAAACGTGAATTGCAAATTGGAAATTCCAACAACATTTCTGATCAAACTGTTCATAAGTGATACAATTTTATTTGTGCTTTTACTACGTTTGAATACGGCTTTGTTTCCTTCCGCATATTTAACTTTTCAAATTGCATTTCGTTGTTCCACTTTGTTCGCGGACGCTCCGGTGCACAAGATAATCCCCAATGGGTTCGATTTTGGATCCGATAGAAACTTTAGACGGGAGAATTGAAATTGAGGGCCACTTGAGCTGGACAAATTGCTTCAGATTTTCGGATTTGAAGAGCGTTATGATATGATAAATGAATGTCGAAGTTATCGAAGTAAGATATCATTGCACCATTCAATTACCCACTCTGATGTAGGCATCAGCCCCTGACTCACAAACCGTCGGAAACGGAGTCGGATTCGAATTCTGTGCTTTGTCTTTGTCTATTCTATAGTGAGTGACAGAGGCATTGCATAAATTCCGCTGTCGGGAGCGTTTCCGAAGGTTTGTGAATCAGAGGGCAGGATAGGAGTAAACATCAAAGTATTAGCTTTATATACAAAAAATTATGACCCCAAAAGAAATTGGCGAATCATAAAATTTTTCACTATGTACTTAATAAAGTTTAGTGTAATCTTTTGCGGACCTCGCACGACTTTGGGTAAATAAACTCAACCCTTTAATTAATAATGCAAATATTGCACATCTTAAGTTTTTCTTATAAGGATAGATTTGAATTTATTCAAGTGTCAGTTTCTAACGATAATTGTGTTAATAATATATTTTTATAAGTTGCTATTGAATAGGTAATTATTGTGGGGCAGGTACCTACGAACCCAAACCCAAAAACTCCAGGTAGGATTAGCACCCACCATTGCGATAGGCCAGTAAGTAACGCAAAGAATCGTAATCATGATCAATATGAAGTCGTTCATATCTTCGTTCCTCAGTTATTCTGATTGAACCATTACGGGAGGAGGAATTCGATATTTTCTCGCGCTCCACGGCACATATCGCACGTACATTTTTTATCGGAATTTTGCGGTGAGGATTTCTAACAAGCGCTATTGAAGACCATATAAAGACTTTTGCCTATGATTAAGTTTTCTCGGTAAAAAACGTTGATTACTAATAACAATTTAAAGATTAAGATAAAACATAGAACATGTCTCAAATAAATTTAAGATATGAACCTGAGGATATAAATAAATAATACAACCTGTATGGATTAAATTAATTCATCTGTATGAAAATAGAAATTGAAGATAAAGATAAAAATATTTATTTTAGTTTCAGTATGTAAGTAAGTACTTACAACAAAATTAATACTCAATTCAATTCGAATCAGGGAAGAAGATAAAAAAATAACTTAGCATAGGTACTTCGATCAACAATAGGGTATTTTACTGTTGTTGAAATGTAGATATTTAATAATGACGTTAAAAAATATTGCAATTAAGAATACCAAATGTGAAAAAATAATTTGAATCTGTTTTATAATAAAAGAATTATAGTCTGTTTGATTTTGACTATAGCTGTCTCTTTCTAAAACGAAATCTTCTATGGCGTGACTATGACGCTACTAACCCACTGACGTCACTAAGATAGCGTCCTGTCCTTGTCTAATTATAAAGTTTGAAGTCCTATATCTTTGAAAATATTCAAGATAATTCAAAATGAAAACTTGTTTTGTGTAGCTAATATTTCGAAAAACATTTTAAAGAAATAAAAAAATATCAGTAAAATACCGTATTGTACTTACTGTTATTGTTGATCGAAGTTAGCATATTGTTATTTCACATCATCGGCACAGGATGCAGCGCGGCAACCTATTTGCGATGTATCAATCTATTCATTATCTACAGTGTAATCTTTTTTAGAATTGAATAACAGATCAGGGGGGCGATTCTCAGATCTAAATAGAGATATCTCGAATATGACATCGTCAAATCGAATACTAATCTTTTCTATAAGCTTTGAATAAAAAGATGTAACTACTTAGCGCCAAAAACGTCAGAAGCGCGCGCAGAATCTGAAACTGAAAATGTCACAAAAATGTCTACGGTGACTGACATTGGCCACTCGTTGCAAGTCGAGCGCTGAGCATACATTTCTATAATGTGATACGAAAATTCTGTTTCAATTGACATTGATTGACATCCACCATTTTATATTGACAGTACGCGCCATATAATTTGTGCCTGCGTTGTGTGCCAAGCTATATGGCGTGAAATATCTCTAATTCCACATAATGTCTATTTCGCGAGAATCGCCCCCGGGTAGAAATTCCTTATGAGATCTTAGACTATTACCTATAATAAGACCTACCGGGTTTCTCCTTCCATTTCTTCGGCAGCTTTGTCTTCTTGAGTAACAAAGGGAAGGGGTCTTTTCCACCCCGGTCATCATGTAATTCCTGAAACAATGAAACTCACTGCATTATTAGATTTATTGATTTGACTGCTGCTAAATAACATACTATAATAACATAACAATTAAACTTAAATCGATGTCAATTATTTCTGTCCTATATTTTTAGTAAGTACATAAGTATTTGAGTATGGAAATTATTTTTATAAAATATTCAAAAATATTGTGATAAAATTCAAAGGGTAAATACTACGTTATGTTATTTCTGAATAAACCTTTATTGATTATAAATAATCAATTACTTAACAGATTTAATATTATTGGTTTGCCACCTTAAAAGTAAAATAAGGCAAATTCTTTAAATCATCTGAGTTAAAACAATCGTTTGCTAACTTTCGTTATTCGTTATCATTCGCAGTAGATACCGTGGACACAAAGAATTCTCATTGAGCCCTATAATTGGGGCCAGCGCGGAACCCCGATAAATATTCATTGGCCCGACTCCAGGTTCCCGCGTGTTCCCAAATTAAAGTGCAAAATCTCGTACAATCCCTCGTTTACTTTAGAAATATCCTTAATGATGAAATTTAAGCTGATAATAGGAAAGACTTTTTTAAATGAAATTCTGTCTTTTTTGTCAATTTCGCAACCATCAACGCCTGGCTTGTTTTTGGAGTCTTATCTGTGAAACGTTTACGAAAGTTATATCTGTGAAAGGTTTACGAAATAACAACAAAATAAGTTTTTATCTTAGATTTTACATAATGTACACCGTCCAAAAACTTCTAATATCCCTAGTTTTAGAGTCGAAATTGAAATTTTAATTTAAAACTTTTCCTTCTGCGTTACTGTGGCAAGGCAACAATAGGTACTAGCCAAATAAAAACTTCTGTTCCGATCAATTAAAAAACTAAATCACTACATAGTATAAAACAAAGTCGCTTTCTCTGTCCCTATGTCCCTTTGTATGCTTAAATCTTTGAAACTACGCAACGGATTTTGATGCGATTTTTTTTAATAGATAGAGTGATTCAAGAGGAAGGTTTATATGTACTTTTTATCCCGATATTCCCACGGGAACGGGAACCACGCGGGTGAATTAATAATAAGATTATACTGATGAATGCGTTCGTACTTTGGCCTGAACTTTATAACTATGAACTTACCTTGATAACATAAGTATGAAGTGTAGGTAGGTATGTAATTTGCCCGTCACGACTCAAATGGTTTTGGCGAATGTCGTTTCTAAATAAGTGCTTAGATTCCATCTAGGATTAAACTAGATCTAGTAATTTAGTACGGAATAGTCCCATTCACTTGGTTTTAAGTGTCGTAAGAGCTGATTTACAGCTCAATATAGTGGTGGTTCTGTAGAAATTGGATAGCAGCATGTTCTGAAGTCTTGGCGAACGTGTCAAAGATTTGCAACAAAAAGGTGGCTTATGCCTGTGCCTTAATTCTAATCTATTGATCGAATTTGATTCTGTGGCTTAAGGTGTAACGGACAAACACATAGAGCTACTGCTTTTGTACAAGATTTTGTTTAGCCCAAAAATTTATTAAGAATAAACTTGTGTTATTAATATTCGTAATAACATTTTTTAAACTTAGAAAACAACACAAAAAGGCCAATAACATGACGTCTTCGCATACGAGCCACAACACAACAGAAACAAGTGACGACTAGCGGCGGCGGCAGACGCCCGTGTGCGGCGATTTCATAAAATGTATGAAAACGACAGGAAAAAGGTCTTAGTCTTATGTGGAGGACCTAGCCCGGGACCTCCATGTAGAAGGCTCCTTCTGCCCCCTGCGCCGTACAAGAGGCCCACCATCGGCTGTCATAGCAGTAATCTCATCGTATATTGAAGTAATGATGATAAAGGACGGAGCCAAACCTACGCTACCTAGCTAGCTCTATACCTAAGTGCACATAGAGGTATCCTATAATATTACTTTTGAACCGACTTTAATAGAAGGAGGAGGTACAGTTCGTGGTAAGGCTCCATCCAGTGGGCCTAGCATGCGCCCCATGAGATAATTTAGTCGACTCTTATTCGTTTTGCTCTCTCGTTTATCTATATCATATTATAGAGAGGTAAAGTTTGAGATTGTAGGGGGAAATCTTCGGCACAACTAACCGATTTCAAAAATTCTTTTACCATTAGAATGCTTCGTTATCTCTGAGTGACATAGGCTACTTTTTATTCCACTGCTGGGACGGGTCTTTAGTCCACGCGGGTGTAACCGCACTTGGGAAGCTAGTCCTAATGAAAACCCTTTGACATTAAGAAAAGAGTCGACTAAATTTTGCATGGCATTGCATGGCGGGTTTACCGGCCGTAAAATAAAATTATCCATATCCATACTTACCTTTACAGCAATGGTGTCATCCTGTAGGAAGTACAACAGCTTGTACGGTCGCAGCTCTCCGTTCTCGGAGTCACGATCGTCCCACACCACGTCGAATCTGAAGCAGCGAGCGAAACGTGTGTTGTTTCAAAATGTCTCCTCGTAAATACGAGTAGCAGCAGAATAACAAATTCAGGCCTGAAAAATGGAAAATTAAGTATTTAGAAAAAAAAATCTAAATACTTCATTTTCCATTTTTCAGTAAGTAATAAAAATTGCATTGTGAATGCAAAAAACTAAATATTAAAATAAATTCAGGCCTGTTCAGAAAAGTTCTTACATTACGAAACTTATACTATCCGATGCCAGTCGCAGAAACCTGTCATTTTTAACCGACTTCAAAATCAAAAAGGAGGAGGTTCTCTATTCGTCTGTATGTATGTTTTTTTTATTATTTTTTTGTGTTCGTGTATATTGTAACTGAAAGGACGTTTGTGCACTACACTGAATTTTACCGATCCGGAAAAAAACGGATGCTTGTATTTTAATTATTAATCATTTATATTAGTAATTAATTAAATACAAGCATCCGTTTTTCCCGAAACGGGAAAATTCAGTGGTAGTGCACAAACGCCCATAATGTGTGATATCCGGCATAGTAACTATTTATAGGAAAAGTATACTGTTCCTATACAATATACTATAAATAATATTATACAAGAAAAAAGCTCCATTTAAACGCCTTCTTAAAATAATAGTAATATACCCAGATGAAAGCTTGTACGAAATAAACAAAAAACCTAAAAAAATTGTAGGAAATGGGAGGTCTATTGTTTAAAATCGGTTTTGGTGGTGCATTGTAACTTAACATGCTCGTCGCTTCGCTATCCTAGCACCAATGATATTCCGTGAAAAATACATTAACCTAGAGTCATCTTGAAATAGTAGATACCTATGGTAATTTTAATTAAACGCCTAGGCCGATAATTTTTTCCGTAAGCTATTTTATCTCCCAAAAAGTTGACGGAGTTACAAAAAAATGACTTAGGTTTAAGCAATCACCAGATATAATGAAATAGTATAACGCCCAAAAAATCGTAAGTACTTACCAGAATTTAATCCCCATTTTAATATGAACTTAAACCAATAAACGTAAAGTTTGCTAACTTAGAAAAGGCAAGTATCTTCAGAATAATCGCTGAGCTACCCAAAAAGGCCACGCATGCACCAAATATGTACTCGCATTTTATTTAGAAATTTCATCCAAATATGTTACACAATTTTATCCTAATAAAGTAAATTTATATACAAAAATCATTGTTTACCTAAAAAATATAAATGAAGTTCTAAAGGTTTACCGATACTACCGCAAAATGTTTACTAAAGGCTGAGCTTCTTAGAGCTTTCAATAAAATAACGGCCCCCCAAGAAAAAACATTAGTTTGCATTCACTTATTAATGGCTACCACTTAAAACTTAATAAGGCAGTCCTCAGTGTAATTTTAAAATTAGCGGTGACGGTGTAGCGACGGGTGGGAGGGGTGGGAATAAAGCCGCGAGACTCAACCAATTTGCCATCAATATAATATACTTGGTTATATGCATATGTCACCGGAAAATAATAAAAACCACAAATTTATAAATTACCTAAAAAAAAAATAACCACGAAATTTAAGGCAATCGCTTCGCTGCGCTTCGCGATCGCCTTAAATTTCTACCCTATCACGTGTTCTACAGGACTTCCGTAAATTTATAAATTTCCTAGGAAAATTATAAATTTGCGGTTCTTGTTATTTTCCGGTGACACATACATTTTATGGCAAACGTAGTGATATAATTGGGTAGTAATGACACAAAACTTTGTTAGTTAAATTTGGTGCACGGGTGGCCTTTTTGGGTTTTGAAAAGTTTTTGTAGTGCAGGCATGACTTAAATAGCCCGAAAGATTTTGTTAAAGGTTTCATTTATTTGTACATATAATATTTTTTTTGGATGAGGCTGTTTAGGGTTACGATTGTTTTTTTGGTGGTCATTTAATTTCATCCCAAAAAATAACTACGAAATTTAAGACGATCGCTTCGCTGCGATTCGCGATCGCCTTAAATTTGTGTGATGATTCCTGGCATGACCACGGAGGATTTTCTTAATATTTTTGAGGTACATATTCATGAAAAAAGATGTACTTTAATGTACTCTTGAACAAAAAAAATTTACTCTTCTGGTTTCGACGTTCTGGCATACCTAAAGTGGTCGTGCCCGGGACGAGTTTTCTGGCACCACCACGCTAGGTTTTAGGATATTATGATCTATTTAAGTATATTAGCGTGCCTATTTCGGTCGGGAATCATCGCCTTAACCATCCGCCGGATTCAACCATCCGCCTGCGACATATACATTTCAAACTTAAAACTTTTAAATTATTTATTTAGTTTCACAAAAAAAATAGTTACAATAGCCTTCCGCCCGCGGTTTCACCCGCGTGGACTACACGTCGTTATCCCGCGGGAATATTACCCAAAATTTTGAAGGATAAAAATTAGCCTAGGTCCTTTCCCAAGGTCAACTCTATCTCTGTACTTACCAAATTTCATCAAAATCGGTTTAGTAGTTTAGGCGTGAAAGCGTAGCAGACAGACGAACGAGTTACTTTCGCATTTATAATATTAGTAGGGATAATGGCACTGTATTTTTGTGAAACTAAATAAAATGTAACTTAAATATTTAAAAAATACAAAGAAAGCAAAGTGAAACTAAACAGGACACGGCTCAGGACGTTAGCATATTTCCTAGGAAATGTGTGTTTTAAAGAATTGGTTAAGGTTTTTTTAGTAAACTTAGTTTAATTCTTTTCATCTAAAAAAACATAACTTTTAGGGCCTGTTTCACAATGTCTAAGTATCTACGTTCTCATTAGCTGTTAATTTTGACAGATACCTATTCCATACAAAACTGACAATAAAACTGAAAAGTATCTCTCGGACACTGTGAAACAGGCTCTAAAATTAATACAATCGTGACATTATAATATAAGCTAAAATAAGCATTACAGAAAGAAAAAATAAACGATCCCACGATCCCGCATGCAGGAGAGCAAACGCTATGATTTATAAACTAAAGTTCGGGCAGAGCGGCGTGTTTATTATTACGACCAGAGATAAGATAACGAGATGTTAAATAAGTAATGTTCGAGAAAACGTGACGGAGTGAAGTTTCTTGAAGATTCGCGAGAGAATTAGCTTTTGAACTACCTACCGTGTGCCGAGCTCAGCAGTTCTAAGCGATATTACAACTGTTCTATAAAAAACTTCTACATTTATAAGTGAAATTAGACACGATAAATAATGGAAGATTTTTTTTACATTGCAGATTTAGACCTTCATACGTTATGAGTAAATCCTCACGACCAAGATATTAAATTAAGGTTTTGTTTTTAAAGCAGTTTAATTGTTTTGAAAAAAAAAATTGCGAGTTTTCCTTAATTTCCCCAGGATTCTACCATCAGCTTCTAACTTGGTTACAATGGAACCACCTCAGGAGATATACTCTTTCGAATAAGAAAAGAATTATCGGAATTGGTTAATAGTTCCCGAAGATATTGAAGCGTAAAGCAAGAACTACCAGACGACAACAATGTGTTTTTCAGGATTCTGAAGAAACTTCTGAACCAAGTACTGTAAATTTTTCATTGGATCAATATGTAACTTTGGTCTGTCTAATAAAAAAAGAATTATCAGAATCTTCCTGTAATTTCACAATAGGCGGAGCTATCGTGGAACATACATTAAAAAAAACTCACACGACTTGAGAACCTCCTCCTTATTTTGAAGTCGGTTAAAAACTAGGTATAGTCCGTTTGGTTAGATAGTGTCGGTACACCCGCACGGCATTGTGGCAGAGCGACACTATCTAAGCGAATGGACTTTGTAAAATCTATTCCTCTCTCACTATATCTTTTGCTCCCCTCACAGAGCGTGATCTAACCGCAAATACCTATTAAAAGTGCACAGTGTACATTTCGTTTCCTAAACGTGAACGATTTAATTACTTTTTTCATTAAAAATTAAAGAAAGGCTTTGGCCGTGTTCCTATGTTCTTTTTTATGTGTTATCTAGTCAATTTAGTTTTCTGGATATTTGAACACAGTGGAACATACATACATACATACATATACTCACGCCTATTTCCCACGGGTGTAGGCAGAGACTATGGATCGCCACCTGCTACGATCCTTGCACACACAGTGGAAAATCTGGCCAATTTTCAATTCATATCTCTTTCAATAACAAATTTATAAAAAGAAGGAAAACATGCCATATAGAGGCCAAAGGGTTTTTGAAAAAGCAAAGATATTGCTTTATATACTGGCATTATCCAGGGAACAGGGTAGGTACTACGTTTGCATGGAACGAGTGAACGACGGCCCATGTGATTTCCACTGAAGCTCTTTTACTAAATAGTATGTAACTTACAATATTTATGCTTTAGCTTAGCTTAGTTTAGCTTAGCTTTTGTGCTTTTGTTTGTTGCTTAGCGCATATTAATTGAAAACATTCAATACTAGCTTTCCGCCCGCGGCTTCGCCCGCGTGGACTACACGACGTTATCCCGCGGGAATGTGATATTTTTCCGAGATAAAAAGTCTTTGTTCCTCTCCAGGCTACAAAGTATCTGTGTCCCAAATTTCAGCCAAATCCGTTCAGCCGTTTTGGCGTGATTGAGTAACAAACATCCAAACATCTAAACATCCAAACATCTAAACATCCAAACATCTAAACTTTCACATTTATAATATTAGTAGGAAGTAGGATGCGCTAAGCAACAAGCTTTACATGTCGAGATTTTAAATTAGTTTTTATGCATTCACAATGCAATTCTGTTTATGGGAAAAACGTGTAGTAAAAAACCACGAGCCCTATAACTAAACATAGAACTATGACACATTACAATTTTGCAAGTCTTTTGACGCACAGATAGTGTTGTTTCGGAACACTTCAATGGGACCCTAAGGTTTATACCAATTTAGAAACCTCATGAATTGTACATGTTTTTAAAATAATGATCCGTCACGGTGTCATATTTTTTTTAAAGGAGACTTTTCAATTTCCGTTGAAAAATGTTGAATTGATCAATATTTTTTTCTTAGAAATAAGCAACAAGCTTTACATCTCGATGTTTTTAATTAGTTTTTATGCATTCACAATGCAATTCTGTATAAGGGAAAAACGTGATAGTAAAAAACCACGAGCCTTATAACTAAACATAGAACTATGACACATTACAATTTTGTGGAGATCCTTGGGGGAGGCCTATGCCCAGCAGTGGGCGTCGTTCTGCTGACATGATGAAGATGTCATTATGCAATAACGGTATAAAAATTTACATGAAGTACAGACAGAGTCAAGACTAAGTATCTATATTTAGACGCAAAAAGATTCAGTGCAGTGGCATCAAAAAATAAGTAAATTATTTTTTGCAACCTTTAGGAATTATGAAATACCCTTCAAATTTGTTGCAGGTGATCATGGTGACATATCAACGAATTTCCGTTGGACCATTATTTACGGGACATCCTATATTATTGCTCGTGACTGTACCTAACACATAAGCCGGTTTACTGGACTAGCTGTCGCTAACAAATTGTAAAATGCAATAATGGCGATTGAAAAGGCCACTAGATAACTAGATTGTAAATAAGGGGTAGCCGCCACTCCAGCGGCTTGCGGCGGGCCGCAGCTCCTCCACTTCAGAACAAATTGCGTCGCATTAATCGAGAACAACTTTCTAGCCCGGAAATACTAGGAAATATAATTATTTTCTTTTAGTATTACAAGAGACGTTGGAAACGTTTATTAATAATATGATAGAATTAAATTTTTACTCTACCATTGAAGTGGGGGTGTTACTGTGTAAGCCGAAAAGGTTAGGCTTTAACCAATAATATGGATCTATGTACAATTAGTTACCAAATCTTTAAGCTAATAATAACTCTAGTCATCTTAATATACCGTCTTGCGTTACTGAAAAGATATTGTTTTTGGCTATTTTGAAGTACAAGTACAAACGTAAACTTTTAATTGAACTGTTTTTCTCGTGTACTTAAACTAACTTAAAATAGTCTCTAAGAGAACATAGGAACTCTTTCGCGCACCACAACACACACAACCCCCATTGGTAATAATAATAGCGGTGATTCTATAGAGTCGATGTATGCGATCCACCCTCCACCGCGAACAGAATTCTAATAAATGATAATATTTTGAATCATAATAATAACATAATGGTGTGAGGAAGCTTCTAGTATCATTTATTCGCGGTTTACGACTTAATAAGTGCAAAATGTCTGATCAAGATGCTTAGAACCTCATAAAGCTGAGAAAAATAACGTGACTAGTCATAAAATGGATCTTGGCTCAACTGATTTTAAATTGCTAACTTTACGACAGTTTTCGGGCAGCTTTAGAATGAAAAGTTAACTTAGTAGTAGGAAGATTTTGTTAGACTAAAATTCGGGCGAAGTGAAGGCTAACATATGTTTGTAAAAATAAAAGGAATTTGTATTATTAATGTCACACCACAGAGTATTCCGACACTAGCGTTTTCACATCCGGGCCGGTGTAAAATCGTAATTCCTTCTATCATTCAATATTTCATTTACAAAGAAATTGTTATTTATGGCGTACTTAGAATAAAAATCCCCGGAATAATATCGGTCCATGTTTATGGGTCATAAAAGTCGGCCTGAGACGGCAGCCTGCGACCGACTGTTGAGAGCAAACTTTACTTATAACTCACGCTCATAATGATTACTTCTTGGAGTATCGAGCGGAGGAAATTGCGAGGAAAATTTGTGGAGCGAATTTTACATCACGTCTCGCCGAGGCTTAACGCGCCGCCGTTTTCGCAAGTGACGTTTAAGGGAATTAAATTCGAAAACAGGTGGTGGATTCATAAAACATCGCCGCGCCCGTCTCAAAACTATTTGCATACTGCAGATTGAGACTCATAAATTAAATTGTTGCTCTTGAAATAATTTCTGTTCCTAGTACCTATTAGAAAAATAAGAAAAAAAATTTTTAATAACATTTTGTTTAGTTATAAATTTTCACATTTTCTCAAATTTTTCTCTTGATGCAGAGTTTAGAGTTCGCTATCGCATTCATGTTGTTGTACAACACAAAATTTAAAAGAGGAGTAGAGATAGTAAGGTAGATGTATTAATATTTGGGTAAGTATAATATTTTATTACAGGGAATTTTCCATTTTTTATTTTTACCGCTGCAAAAAGTGTGCTTTCTACAAAATAGTTTGTTATTCTTATTCATAATGCGTTATGTTTTATTTATTTTGGATGGGTAAATCGAAATTAAAAGAAATTATATCTACTTACGTCTAATTTTCATCAGAACATGAAAAAGTTCTCAATCATGAGAAGGACATGAAAATCTTTCCGTTGAATGTTATTCCCGTTTGGCTAAATAGAATAGATTTCAGTTTTTTTGACGTTTACAAAATACATAGTAAGCGTATGAATAGAGCCGACTTTGAAAAAGTTAGTTAACGAAATCTAGGGTAGTTCTTTAACGAACTTTAAATTTCATTTCCAGGAACTGAAACAATAACAGAGTAATTTATAAGCCAACAGTAATTGCTGTTTGTGGAGGAAGATAGAAAAAACAATTTATCTCCATTAAAACCACTATGCAATAACTGAGATAGTAAATTTTCGTCGCTCTGGTTTGTCGGGAAGCAGCTATGATGGTAGAGGCGAGCGAGATAGGCTGATATATTATAGTGTAGGCAATGAACAGATTCTTTATATGGAGACCCATACACTAATTCCTCAGTCGATGAAACTTTGCTGGGTTATAGAATAGCATGAGCCATAAACTTTTAAATAATTATCCAAAAAAAACTCACACGTAAGTTAGGTATTTATACCTAAATATACAAATCTGTTTATATATTAAACCGAGTAATTTCTCAGTCCAAATTTATTTTAACAAATGAGTTATTTATACTAGTATGTGATACTTGATAAAAATCCAAAACTTTTTTCAAGCATGAGTATGCTTGGCAAATTGGTATAATTCCGTTAAAAAGTTCGACAGAGATATTTTTCAGTTTAAGTCACCCCAATTGTTTAATTAAAATTTGGTGTTTCTGCTGGGATATTTTTTTGGATATTTTATATTATTGTTTTTATACGTTACATGCTTAGAATAATAACGCCTAGAAACCGAGTAGGCCTAAGAAAATGAAGCAATTCAAACTGAGCCAATTTGGCTCAGTCGGCCCGACTTTACACGAACGTCCCGTCAGTTGTCAAGGTTACACGTCAGAGTAAACATCTCTGATAATTTAAATAAACTATGATGGTTTGTGTGGTCAATGGCTGTCACAATGCTTCGGATAAGGAGAAAAAAGCCTCGAACATAACATTTCATACGTTAGTTTCACTATATTACTTGTATTCTGCTAAATATTCACTACGTTTGAAAATAAAATTGAAACCCGTCATAATTTTGAAAGTGTTACCAGTAATAAGACATTAAGTTCCCGATTTCTATTGATATTATATATTATACCTACATACTGATTATAGAAATAATTCTTATCGAAAATGTTTTTGTGACCAATTATAATGAGAGTTGTCAGTTGTAGTAAGATAATACCTTTCCCTTTTTCGTGTAAAGTGTTTAAATAAATATTTATAATTTATTTTTTGTTTTCATTACATAAGGTAACGGACCTAAATGCTAGCACTGCACCAAATAATCAGCACTCCGAATAAATAGTAAAATTAAGTATAAGGTTTTCACTCACTAATTTGAGCTACCACTTTGGAAAATAAATAAATTGATGTTTTGGGAATCCTACTCCCGGCCATACCATACCTACTTTCCGACCCTATAAATGGCGAAAAAATTGTGATCAAACGTTTGTATCCTGCAGTTTGTCCTGTTTTTTGCCAATTCCTTGTGATCGAAGTTAAGTTCATGTGTTTACATTTTATACTTTATTATATCTTTTAGATATTTTTTACTGAAACTTTTGATTTCTCTGATTTATAAGATAGTTTATGAAGATAATCTGAAGAGAAGAATTTGTGGTTATGGTAGATGAGATGGTAGAGAAGTTGATATATTGGTAAAAATGTGGTGCTGATATATGGATCCACTATTTTGCAAATTTCTAACTATCAGCACTGGTGCAGATAAGTGAAAAATAGTACGTAAATACTTATTCCATATTTTTTTTGCATACCGTGTTTATTTTAGGTGTAGATTTTTTTTGATAAAAGTAGATTATACCTTCGGAATCTATATCTTAGCATGGTGCTGAAACTACATTTGCCGTTTGTCAGTATAGTGTTAATAATTGGATCAAAAGCATGCTGATCATTTGGTTATTTTAGCATTTCATCATCTTTCCTTTTTTCAGACCCCCTAGTTTATTTTTATCAAAAAATGTTTAATAAAAAATAATATTGAAAAATGGAAACTAAAAGTATTTAGAAAAAATTTACCCGTCTCACAACCAGCTCCGATGGGACTCGAACCCACGAACTTTCGCTATCCGGGCGACTGCTCTAACCACTGAGCTACGGAGTCATTAGCCGTTAGTCAGTGGATAGAGCAGTCGCCCGGATAGCGAAAGATCGTGGGTTCGAGTCTTATCGAAGCTGGTTGTGAGACGGGTCGATTTTTTCTAAATACCAGGTGAAAACCTATTTTTCAATGTGATATAGGGTTTAAGTTAGGACTTTACTCTTAGAGTGCTGATAATTGGGTCCTTCACCCTATTTGTTATTTGTTTCAACTAGTGATTTGTACATATACATATAAATATTATGTAATAAAGAAAGCACCTCGTCATGCAATAGTTTGACACTTATTACAAATTTTACTTTAAAAACTTAGGTATATAAACATTCACGTAATTAATTAAATTATTTACAAAAGAGTATGTATGTATGTGTTTCAAAGGCAATTTAGGCTGTTATTTGTTACTTATCTTTGAATTAACAATAATCAAACATTATCATGAATAAAAATTCCGATTTCAGGAAATTGTTACACTTCCCCACTTTCGGGGTAATTGTTCCTACTGGACACATCAAAGTTTTGTTTGTGTGCGTGTCGGGGCTGGTCGGCGCACGTAGGCACGTAATGCTCGCACACACATAAATCTGATTTTTTGCTTCACTTTTGACGAAGCTTTAGTATGAAGACTATCGATCTAGCGTAAGCGAAGCGAAGAGTTATTAATCTATGGTTACATGAATATGCCCGCAGAAGAAACTTTAGACGGAGCATTTTTCCTAAAAAAGATATCAATGAAATAAGACTTTCATTAAAAAATAACTAACCTTCTATTATTGTTATTTTTTGGAAATTTATACCATACTTTTAATTTATTGATACTTTATCATGCTGTAAAGTTTTTTGTGACTGAGGAATTACTGTGGCGGTCAACTAGCTTCATTGACTACACTATTATCTCGCTTATTGGTACCTTACAGGGTTGCTTACTTGATTACGTTATTATAGATGTTGAGTTAATTATTCGCTGTACCGTTATGCAATATGGTAGTTTTGAAAATTGGTAGGTACAAAGAAGTGGTGTGAATCAGCACATATCACAATCGCTTTCAGTTAAAAGATGTTAAACAATTGTTAGTGTAGTAAAGTACATTTTTATTAGAACCGTATTCAGAACAAGTGATATAATGATAATTACGACATGCACATTAATTTGTCAAAAAAGCGACTGTGAATGATTTTTAGATCCAAAATTAGTAATAGTACATTACAGCCGAGGACAGGTAAGTAAGAAATTACATTGTCGAGGATGGTTTGAAGCACGAGCCGCAGGCGAGGGCTTTAATCATTCGAGGCAAGGTAATTTGCTTACCGTACAAGGCTTGTATAGTGCTTTTCGCAAGAAATGCGAGGAAATAAAAAAACTGTTTAACTAAATAAAATTTATTAAAACTATGACAACACATGTTCGGACAATTATTAAAATGTACTTAAATGTTATTGTTTTTCCGGGCACACTTATGTATAAATCGCCCATAATAATATTATTTTAATAATGTATCATTAAAATACGCCAACAACACAGATTCCGAAAACGTATGCGCCTTTTTTTCACTTTTCCAAATCAGATCGTAGGTTTTCATATATCTTTCTTTTGATTTTGCTGACAGTAAGTTTTCTGTTATTAATTTTGCTTCTGCTCTCAAATTTGGTGGAGTAGGTACTTACAATGTCTGTATATGTTTCATTGGCAGAACTCATTTTAATAATTTATTACACAATATAAACTGTATTGATATCAAATCAACCGCTGAAAATCATTCCTGCCATTTTTTTTTATATTGGCTTGTGAGACCATGTGGAACGGTCATACAGCCTATTGATACTTACTGCTTGCTACTAAAATGCGCAACTTCAATACCCGCTTCTGGGCGGTAGATGGCGCTGTACATATTTCCCATACAAAATTACTCGTAAAGGATATTTTGTCTATGATAAATCTCATTTTGTTTTTTCGATTGATGTTCGTGCTAAGGGTACATTGCGCTTGCGGTACAATACGAAGTAATATAATCTATGCGCACCGTATTTAAAAAAAAGTTAACCTAATTATGTTATAATAATAATAATGTGGCTGTATGGTGCAAATGTCCCTTTGCTTTTTCTGTTTTTATACACAGGAATAACGAAAGAAAAAATAAAGAAAAAAAGTTGGTAGTACCATTGCAGATCACTGCAGTAATGAATTTCAGTACTTACTTACTGCACTAAAATCAGTGCAGTAAGTAAGTACTGAAATTCATTACTGCAGTGATTTTCAAATTTAGAATGTTTACCTCGGAAAAGTGCCACGTACTGCATTCTTTTCTCAAATATAATATTAACATTTCATAGCATAAGTGTGAAAAATTAATTATTAACCTAATTAAATCATTGTACGTATATGACTTCCAGTGTGATTTGTTAGCAAATTACTAGCTCTAACGATATCAAAGTTTTTATAGTAAAAAAAATATCGTGTTTCCAGAGATGGAACCGTTAGATATTTTTATGGATAAGATATACATACCTACTTATTCGGAACTTACCTAAAACTAGTTCTGAATAGTTAATAAGTCCTATGGGATGTGCGGGATTACATAAGTTTTTAAACATGTGCATGAAGCTGATAGTTTTAACTGTAAAGTGCAGGCAGCTTTAATATAGACTCCGTAAAATAACGTAGGTATTTAGTTAAAGTACTTAAGTTCCACGTTAAAGCTCTGGGTTCCTTCTATTACGTAATTTTTATTGTGACGGAAATAAAGCAGTGAACGAGAAAACTGGAACGTTGTGGACTCCTATGATATGAACGAATAATGAGTAAGTATTTGATACCAAAATCGAAGTTTTATGGACAACGCCCTAGTAACGTAATAAAACATGCACCGATATAATAAATAAATAAATAAATCAGCCTGGGTCGTCCCACTGCAGGGCAAAGGCCTCTCCACCTTCCTTACAGATACATTACAGTTAATCTATGACGGTGCCGTAATCCTCGGTTAAGTTTAAAATCAAGTTTTTAACTTAAGCTAGGTATAGGTATGGTTGGTATATGGTTTAAGGTTGCCATATGATTTTGTCTTAAAAACATAGAAACAGAAACGAAATCTAAAAATTACTAAGTTTATTACAATTCATCATGTTACAGTTTATAAATACTCAAATTACGCAGTTTTCATTGTCATAAAATAATACGCCTTTGTGCAACACTAGTGTCTACTACCGCTGCCAAAATCAAGATTATTCGCACGCCTGGATCGGGTGAGACATAATTGAACCTCCAATTAACAAAGGCATAATTCCGAGCTCAGGCCGCCACCCCCCACCCTGGTGCGTCTACAATTTATTATTTAATCTGTGACAGCTCCCTCTGTAGGCGGTAGTTCGCGGGTCGTTCGTCGAAATGTGCTACAAATAAATTTATCACGAAAATGCATTAATTAGTATTCCTCTGCGGTCGCTTTTGTTTGTCTAAGAATTATTTCAGTTTGCATTTTGTTTGTTTGGTCATGTTTTTAACCCCCGACGCAGCTCAAAGAGGGGTGTTATATAAGTTTGAGGCCTATGTCTGTCTGTCTGTCTGTACGTATATTCGTAGTGCCTAAACGGATCAGGCGATTTAATTGCGGTTTTTTTTAATTGAAAGCTATATTAATCGAGATGGTTGATGTTGATGAAAACGTTTGATGAAAATCCATCCGGCCATTTATGGAGATGGTCAACTGCCTGCCGTAACGGAAAAAGATACAGAGACGTGGTGCTTTGACTAAAATAATGTACACCCTGGGCAAATTAAGGTGGCAATAAAATAAGTTTTTTGAAAAAAAAAAAAACAATTTTTATGACAAGCGTTTTTGCTGACCATACTGTAATATTGTATTGTCATCCGTACCAAACCTGTATGCAAAGTTTCAGCTCAATCGAACACTGGCAAGTGGGTCAAATTTAGGTAGCAAGATTTTACCCGAACGGACATACATTACATGCATACATACATACATAGGTGACACATTGAAACGCATACAGTTGATTGTCATATTTTCATTTGGCATACATCATAAGGCATAATATTGAAAAGCATTTTATTCCTTGGCATACGCATAACTTTATAAAGCATAATTAATTTTTAAAACATTATTTTATAAAAATGTCATTAGGTATCTCGAAAACGGTGCGTCGTCGTAGCCAAAATCTGACGAAATTTTTGATACCCTTTTAAATAACCCCGGAGGTATTTGAGAGAAATCCAATGGTTAAAAAAAACTTTTTTGAGGTCTGTTGGTACAAAAAAAAATATTTTTTACTCTATAAATAGCTTGTTACACTTGGCTAAATTCATCATCTACTTAAGCATACATTGCTTGTTTTGATTGCATCACTTGCTACAAATGAGCTCAAAGAAAGCAATGTATGCTTAATTAAATGCTGAATTTAGCCAAGTGTAATAAGCCCTTAAGTTCTGAATTTAGTTCAAATCAAAATGGAAGAAAACAGAGGAGCAGGGGGACGGGGGGGCGCATTCGCCCCCCGCCGCCCAAAAAATCCTAACAGTCGTTTTAGGTTAGGTTAGGTTAGAACAGTGACCAAAACCGCGGCAGCGGCCGGCGAAGCGCCAGAGAAGTCTTTTTTATTTTCACAGACCTAGCTTCAAAATAAATAATCCCAAGATAATACCTCGTTTTATGCATTTTGAATATTATGCCTTTTAAGTATTATAACATTTAAATGTTATGCCTTTAGATAATTATGCTTTTTGAAATTATGCTTTCGATGATTATGACTTTAAAAATTCGGGCAATAAAAGTATGTGTTATGAAATTATGCCTTTGATAATTATGCATTTCGATGATTATGCTTTTCAACACAATGCGTTTCATGTTTATGACGAAAAATGTTATGCGTTTCTGGTAACCACATACATACACTGCAAGTTAAATAAAAGCTTGTAAAAACAAAATGCCGCCAAAAATTAAGTAAGTAGCTCCGATTTGTTTGGCTGATATTAGCGATTTCAATGCGGTTTTTTTAATTTTATGTGTAATTTTACTTTCAAGGGGTATATGCCAAAAAAAGGTCAATTGGGCGCTATAAAATTAATATTTGGGCACTTTAAATGAGGTCCAATAGACGCTCTTTGCTTTGGAGACGAATCTTGGGGGTGCAGTAGGTCCACCCCCAACAATCTCCTTAACTGTTTGTTCTGCACTTCCTTTAACCCACAATTTTCATATATTTTGTTAAGGTACCTAAAAGCTATCAAATCGACAAATACATTATAATTTCTAGTTATAGGTACATAATAAGTTACTATATGAATACACATTACAGCAACATGCATCATGATCAACATATTTGTTACGAAAGTTGACGCTAAAAACAATGCCTGCATTCGCTAAACTGGGATTCACATGGAGGCAACTCGTTCGATAGCCGAATCGATTTGGGATTGAATTGTCTACCTTTTAACGGAGCGTCCATTGCTTCATACATATGCGATTGCGGCAAGCTCAGTGTTATCACATTAGTGGACAATTAAACTTCTCATTTGTGTATCAAGAACCACCTGGATAGGTACATCTAGTTAGTGACGCTACGTTTTGTACAATAGAGGGTTTGCTAAATGGGAAAACTCAACGGAAAGCCACGGCAAGGCCTATACAATTTTTCATGATTACGTGTGGAATAAAAAAAAAATATTTCGATAATCTAACCGATAAACTGTGACGACTTATAAATGTTAAGGATTTGACATTTAAACTAACATTCAAGTTTGCCAGTTCATCTCTTGACATGACGTTTCAGTTTATTAATAATAAATAGTGTACCTATGCAAGTTAATGAATCTTAGTAGATTTTTCACACATTTCATAATGTAATATATTTCATATGTAATCGTTGGATAAAAACACATTTAAAAAGTCACTATATAGGTGGCTATTTGAAAAAAACTTCTACTCTGTGAAAGAATATTTAGATATGTAAAGTCTGTTCGAATCCAATTTGGAAAAAATGTAAACAAACCTGTTCCATTAAAAATTCTCACACTTTCGGCCACTAAATGGATTTAAAAACACATTCATTAGTAATTAGAAGGTTTCAACTTATATCTCACTAATTGGTTTGGTTCCAAAGATCGTAGTATGTTTATTATTTTTAAAATTTATTTGAAAATTTTAAGAAGAAAAGTGAGGTTATTTATCCAAGCAAAAATCTTGTATTATCTGTGATCGCCATGGTGATCGCATAGTGCTTGACGTAATGTCTATCAGATAATTCAATTATAAGTTCAACAATATCGTTTATTAATCGATGTTATGTAATCGAAGATAAAATATCTCTGTCTTGATAAAAATTATCACAAAAATCACAAATATTAAAAAAAAGTATATTCTCGGGTCCGTTAGGGCTGGGACATAGCGGAATTCCGTGCGCATAATTTGCTGAAACGATGTCATTGCTACTTTATCGTAAGTAGAGTCTTATGAATATGATTCAGAAATTTATTGTACAACTTTTGACTTTAAGTTTGAAAATATTTTTTTCGCTATTTATCAAGTAGGATAAATACAATTTCTAACGAGTGAGAATCGAGTCCGTGATCAGCAGCCGCGATCGAATCGCGATAACTATCACGCGTGTAATGCCGGCTCAAAACTATCGTCCAACACTCCAACCTTCCACGTGTGGAGAGGTAGTTCGTGAATGTGTGACGATGTTGGAACGTGTTGGGGCGAGATCGGTCCGATGGCGGTAAATCGTACCCAGATCAAAGGAGTTGGCCAACACGCACAAACAGACCCTCCACACATCAGTGTCGTCACTTCTCTCAATTAATGGATTACTTACCTACAATAATTTATTTCAAGCTTAAACAAAATACCTACTTACCTTGTTCTATTACTATGTATACTTAACATCCACCGTCTTCTTTTCCGTCATGATTTTTTTAATTTTACGTCAGTTATGAACTTGCAAAAAATTATTTTATGCACACAAAGGGTACACCGCAAAGGCACTTATCACTTCAACGTCCTAATAGTGAATGAGGTTGGCAGAAGATTGGCCGATGTGTGGAGGGTCTGTTTTGATCGATCGTGAGTTGGGACAAGATTGAAGGATGTTGGAGTGTTGGAATGTTGGACGATAGTTTATAAGATAGGAGGAGAAGGATGATAAGACTCTCTTGAAGAACTACCGACCCATCTCGCTTCTGAGCTATATCTACAAGTTGTTTTCGAGAGTCATTACGAATCGTCTCGCTCGCAGGTTTGACGACTTCCAACCTCCCGAACAAGCCGGGTTCCGAAAAGGTTATAGTACCATAGACCACATTCATACGCTGCGACAAGTTGTACAGAAGACCGAAGAGTGTAACTTGCCACTATGCTTGGCGTTCGTGGACTATGAGAAAGCCTTTGATTCGATCGAGACCTGGGCAGTGCTGCAGTCTCTCCAGAGGTGCCAAATAGACTACAGGTACATCGAGGTGCTGAGGACCGACGATCTGGTCAAGGTCGCGGGAAGCCGCTGGATGCGGGCAGCGCAGGACCGATCGTTGTAGAGATCCTTGGGGGAGGCCTATGCCCAGCAGTGGGCGTCGCACGGCTAAAATGTTGTTGATGATGATGATTATGTACCGGGTTCTTTATTTTGTTTTAATATTTATGATAAATTTGTGATGGAAAGTGACCTTACATAATATATATTATGTTAAAGTCACTTTTCAATTTGTTATGTGATGATGATGACGTGTTTGTGTGAAATTAAAAAAATCCCGCCTGAAAGCTACTTATAGGGCTCGTGGTTTTTTACTAAGTATTACATTTTTCCTATACTTACAAAATTGCATTGTGAATGCATAAAAATAATTTAAAATCTTAATTTTTACTCGGTTCAATATAAGCCTTTTATTTCTCTATAATCGCGATGAGCACCGTCATGGCTTGAGAAATAATAAACTAAAAACTCTTCACTAACGCGAAGCTCCAAAATAATAGCATTCAATTAATCGAATCAAAGCAATCAAATTATTTATCGATTTATAAATGGTATAATTTTTACCACATTACTAAATAGTCTATGGTCAGAATAATGGCGTCTTTGTTTACATTTTTTCCAAATTGGATTCGAACAGACTATAGTGTATTATTTTTTCTGAATAGTGATATTATTAATGTTTTATTGGTACTTAAATACTAAATAAAAATAATATTGTAGGTACCATCCTACTTGTGTAATGGACATTTTTGTAAATCTTTAATATTATTACTCTTATTTGACTATGAAAATTTTAAAATTAATAATGAATTTGACATTTAAATACCATAATTAATAATTTATTGACATTACAATTAAATAATGATTTTTATCTATTTTAATGAATTTGACATTTTTACATTTAATTAGATTTATAATGGAAACATGTAAGTACATTTTAAAGTTAATATTGAATGACATGATTATACAATTTTTGCATGCCTGGCAACTGGCAAAACATGCTGGACAATGTTATACCTACTTAAGATCTGTTTTATATATCATACCATGTTTACGATCAAATAAATATTTCTATTTCTATTTCTAATGTTTTGCAGGTTATTTGTAGTTTCAGTCAGAAATGAAAGAAAGGAGATGACTGTCTAAAATTCTGCACTTTCACGTAAAACAGAATTTGTCATCATAATATTTTTTACGTAACCTTACGAAATTCATGAGAGAGATTCATCAATTCTAATTAGCAAATCTTATGCACCTTATTTAAAAAAAACAATAGACATTTGCAAATTTATTATAGACTAGCGGCCGCCCGCGGTTTCACCCGAGTGGTTCCCGTTCCCGTGGGAATATCGGGATAAAAAGTGCCCTATGTGTTATTCCAGACCCAGATCCTTTCAGTAGTTTTTGCGTGAAAAAGTAACAAACATCCATACATCCATACCCACAAACTTTCGCATCGATAATAAACTACACGACGCTATCCCGAGGGAATGTGATATTTTTTCGGGATAAAAAGTAAGTTAACCTAACCTAAGCTAACCTAAGTTACTCCTTATTACATTAGCTACCTGCCAGTGAAAGTCCCGTCAAAATCGGTCCAGCCGTTTCAGAGATTAGCCGGAACAAACAAACAGACAGACAGACAGGCAGACAGACAAAAATTGTAAAAAATGACATTTTGGTATGTGTACCGTATATACATATACTCATATGCATGTAGTAAAAAGCGGTTATTTTAATGTTACAAACAGACACTCCAATTTTATTTATTTGTAGTATGTAGTATGTATTGTATGTAAAACAGCACATAACAGTCAGATCTTTAGCAATAAACGACGAGGAAGCACTAAATTGGAATCGAAGCATATCAATTAGAGAGTCTAACTAAACTCGGCGCTAAACTTGACGTCTGCGAGACACAAATTCGGACGCAAACTTGGTGGCTCCTGCGGGAGTTACCGGTTAGTCAGCAATTTGACTTATGATTGTCGGGATTTGAATGACAATAAACATCCACTTTGTAACAGTTTGCTCGTAGAGTATTTGCGTTTTCATTGGATGGCTTGAGTCGTGAATGCATCTTGTACTGTACAAATTATAAAACGATTGCAACTATAGGAAAAATTGTAACAGAAAAAACCACCAACCTGCAAGTAGCTTTCAGGCGGGATACGATTGCAACTCTTAGTTACTAATACAATAAAATGATGATAAAAAACAAATACCTGCCTGAATAGGTGTATTCAACGGCGGTTGAGTCTCTTTATGAAACTGATGAACAAAACGTTCAAAGGCACGTTATTCGTTTAACGTTCAAGTCAGCTTTATAACAACAGTTAATAATCAGGGAAGCACTAAATTGGTATTGAAGCATATTAATGGGGTTGGCAACTGTCATTGTCGCTGCGATCGAACTGTCAAGTCAATAGTAAATATTTTTTAAAACAAAGTTTTGCTCTAAAATGACGAAGTACTGCGTAATTGGATGCAAAAATATTGAGATTCACAGATTTCCCAAAGATCCAGTCATCAGAAAAAAACGGATAACAGCTATACCAATAAAAAAAATTGAGCCGACGAGAACTTCTAGGTTATGTTGTGCTCACTTCGATGAAAATTATTAGGTAGGTACCGAACTATTAGTATTAACTACACTCCATAGTATTAACACAGGTTTGTGACAAAATATTAGTTATAAAATATATAATAATGGTTATAATGAATGTATAGGTATATTGAATAAAACAAGTAAATAGTAGATTGTACAACAAGTGCATAAAACGTACTATTTTACCCGAGATGTATATATCCATCCGAGCCGTAGGCGAAGGTGGATAGTCAATTCGAGGGTAAAATGGGTTTTATGTACAAGTTATACACTCTGCTTTTCACTTAGAGTGTGAGGAAAATAAATACCATCATTGCAAAAAAGAAAAAATAAAGACTTCGCCGTATTGGCGGGAAGACTTTCTTTTTCTTTTTTTTATACGTGGCATTGGTAGCACAGTGACTTTAGCATTAGATCGTAGTCCATAATGCTCTTGAAATACTTATTTCTTAGAACACTCATTAATTTTGTCTAGTTTTATTAATTTAGTAATTTAACATGGATTATGTACAAAATTGAAGAAACAGAATGAAATAATAAGTTTATTTTACGAAGTTTAATTGCGTGTGTGGCTGTTTACTTGACGATCTTTGTCTTAAAGTCTGAGACTTAGACGAAGATTTTACTTTATGCACTAGAGCATAAAAAGCGATTTTATGCAGCCTATACCCAACATAAACACGAACTTTACGAGCATGAGAAGTGAAAAAGTGTTTAATGTCTTGTAACCACTTGTATTCCTGTATTTCATGGTAATATGTCATGATTTTAGAAGGTTTTTCTTATTTTTTAATAGCAACACTGGTAATGCCGTCTCTTGCCGCCATTTTGTTAAATTTAATAGGCTAATCTGTGGTAAAATCGGTGGGGGTAGCTAGGCTTGAGCCCGATTAACGAGCAAAGAGAGGTCATTCTTCAAACTAGCCTCGAGGGGATAAGTTCACTAAGACGTCGACTGTATCTATATTGTTATACCTGTACTATGCCTGTACCTGTAAGTTGGATCAATAATTATATGAGTGTTATCTGGAGTCTGCGTTTTCTTCATATTTCAGAAGCGGTAAAGTACCCACGTAAGTTTATTTCTAAACCTGATAATAAGAATAATTTGCTTATTCTGTGCTATAGTAATGCCAAACGAGTTATTTTATTCTCTTCACGCAGAGAAAGGATAAATATTCCAGATTCCATGTTAATGCGTATTTTTTTATCTAAATGACATTTTAAATACCTTTGCGGTGGATTGTGTTTCGTACATGGTCGGGGCTACTCTCCGACGGAACGGACATAAACTAAATCGCATTTGTGTTTTAATTGATTGTGTTCGTATACGGTCGGGGCTACCCTCCGACTATACTAACATAATTTAAAAAGTCTATATGCGTAGCTTAGTACTAAGATTTTACTAATTCGTGTTCGGGGCTACTCTCCGATCGTGTTAGTTAAATCTAAAGCGTTAAAATTGGAATATTTGTGTGGCGGATTGTGTTCCGTACATGGTCGGGGCTACTCTCCGACGGAACGGACATAAACTAGATCACACTTTTATTTGAATTGATTAATTGTGTTCGTGTACGGTCGGGGCTACCCTCCGATTATACTTACATAATTTTAAACGCGGGTATGGAGATGGTTGGCATTATTATATTATTAGAGTACTTGCTGTTTATGTTGTTTATAATCTTACACATGGAGCTAGGACTGCCAGTTTTGGCTGTGTACCTACATGTAATGTTTTAAGTAATTAGTGCTAAGTTTTGATAGCCTTTACTGTTGCACAGAGTAAAATCACTTATGGCTACTAAATTTTGCATACAATCCATGTTTTAACGTGGTATCTAATACTAACAGTGAATAAAAGAAAACTATAAGTTATGAAGCTAATAAGAAGTAGTAAAGAGTAAGAATAATTTATGATTGGTTGCTTACATTTCATTTATCTTAATATTATTAAAATTAATTATTACAAATTTTCCTTTTTGAATGTATTGAGCGAACGTGTTGTTCTCTGGGTTGAGTGAGTCATGTATGCTTACTGGTTACCTACGTTACCTGGTAAGATTGGTTTAATAGGTACGTATTACTTGCTTACAATTGAATTCTGGCTTTCTATTTATTGATATATTAATTAATAGGTACAAATTTTGTGGATTAAATTAATATGAACACCGTGAATAGCAATATAAATTGCTTGAACTATGAATATGAGTTTAAATACGAATATTTTAATATGGTATCTTTAAATATTTAAATATGAAAGTCTTTATGTGAATTTGGATATCTCTAATGTGAATATTTTTAATTTTTAATGATGAGCGAACAAATATAAGGTGTTCACTGGGTTGAGTGAGCAAGCTATGCATGCTCACTGGTTACAAGAGATACATTGAATTAGTTTGTTGAAATGCATTAAATTGAATTTGATATTAGGGGGCGATGTATGTATGTTGCATACACTCGTCGGATATTAGAGGGCGATGTATGTATGTTGCATACACTCGTCGGATATTAGGGGACGATGTATGTTTGTGGCATGCACTCGTCGGAATTAAGGGGGCGGTATATGTTTGTGGCATACACTCGCCGGATTTTAGAGTACGAACGATGTATGTTGGTGGCATACATTCGTCTGAATATGTTCAAATGTTAAGTGAGTACGTTTCTCACAGGCTGGTTAAATGAGTACCTACTTATATTTCATACTGGTTTACTACCCGTATGGCCACTTTTAAGATTATTAGATTTAAATGAAACTACAACAGAACAAAGATAATTTCAAACGTTTTATTCTTGTTTTTACAATACTCATTTTACATTTTTGCACTAGATAAGTAGCTCTTAATAAAAGAAATGGTTTTTGTAAATAATAAAGGATGTAGGTAGCTACTGTAGCTAGTGAACAGTATAAATCATGAATTTTCCTGAAGGGCATATTGTGTTGATAACCTAATGATTTTATTATAGAATGACACGGAACGATCTTTTGCCGATGAATAATGTATACATTCCAAGGTAAATAGCATCTGAGGACGAATACGGCCCGCGCCACCTGGTGCGCCGCTTGGTAGGCCTCCAGGGTGACGTGGCCGACCCAGGGGAGTCTTGAGCGAAGGAGGAATACCCTTCTTCGTAGCTGAATCTGGTCAAAGAGGATTTGAGATGATGCAGAGCATTTTGTTTATGGGAAAGTATTGAAGTTGTTTTGATTAAAATGTTTCATGTTTATTTATTTGCATATCGAATAAAGCTATTTAAGATTTAATTTTCATCTCGCATAACCGACTAAATTGATTGTAACACCCCCTGAAATAAAGTTTGTAAAGGTCTAAAACTAACTAAAACAAAACAAAACTATAAAAACTTATCTTTTCATAGAATCATTTAGATGTTATCAAAATACCCTTAGGGAAGAATGAAGAGCCTTTTAAATCTACAGTTGCCTACGTGCTTGACATTGAGTATCTAGTAGGTACCACAGCTGTAGCAGTAGATACCTTTAAAGTATTATTGTCAATATGCGCTCTAATTATCGCAACATAGTACCTACTTACTTATAAGGATATTTATATACTAAATTATGTTTGCATCATTTCTTTTTCCTTGCATAATAAGTATCCACATGCTCCACAATTTGAGTAGGGGTTATTGTCTTACCTAGTTAAGATTTTTATAATTACCTTAGTTTCCATTTATACGAAATCCATACAATATCTTGATTCTAATGAGTGGTCAATATCCATGAGCTAGGTTTGTTTTTCTATGCCTAGGTCTATGCCCAGGTGACCTTTACGCAGGACTGGATGTATTTCTGATCTTGATAAGATTAGACATGATGACGATTCACTTTTGAATAAGAGCACACTATTAAAGTCGCGAATTTAGTATTCCAAGATTGCGATTGGGTAATACTTTTATAAACTGTGATCTGTGTCACTTAGATTGTTATAGACCTTTTAACTATGGAAACAATATTAGTTTCTGGTATAAGCTTAACAACCTCCATAGCAGTGATGTAGATACGGTGTACGTACGCATAGATTTTCGGGGTGCCGCTGTCTCTGAGGTACCTACCGGGTTCGATTCCCTGTCGAGTGTATGTTTAAAGCGGACTTTTCAACATTCTGCCCGATTGTATGTGGTAATCCCCGTCGTTGTTCCCAAATGCCATAACACAAGTGCTTGAGTTACTTAGTTCGGGATGGAAGCAATGTAGGTATGCAAAGATATCCAAAATTTACTATTTCCTATTACTTATTTTATTTTTTGTAGGTTTGGTTCAAGTGGACATTTCGTCTATTATTTTTGTTACATGTAGCTTAATTTAAAAGAATTCACTATGCTTGACTTTTTAAATTTGAGTTTAGTGGCAAACTTAAATCTCAAATTTAATTAAAATTCAAACTAAATTGTGGATGAGTGCTAGAGAAAGTTTATCAGGAACATACTTTTCTGAGTCTTCTACATAATTAGACAATAAAGCCATAAGACTGAGTAGAAATCATCATTCTTTACATTTTTCCGGGAACGTCGAAGATTCTTTATCTAAGTACCTAGTTTGATAGATACATAGATTAATTCTTTATTTGTACACAATATTACGAACGGAACAATCACACACGAAATAATAATAATAATACAAAGATAACAAATTGTAAACCAAATGGTGGCCTTATCGTCTTACTGCGGTTTCTTCCGGGCAACTCAGTTTTGGTTTAGACAGATGGAAAATTTTACAGCCAAAATCACTAGAAGCTATTTTGCTATTTGTGCGTACTGCGTAGTGTTCTAGATCTCTCTTAATGATTTAGATGCAAGTCAAAAGTAGTTGCTTAGACAGCACTGCAAGAAGCATTCACTGATATCTATTCTAGTTGTTTTCATTAACATAGTGATGAAATGATGTTTCTAATGCAAAAACATGTAAACAGTCCATAGTGCATTTAAGTAGATCGTGTTTATTACACTGTCGAGTTGTAACTGATGTTTTCCTAATTAAGCAAAATAAAGTAAAACGATTATTGCTCAATCACACCTCTCAATTTATTAAAATGTTCTATACATCTTCATGCAAACATTTTAATTCATGTTTTAAACTTGTTCTAACAAATAAAGCCACAAGTAACCACTGCTGTAGCATACCAAGTTAGTTTTGCCGTGTTTTTGTTGTTATTGGCGGTATGATTTAAAATTAGTTTTTGAGTATTTTAATACTACCGTCCTAGTGTACGTATTGACAAAATATGATTTCAAATTATGTGAATCTAATTTATTGTTATCTTAATGAGCATTAATATCTTTATTAAACCAAAAATCAAGTAGATCTGTCAAATTTACCGTCTCATTTGGTAGGCTCGTGATACTAAAATTCTTAGCAGTTTACCATCCTCACGGACCTTTGAAGTTCCTTCACATATTCTGTAGTAATCATTTCCATATTTTTTTAGATCTGGTCAGTTGAACATTTGTTTCTACTATGGTTGAAGGTACTAAGTACCTTACCTACTAATGTTTATAAAAGAATATGAGAATTCATATAGTTACATTTATTTCTATTGATTCATTATCAGATACATCTATTTCTTTTGAATGATTAATAAAATTGATTTGGTTACTATGTGTGTTGTGAGTTTACTGCTTTCAGATGACAATTGTAGCATCCAGTAGGTACTTATGATGAGCTAGCATCGAGTTAATATAATAATGAGGATCCCGCTACCCTTGAACGTACGAACCAACACAGCATACAAACTGGTGGCAGCAGAGTGTTCGTGCTGTGGTAATGAGAGGAGATAATATGATACTGAAGGTGCAGATCACAGGGTGATCGTTGTAGTGATGATGGTGATCATCGTGGGCTGTGGTTGTAAGTCGGATATTGAGACGAGTGGATCGCTGATACTGAAGTTGAATTATATTGAAGTATAATAATATATTATCATGTCATGTATCTTATCTCATTTTACTAATATTATGATTGCAAAAGCTTGTATGTTTGTTCCCCAATCACGGCTATCGGCGGGACGGAACTTTGAAATCTTTTGTCTGTGGAATAGCATATCGGCTTCTTTTGACCCCGGGAGGATATTTTATTCCCACGGGAAATCATCGTGTAGTTAATTTATTTGGGCGAAAAGCTGTTCATGGTTTTACTTGTCCTATTTCTATCCATGGTAATATACTTCTTCATATCCCAATTATAATTATTAAATCTATTTACACTAATATTATTCATAGTAATATGAATATTTGTTGATAAGAATGCGGGTCATGCTCGTATGAGGATACCTTGTAGACATTTTTAAGTTTTGATATTAAATTGCGAACTTGTTTAAAATCATTAACTTATTCATTAGAAATGATAATAATATGATCTTTTGATTTTCATGTACGGAGTGGAACCATGTATTGTACTATTCTAACAGAGGCAGAGAATAAATGCATTTAAGATTTGGTGCTGGAGAAGAATGCTCTGGAAACCTTGGACAACTGGTTGACAAGTTGGAAAAGCAAATTGTTGCTGTGACGGTTCAAATTGTATCTGCGCCATCTTCATTATTAGTGTAACTTCCTTGTAAGAATATTTAAATTAATCGGTAATAATGCCTATTACGAACATGCCTTTAAATAATTCCTTTAGTTGTCCTAATTCATATCTTGATTTAATACAAATTGTGCACTATGGTAAATACGTATCTATAACTTGGTTTGTTAATCATATCTGGGTAAAAATTGGTAACTGTGCAGAGGCCTACAGTTGTTTTTGTAAGGACTAAACTAGGTCAAACTTAGCGATAGTTAAATTCATCTAACATTAGGTCTTTAATCCTTTCATGACTCTTAGTTGCTTTTTCCACTATTTGAGTGAAGTGATAAAGGTGTTTAGTTATCAGGTTAAAGTTAAATTCTGTTCCTACCTATTCCTAATGTAACATTCTTAGGGATTTTGCTTCTGACACCATCTAATATTCTTGAATGTAGCTCCTGACAATGCATTGATGTAAACTAGTACCAAGCTAATCCATTTTTCTTTTATGACCCATAACTAATGCTTATAGATTATAACCAGACTTTACTTTAATCATTCCATATACTTACTTACACATGATTATATAACAAGTATAGTTTCAAAATAAGTTTTCTAAGTAATAATAGTCGCTTGTTAACGAATGTCATGATTATGTTAATTTATACATTGATTCAAATAGTTTTAGATTAGTTTGTTATTGATAATTTATTTTATTTGATTATGTATTACTTAACGATTTACTAAAACAATATTTTCACGATAATATCTATATTCTAAACAAGTCATCGGCCTCCTTAAAAGTTTATTGTTGAGCATTGTGTAATATAATGTATTTGTTTCAATTATGTTTTAAGTTTTAACTTAAGGTTTTTATCACTATAAGATTAACCTAAATAGGTACATAGTTGTAAGACTTAACTATTGAGAATAGTTGTGTATCAGTATATTAGCTGTATACTTACCTAATTAATTGATTCTAAATAATTTTTATATGTGCGTCGGGAGACAGCACGTTATCAGATGGCCGAATGTCATGATTTTAGAAGGTTTTTCTTATTTTTTAATAGCAACACTGGTAATGCCGTCTCTTGCCGCCATTTTGTTAAATTTAATAGGCTAATCTGTGGTAAAATCGGTGGGGGTAGCTAGGCTTGAGCCCGATTAACGAGCAAAGAGAGGTCATTCTTCAAACTAGCCTCGAGGGGATAAGTTCACTAAGACGTCGACTGTATCTATATTGTTATACCTGTACTATGCCTGTACCTGTAAGTTGGATCAATAATTATATGAGTGTTATCTGGAGTCTGCGTTTTCTTCATAAATATTTATATAGGTATTTATTTACCATTTCGGTTTTAAGGAAGTTGTTGTAAAAATCATCTAACTTCCTTATCATTTCATAAATGAAGGTTTCATCTCTAGCTCTGCTTAATATTTTCATATCTTTGTATGTTTGTTGTTTCTAATCTGGAGAAGGAAACAAACCAAAAAGTACTGCACTGCATCACAACGTTTAAGAATATAACAAATCTATCTCATGAAATGAAGTATTTTATGTAAAATCGTAAAAATGTAAAATCGTAAAAAAATATCTTAAATGTTCGATTTCTAACCTTTCAACAAGTTCACTTTTTTCCCTTTGTCGACGCGCCTCGCCGTTTTAATTAACCTTAAGCTCAGAAACATGCCAGGAACAATAAGTTTTTTCAGCCATCTTGCAGCCGGATATTTATAACAACAACCGGATAATTATACAATATCCCTTTTATTCTAATGTTTACAAATGACACACTATGAAACGTTCGCCATTTAGGCGCCAAGACCGCAGCACCATCTACAAATACTTTTGCGGTGCCAACCCCATTAGAGAGCGTTAAACTTGACGTCTGCGAGACTCGAATGTGGACGCGAACTTGACTGCTCCTACGGGAGTTACCTGTTACAAGTCTGTCTTACTAGCCACACTTGTCTTAAGTCCGCGTACCTAGCTGGCTAGCGGTTTAGTTGGTGGTAGGACTTGTCGTACCAAACCAATACAATATATACCTACCCCCTCTGGAATTAAACCCCTGGGTCCAACTCCAACGACTACATACTGAATTTTAATTAATAATTTCCGGAAGCTAATAAAAGAAAAACAACATACGCTAGAACTTTCCCGTCATACTGCAGGAACCTCAGCAAGGGGTCGTCGTGTGGCTTGGTCTTCTTGGGCGGCGCGACGTTCTTCCAGCGCTCCTGCTCGGTGTACGCGTCTACTGGCAGGTCCTCTGGCTTCGACATCTCCACCCCTTGCGACTCCAACCATTCCTGAATATAAACACTTCTTATTTATGCGTTGGTTGGTACCCAGTAGGATAGGAGTATATAACTAACTATACTAATAGTCCGGTCAAATTAGACCAAAAAATAAGATTGAAGGTACATTAATTCACAAGAAGCTGAAATTTGGTGACATTGTTCAAAACATAATTATAAATGAAATTTAAATTTCAATAATTAAAAAGAAATCATCTGTCCATAAAGAAAAAAGTTACATTTTAAAGGTATGAAAGTGACAAAATTCCAAAAACTCAAATAAAATATAAATAAACTTTCTACCTAGGCAAAATTTTTGGGGCTGGTTAGGTAGCAGACAGCCCACCTTTCCCCTATTTTCGTATGTTCAACGTTCTGAACACCCTGTATTGTAACTTCGCTTATTTATTGTAATAAATAATCATAATGAAAACTTGTTCTTTCATAACCTGAGTCCGTTCAAAGCCGAATCTAAGCTGAAAAGTTTGTAGGTAATCGTCGTTTAAAATGAATGCAAGCAGAATTTGTTTTGAAATAAAGTCAGCTAATCTTCTTGCACATGCGAGGTCAACGCTGATTGTCTACCGTCTATTGTTACTAAACAAAGTAGGTACTACTTAGCTGCGAGCATTGTTGAACAGACATTAATTTTTTATATTTTTTAAATAAATATATTTTAGAAATCCACACAATTTTGTTCTGCATATTTAGAACCGATATTAAATTTCAATATAATGTGGGTAATAGATCCTATAAAAACGAAATTAAGGAATCATCTTAAGTACCTACTTAATTAAATTAAATTTCGCAATGCCATGAACGTTTCAAAAAAACTTAGGTATGTCTTGCACGATAAGTGTCTGTATCTTATTTTATCATGCTATGTATCATGTATTGTCATTATCGTTCTTATATAACATGTACATATATAGTCAACATATACTATATGTATAGTTATAGAAGTATGATAACATGTTAGAATATTTCGCATCCACATGTAACTGCCTCCGTGGCGCAATTGGCTAGCGCGTTCGGCTGTTAACCGAAAGGTTGGTGGTTCGAGCCCACCCGGGGGCGTTATTTTTATCAAAAATTGAATAATTATTTTGGAATTGACTTTTATATTACTTCAGCTTAATAAATATACTTAAATATTCAAATCTTTTAAACAAGAAGAGGTTTTCTTTCCGATTGTGTACGACACAATTAATAATTAACATAGCGAATTGGTTTACAAAGGAAGATGAATAAAACGCCTTAGAAGAGAACGATTGTATGGAAACTAATTAAATAAAAAATAAGATTATGTATATAGAATATGTACCTACCTACTTTGTATGCATATGACTACTAACATTTAATTCAATTCCATTTTTATGGTTAACCTTTTGTTACACAGTGGCTTAGCACTATTATTTATTCTGTGACAGTGGGCCCACACAGATGCCTTACTCCCCTTTATGGCAAAGTCACATTATTAGACTGTTGCTATTTGTATGACTGTTGCTATTTGTATGACTGCTGGCAAATATATATTTTCAATTTCATGCATTCCCATGAGAGCTTGATAAAAAATTTAAGGAGAACGTTACAGAAATTTATTAAAAGGAACTATCGTAAATCGTTACAATAAATCAAATTACTCATTTTGATATCAATGAGGTTCAATTCTTTTAATTTTTGTTTTTATTTGCCACGCTATTTAAAATGTTATGGAAATGTACCGTTTAAAGGGCATAGTGCCATATTTAAGCTTTTATTTTGAGCCTTAATAATAAATCAAAACTTATAGAAAAAATGTGATAGTAAAAAACCACGAGCCCTATAAGTAGCTTTCAGGCGGAATTTTCAGCTACTTTCTGATGCTTTCTTTTTTGTTTTACAATTTTATTTTATTATACTTAAGTATTGTGAATGCATAAAATTAATAAAAATCATATTATTAGGAAGGTATCTTAAAACTAAGATTTGCATTCTAAGCTACGCCGTATCTATCTGGAAATTGGAAATAATCTGATCTAGATTTCATGTAGCTATATCTGACACAGTTAGTTACATCTAGTCGTCGTCACTTCAACTTCAAAGTCCATAGGTGTCGATTTGTTGCTTTCTTATAATTAATGCATAATAAGTAAAATATTAAAAACATGCTTGAAGTTTATAACAAGCGTCGTCATTTCAACTTCACTTCGCTTCGCTGCGCTGCCTGCCTGTTTGTTACTACACGCGAGGCGAGCGCAAGCGACTGTAGTACCTAAACCGGCTTCCAACATTCAACTGGTGTTGTGTCAGTCCAATTGTTAATTAAAATGGTTACTATAACTCCTCTAGTGCAATCGTACATAGTGTACTCAGCGATTCTCGCTGTTAAGTTACTAGCGTTATCAGTTTTGACTTCATTGACTCGGGTAGCAAGAAATGTGTTCGCGAATCCAGAGGACGCGAAGCTAACCAAAGGCAAAGTCAAGTACGATGACCCCGCTGTAGAGCGTGTGCGCAGGGCCCACCTCAACGATTTGGAAAACATTCCGGCTTTCTGGATACTTGGAGCTTTGTACCTGACGACCGACCCCGTGGCAGCGTGGGCATTGCTCCTGTTCCGAGTGTTCACTGTGTGCAGGATTGTACACACTATAGTGTATGCAGTTATACCGATGCCACAACCAGCCCGAGCTCTAGCCTTTGGGATACCTTATGCTATTAATTTGTATATGGGTGTTCAAGTGATTTTGTACTATGCCACTTCTCTGTAAGACTGATTTATTTTAGGGAAGTTTTACTAATTCTTATTCCGACCGATCCGACACTTAAGTCAAAGTTCAAGGTTTGGTTATTTTAGTGTTTTTAACATGTTGATTTTGATATCTACTTAAAAACATATTATCATGGTTGTTTTCGCTATTTGTTTCTATGACAGTATAGGTATATCCTTACCTCACCTAAATTGATTGTATGATTTTTTTCATGACTGTTATAAATAAATTAATAATTAATATACTTACCTAGTAAGTAGGTACGATAGAATCAGCGATTTGGAACAACAAATAGTATTCGTAGGCAAATTATGAAATTTCCATTCTAAGTTGTAGGTAATAAGTACCTACTTTATATTTTCTTATGTGCTGTGTTGGTTATTTATTAAACAGAAGTAACAGGAGAGTTCTTTTATTATTTTAAAGTAAAAACACCTTTAGGTTATGTATCCACAAATAACAGTAGGTAGCAGGCGTACCGGTTTTGGCCACTGTACCGGTTTTGGCCACTTTTGATCTAAAAGTTTTATAAACAACTTTTAGCCATTTTTGATTAAGGCAATTAAAATAAGGTATTTTAAGGTAATAATACAAACCGTTAGAATTCCTGATGTCATAAGATTTTTTTTCAATAAATTCCATTTTCTGTTTGAAAAAATGTTTTGTACTTATGAAAATTTTAAGAAATTTGTTTTGGATGAAATACTTTGTAAAACTTTGTTTTTTACAATTAAATTGTTGATATGCAATTGACTGGTTTCTAGCGCCTTAGAAAATATTGATTTTACTTGGGTTTGGTTTTGATTTTTCGCAATACTTACAAAAGTTTATATAACTATCAGTAAGTGGCCAAAACCGGTACATTTGGCACCTCTCACACATTGTGTGTAATATAAAAAAAACTACCTATTTTACTTTTTAAATTTGAAAAATCTACCTTTAAAGGTAGATACCTATATTATCTATCATTTAAAATATAATTTGTGTCTTAAATACCTAAGACCATTTAGTACTTTGTGCTTAAAAGTCAAAAAATCCTTAAAGTGGCCACAAACGGTACCTCTATCCTACCTACCTACTTATATATTCTGACATGTACTCATACATACGTATATAACCTACAAACAAACAAGGTCATTTTATCCAAATATTTGCTTGCTTATCAACACCATAGATTAAATATTCCTCATGTCAAGTTCAGTGCCGTACGAGCGAGCAAGTTATATATGGTTATATCATGGCTAGATAGGTACACGATATAGGTAATATACGTCACGGCTTAACTAAAACGGGAGTCATTCCGTCCGGTGGCGAATAACGAGACGGTAGTACCTACGTCGCGCAAGTGTTGTGTATATTTAATCAAAATGGAGATCTCCTTGGATAATCCTGCAGTGCGATCGTACCTGTTCTACTCCGGGGTACTGGGTCTGAAGTCGCTAGGAATGTCGATGTTGACTTCTCACGTGCGTTCGAATAAGAAGGTGTTCGCGAACGAAGAGGACGCGGCGTTCAAGAAGGGCGGTACTGTGAATCTGAACGATCCTGATGTGGAACGGGTGCGTCGCGCGCACCTTAACGACTTGGAGAACATTCCTGTGTTCTGGGTGGTGGGCGCGTTGTACCTGACGACGAAGCCCAGCGATGCTCTGGCCATCAACCTCTTCAGAGCGTACGCAGCCGGGAGGATACTCCATACTATAGTGTACGCTGTAAAGCCACTCCCCCAGCCGTCGAGAGGCATCGCCTTCAGCGTTCCCTTCTTCATAACCATCTTCATGGGAGTGAAAGTTGTTATGCACTTTGCCAAAGCTTATTAGATTTCAAATGTTTCAATATGGATGTTTATGTTAACTGGTGATTGAAATGACGGTGTATTTTGTAGCTGTAATTTGTAAATCAATTAAATTAGTGACCTGCATACTTACCTACTCAACCTGATTATGTATAAGATTATTAATAAAAAATTGCATTTACTTACATACTTATTATTTATTTTATTTAAGTACTTATACATATATTTTGAGTTTATTAGAATTATTCATCCATTTATTTCCATCAGCTATCGAATAATTGTTCAAAATATATGTAAGTGTAAAATTATTATCTAATCTAAAACAGATACCTTACTATATGATTGATTTTATAAAAACAAGTTTCAAGGTCAACCAGCGTTGCCAGAATGTTACTTTTGTAACATTTTATGTTACTTTTTACCCTTTCATGTTACCTCCATGTTACACGCGTCAAAATGTTACTTTTACGTTACTTTTAGGACTTAATAAAAAATATTCAAATACTTTCCAGCAAACGAAAAATAAACGTGAAACGGAACGCACAAAAGGAAGTTTTCATTTGTGAACTTGATTTTGAGCCGTCGTTTTATTTTCTATCTCTTTCTCACACTTGAAGAATGAGTACCTATCATAGTCGCACAGCACGAACTTCGATCGAAAACAGATCAAAGTTTGTTATTTATTACGGTTTTTTAAACTCAATTTGTTTTGTGAACTTTCTTTGGTTGAAGTCGATCGAGTAGTAGAATATATTTTAAATGTTTAAAGTGGTTGGTTGGTTTGTTTGTCGTCGTGTTGACTTGTACACACACAGTGCACACACACAAGTTAACTAACATTACTTATAGTAAGTAAATGTTTTATGGTTTTATCATGGTTTTATGTACATATTTCAGGATATGGGAATCAGGAATACAACAACGAGGTCCTGGGGGGCTACCGGCTAAGAAATCTGGATATGGGTATGGGCTTCAACTGTCATTTGAATTCCTTATTCTGATAGATTTTTGCTGCTTTGTTCTGTTGAACGTTGCTAGCTAGTTATCGTTATACCCAACGTCACAAAACAAGGAACTAATAGCGGCTATTTTCTTTATAAAATTGACTTAAAGTTCCCAAAAACGTATGAAGTTCATACCCATAAAGTTACGCGGTAGCCCCCCTGTTTGCAACTGAAAAAAGTACTGTTTATTTTGTATACTTACAAAACTGTACGACACCACTTTCAAATGTGTTTTTTTTTTCTATTATTACAATATGGGCATCAAATGAAAGGCCTTGATGAGCATTGAGCACATCACAGAGAAAGTAATCACTTGGAGCACATTCCAAAACTATAATTTGTCACTAAAATGTGTGAAAAAAAATTATAAAAAAAACCCGACTGCAATGCCAAAAATTAACTAAAAAGTTAAATAGTAAGTGTCATTGCATTCAGTTCCCTAAAACGGTCCCCCGACTGCAATGACACTTGTTATTTAACTTTTTAGTTCATTTTTGGCAGAGCATTCGTAATCTTCATAAAAAAAAATGTTTTGTGTGTAATTGTAATGTTACAGTAACAGTCGTTTTCTACATAAAATAAGAAATGTTACTTTTCTCGTGAAAATGTTACTTTTTGAGCCGCTTTGTGTTACTTTTGACTATCGGCCACTGGCAACACTGAGGTCAACGTCGAGAACACGCCTAAGAAAAAACCAAACTAAAGGCCGGTTCACATAGATCTATACTAATATTATAAAGCTGCAGAGATTGTTTGTTTATTTGAACGCGCTAATCTCAAAAACTTAAAAAAGGAAAGATTAAAAAAATATTTTTGTGTTGGATAGTTCATATATCGAGGAAGGCTATTATAGGCTATATAACATTTTCCAAATTAATCGAAATCAACCTATTTTTGATTCGAAAGGAAACAATCAAATATTCTTTATTTTGAGCAGATGAAAAATATACTTATGTTGAAGTATCATAAACAATCTTGATTATTTTGTGGCTAGAAACACGATATTCGTATCTTATCTCGACTATAATTTCTTTCCAAAAACAAAGAAAATTTTCATGACTTACTTATTTTTATATTTTTTTGGTTTTAAATACTTACTTAGATTATTAATCTCTAATTCACGAATAATATAGGTATAGAAAAATAGGTAATGACATATAGTAGATTAAAAAGTGAATTTATGCTCAAAATACATTGAAAAAAATTAAAAGTGAGATTATTTTCATTACTCTTCACACTTAAAAAAAAGTCAAAGACCGAGTTTTTGGAACATCCTGCCCTTAATGAAAAATGTTGCAAAAACGGGAAAAATATTTCTTTTTAGTAGGTTTTTTCTTTTTCCTCAAATTAACGCAGGTGAAACTGCGGAGCACAGCTAGTTATTCTATATGAATCGAACCACAACTGCTGAAACGTAAAATGTATCTTTCGATTGTGTTAGTCACGTCACAGGATTGGTACATACCACAGACATAGATCTATGTCTGTGGTACATACTAAGGTCAGGTCACGTGTTAGTGAATTTCTGACGCTGCCCCTGTTTAGATTATTCCAATTACATACCTACCAGAGTCGACGCGTTCGGGATAGGTACATAGATTGTATGAGCCGTACTATCTAGAGGCTCAAAATTACCTAAAGTTCATAATTTTTTCACATAGGTACCTACACCCACACACACACATCTAGTGGTATTGTTGATCGAAGCCTCGCGGCTTGATCACAACTCCAATTGCACCACAAACTGCTGCACTTAGCTGCAGTAGCAGTTGCGGCCGGCAGCAAAGATGAGAGTTATCGATAAGTATACATCTATATTTATATATTTCTTCTGTGCGTGTGTATGTAACAGAACTCCCTAAACGGCTAGACCGATTTAAATGAAAATTTTTGTGTGTCTCAGGTGGATTCGAGAATGTTTTAGATTTACAATGGGACCCGGTAGGTGGCGCCACAGTAAATATATATGCTAGTGGCGTGCTGTCGATAAGGCGGTACGAAGTTCGCCGGATCAGCTAGTATATCTGTAGGTATATAATCGTAACGATGTGCATTCAATATTTTTTTAAAGATTAATCATCATCATCATTTCAACCGTACGACGCCCACTGCTGAGCATAGGCCTCCCCCAAGGATCTCCACAACGATCGGTCCTGCGTTGCCCGCATCCAGCGGCTTCCCGCGACCTTGACCAGATCGTCGGTCCACCTTGTAGGGGGCCTGCCCACGGAACGTCGTCCGGTTCGCGGTCGCCATTCGAGAACCTTTCCGCCCCAACGGCCATCGGTTCTCCGCGCTATGTGTCCCGCCCACTGCCACTTCAACTGAGCAATCCTTTGAGCGATGTCGGTCGTTTTAGTTCTCCTGCGGATCTCATCATTTCTGATTCGATCGAGCAGGGAAATACCAAGCATCGCTCTCTCCATTGCTCGCTGGGTGACCTTGAGCCTTCTTATGAGACCCATAGTAAAAGACCACGTCTCGCTTCCAGAAGTCATAACTGGCAACACACACTGGTCAAAGACCTTAGTCATGAGACATTGAGGAATTTTGGACGCAAATATATGCCGGAGCTTCCCAAACGCTGCCCATCCGAGCTGGATTCGACGAGAGATCTCTTTCTCGAAGTTGGACTTACCTAATTGGATTGTCTGTACTAGGTAGACATAGTGTCAACAACTTCGAGTGTAATGTTCCCAACATTAACTGGAGCGGATGCAACATGGGCATTGGACATGATTTTCGTCTTATCCATGTTCATCTTCAGACCCACTCTTTGGGAAGCATTGCTGAGATCTTCGAGCATTGTGTTCAGGTCTTCCAAGGTCTCAGCCATGAGAACTACATCATCGGCAAACCGCAGGTGTGTTAGGTACTCGCCATTGATGTTAATGCCGAATCCTTTCCAGTCCAGTAGCTTGAAAATATCCTCCAACGCAGCTGTGAACAGTTTCGGAGAAATGACGTCTCCCTGTCTCACACCTCGCTGTAGTTGGATAGGATTAGAGCTCTGGTTCTGTAATCGGACCGACATGGTGGCGTTTTGGTATAAGTACCTCAGCACCTCGATGTACCTGTAGTCTATTTGGCACCTCTGGAAAGACTGCAGCACTGCCCAGGTCTCGATCGAATCAAAGGCTTTCTCATAGTCTACGAACGCCATGCATAGTGGCAAGTTATACTCTTCGGTCTTCTGTATAACTTGCCGCAGCGTATGAATGTCGTCTATGGTACTATAACCTTTTCGGAACCCGGCTTGTTCGGAAGGTTGGAAGTCGTCGAACCTGCGAGCGAGACGATTCGTAATGACTCTCGAAAACAACTTGTAGATATGGCTCAGAAGCGAGATGGGTCGGTAGTTTTTCAAGAGAGCCTTGAAAAGATTAATCGCTACATGTTAAAAACATTATACTGAACCCAAAACAATAGTTTTTAGAATTTTTGTTTGTAAGTCTGTACGTACGCACGCACATAACTTTAAAACTACTGCACCGATTCGAACAAAACTTTTTGTATTATGTTGGCAGTAACCTGAGCTATAATCTTAGGCATAATTCATCACGCTGTCACAAAAGGGTAAGGCAGAAAGTCTATAGACATAAATCTCGAAAACTACTAAACCGACGAAGATGTAATTTGGCAGAAAGGTAGGTTATAATTAGGAGACGTCCGTTAAGTGACTTTCAAAATGGCCAGTCACTGGATTTCTGTACAAAAATATATTATCTCGACCCTATAATACCTCCGTGCTTCGGAAGATCCGATAAGCCGATGGTCCCGGCTTCATTTTCATTGGTAATACCCCTCAACTGCAATGGGTTCGCGGGGTGGGTCATTCATGGCCGGTTCTCCTTATCCATCTATAAGGAAGCCCTGTGCCCCAGAAGCAGGGAAAATACAATGGATTGATGATGATGATGAAACCTTAGAGAACGACTATCTATCTACCTTTTGACATAAAATTTGGAAGCCATATAATAAAATGATTCGCAGGCGTAGTCGCGGGCGGCCACTAGTTTTTCGAATAAAATTGTCGTCATTCAATACTCGACTTTAGATTAGAACTTTGTATAGTAACAAATATATCGCAAACTGGTATCTCCCAAATTATATGGCAAAAAACAATATAAATATAGGTCCTATCTCGCATTCTCGCACTAGCTTACAAACTGCAGTTGGTTGTTGCAGCTAGCGAAGCGTAAACATAAACTGGACAGGCGACCATTATCTCCCAAAAAGAAATATGGTTTCCATAAATTTTGACGATCCATTGGTTCAATCCTATCTATTTTACACTGGTGTTCTGGGTTTGAAGATCTTGGGAACGGCTTTGTTGACATCGAAGGCTCGGTATACGAGGAAGGTGTTTGCTAACGAAGAGGACGCAAAGTTTTCAAGGTGAAGGTCAACGACCCCGAAGTGGAGCGGGCGAGGCGAGCCCACCTCAACGACTTGGAGAACATTCCCGTGTTTTGGGTTATCAGTGGCGTGTATGTGACTAGTGGCCCGAGCCCGGCCATCGCTATAGCCTTGTTCAGAACTTTCACGGCCATGAGATTCCTCCACACTATTGTGTATGCATTGAAGCCTCTCCCTCAACCAGCAAGAGGTATTGCCTTCACTATTCCGTACTTAATAACAGTGTATATGGGACTTAACATACTTGTGCATTATGCTGCAGGTTTTTAATTATTTAACTGTGATTTCTTATTCTTGTATTTAATAATTTATATTATATTGTATTTAAATATTAATTATAAAATAAATATTATTCTACTGAGTTTTTGTAAGTATACCTCATGTCTTAATGATCGACACTGCAACTGATTTATGCTAGAAAGTTTAATAATGATTACTTGATCTAAGTAGATAAAGTAAAATAAACAAACAATGCATGATGATGACAAGCAAATGCTAAAATAAAACTATGATTAATAAATTTAATATCCCCATATTATATATTCTGTGGTATCACTATGGCTTGCACCATTTTGTACAGACTTGTAAGTATAATATGTTCGATGTGATGATGCAAACATTAGAACTCGTTTGATAGATATCTTTTTAATCTAAAACGTTATCTAGTGTGATAATAGCAATATAAACCGCTAACATGCTATTTTATGGAGTGAATTTGATAGTGACTGATAATAAGCCAGTGTCCCGTTCCATTTCACGTTAAAACCTCAAGCGCGAGTGAGACAACATATAAATTGGATGACGACAGTACTGTGTAGTATCTATATAGCAACGTTTTGTTATTACGTAGAACATTATCACGAGGCCGCGCCCGGCAAAACACGCTCGCTCTCATCGAGTGTATTCACTTTAGTTAACGTGTCGTGTCTTTTCTGTTTGTGCTAAAGATATCAAAATGGAGAACATTTCACTGAAGGATCCGTTGGTGCAATCTTACATATTTTATTCGGCTGTCCTTGCTCTGAAGCTGCTAGTTGTATCTGTGTTGACAGCTCGCGTGCGTATGGCGAAGAAGGTGTTCGCGAACGAAGAGGATGCAAAGATGAAGAACAGTAAGGTGAAATTTGATGACCCTGACGTGGAGAGAGTGAGACGGGCTCACTTGAATGACCTCGAGAATATTCCAGCGTTCTGGATCCTGGCTGCGCTGTACTTGACCACTGCGCCGGCTGTAGCGTGGGCGAAACTTCTGTTCCGTGTGTTTACTGTTGGAAGGATTATCCACACTTTTGTTTATGCCATCAAACCTTTACCGCAACCAGCCAGGGGTATCGCTTTTGGTATCCCGTACATTATTAACTTGTATATGGGTGTTCAAGTGGTGATGCATTATTTGTCGGCTGTGTAATTTTAGTTTTAAAAGTTCATACCAATTTATTCCGTAAATGTAATGTTTTTTTATCTTGTTTTGTACGTTTGTAAATAATAATAGGGTTCAAAAGTTCAATGTTAACCACAACAGCACTGTACCTTTGTAATAAAAAACTACCTACTTAAATAGGTAATAAGTCTTTGTGATAAACTGTTGTTTAAGTGATTAAACATGTCAAGTGAGATGACCATCATTTAATTATATTAGTAAACCAAGTGGTTAAGAATCGCAAATAATCGTAATAATTACAAAAGATAACATTAGTCATAATCGATATACAGGTAAGTACCAATATAGTTCTCAGCTAGTAATATAAATAATATAAAACAACTTATTCAGAATATCGATCACAGTTAGCAATTTTAAGAAAAACAAAACCATTCTCGACTTGCATATTTCCTTAAAATTTATGTCTAGCAAAATGTAGTTTCTAGTAAGATTGTTTAGGCGATTCAGCATCAACTATTTACAGTGTCGGTAATGATAATAACAAACCAACCTGTCACAAAATCACGACAGATAATGCCAGTAATTGAGTGCAAAGTCCGTATCAGTTTATTGGTGGACAGCCGAGTTCCAACTTAGAGCTGGGAACAAACCATCGAGATCAAATTAAGCTTATACAGGATTATTTGTAAAACACCAACAACCTCGCAAGAGCAGATTACTAACGTCCTAAACAACAACATTTTTTTCTGTATGGAAAGGGCATTTGTATGGAAATACGATTCTTTTTAAGATATTAGGTAGGTATCTTTTCAAAAGTCCAATCTATATCTCTAATCAACTTAAATTAACACTAACAGGCAGAAATAGATGAACTCAGTTATTTTTACAATTCATAATCTCGGTATGGTTAGGTTAGGTTAGGTTAGATTAGGTTATATTAGGTTAGGTTATAATTCATAATCTCGGTATGGTTATTAAATCCAGTCATCATCGCGTTATGTTATCTCGGTTCGGTATGGTCGCGTGTCGGCCACGGTATAGCATAATAATGGTATCGATCAGCATGGCACGATCCAGCATTTACCATCTTGGTATGATTATCCAGATGACCTAGTTAAGCGTCATCCGTGTAGCGTAGGCATCGATGTAGCTCCATCACTAAAGCCGATGTCCCAGGCTGTAAAAATAAGTATTCCTTTAACTTTTACGTCCTTTCGGGTGCAATCTCGGTATACTTATCTAGACATCACGTAATGGTCTCTGTAAGATCGTGTGGCGTTATCTGCATGGTCGATTGATCGCATCGAAGTCTCCCCATCTCTAGAGCTGGATGTCCCAAGCGCTATAAACACATTTCTTTAAGTCATGCGACCTTTCGGCTTTATTCTTGAACCCATTCGGAGGTTTACTGCAACCATTCGTTTCACATTATTGCTCTATTATTGCAAGAAGAACGTTTTGAATTTTAACCTTACCGGCTATGGCTTCCACGTTGTATGAGCTAAGCGTTCTTTTAAAAGCTTAGAGAATTCGTATTACCTACGACTTAATTTACAGTAATAACAACAATGGTATTTTTGTCTTAAATTATGTACCTACCTAAGTACTTACTGCTAATCCATCCATACTAATATTATAAATGTGAAAGTGTGTTTGTTTGTTTGTTTGTTTGTTTGTTTGTTTGTTTGTCCGTCTTTCACGTCCAAACGGAGCAACGGATCGACTCGATTTTTGGTATGGTGATAGTTTGGGAGCTGGAGAGTAATATAGGCTACTTTTTATTCCGGAAAATTATAAAATAAAAATGATTATTTTGTATAGAAAATCGAAAAACTGTCGTACTATACAAAACTGTCATTTCTTCCATAGCCGCTTCCAAAGAGGTATGTCAAAGAGTATTGTAATCACTGACGTTTTAGCCGCTTTGGATAACCTACTTTTTAATAAGTGACATTTGTTGCAGGCAGTGTATAAAACTTCTTCGCGATCATTTATTTTCATCTGTCTATCTTTAATAGATGTTGGTGATACGAAGTTTACCGGGTCCACTATAATTTTATTAATATGGCAAAACAACGTTTGCCGGGTCAGCTAGTATTAGTATAAAACATTTGAAAGACAACCTTATTGTTTATGATATACTTACCTACTTTGTAGGTAAGTACTTGAAAAATCGTACACAATACCTACAACTGTTATAACATGTTTAATCTTATTGGCTAATATAATAACTAAAATTTTGATTCCATCAATTGTCTATAACATCTGTATCATTATGTATTAGGTAGGTACAGTCGAGTTCTTTAATATCTGAGCATATTCATGAATCAAAAATATCTGTGCAATGTCAAGTTTCATAGATATCTGATAGCTTTGTGCTATCATAAAATTGTAAACAATCTTTGACATCATAAGAATGTGTCGCTTGGATTGTCAATAATATAACTACAGATACAGATTAAAAAAATTGTCCGCAGTCCGTTGTTCAAATTACCTATTGAGTGCAAAGTAAAGTTCATAAATATCTATACATTTAGGGACGGAACAGATTAGGGGCCTACAACTTTTTCAGGTTGGTGTCAGTATTTAAGAAAATTTTTTGGTGGGCTACAAAAAAACAAAAGTAATCATCCTCAAAAATTGTGGACTCCTGTTTTGTTTCGTTCTTACCTAACTACTTTTGATTTCGTTTTTGTTGGACAATTTAGCATAGATAAGTATGTCATTAATATAAAAAAATATTTCATAATTTTGAGTAAGCTTTTTGCATCAAAGTAGGTACCTATGTACTATTTTATTTTTTAAATGATAGATTTTATTAAGAACAAAATAAATAATAAATCCAATTACTTACTTACTTGTTTGCAAATTTAGTTTTTTAAAACCATCTGAACCAAAACTTAGAAAAAGTATAATCTGCATTAACCCTAAGGTTTCCTAAAATCTAATTATTCAAATTATACAATTCCTTGACAACGATGCCAGACTGATGTGCAATTGTGCAGTCCTATAAGAATTGGCAACATCGCTTCCATAAAGGTAATCAAAAATAAGTCAAGTGTTCAAGGACATAAAGCTCAATAATATAGCTGCATAGATGTTTATGAATCCTATGCTGTACCGAAATTTTTGATATCTAGAGTGTATAGATATTTTTGCTGAGAAGAGTAGTCAGATATTAGTGTCTGCACTGCAGTCATATATTAATAAACTGTTTACAAGTTCACATATTATTGATGTCTAATTTTGCATAGATATTTATGATCATTTTATTGCTTACAATATTTAGAACCATATTGGCCCTGCCAATATATTTATGAACTGGAGTGTACCTATGCTGGCTTACAAGAGCAGTATTCACTAGAAAATTTCAAAGTCACGAAGCAGTCTCCTGATCGAAAAAGACGCTGCTGATTCCATTCCCACCTAATTAACCGGACTATCAGTTTAAAATTAAAACTAATTAGAAACTAGTTAGGTACCTATACCTACCTACATTTTTTGTTGCCTACGCTTTTTTATCAATTTTCAAAATACTGAATATCGTATTAACTACTATATCTCAATGCACTAAAACAACCTGAAACCTTGAAAGGGATACCACAAAAATCACTGATAGGAAAATGACCAAAGACAAGCATTTCTCATTTCACTAGACGAAGCGAAGCTATCTTTTTATACAAATGAGGAGTGGCGAGCCGAGTTCGATCCATCAGCGCCACCTGTCGTTGATCGATTGCAACGAGCGATTAAGACCCACTCTTCAGGGAAACATAATTATATTTTAGGCTGTAAGAATGGCATTTAAGAACTGTTTGACATACATAAGTAGTTTTTATTGGATCTGAAGCAAAATGGAAACAATAGTTTTTTTATACTTTGATTTTGTTTTTGAATTTCAAGCGTGATGTAGGTAATTTGAGGTAGGTACAGCTTCGATCAACAATTAACACAGAGGTAAAGAGAGAATCATTCTTCTACAGAGCGGACAGTATTTTTATTATCATGCTTACATGTTATAGGCTACCTACTCATACCTATACAAATATTTCACTTTCTTCAACGACGTCTTTCTGAAAGTTTGACAAATAGCAGTGGTTAGAAAGAAACTAAGTATAGGTAACTAGGAATGTAAGTAGGTAGGTACGTACTATGCGATTATTATAAGAATAGGATAGGGACGCCGCCATGTTGTGACGTCAAGCTGTCAAAGTGCTGTCAAACTAACTTCACTTCACTTCAGTATGGTGTGCAAAAAAGAAATTTAAATCGTGAATCAGGGGGCTGATCATGCCATAGCTTACGATAAATTAATAATGATGTTCGTGCAAACCAAAACATATGAATAATTTGCAGATAAATACAAATCATTAACTTGATTTTTTCGAAAAGCATAGGACTCATGAAAGTATGCTTTTACGAAAATGATCAGGTAATTTGAATCTCAATCAAATTAAAATTTTGTGATATTTAACTGCTGAACCCATTTTTTCATACTTATTGTTCTGCGGGGTACTTTAATACTATGCTTCAATAACACAGAATAAATTGAATGTTGATTCTATTTACTGGTTTAACATTTAAATTAAACAGGAATTCAAGTTATGAAAATAATTTAATAATCAACTTTACAATAAAATTGGTAAATTGGGGGTCTAGTGAAAAATTGTATTGGTCTATCATGGTAAAAGGATTGGCCAGCTAGATTATGCACGTTGATTGAAGTTAGATTCGGCAGAATCTAGCTGTTACCAGGGTGCGCCAGGTATTGGTATCACGGGGAGCGATTCAATCAAGCCACTCGGGGAGGCGCCTTTCGTGAATCCGCCAATTGTAAATCAAAACACATTATGCTTGCTAATGCTATTCCACCTCTTCTATTCCATTCATTTGAGAATCATCGTCCCGCTGGTCTGAACTGCTACTGCAGCTGCTACTGCTACAAAGACATTGAAGACTTTTCCTTCTGACATTGCAAAGTACTGTAGAAATATGCTCAAGTATTTTATCAAAGCTTTGAACAAATACTCAAATACCCGTGCTACACATGTGTCCAAACATTTATTCAAATGTTTGTGCTATGTCTGGCGCTGGCATAACGAGTAGGTGGAATAAAAAAATAAAAAAAAAAACTTCGTTTTGAAAGTGGCAATACTCAAACCACGTTCTGCCAAAATAAAAAAAAAACTATTTTCATATTGTTTTGTACTTTCTTGCGAACTGTACCTTTTCAGAGTGAAGTTTGTCAACAACCCGTCCTATTCTTATAATAATCGCATAGTAAGGTAAGTAATACTGATAATGAAGTTATCAAAAGCAAGTTGCTATTTCGCCCAAACTTTCTCTAAAAATGTATGCACGGACGGACCATTGAGCTAAACTAAAACATTATAACTCAATGGCACGGATTGACAACAGCAAGCCAGATGTTGTCAGTAAACGGACGATACTGATTCAGTATCAGCTGTGTGTGTGTGCCGGCCGCTAACAAACTAGCATTTGGTGACTACCTAAATAATACACCGCAAACCCGCAAACTAGTCACGAGGCGAAAGGTCAGTCCTTTTTAATATTATAACTACCAAATATTGCAATTGGGTTCGTGTTCCATCAAAACGTTTGTATCTTACCCAGTGATTTGAGGTTAGAATAACCAAAATAACCTGAACGTAAAAGAGATGGGTACAAGTAGAACGAGAGATCCGATCGAGTTGATAAATAGAGCGCGCGCTGCGCCGCGCATTAGACGATACCATCGATACGACTGATGTGATGGCTGATACGAGAGGCGCTATGTCGTAAAATTCGCTAAATAATCAACCTTATTCCAATGATATAATTTTAATTTCACAAATTATCGTCGGTTGACAGTAGTGGCGCGCACATTTTATGATAGATACGTCGATCATGAATCATGATAGATACAACTTTATTGACGAATACGCCTGAAGTGGCTGCCTGCTCAATTCTTTAGTTTTTGGTACGTCTTTTCTATAGGTAGGTACTTTTACTTTAGACTTTCGTGTTTTTTGACGAATCGTCAATGACGGATCCCGTGTAAACACACACAACACTAACAAAAATGGATAACATGTTAATGCATGAGTTCTTAGAAATAATGAATTCTGTATAATTTTCAAACTTTTTGACTACTTCTCAAAAGAAACGGATATTGTTTTGGGTTCTATCAAATTATCAACAATCGTTATAAAAACAAGCTTTAGTTTTACTTTGAGTTTCTACAGTTTTCTCAGCTAATTTTACTTTAAACAAGAAAGCTAAAATTTGAATATAGTGTTTGTTCATTCACTTATAGAGAACTCGTAGCTTTGAAGACTTCGTATATTCCACACTTGAAGTACCTATCTACCTATCTCAATGTCATGAGCTCCTGCTTATCACTAAATGTAGATACATACCTACGAGTAACGATACCCTAACTTTGTTTACCTATTTACTTGGGGATCTTGCGAATCTTACTACCTTTCAAGAGCGCAACCCTGTTCAGACTTTGCTTAAACGTAATGGAAATACAATCTTTCTAAAACTTATTTTCAATATTTCAATTTCAACACAATCACCATAATAATGGTAAAAGAGCCATGACATTAGCTGCACTTCATCGCATAAATTGCACTGACACTGTTAGTCTTTAGCACGCAACTCAAAATAAGAATCTAGTTTACGGTTATGGTCTAGTTGTACGTTTACGTCATTCATAATACAGGTGGTGTCAAACCGTCGATAATTTATATAAAACTGAGAAATCTTTTACACTATCAGTTGTCAGATACATTGCTCGAATTCGATCGATCCAATGTTCCCGACACCTAAAAGCTGCGAACATTTCGGTAGCTGAGCATTTTCGAAGCGACTCAATAAAATTGATACGGTTTAAGTTTCCTTGACAGGTGCTGCGCTGACGTTAAAATCTGTAGGGCAATAGGGGATCGCATCTTAGAAAATATTTTATGTTAAAAGATGTGATTGTGTTGGTAAACAGCAATATTAGTTTTTTATATTATTTTTCACTTAAACAGTTCGTTTCCTACATCTATCAAAAGCTGTTTGTAAAGTAATCTGACATGGAAAACTAATCTGATGTTCATAAAATATGCTGAGCCCAAAAGGTTAAAACAAAAATAATAGTAGGTATGTCATATGTGCAGGGACTTATATCGATATTTGAAAAATATCGATATAAGCATAAAATTTCGATAGTTGGATATCGATACGAAATAGCGATTAAAATATCGATAATTTTATCGATATTTTAATATCGATAATGTACGTAACGTGCGAGTGCGACGCGCGACGTTGCCAAACTTAGCAGGGCGAGAGGATCGGATCGGGGGATTATCGTCGGAGCGACAACAAACGGCAAGACGACAAGCGTTTGATTTTGTTTTGCGTTTTGGCAAGCGGCAGATAGCTACCAACTAAAATGCGTTCTTTGCGTATTTTAGTAATTTACCCTATTTGTGGCTATTACGATACCAATACGAATGACGAATACATCGTAATTAATGACCCAATACGATAACAAATTACGATATGAATGCATTACGACTTCTTTTTGATAGCATTTTGTTGAATTTATTTGAAGCTTTGTTTGAATATATGTTTTTATATCAATACTAGCTGTTGCCCGCGACTTCGTACGCACGGTAAACTGACTTTTGTATTTGTTTATTTTAAAATAAGTACTTATATTTACCTGACGATACCTGACGACCGATTTGGCGCAGGAGCAAACTACCTGCCTTCCGCGCCAGAGGTCTCGGGTTCGATTTCCGAACAAGACAAATATTTGTGTACATGAACATGTCTATTTGTCTTGGTGTTTTCTATGTATAATAAGTATTTATTTACAAACAAAAAATATTTAAGTACTTATCCTACTAATATTATAAATGTGAAAGTTTGGATGTTTGGATGTTTGGATGTTTGTTAATCAATCACGCCAAAACGGCTAAACGGATTTGGCTGAAATTTGGAACACAGATACTTTGTAGCCTGGAGAGGAACATAGGCTACTTTTTATCCCGGAAAAATGTCACATTCCCGCGGGATAACGTCGTGTAGTCCACGCGGGCGAAGCCGCGGGCGGAAAGCTAGTATATCATATATATCAAGTTCACATAGACACAGTTTCTAGAAATTGCCCCTGCCGTGTTTGTATATTTACGAAGTTTGCAAATTTGTACGCAAACATAGCGAATTTTACACAAAACGACAAGATATTCCATCGAAATATCCATCACGATACGATGGATACAAAAATAAGTTAATGTTGCCAAGTTGCAGATTAAAACTAACATCTAATAGTACATAACATTCATCTATTAAAATATAATAATAAATTACCTCCTTCAATTAATGAAAATAAAAATTCTTTGTTTACTAACCAATTAAAAAAATTCTAATAAATAAATGCTATTACAATTCAAATGAATACTTCAATGTCATCATTAATACTTAAAACAAAAAATAATTTATTAAGAGGCTACTTGACTCATACTTAATTTGATACATCGAATGAAAATTTCCATCACATCACCGAAAAAAAATGAAAAAAAATATTTGGCTTAGGAAAACGTAATATAGCGGTATAATGAAATAAAAGTACAAGATTGATAAGTAAAAATAATTTTAAATATATATTTTTTTATTTTTTATTTGAACTGATGAAAACACATCATCCATGTTAGTGTAGTTATTGAAGCTAGTTGACCCCCACAGTAATTCCTCAGTCAGAAAAAACTTTACATCATGATAAAGTATTAATAAATTAAAAGTACCTATGGTATAAATTTTCAAAAAATAATAATAATAGAAGATTTGGTATTTTGTAATGAAAGTCTTATTTCATTGATATCTTTTCTAGGAAAAATGCTCCGTCAAAATTTTCTTAACCGGACATATTCATGTAACGTATAAAAACAATAATATGAAATACCCAAAAAATATCCCAGCAGAAACACCAAATTTTAATAAAACAAAATGGGGTGACTTGGACTGAAAAATGTCTCTGTCGAACTTTTTAACGGAATTATACCATTTTGCCAAGCATACTCATGTTTGAAAAATGTTTTGGATTTTCATCAAGTATCACATACTAGTACAAATAACTCATTTGGTAAAATAAATTTGGACTGAGAAATTACTCGGTTCAATATACACGGCTAAATTTTAATTAGCATAAATATTTTAGGGGATGTTAGTGCCCATCAATATGAACAACTTTCACTATGGGACCAACCATGGAATCGCGAAAAAAAAAACAACTGTTCCATACATTTCAGTCGACTCGATGTTGTACTTTTGTATGGAACAGCTGATTTTTTTTTCGCGATTCCATGGTTGGCTCCATAGTGAAAGTTGTTCATATTGATGGGCACTAACATCCCCTAAAATATTTATGCTAATTAAAATTTAGCCGTGTATAAACAGATTTGTATATTTATGTATAAATACCTAACTTCCGTGTGAGTTTTTTTTTGGATAATCATTTAAAAGTTTATGGCTCATGCTATTTTATAACTCAGCAGAGTTTCATCGACTGAGGAATAAGTGTATGGGTCTCCATACAAAGAATCTGTTCATTGCCTACACTATGTTGAGACGTATTGGATTTCTAAATTTGCAAACAAATAAACGTCACTTTTTTCACTTTTTCTACATACATATAAGTAAGGGTGTATTCCACTTATCAAAGATGGATGTTGAATGTATAAAATTGAACGTCAAAGTCTTCAAATTTCTTTAATCAAATGCATATTGGAGAAAGATCTTTGTTAAGTGGAACTACCCTAAGGTAAGTAAACAACCACTTGACACTGTAAACACTGTCAAGTGGTTGGTTACAAATTTTATGACGTCAGAACATGGCGAAGAGCGTTTTTACCGGTTAATAAAAAGCGAAATTTTAAAATAAAGTTTTGTAGGTTCTTATGTTTTAAAATTTTAATTTAAATACTTACATTTTTTGGTGTAATAGGACAATTATTAATCGTTTAGGGCACGATGTTTAAATGAATACTTCCGAGACATTATTAATTAAAATAAAACATATTTTAATTTTAATCTCCCGACCAAAGAATGATGGGTTCCAGATTCATACGTTCTATGGATGATTGGATGGAATATGGTGGATATCATCAATAAAAATCTACCACCAAAGAATCTGGCACGTCATAATATATGGTCATCTTCAATATCTGATGCGCCGCCAAAAGTAGCACTAAGTTAAATAAAAAAACGACTTATTTTAATTTTTAGTTTTTTGCATTCACAATGCAATTTTTATTACTGAAAAATGGAAAATGAAGTATTTAGAAAAAATCGACCCGTCTCACAACTAGCTCCGATGGGACTCGAACCCACGACATTTCGCTTTCCGGGCGACTGCTCTAACCACTGAGCTACGGAGTCGTAACGAGAAGCGTCGAATTTATCCAATACTTCTTACGCACTGTATAGTCAGTGTTAATTTCATCAATGTGGAGATATTACTACCCGCACACGCGAAAGAAATACCTTTCCAGGTATTTGGCAATCGCTAAAGATGAAATTACTATTGCAACTTATTTTAATTTAAAACGACATCAAAAAATAAAAAAAAATGGTTGACTATCCGGTAATTTTTTTATTCAGTTATAAGGATTCATTTTCTAACGCATGTCAATCACTTATTATAAAACAATACTAACATAATTATTAATCATAACGATAATGCGCTAAAAGAATATAAGTAAAATATAAATAGCAGCAACGGCGCGCCCCATGTGTGTGGCGTGTGAGTGTGTGAGCCACACACACCACACCACACCAGACAATATCCAGACGGACGTAAAGTTGGCAACATGCATACTTGGTATGACGCAGCAAGGCCTTATCGATTATTAATTATCGATATTTTTTTCGATATAATTATCGATAATAGAAATATCGATAAATTTTATCGATATTTTTTTATATCGATATATTTTTTTATCGATATTTTAGTCCCTGCATATGTGTAACAATAATTAGCTAAGTAGGTACACTTAATCCCGAGACGAATAGACGATGTTTTAAAGTTTACTTATTTCAGAATATGCAGATAAATTTCAAAATACATTTTACTTTAAAATCAGGACGCAAATGCTTGTTGTTGTTTTGTATGCTATCGAACCATAAACACTTTGCTCAAGACAAAGCTACAGGCGCTTAGCAGTATTTCAAAGTAATTATGTAGGTAGTTACATAAGCCAGGCAACAAAGAAAGTACATTTTCTCACAATATTTTTTTGCCGATTTAGTAATTACACGGTTCAACCAAATTGACGCACTTTGTTTGAAAGGCGCAGAAATACAGGCGCACATTGACATTGAATGATTCACTTAATTACGTTTACAATGTTCAATTTGGTTGCTTCATCCAAATTGAAAGGCGAAAGTGAACCGTGTATTTCCTTCATAAGGAAAGTATGTATTATTAAAAGTGTATTTGTGGGTTCCGTTACCTAAATATGATAACTATTTTTTCGTCCGTCCTATCGCTGAAACTCATAGAAGTGTCAACTGATTGTTGCAACCCTGAATAAATCAAAACCGCCTTCAAATTCCTATAGAAATTAGGTAGAAGCATAAATGTACATAAAAATACATTGCACAAATAAACGGAACAAATCAACTTGTGGTAAAATCGTACAAAAAGAAGAATCGGACTTTTTGACGTGCGAAGCAAAGTTTTTTTAATGACTCACCTTCGTAAAGAGATCACAGGAAACGGTATGGAACACCTTGCCGTAGATGCAGATGTCCTTCCCATTGTCCAGGTCCTTCCAGTGCCAGTACTCCCCCAAGTCGTTTTTGGGGATCTTGCCTCTCTTCACCATTCTCCCTTGCCATAAACCCGAGTTCTGAAAACAAATTGTTTAATCAACATCTTATTTTTAAAGATTTTATAGTCTACTAGATACACCGCTTGGTTTTGCCCGCGTATATCAAGATCCCCTGCCCGTGGGCATATTTTTTTATTTTATTTAAGGTACAATTTTACACAGCAGATATAATGTCATGTAATAACAATAAATTAAATAAAAACAACAAACAACATATCAGGCTGAAATACTTATAGTAGTCTTTGTCACCCGGCAATAATGCTGCTGCTGTCTACTGATTAAAGAATTTCAGCAAGTGCCAGGGATTTATTGACGCTCCAGTTTTCAATAGAGACTTTATTTCTTAATTTAAACCAGCAGCGTCTTTAGACACCTCAAAAAGCTTATCCCCTGTGCGGAGGACAAGACGTATTCATCATCATCATCATCAGAAAATTCAACAACATGGCATGGCGGTTCAAATGGGAAAAGGTAACAGAGACGGACTGTTACCTTAACTAGGTTATTTGAAATTCATACAAAGAAATTAAAACATTTATTTTGGGATCATATGGCAAATTCACAATTCAATTAAAACCGAACACAAGCAAGACAATAAACAATCCTAAAGTAAATAAGCACATCCTTGTTTTCTGCGTGAACTGAAATAGAACCACGGATTTACGGATTTAATCATACGTATACCACGCACGCCACTGGAAAATTTCGGGAAAACTAAAAATCTCTTAAAACACAACTGAATTACTTATTTTATTATTCATGCATATAGAAAGTGGAAGAATTTATTCAACCGAAAATTATGTTGAATAATAATCCCTAGTGGTTAATGTAAAACACAGATACATTCAGCTGTGAACTTATAAAATGTGAATTGCTTTAATCCATCTCATTTTAAAAATTATCCTTAATTGATAGATGGCATCAAATTTTAGCAAATTAGTTTATGTCATTAATCATTAATCTTACAGAATTCAAGCGCACATTAAAATTCGAAGTAGGTAATCTACATAGTTTTTCTTAAAAACGAATTAGTCTGAAAAGCCCGAGGCTGCAGGTCAGAGTTCGCTCTACCTACAGTGCGAGGAAGATCATATAACACTACAATTAAATTAAAAATGTTACTAAAGAAGAACAAAACAGTTGGAAGTATTCATCTGAAGACAAATATGTGCTCATTTGCTTGGTACGCTCCAGTCCGCAATCGCAAAACGACGACGGACGTTTCTTCGCATATAAATGAACGTAGGTCCTATATGTTAACGTACGCGTCACATAAGACTTCTTTTAAATAACTGCAAATTTTATCAGATTGTGTTTTCCTTTGTAATTCAATTTATTAAAAGTAAATACTTTTCATTAGGATGTTTAAACATTGGATCATTAGGCACTCGGCATGATGAGTTCGTCGCTGCCATGCTACATCACTCGGTTGATATTATGGCGATTAACGAGACCTGGCTCAGGGTGGGGGAGGAAGCGCGCGCGCCGGCACTCGCTGGGTATCGCCTGCGCCACCGACCTCGCGTCGCTGCTGCGGCTGGCCATCGAAGCCGCGGTGGTGGCGTTGGCTTTTATATCAAGCAGGGCGTAAACGCGCGCGTGCTCGCACATCCGGAGACGCTGGGTGTCGAACAAATGTGGTTGAGTCTAAACTGTAACGGCATGAAAATAGCGATTGGCACTGCGTATCGACCACCGTGGCAGAACGTTGATGTGTTCTTCGACGCTCTGACGGATTCGGTGAGTGCACTTTCCAGCTTTGATTATATTATTCTGTCCGGCGATTTTAACATAAATTTTTTGGAGTGTAATGACGCTGACACCAAAAAATTTATATGCTTTCTGAGTAGTGTCAATCTCTCACAATTTGTCACTGTGCCGACACATTTTACAGATAATAGTGAAACTCTTATTGATGTGATGTGCTCTAATATAAATCTTAACGTAAATGTTGCACGAATTCCTGATTTGGGTCGGCATGCATTTTTGTCGTGCAAACTTAGTATAAAAAAAGAAAAGTTCGAACCGAAATATGTTGTTTATAGGCCTCTTATGAAAATTAATTTAGAATTATTTAACTCGGAAGTTAATAATGTAAATTGGAATAGTATTTTTGGATATGACGTTAATTCTATGGTTGATGTATTCTCAGCATGTGTCTTACAATTATATGATGAATTTGCTCCATTTAAAAAAGTTTTTATAAGACATAAGTCTTACCCTTGGATTACTTACAATATTAAAGAGATGATAAAATTAAGAAATAAAGCTTATCAACGTGGGAAACTGTCTAAACTGGAGTCTCACATGAAATATTACAAAGATCTAAAAAATGCGGTAAATTCAGCTCTATATGCAGAAAAAAAAGCTTATTTTGAATATCAAATCAATTCCAATATCGACAAGCCAAAGCTCTTATGGAAGGAAATCAAATGTAATATAGCTGATTTTAAACCAAAGCTTGGTGAGATACCGCCAACTCTCCAAGATCCAGATTTAATTAATGACTTCTTTTTAAACTTGCCATGTGACAATGAAGTTAATCTTTCGTGTTTAACGTTTTATGAGTTTCACAGACATAGTCCCGATGTTTTCCGCCTGCACACAGTTGATGAACAGTTGATTTCTAAAATTATCAAGTCTCTGAACACAAATGCTATGGGTGCTGATGGAATAACTATGGATATGATTTCATTGATCCTTCCTCAAACACTTTCGTTAATAACCGCTATTGTAAATAAATCTATTGAATCGGCAACTTTTCCCGATGCTTGGAAAATTGCGATAGTAAAACCACTTCCAAAGTCAAATAACCCTACCGAATTAAAAGATCTCCGCGCTATTAATATTCTTCCATTCCTTTCAAAAGTTTTAGAAAAAGTAGTATGCCTTCAAGTTACAGAATATTTGGAAACAAAAAATTTTTTACCAAAAAGACAATCTGGTTTTAGGAAGGGTCACAGCACATCGACAGCCTTGTTGGATGTTATCGATAACATACTTGCTGCTCAAGATAAAGGCAAAGGAACCATTCTGACGCTCCTTGATTTTTCCCGTGCATTCGACACAGTAGATACTTCCTTACTTCTTTCCAAACTCGCCTACTATGGTTTTGATATCTCATCTATAAAGTGGTTTGCAAGTTATCTTAGTGGACGGTCGCAATTTGTTGAACTTACTGACGGAAACGGATCGAAATGTGCATCTAATGTTACACCGATTCTGAGAGGCGTTCCTCAAGGTTCAATTCTTGCACCTATACTTTTTGCTGTATACTGTGCTGATATTACGCAGATTCTTGATAATTGTCAGTATCATATATACGCGGATGATTTACAGGTATACACATCGTTTAAACCTTCCGATACAGTTCAAGCAGTAGAAGAATTAAATAATATCCTTAATGGCATTGTTAAATGGAGTGAAGCTAATAATCTAATCTTGAACCCAGCAAAATCTAAATTTCTTGTTATTGGATCTAAGCACACTGTCAATCAAATCAGCTCTTTTAATCCTGCTGTGCAGATCACGGGAACATCGCTGGAGCGTGTTTGTGAGGCTCGTAACTTAGGACTCCTAATTGATGATACATTGCGTTTTGAAAATTATTTATTGCAAATTGTACGCAACTGTTTTTATAGACTTTCTGTTCTTTACAAGATTCGAGATTTTATTGGAATAGATATAAGAGTTAAACTATGCAACTCCCTGATCCTTTCTAAACTGAATTACGTTGATACCGTGCTTGATGCATGTTTGCTCGTACGTTCTAGAAAATTAATTCAACGTGTACAAAACGCATGTATTAGATTTTGCTATACTATCCCACGGCAGGCACACATATCACCGTACATAAATAGTTTTGGACTTTTGAACATGGCATCGCGACGAACTCTTCATTTTGCCACATTACTTTTTGGTGTTATCCAGACTAAAAAGCCAGTATATTTATATGAAAAGCTTACTTTTACACATCGTAATGTACGATTTGGTACACGTTTGGTTCATACACAGCACAAGACCGCCGCCTTTCGTGGTAGCTTCCGCTACGCTGCCACTAAATGTTGGAACAACTTGCCACCACCGATCAAAAACTCTAAAACAGTTAACACTTTCAGAATAAATCTTAAAAAACACTTATTAAATGTACAGAAATCCAACATATAGGCGGCTGTTTTGTATTTTGTTTGGTACATAAGTATTTATCTTAATCTATTTCAAACGGTTTGTATAATTCTGTCAACGCCATCTCATTATATAATTTCTTGACTTGCTTAGTATCTAAAATTAGTATCTTAAATTGTTATTAATAATTAATATTTAAAAAACAACACATTTTGTTTGTTATGATATGATATATATTTTATGCACGTGATGCAAACCTTGTCACTTACTTACACACGCTGTTGGCGCCACGGAAGACCAGTGCTGCGACCTTTCTGGGTCACAGTGTAACTGAGTGGTGACCAAATTGGTTATTTTATTTAAAATTTGTATCAGCTGTTGCCTCAGATTTGTATAATGCTGCTAAATTAACCAATAAAATGTTTTTCATTTCATTTCATTTCATTTCATAATGTCGGTAGTGTGGCGAACGGCAGCCGGCATACTGGGAATGGGAAAGTCGGGTTGATTATGGTAACTTGTAAAAATGGCCAAATATTTTATAGCTCTTAGCGAAACCATTTCGCTTAGAAGACGCTGGCTGTTACAATCTGAATCCTAAATTAAGTCTTGATAATGTAATTTACTTTTTGTTTAGTTATAAATGCTAGTTATATTTACTTGTCTGCGGTTTATTAGGTACGTGCATGGTAAGTTATGAAAGCTGCATTGATTATATTAAAATGATAAATTGCCTTTAAGAATAAGGGTATTCTTAACCATCCTTCCTTAATTGTTTGCCTCTGTAAGAAACTTTTTATAAGCAACACAAAGAGCCCAATTAAATCCACAGGAAATACATTTCGGTCCTAAAGTTACAGTCGTTTTTCTTTTCATTTTACATTTAATAAGACCTCCTTTTATTCCGCGAAATAAGGATTTTATAAGTACTTAGAAGTTTATCTATAGGTAGGTGGCATTTGAGCAAAACAGATTAAGGCATTCTTTTTAATCTCGGCGAGGCATTCAAATTAAGCGGATGCGGTGGAAAAACCCGTAGATAAGCAGCATTGTTCTTCCCGGATTATTGACGGTGAATGGAGCATTTGCGTGCGCTCGGCCCAGGGGAAAAAGTATAAACAAAACGTAATATTATGCAGAAAGTGGCGAGGGGTTATCAACCGACGAAAATTAATAAGAAAAATACGACTTTTCAAGAAAACTCAAAATCAAACAGTGATATTAGTGCTTTATTCGATTGAATGAGTTATTAGCAGTGGACCGTAATCACCCTTAGATTGTCGGTGCAAATAAAAAAAAGCGACGTTTTTGGTTTGGCTAAACTTAAAGACAGTTCAAAATCAAACAGCAAATGTTACTCGAGTTATTAAGAGCATGTTGTTTTAAGACCATAGTTGCGGAAAAACTGTCGTCCTGTAACCAAGACATTTATTTTAGAAACAGTACTATTATTTGCCTCCAAAAACAAGGTAAGTACAACGTATTAAAAGTGCAGTATTTATTCATGAAAATATTTGTTTCGCAACTGGTGCGCTCGCTTGTCGTATAGCCATACTATCACATACAGAACCACCTTAAGGTATTCTTCCTCCAATACACCGAAGCACATATCAAGTGCAATACAAATTACTAAAGCGCCGGATCGCATGCAGTGCTTTCATGCAATTTCCCGTTCCTTGCTGGGTGTTATAACTCCGAACAGTTCACGTGCAGGTGTTGCGGTCATATAGCAAATGCTATGATAGATTTAGTGCTCTGCTGTTGCTTAAACCTACTAACAATTACACTTACTGATTTGCTTGTAATTTTAGCTTAACGTCCACACTCGTAAAAAGTAAGCTTAGAATAGGATCGTTCAAAATCTGTTATAACACAAACAAATGTAAATTCGCAAATAATTTCTCAAATATGGTCTTAAACATAAAAATGTGTAGCGTTTTCCGGGAAGTAGCAATTAATTTCAGTTCCCTCTGTATTTTAAAGCGCAGAATTTGTTACGTAAAAATGAAACTCATTTGCGAGGTCCCTACGACAAAGGCGGGTTCAGACTGCCGACGACGTGCTTTGTGAAAAGTCTACGTTTGCCTTCTATTCGCAACCGGCTATTAGATAGAAAATATTTTAGAGTCAAGATATAATAATTAAAATTGGTTGAGTTCACTTTGTGTGAAATATGGATTCCTAACTGATGAAGAAAATGTTTTGACAAATTTTATTCTATTCAAAAACTTCGATCAGCTACACTACTGGATAACCGGTTGGAGTATCAAAAACAACCGAGTGAATAAGAGCGCAAATCAAAGTGCGCTCTTATTTCTTAGAGCCCTCGGCCACTGCGACTTTTTGTAGCGATGCTGTAGCGCGTTAGTAGCGATGCTGTCGTGCTTCTATGCAAAGTCACCGTGGGTGAAGGCCCTTAGCGCTACCTGTAATTTATGACTAAGATCGAAACATTCGTAACCTTTTTCTTTGTTCAAAAAAAAGTCAGTCGGTGCCATACTTGAGTTTTATTTTAGTTCGTGAGGCGATATCTAGTGGTATTGTTGATTGAAGGCTTAGAATCAATATTGTCTATGGCTACAGAATTATCTTAGCTAATAAAATTTGGTTCCGTATACACGAAACTAGAGTTAGAAAGCTTGCTAGCTAGAAAAACTAGCCTCGTGTATTTCAGGCATATAAGTTATACATACCTATGCTAAGTAGTAGCAGTAGCGCACCGATAAGAAATATGCAACGAATATAATTTATAAACATTATGACTTCCATACACTATCCCACCATGTTGTTTTGTAAAACACGAGTTATTTTCTTCGGCATGTTTCTTATAGAGATTATCCAGTTAGTTTATACTGTAAATATTACGAAAAACTGGATTTTTACCATGTTTTGATTTGTTGTTGAGTTACTCCGTGATCATGGCGTGTGCAACTGCGCCGAAATATCGGGGACTCAACAACAAATCAAAACATGGTAAAAATCCCGTTTTTCGTAATATTTATAGTGTTAATGACCATGAAAGTTTAAAAAGATATTTAGTTTATACTGGTTTATAACAAAAGCTGTGCAGTCCTGTAGCGTCAAATAAAACTCATCACGTCCATTAAAAAAATACTCATATTATTAAGGTAAACACTTCATCCTTATTTATAAAATCCGATCCACTCCAAAAACCTGTCATGTCACAATAAAAAGTTAAGCGTGAATTAGAATAAAATAAGCTTTTAGTAACCATCCCAATTTCGCAAGTCTGTGTTTACAAGTACTGTCATGTGGCAATTAAGTCCGAGTCCATACTAACAAACTTTCAGCATAATGAGCAAAAACAAAGCATTATTGCCATTGATTTTCATATCGCTAAATTGCATAAGCATTTTCTAAGCAGTTGAGTTGAGTTTTTAATGATGAATTCGAGACCTTTTTGGATGGTTGATAATATTTTTTATTTTCTATATTTAACCCGAGTGAAAAGAGGGGTTTTATCTTAAAATCTTCTCGATAATTGCGGGTGCAGAACTTCCTGCAATACTATGCGCTGTAGCTGTCGATGCATTGGCCTACCATGTACTCTACAGTGCAAATTTTGCAATCGTGACTGTGAAAATCCAAGGTTAATTTATAAAATTATGTATTTGATGTATAAAAGATACACAATTCAAAATTATTTCCAATAAAATGTAACAATTACTTTATCAGTAGCTTTCAGGCGGGATACTACTACTACGGGCTACTTATAGGGCTCGTGGTTTTTTACTATCACATTTTTCCTATAAGTACTTACAAAATTGCATTGTGAATGCATAAAAATAATTTAAACTCTCAATTACCTTTATAATTGAGTAGATACTTCAAGATCATTAAACTATTGCATTTTGCACTAAATATTAAGATTTTGTTTTTTTTTCCAGTTCAAACAGTGCCATCGTCGGTTTTAAAGAAGATATGATTAAATAAAATTATTTTCTTATGTATTTTACTTGCATTAGGTATTTCTAAAGTAAAACTTCTGACATATTTTTTTAAACCACACAATAATAAACTTTCACATACTTTTTAAAATATATTTTTAAATGCATATAAGAAATATGCAATATGCATAAAGACAAAAAAAAAGTCGTTTCATACATAGATCGTTGAAATCGGTACGCCCGAGAAATTACTGCCCTCATTAGTAATCTTATATCTCCATAATTATTAAAGATATCGACAAGCAGTTTTTCTTATCAAATACTCTATTAAATTGTCAACAATATTAGTGGATAAAAAGATACCCCACGAAAAATTATTTTTTTAAATTAAGTAAAATCCGACAAATTTCTCAATATTTTTCCAAGCAAAGCTAATGTTTGGGCATTTTTAAATGTATTATTTTACAATATATTTTTACTTTGATAGATTATGTAATTATCTTTCATTTGACACCTACTTTATCAAAATCGGTGCGGCGGTTTGGCTTGTAGAATTTTTTAATTATTTTTTAAAGAAGTGGCGCCACCTATGTTCCTAAGGGATGAAACTTTCGCTGCTGCGGGTGAAATCGATTTTTTTGGTCCCTAGTATCACTATGCAAAGCGGCTTTCCTTTATCACAAAGTGCAGACCTAGTACTATAATAGGAATTTTCCAAAACGCTTTCTTAGTGCTCAGCTACACCATGGAAGGAATCTACCCTCCAAAAATGGTGCCTCTGCCTTCAGCCCTATTCAAATCCCCATACGAACTGGAACAACCTGTAGCATCCTGTATAACGTAAATTTTCCAACTTAATGCTCACCTACACCATGAATGGTATCTACCCTCCAAAAATGGTGTCTCTACCTTCAGCCGTATACAAATCCCTATACAAACTGGAACATCCTGTAGCACCCTGTATAAGGGGAATTTTCCAAAACTCTTTCTTAATGCTCACCTACACTTGAAAGGTATCTACGCACAAGAAATGGTGTCTTTATCTTCAACCCTATACTAATTTTCATACAAACTTGAACCACCTGTAGCATCCTGTATAACGGGAATTTTCTAAAATCCCTTCTTAGTGCTCATCTACATCATAAAAGGTATCTACCGTCTAAAAATGGTGTCTCTACCTTCATCCGTTAGGGCTCTACGCCTGCCTATGCCAACAATGAATCAATCAATCAGTCAATCGATTTAGAGTTTTATATGTATAGATAGATATAATAGTGCCCAACCAAAAATCGAGCATAGGTCTACATTTCCACTTGCTGCGTGTGGAGTGCAAACTGTATATTTGGTACTTTCGCGGTAACATGACATAAGTTTGAAACTAAGTTCTATCTCCTGTGATTATTTACAAGCTTTTATTTAACTTGCCATGTTAGTTAGTTATTGGGGGACAAATTTTGCAAGCTAAATTTGACCCACTTCCCAGTGTCCGATTGAGCTGAAACTTTGCATAAAGGTTTGGTTTGGATGGCAATACAATATTAAAGTACAGTCAATAAAAAAGCTTGCCATAAAAACTAACGCCCGAATTCTCGTACGCAAATCATCTTTGGGAGCGTCTCAAGCATCATGGCATCTCTTTCATACGTTTGACATTAAAAGTGACAGGGCGATGTGTGAGACGCTCCCAAAGATAAGTAGCGTACGAGTATTCGGGCATTAGTTTTACAAAAAACTTATTACACTTACACATTCACTTTTCTCATTTTAGTAGCCATTATGTAATACATTTAAAAACATCTAATAATTAACAATAACGGCAGGCAATTCATTAATAGAAACGCATCAATTCAGTGTAAATCCGAGCCATTCCTTTCTGTCCGACCGTCGTAATGTAGGCTTTGGCGGGTACGCACGGTAACCTTCTTGCATATTTGAGGACCGGGACAAATCGGTCCTTTGGGCACATGTTGTGACGTGCGACAGAATAAATAAATAATATCCAGCTAAACAAATGTCTGTGACACCAGACTATGCTAAGTTTATTGCACCACGATGTTATTATTTACTAATGAATGAGCCACTGGATAAATTATCCCCTCGACCTTCTTTGGCACAAAAAGAAACAAAAAATACAATTTAAATTACAAATAAATTAGATCTCTCTTAATTTATTTTCTTATGTTTTGGCTAAACAGTGACTTTAGGTAAGTACTAGACTTACCAGCAGACTTCTCTACGTCACAGATAACACAGTTCTAATTAGTATGACGAGTCAATTAACATTATTATTTAGAATAAATTACAAATTAGTCGTCTCTAATGAAGTTATCTCAATGACGCTTAATCTTAATAGAAAGCCTTGGATAAGCTTTAAGGGACTTGTCATCAATAAAGTCTCTCTAAATTGACCGAAACTAATTGTGCATAAATGTTCCGACATAATCGGTCGTAAATTGTCGGTTTAGAAACGGAGCTGAATGTACCTTCCAGGGACAATTTTCGGTTTAATAATGTTCAGTGTGAGATTGCTCTCAGGAACAGCTAAATCTACGGTGACCTTTACTTCATTGTTCTAGCGTTGGTTTGTGATAAGTATCTTAAATTTGGCTTAATACGCACCTTAGTTAATTACTTAGATATTGTTTATTTAGTGAGTTATTGTACCTATGTAAGTTGTAAGAAACACTTCATGTTTTATAATTTACAAATATAATGTAAAGAAATTGTATATTGAATAAATTGTTTATACAAAATAATATCACTCTAAATTATAACAAAACTGATAAGTAATTAAATTAATGCAAGCAAACATGCCGAATTAATCGTCCTTAGCTGCATGTTTAAGCAAACCAATAACTTTTATGATTGTATATGTTATGAAAAATTACATTGCGAGTGGGTGTGCCATTACCGTATCGAATCGAATTTTCTTGATAAATGTGTTCGTTCGAGCAGAATGCAGAAAGCGTTAAACCACTGCTCTTTAAATTATGAATGACTTTAATCCTTTGAAACAAATTATAGCACTTTGTAAACAGAGTTTGGCTGACTTTACCCAAAATATCAAGATGTCAAGACAAGATTAGTAGATTTCATTACAAGTGCGGAAAGCCTGTCATTGCAAAGAGTTCCGACAAATGTCTACCCGAGCCGAGGCGCAGCCGAAGGTGAGGGTTGACAGTCGGAACAACTTGCAATAACGGTTCCGCACGTGTACTGAACAACTATTTTTAATACAGTTGCGAAAAAATTAAGCAATTTAATAAAATAATAAAACATGATAAACTCAACTAACTAATCGTAAAAGAATATAAGCAGAGACTTTTTTTTTGTGTTCTTCACCCATTCTGGGTTGGCAAAGGAAACTATGATCATACAGCCAAGGCTTCAGTAGAATTTTTTTATTGATATGAAATGAAAATTAAATTAAATGAGATGAAATGAAATGAAACCTAACAAAAGCAATCCGAATCCTACAGGAGCGCCTGTCCTTATTTCTCTCTTTTACCACATCGTTTTCCATTAAAGCCACATTATTGCACTAATTCCACCATACTAAGTACCTCCCACAATTAAAACCAGAAAAAACTAATTTAGAAAATTAAGAAATAAGGTCCCTCATTTTCTTTTCACTTACTTGCGCAAACTCCTATATGCAGATACTATGGTAAATAGTGCACGTCATACCATATTTAGTAATCTGTGGTCATACAGCCAATTTTATGTATTTTTTATATTCATAAATTTAATTTGACCGATACTAATATTAATTTAATGTATAATTAAAATTACTTTTAAATCTGATATTGAAACAAATTAGTAGCTTCTTTTTAGAAATATTTGCATGAACCATAAAAACTTCTATGATTTTTTTTAGTAAAAACTTCGTGGTTGGTTTTTTCTTTTTGATAGACAGTATTTTGACAGTTGGGAAAGAAAACGCACGAGTTCGGGAAAGGTAAAGAAAAAGTTCGAGTGTGTAATAGCCCACATCCCGAACGCTATACGTCCCTGCAATACGCCACTTTTTGAGCAACTGTATTAAAAATTGCTTTTCAGTAGTTCTTTGTAATGTAGCTGTATGCATGTCTTTAGCAACGACATGTGTATTTTTTGAAAATGACGTTGCTTCTGTTGAAGCTAGTGAGATTTTTCGCCCGTTTTTCTTGTTTAGACGATTCAAAAGTAGTTATTTCATTTTGTAAATCTATTTTAATAGTTTTTGAGTTTAAGTTTAAGTTTGATACTATTCAAGCTAACAATACCTCCGTCTTCTTTGCTCGATGGCCTTAGTTCAGCAGAGGACGATAATAGGCTGATGATGGTAATGTGGGTCCTTAAGGCTGCTAATAATAACGCTGAAACTTCAAATTACCTTCACTCTCGGTTCCATGACGGTGATACTGTCATCTTCGAGGAAGTAGACGATGTTGACTATGCGGACTCTGTAGTTCTCATTCGGGTTGTCGTAAACTGGTTGTTTGAAGAACGCCGTGAAGTTCAAGCATCGTTTGTCGTAGTGCACCCAGTGCGGAACCACGGCCGGCAGGGCTGGCTGCTTCACGCGGCCGTACGTTAGAGATGGATCATAGCTGTATAAACGGAAAAAATAAAACAGATTAAAAACTTCTAAGGCACAGAAAAAGTTAGCGTAGTATGCGGTTTATGATACATAGCAAGAAACATTCTGTATTTGAGGGTGCGGTTACTATTTTCCCTGTTCACGCGTAAAGCCAAGAAATCCAGTATTTACAAACAATATCTGATTCGCTCTCAAAACCGGTTTAAGGTTTTTGATAATCTCATATTCTTTCCACAAACACTGTTTAATCCACAGTTCGTCAGAGATGTCATCTTCCCATTGATACACTCGTAAGTTATATCGTCTACTACAATTACTAAGTAGATACTATATTTACATCAACATAATTTATTTTTAGTTAATTTACTCGAATATTCAGCGCCAAATTTAACTTGACCATGTCCCGAACACCCGGAAGCTGGTATGACAAGCTTACATACGGGAATCTGTGGCCTTGGTATTAGCGTAGCAGGCTCTGAAAAAGGTACTGGGTCTAAGTACTAGGCCTGCAGCTTCCTAAAACCCCAAGTCATTAGCGTTGCTAAAATTGTTTGAGACATCAAACAAAAGGAATATTTAGAGTGAAACTAACTTGACAGAATCCTCGGGCATAGCAAAGGCGTTGCTGTCGACATCAGTGGCGGCTCCTCCAGGAGCTCGTATGACCGTGTCCGGGAACCTGTGACCCTGGTAGTAGCGTAGCGAGCTACGAATGTGGTACTGGGTCTTGGTCGGGTCCGAGAACATGAGGCCTGGCAGCTTCGGCAGACCCCACGCCATTGTCAATGCTAAAAGAGTTCCGACTCATCAATATAATTTTTTGTTAGGTCGGCACACAGCCGATAGATTATAATACCCCCAGAGCCCAAACTAGTTAATTGCTCTTTTTTCATATAAACAGTCGCGATTTTAGCATGGCTCCATATAGTCAGTGTCAGTAAAAAATAAAATCCATACCTAGTTGTTAAGTGTGTAAGTGTGTTCGTTGGTTTGTCCGTCTATCGCGCCTTTTGTTATACATAAATGTGTAAGTGTGTTTGTTGGTTTGTCCGTCTATCGCGTCTTTTGTTATGGGATAAGTTTAGAACTAGAGAGTGACATAGGCTACCTTTCTTCCCGAAAAAGACCACATTCCCGCGGGATAACGTCGTCGGGTAGTCCGATCAAGCGAAGCCGCGGGTGGAAGGCTAGTCTAGTAGACAAGAATGTTGTTACAAAAACCGACTAGTGAGAAATATACAGTGAGAGAAAATATACTTAATAGAAAAAAAACAGTTTGATTAGCTTTGGATTGAAACTTCACTAGGTTTTCTAGATTTTTAGGGTTCCGAACCAAAATGGTAAAAAGGAACCCTTGGTGAGACTTTGTCTGTCTGTCAGAACAAGTATATTAATTCGCAAAAAGCTGAAATTTGACGAAATTGTTCAAAACATAATTATAAAAGAAATGTAAAAAGTCCTCATCGATCCGGTACCTGGAAAAAAAACACTCGAGGTCAAAGGTAAAAAATGGGTATTTCGCGATTTTTGTTTTATCATTTATAAAAGTAACTCAGACGAATATAGTAGACCATGAACGTATCCTAGTGCCGGACGACGACGTTCCGTGGGCAGGCCCCCTACAAGGTGGACCGACGATCTGGTCAAGGTCGCGGGAAGCCGCTGGATGCGGGCAGCGCAGGACCGATGTTTGTGGAGATCCTTGGGGGAGGCCTATGCCCAGCAGTGGGCGTCGTTCAGCTGAGATGATGATGATGATGATGATGAAATTATCTTCAAAAAAATGTATCAATACTTTTCCCTATGAGCCACCGTTTCTGAAATATAACGATAAAAAATAGCAAGTTCCTCTCCAGGCTACAAAGTTTATGTGCCCCGAATTTCAGCCAAATCCGTTTAGCCGTTTTGGCGTTGAGTACAAACATCTAAGCTTTGCATAATAATATGATGACGATTACAACTTTTCCAAATTTTTAATCGATATATCTCAGAAACGGTGGCTCTTAGAAAAAATAGTACCTACTTAATGTGCTATTTTTTTATAGATAATTGCATGATTTACAATTTGATAAGGACTTTTTAAATTTTATTTATATTATGTTTTGAACAATTTCACTAACTTTCAGCTTCTTCCGAATTAATGTATCTTCGGATATCTTAATTGACAGGAATACCTACGGTACGTATCCTAAATAAACAACTTAAAATAATAAATAAAACAATTAAAATTATTATAAGAGTTTTCTTCGATTTCCTTGGGATCTCATTATCCGATCTGGACAATGGGACCACCTCTCAGGAGGATACGATTTCGAACAAAAAAAAAGAATTCTAAAAATCGGCTTAGAACAGACGAAGAAATCGGTGACCATTCCATAGTAAACATTCATAGAAAATAAACATACATACAGGCAGGCGAACCTAACCTCCTCCTTTTTTGTAGTTGGTTAAAAAGGTAAACATTGCAAAGTAATTTGAATACTTTATTAGAACTACATTCCGATATTTACTTTATATTTTGTTATTTTAACAAGGGATAGTTGTATTGCAATGTAATGTAACATAATATAAGCTTAATCAATGTGGTTCGAAAGCTCCAGCTATCGTTAAAGCTCCTTAGGGAGGCATCAACATAGGCTTTGCAACATCGAGTAGTTAGGTGCCTTGATTGTAGTCGGGAAGACGTAGGTACCTACTATGTTAGCGTGAAATATCTGCTAGCACTGAGGTCATTTTCAAAGAAACTATAGTGTTAAACGAAGGCTATGTCCTAAATCTACTAAATTAAGATAATATTTTAACTTGTTGTTGCAAGTTTTGGTATTTATTTGTAAACAATTTAATGCATAATAAATAGATAGGTACAGAGTCGATGCTTTGATACCTAAAATTCCAATATGTATGCGATTCTACCAGCGAGTGATTTTTACTATTAGGAATTATCGAAATGGATTTTATAATGTCATTTAGATATGTAATATAGAATTGTATATTATTAGCCCACAAGTTTTATAATTTGACGACCTCCGTGGCCGAGTGGTGTACGTACCGGTTTTCATGGTGCCGCTATCTCTAGAGGTCCCGGGTTTGATCCCCAGTCGGGTAAATATTGAAATCGAACTTTTCAATATTTCCTCGGGTCTAGGTGTATGTTGTAATACCCGTCGTTGTTTCCAATTTCCATAATACTAACAAGTGCATAAGCTGTACTTTGTTATCGGAACAATGTATGTGATGGTGCCCAATATTTAAATTTAAAAAAGTTTTTAAATTTAATTTGTCTTTCATCGAGTTTTATTTAATGCTGCGTGCTATTTTTAGACTTCTACTTAGTTTCAAATGTCCTTGATCTTTTTTAAAATTAAAAATACCTATAATAAAGGATGGAATGTGAAAAAGAAAATCACAATCAATATGAACGTTTACCATGGATCATGGTCATATACATAAAGGTAACATTTGAAAAGTCGTTAAGGTCGTCTGCGCATAAAACGACATTAGGACCGTGTATTTACATACATTTATGGAAAACATATGGAAAGCCAAGCGCAGTAACTTTCCGTGGTGAAATGGGCTATTTAGATAAATGGCTCTATTTTTATAGATTGCCATTCAAATACGCTTTTTCTTAACATATCCTTACATTGTTTATTAAAATATTTTTAATCGACTATTTCCAGAGTTATATACACAAATATTTGATTTGGGTTTAAAATCTTGCGATTCGTTTATACACGATCTAAAATAATACCAGATTAATTAACTTTTCTAATTATATAATGCTGTCCGAAGAGCCCGTGCGTGCGTAGCGCAGTGGCTACCGCCTTTGCTACCGCGCTCGGCCTGCGAGCGATTATTCCCGTCTCCCGACCGAAATGCTCGGCCGCGCGCCGATACACTTCACGCGGACGCAGCGGCAGCTGGCATTGAACCACAGAACAGAAAAACATTGAACTGTGAACTCGCGAGCGCCCCGCGAATCGAAAATCACTTAAAATTCAATTAAAAATTAAATAATCAAAATTTTAAACTTATGACGGCCGGAATCCCTCGGCTATTCAAAGACAATTATTTTCGTATACTTTTCATAAACTAGAACCAAGTATACCTACTGCAAATAATAGGATATTTGGATTTCGATTAGACGGATGTTTGTGGTTTTATTTGACACAGTAAAATATCACTAATCAAAAAAAAAACGGCCAGAAGCACTAGATAAATAACTGTAAAATTACATACATTTTTCCAAATTTTAAGTAGGTACCTACCTAATTGTGATTTGCGAGTAATCCATAATTTAAAATACCCTATTTTGGGGAATCCCAGCCTACTTTCGCAATGGTCGGTCACGGGATGGGTGATCAAAAACTTTCATCTTGAGCGGCCTACGTGGTGGGTCATCACGACCCATTCTCCTTATGCATCCATAAGGGAGGCCAGTGCCCCAGAGGGGACATTAAATGGCTGAAGATGATGATGATAAATGCTGTCATAAAAAGTATTCGTAGTCTACTTTATATTGTTAATATGGGTACTATATTCACATTCACTCGCTTTAATTTTAGCTAACCCGTGATGGCTTGAATGAAACTCGGTTATTTGGTTTAACGTCGGTTAAAAAGTGTTATTTCTTAAAAGCTTTGAGGCCAAATGGACCAACACCTGACCCGTCTTGTTAGGAGGTTCGAATCCCCCTGTAATTTACCGATCATCATCATCATTTCAGCCGTACGATGCCCACTGCTGGGCATAGGCCTCCCCCAAGGATCTCCACAACGATCGGTGCTGCGCTGCCCGCATCCAGCGGCGGAACCGCTTTGCGGGTCGCTCAACTTTCGGTCCCGGCGCTTACGGCTTGCCGTCCGCGCGCTTACCTTCGTCTCTCCGTACCCGAGCTTACGACTCTACGGTACGATATTGTGTACCCAATATCTTCTTCTTCTTTTCTTTGTATTTTATTTTTTCTCGTCATCAAGTGCTATGGCTATGATAGCCAACTCGCGTATTGTGAACCGGGACATAACCGTGCGTTACTCGTCACGTTTGTATTCAAAATGATCTGGTGCCAGCCAGACAGAGCAGTCGGCGAGCCGCAAGCGTGGCGTTGCCTAACCGTAGGTACGTAGTCGAGTCGTCGTACCGAAGCTGGGGCCCTACCGGCGAACTTCGGAAATCTGCCGGGCTTCAACTTAAAACAGTTATATCGAAGTATGTACGTAATTTCGCCGAAGTTCGGAGTGTTCCCGGTACGGCCCCAGGGGGGCTACCGACTAAGAAATCTGGATATTGGTATGGGCTTATTTATTTATTCTGATATTTATTCTTATTCTGATAGATTTTTGCTGCTTTGTTCTGTTGAACGTTGCTAGCTAGTTATTGTTATACCCAACGTCACAAAACAAAGAACTGATAGCGGCTATTTTCTTTATAAAATTGACTTAAAGTTCCCAAAAACGTATGAAGTTCATACCCCTGATCCGGCCGGTTGTGGTTATGTGCTTACGTTAGGTTGATGCCTGGTTAGAGGATAGGCTGCGTAAAATGCCTAATTTATATTAACTGGTTAGAAGAACGTAGCTATACCACATGTTTAAGAAAAAAATAAGTTCTTCTGCCAAGAATATAATGCTCAGTTCTATCGTAACATAATCATCACAAGTCATTCCAAAATTGAGATAAAAATAAGTCGAATATGTCTGAAAAGGTTTTCATGTTGAGTTTTATGATTATTTGTGCAAAAATCCATGCATAATATTTATGAATTAAAATCAGCATAAACTTTATTAGTTAAAGTCTGAACGAAACAGATTTTTTCTAACATGTTAACTTTTTTATAATAAAATTAGTGGCGACTTGCGAGAGCTCTTCTTAGCGTGGTTTATTAGTGTTATGACAAAGTGGTCCTTATATGCGCGTCTGGACGGCTGAATTTCCGAATACACTACATCAGTACGCAGTAGATTCGGAAACTCAACCTTCGGTGGCGCAGATAAAGACCACTTTGGCATAACACTAAAAGCTAGTCAAATATTGGCATCGTGTAAAAAGAGACAGTCCACTACATTGGATTACGATACGAATTTGATTCATCATCATCATCTTGTCAGCCGAACGACGCCCACTGCTGGGCGAATTTGAATGTCATAGTGTAAATGTGTAAATGGTCCACTAAGCTCAACCAGCTAAAAAATTATATGAAGCCAATTAATGTAAATAAAGTGACTTACCTTAAATATTACCAAATAAAGTGTAAATAATATACAAAAAGATTCCTTTGAATATCACGTTCTACATCAAACTTAGCCTAAAGCCAAAAATTGGATCAAATAATAGATCAAATTGTATCAATTGGAAAATAATAATGACAGTTCCGATGTCGTGACAGACAGTCGCCGAGTTGACTATCAATAATAAACAAACTTATTGGTTCCTAGGCAACTGCATAGCAACGGAAACTCCGGAAACAATAGAATTCGGATGTACAGCGCCACAATCTTTTCTTTCCGGTGGTCAAAAACTAGAACTAACGTTTTTTTTTTATATCATTTTGCTGTCAAGTTGATGTCCAACCATGGAGCTCGACTTAATTCTGAATGAATGAATCGACTGAATGACCTCAGAATGAAGTCGAGCTCCATGTGTCCAACCATAGCGCATCCATAGCGCAGCTGTCGGCTGAAAGTCTTAGCTATGAAGCTCGACTTAATACTGAGGTAACTGGAGAGTGCAGTACTAACACTTTTTTGGGACCAAAAATTACACAGTGGCTGTCTTCCGTCTCACCTACACTTTAAGAAAATACGTATGGTCATATGAGACAACTGACAGCCACTACATACATAAATGTCAAATTTGCTGGGTACACTTTTTTATTCAGGGTTCTCACCCTGAATAAAAAAGTTCTCACTCAGTTCTCATTACAGTTACCTCAGTATTAAGTCGAGCTTCATGCATATGACCTATGACCATACGTTCAGTATTAAGTCGAGCTTCATGGTCTTAGCAGTCAGGGCCAAAGAGTATTAATCACTACGTGTCAGGGCCGGTTAAATTGCACTACAAAAAAAAGAAAAAAATACATAGCGCCGCTTCCACCCATAGATATAGTATACTAGCTGTGCCCGCGACTTCGTCCGCGTGGAATGGTGACTTTCGGCAGCATTTTTTATTTTTTAGGCTTATTATTTTGCAAGTACACTTAGGCATATTCCCCATCTACGCTACGCCCGCCGCCGCGCGCCGGTCGCCGCGCGCCGCTCATTGTGTAATTGTGTATGACGCGCGGCGTTTGGCAAGTTTCTTACTTGCGTTAATTTCAGTTTCAAGTTTTGTAATGACTCCGTATTTCTCTGTATTTCGTCTATATTTTTATTCACAAAAACTTTCGTCCTTTATTTTTACCCCTTTTAGGGTAACATTTCACAAACTTCGAATGTCGTATTTATGTTCTTTTTAACCAATGCTACCAACGGGGTAGCCGTTGGTAGCATTTAGCCTTCATCACACCTGATGATAATTGGTGATAAGGCTGAAGGTGGAAGCGCACTACTCCCGGAATTCTCAATCACTGATGAACTGACTATCTTATCTCTAATTGCCGGATCACAATAATGCTGAAAACATCATTGTTATGGCGTCAGAGTTAAGATGGTGGTAGCTAGCCAGGTGGACTAAGAACAAGTCCTACCACCAACCAAACCGAATACAATATGTACCCACACTGGGAATCGAATCCGGGACCTCTGGATTTGAAATCGGTGGTATGAACTATAGACCACAGAGGCGGTTAAATGTATATCTAAAAGCCTAAATAATGAGTTTCAAGCTTTTAGCTTTAATAATAACGAAATTTCCATACAAACCTTTCATCCCCATATTACACCCCTCACAGCTCTTTTTTCGCATTAAAAAGTAGCCTGTCCTTTCTCAGGCTCTAGACTATCTCTGTACACAAATTCATTTAAATCGGTTCAGCAGTTTAGGCGTGATTGCGTAAAGTACTGACAAAGTTACCTACTTTCGCATTTATAATCCATACTAATATTATAAATGTGAAAGTGTGTTTGTTTGTTTGTTTGTTTGTTTGTCCGTCTTTCACGTCAAAACGGAGCAACGGATCAACTCGATTTTGGAATGGGGATAGTTTGGAAGCTGGAGAGTAACATAGGCTACTTTTTATTCTAGAAAGTTATAAAATAAAAATGATTATTTTTTGTAGAAAATCGATAAACTGACGTACTATACAAAACTGTCATTCTTCCATAGCCGCTTCCAAAGAGGTATGTCAAAGAGTATTGTAATCACTGACGTTTCGTTTTAGCCGCTTTGGATTACCCTTGGATTGCCTACTGTATAAAAAACAGTGTATAAAACTTCTTCGCGAATATTTACTTTCATCTGTCTATCTAAAATAGATGTTGGTGATACGAAGTTTACCGGGTCCACTATAATTAATATGGCAAAACAACGTTTGCCGGGTCAGCTAGTATTAAATATATTAGTAAGGATTAAAAAGGGGCTGTCACCGGAACAAAAAAGATTGTAGAAAAAAGATTGTGGCTTGTACAACAACTTTAGTATCTTATTCATAGCTAAATAAACCGGTCAAAATTGCTCGTATCGACAATACTTTTTGCACATTTTGATATAGGATCTTCAGAACAAAACATAATGCGCTGGAAAGGTCTTTGTAAAATTGACGTTGGATCGGGGCCGGGTGAACTGGCAACTTTGACGAGGGCTATCGCCGCTCGCAGTCGCGGGACATTAATCAACGCCTATACTTCGACCTCACCTGTGTACCTATGTCTCCAACTCACAGATGCACTTCCAATCCAATCCCGTTGTCATACGGTCCACAATCGTATAGACGGCTGAACGGACGTCCTTTTTATTTGCCCTAAAAATATTTGCATTTGCGTGATATGCTGACGACCACCCCTTTACAAAAATACCTGTAGTATTCGTATGTCTAGTTGTGGTTAAATATTTAGTCACTAGTTAACCCGAAAAACGTTGTTTTGTCCTAGAAATTATACTGGACCCGGTGAACTTCATATCACCAACATCTATTTTAAAGATAGACAGTTCAAAATAAATAGGTAATCCCTAAGAAGTTTTATGGGCGCTCCACATTCGTGCGCGAACGCGCGAAATCTAATAATATTATGAAATTTGGGTACGTATTACTAAGTTTGCCCCCAGAGTGCGGAGTAACAGGAGCTCTAGGACAAATTCTCGGAACATGAAATTATTGGAACCTCTGAAGCAGTTGTGGATAATTTATGTTATTTTGCAAAATTTTGAAAATAAACGATCCATCAAGCAAAGTCCTGCGGTTTTCTAATGAGATCATGTTAAAGTAATCCAATATTTTCATGTAGAAGCGCGTTTTCCTTAAAATATTGTTCCAAAAGGCCAAGTACCTAACAAACCGCTTCTGTATGCGTTCCAATTTCAAAGAGTAAACTGCAAAATGAGACCTCCACCCACACAATGCTGCAGTACTCAATTAAACTTCGGACTAAAGTTGTAATAATAATTTTTCTTTTGGGCGAATTGAGAAGTCTCGGGTGAATTGAAATTTCGCCCTGATTAACCCCAGAAGGCAATTATCAATGCGGTAAGCTCAGAGATGATAAAGGGATACCCCTGTGGTTCATAAATTGTATATTGACAAACAAACACAATTTCACATTTATAATAGCAATATTAGTATGGATTGTAATCTTCCATTAATAAGAATCAAACAAATGGTTATGCAGTGTTTAGAGCAAAATAGTTTGGAATTGTTTCCCCTTTTTTCTTGTGCTGGTTGTGATCTTTATCATCAGCCATTTATTGTCTCCACTGCTGGGGCATTGGCCTTCCTTATGGATAGATTAGGAGAATAGGCCATGACTTACCACGCGGGCCCAATGCGGTTGCGTTGGATTGATGGGTATCAACTGGCAGCCGAGACCAACAGCTTACGTGCCTTCCGAAGCATAGAATAGCTCGAGATAGTAAATTTTTGGTTATCTCTCCGATGCCTGACTCAGCGCTCACCACTGCGCCAAGGGCTCCTTATCGAATAAGTACTAGCTTTCCGCCAGCGGCTTCGCCCGCGTGGACTTCACGACGTTATCCCGCGGGAATGTGATATTTTTTCGGGATAAAAAGTAGCATATGTTCCTCTCCAGGCTACAAAGTATCTGTGTCTGTGTGGCTAGAAAGTATCTCAAAGTTCAGCCAAATCCCTTCAGCCGTTTTGGCGTGATTGAGTAACAAACATACAAACATCCAAACATCTAAACTTTCACATTTATAATATTAGTAGGATGATGTTCATATAATTGACGATTGACGAGCAGTTTAGTGAAGTCTAGTTCATCAGTACATGCTATTTAGAATAGTATTTGCCATAACATTTTTCATGTCTGTCCCCAAAAAGGTAACTTACAATTCATACTTCCCTTGTTAGTTGAAATTCTATACGAAACCCTTTTACCGTGTCTTTCAGAGGGTTCATATTAGGGCTGCTATAAATCTTGCCATGTTATACTTTATTTAACTTGTTATTTATTGTAGAGTTTCACTATTCCTCATTTCTTACTACTACAGCCTTACTGAAGAGAAAGCAGAAGCCAGAAATGTAAACTTAAATTGTAGCCGATATTTCCTAAGTGGCACACAAGTAGGTACTTCTTTAAAAATAAGTCAAGATAATGAGGGCTAACGCGTATGAATTCGCCGCTAGAGGCGCTGGTGTTGCGTGAGGTGACGATAGAGAAGGCTGTGGTGAGGTCCATCCAAGCAATTTATAAGTACAACTAGCGGCCGCCCGCGGTTTCACCCGCGTGGTTCCCGTTCCCGTGGGAATATCGGGATAAAAAGTACATATAAACCTTCCACTTGAATCACTCTATCTATTAAAAAAAACGCATCAAAATCCGTTGCGTAGTTTCAAAGATTTAAGCATACAAAGGGACATAGGGACAGAGAAAGCGACTTTGTTTTATACTATGTAGTGATAGTGATACTACGTATAATACAACTCTATAGTACTTATTAATTCACTAGCTGACCCGGCAAACGTTGTTTAGCCATATTAATTATAGTGGACCCGGTTAACTTCGTATCACCAACATCTATTATAGATAGACAGATGAAAATAAATAACCGCGAAGAAGTTTTATACACTGCCTGCCACATATGTCACTTATTAAAAAGTAGGTAATCCAAAGCGGCTAAAACGTCAGTGATTACAATACTCTTTGACATACCTCTTTGGAAGCGGCTATGGAAGAAATGTTTTATATAGTACGACAGTTTATCATTTTCTATACAAAATAATCATTTTTATTTTATAATTTTTCAGAATAAAAAGTAGCCTATGTTACTCTTCAGCTCCCAAACTATCCCCATACCAAAACTCGAGTCGATCCGTTGCTCCGTTTTGACGTGAAAGACGGACAAACAAACAAACAAACAAACAAACACACTTGCACATTTATAATATTAGTATAGATAGTATAGATAGTATAGATCATGTATAGATTATTAATTCCTTGGGTCACAAAGGAGGCTGTGCTTGGGTTTATCTGAGGTCTTCGAAACGTCAAATGTTATACAGTACCACAAACTCTCCATTTTGACCATGAAGTTTGACTTAATACTCTGAGGTAACTGGAGCTCTCACCCTGAATAAAAAAGTGTCGCCAGCAAATTTGACATTTATGTATGTAGTGGCTGTCAGCTGTCTCATATGACCATACGTATTTTTTTAAAGTGTAGGTGAGACGGAAGACAGCCACTGTGTTATTTGTGGTATTCAAAAAATTGTTCGTACTGCACTCTCCAGTTACCTCAGTATTAAGTCGAGCTTCATGGGCGCTACTTACGTTTTTCTTTTTTTTGTAGTAATTTACCCGGCCCCAGACTTCTAAGACCTTCAGCCGCCAGCAGCGCTGTGGTTGGACAACAACCATGCAACAACATACAAATTTCTTGGGTTGGACCATAAAGCTCGACTTAATACTGAGGTAACAGGAGTTCTCACCCTGAATAAAAAAGTGAACACCAGCAAATTTGGCATTTAGTATGTAGTGGCTGTCAGTTGTCTCATAGGACCATGAAGCTCGACTTAATACTGAGGTAACTGGAGAGTGCAGTACTAACACTTTTTTGTCCCCAAAAATTACACAGTGGCTGTCTTCCGTCTCACCTACACTTTAAAAAAATACGTATGGTCATATGAGACAACTGACAGCCACTACATACATAAATGTCAAATTTGCTGGGTACACTTTTTTATTCAGGGTGAGAACTCCGTATTAAGTCGAGCTTCATGCATTGGACCATACGTATTTTTTTAATGTGTAGGTGAGACGGAAGACAGCCACTGTGTAATTCGTGGTCACAAAAAATTGTTCGTTCTGCACTCTCCAGTTACCTCAGTATTAAGTCGAGCTTCATGGGTTGGACATCAACTTGACAGCAGAATAACATAAAGGAAACTAGTGTGAAAAACTTAATTTTAATAACAAAAAAAAGGCCCTCCAATTTTTTTTGTTAAGCAACCTTACTGGTACTGTCATATTTTATTTACAGTTGAAATAAAATGAAATATCTTCATGTGTTACAAAAAGCTCCGCGCGGCTTTACCGACGTGGTACCCATTCCCGTGGGAATATCGGGATAGAAAATAGTCTATATGATAGCTTTCTGATGGTGAAAGAATTTTTAAAATCGGTCCATTAGTTTTGGAATTTTACAAACAAACAAAAAGTCAAATATTTCCGCTTTGTAAATAATATAACATTAGGAAAGATTTAGATACAAAACAAACATAATAGTTAAGGTTAAAACCTCCCCGCAACACTGGAGTTTGCCTTGCCAATACCGCCATTGATATCCCCGACTCGTATTACCTTCCGTTCCGATAGTCCCGGACCTCGTAATTTATTGCACTTGTTATTTATTGTGCGATCCTTGTCAGTTTTCTTATCCGCACTGCTATATCCTTGTCTGCTAAAGCACTCTACGCTTATGTTTCCTATTGGAAGTTAACTTGGCGTTTTGTTACCTTTGGTAAAGTTAAAACAAGATTAACATAAAGTTCGTTCGAGTTATTTGGTACAACAGTACCACATTATTTTTTCATGTCTCATATTCTGAAAGTAACTCATAACTTGTCTAAAATGCGGGTTGAAAGTGGTATGTGGCGGCCCTAGGGCTGTAATGAAATTTAAAAAAGGAACAGGAGGGGTCATGTCAAAAACTGTAAATTAAATTTGTAAATTTGTACTTATGTACAAAAATGATCTATAATCTCTTTGGACATTTATTTACCAAAGGTATGTGGGCAAAGGCACAGAAGCCTATAGACAGCCAGCTTTGCTACTATATTTAAAATAACTAAAATCGTAGACACCATACAAAAAGAGAAATTATTATTATTATCTAAGACATTGTTTTTTTTAATAATATGCGTTTTTAGAAACAGATTAAACCAAATAAGTTATTTGTAACATAAAAAATCGGGCTATTAATTCCATAGAATTGCATAGAGTACGGGTCAAACACTAAACATGGCTGTATGGACTTAGTTTCCCTTGCCTTCCCTAAAATCGAGAAAATTAACGAAAAAGTTATGAGAATTCGAGTCTATCGAAAATTCCGCGGCCATAGGAAAAATATTTTTTTGAATATTTCTGTTTATTTTTACTTCCCTCATATTCGAAATGAAAAGTAGAGTGTTTACTTCGGGTGTATGGACCCATAACAGTCTCGAACTATCGGCGCCCTCACTTCGTTCGTGCGCCAAAACACTCGACTGTTATGGGCGCCATACAGCCCTTACTAAACAATCTACTATTAATGAGCGTTACAAGGCGTGCACTTTTGGATTTTTCCAAAACTTTTAAAAATATTTTTGAGGTTTCCAAAAAAAAACATGTGTATACCTACTTTACTTTGGCTGGAATCCCGGTTTTTTAAAGAGATAATACTTTTTGATATATCCCCTAGCATGTGAGTGTACGTTTAGTAAAACTTACACAGCAAAAGTCATATTTTGGCTAAGTTGGTTGTATAAAAAAGTGGAAATATCGTGCCGAGATTTAGTCGGATTTACAATTTACATAAAGGTGTTTGCTATACCTGTTACACCATTTTTCTGAAACAGATGCTTCTTAATATGTAGAGTATTACGCACGTACTCAATTTAAAAGTATCCGGGTACTATTTTAACAAATTACAGCAATACTCTGAACAGACAGACGTAGGTACGACAGTTTCGTTGTAAATTTTCCTTATTTGTTGCATTATTATGACGTTTGGTTGTCCTCATGATTTTTTTCCTCATCATGGGGAAGCATTTTTTAAGCAAATCCCGTTGTACCCATTCGTTCAAATTTAAAAAAAAATCAATTCCGTTGTCCCCATCATGGGGACAATGGGAATACAGGAAAAAAATCAGTAAGTAATTTGTTTGAATTTTACTAATATTAAAAATATGATGGTTTGGATGTTTGTTTGGAAATTTGTAACTCAATCACAACGAAACGGCATAGACAGATCTGAGTGAAATTTACACCGAGATAGATTATGGATTAGAATAACATTTAGGCGTCTCATATTCACATAGGAATACATGTCTAGTTAACGCGAAAAAAGCCGTGAGCGATACTCTAGCAACACATAAATACTACTTAAAATATTTCGACTGCTCTCAGGTTGAGAGGTCATCGACACATTGTACAATAGCTGGCAAGCAGCATCGACTGCTTCTATGATTGATTACAGCCCTGCGCAATATTGTTCTACAAATGCTGAGAACGCGATTTTGGCAGTAAAATTGATTGTATTTCTTTTATTTTAAAGGGTAAGTCCGGTCTAATATCACAATACTAACACTCAACTGGTATTATATGCCAGTCGAGTCACCGTGGGGTATCCATACTATACTATACTATACTATAGTATATATAATATGTATATATATATATATATATATAATATTATAAATGTGAACGTGTGTTTGTTTGTTTGTTTGTTTGTTTCCGGGTCACTGGTGTTCCTGAAACTCAGGCTTTTGCTTATTTCAGGCACCAGTATCCACAAGTACAACGTTACGTGCTAACTAATTGTAATTAGTTTATAACTCACCAAGTTTGTGGAGAAAACCAATTAACGATTTATTTATTATTATTTATTTATTTATATTTATGTCACCGGAAAATAACAAGAACCGCAAATTTATAAATTTCCGTAGAACACGTGATAGGTTAGAAATTTTGTGGTTATTTTTTTTAGGAAATTTATAAATTTACGGTTTTTATTATTTTCCGGTGACATATACAGTGTATTGTGACTCGCTCGCAGACTACGCTACTGATATCCAACATTTCACACAATACCAATGCTTCGTCTCCACGACTGGCGTATGTGGCGTATACCAGTAGTCATCTGTAAGACAGTAATGTAAGACCGGGCTTATACTACTAGTAGCCCTAGCACGAAAAACTGTCGTTATCGTAATCGTATTATTTTGTATGAAAATCAGAGCAGCGCCTCTTTCGGTTGTATAAGGAACTAAAATTCAATACTTAATTGACAGCAGCACTTTGTCAGCTTTTGAAGGACGATATAGTTCACTATTCGATTACCATTACGATTACGATAGTTTTACATGGTAGGGTTTCAGATTGCGTGTCGATGTAAATTCAAAGTCAATAATACATGTCGGATTTGAACCCTATCTAAAAAATACAATCCATACTAATCCATACTAATATTTTAAATGTGAAAGTGTGTTTGTTTGTTTTTTGTTTGTTTGTCCTTCTTTCACGGCAAAACGGAGCAACGGATCGACGTTATATTTGGTATGGGGATAGTTTGAGAGCTAGAGAGTAACATAGGCTACTTATTATTCCGGAAAATTAAGTAAAAATGGTAATTTTGTATGAAAAATCGTTTAACTGTAGTACCTTCGATACAAACTGTCATTTCTTCCATGGCCGCTTCCACAGAGTATGTCATCACTGACGTCTGCGCTTGGACAAAATCGAATACTAATCTTTTCCATAAGCTTAGAATAATAAATGTACTGTAACTAGCGCCAAAAATGCCCCAGTCGCGCATGTGCGCAGAGCTATCTGACACGTACTCTACTTCACAGAGCAATTTTTTATATGTAGGAAATAGAGACCAAATCTTCGGCCCCTTTATTGGTAGTGTATAACTAGCGCTATCTGTTGTCTGGTGTAGGCAACTTTTGGTACCTATATAAACACACACATCAGACATAGTCATCTTAATATTTATTTATTATTAGATGTTGGTGATATTAAGTTCACCGGGTCCACTATAATTATTGTGGCAAAAGAACGTTTGTCGGGTCAGCTAGTAAGTATATTTAGCGAGCAATAACCAAACTCCGGTTTTTGTTTGTAAACTTCCGTTGTTTGTTTTTTTTTTGAAAAATCTGGAAGCAAAAAAAACGAAGTGAAGGCTAGATTACTTGCTACTTAACTACTAATAAAATTTAATTAAACTCTAAATAGTATTTAATGCATAAAGTTAATATACCTATTAACATTATGATTTAATGTTATATTGATTCTTCATTACAAGTTTAAAAAAATTAAACCGCCTTCAAACAAAAACTGCCAATAAAAACTCACTTCCCAAAAACTCGTAAAAATTAAAAATAAATTAAATATATTCCATTCAACGGACGAAAGGGCGGGACTTTATCTAATTAATCTTGGTACTTACTGATCTGATTGAAGTCGGTGCCAAGCCATATACTTATTATGAACTTCAAGCAACGTGGGTCTTCCGTTCCGAGACGGAAGGCCCGCGTTGCTCGAAGATTATGTAGGTACTTATTTCACACCACTATTCCGCGCATGAGATATTGAGATAAAACAAACAAATATTGTTTCACTAAATATTTGTTCCTGTTCCTTTTGGCTTGCTACCGACTTCAATCAGATCAGTAAGTTCCAAGATCCTAAGATCAAGATCAAGACCAAGAGGTAAAACTCCTAAGCGTTAAGGAGTTTTACCTTCCATCATCAGCTCACCTAAATAGCTTGAAAGGATACAACCAAAAATCTTTACGTATCAATGATAATTAAAGAATTATCTTCCAACTCCTAACCATTGAGGAGTCGTACCTTCCATCACCAGCTCATCATCATGAGATGATGATTACCAGATGCGAATACTTGAAAAGCTTTGGAAAATATATAAACGTAAACTACCTAAAAATTTGCGGGTTTTCTTCGATTTCCCCTGGATTCCACCATCAGATCCTAGCTTGGTAACATTGTGACAACCTCAGGAGTACACTCCTTCGAATCAAAAAGAATCATTGAAATTGGTCAATATTTCGCGAAGATATTGACGCGTAAAGCAGAAACCACTAGTCGACAACTAGGTGTTTTTTCCAGGATTGTGAAAAACTTCTGAACTGTGTAAGTACTGTAACTTTTACAGAACCAAGTTGAAACTTTGGTCTATCAGATAAAAAAAGAATTATCAAAATCGGTTTACAATGAGGGATTTTCTGACAGATGATTAAAAAAGAAAAAAGTTAGTTCCAAAAAACTCAACAGATGGCGTTCATCAGACATGGGTTTGCTTTTTTTAAATTTGCTGGCAAGGGCCCTGTTTAACCATTTTTACAAGTCTACAATTATGTAAGAAAGCTAGTGAAGTACTTGTATTTTTACTCTAGTAGAACATCAGAATCACAAGCTGGCGGCCATTTTAGAAGAAATCATTCACTATAATTTTATTACGAGTGTAATGTCAGTGACATTGACATTAAGATAATAGTAGATTGTATTACAAGGGAGCAAAATAGCATATTTACGGCGAGGGCGCTATTTTTAATCCAGAGCGCAGTGAAGGATTCTATAGTAGAATCCCGAGCGTAGTGAGGGATTCTAAAGTAGAATCCTGAACGCAGCGAGGGATTCTAAAGTAGAATCCTGAACGCAGTGAGGGATTCAATATACCTCGCCCGAGGTGAAAATAATTTTGCGGCCGAGTAATACACTCTACTTTCATTTCGAATTCATGGAAAGTAAATACACTTTGCTTTTCATCCCCCTATATAAGAAAAGCAACAAAAACAACTAAAACTACCTAGAAAAATAAAAAAATGGTGGCGGGGGGCATCGCCTTCTCTATTTTTTCTATTATATTTAAAAAATTTGAAGTTGAATTAAACAAAAAATAAAAAAAATATATGTCCATCGGATGCCTCCTATGTATCTCCGGGCTACCATAGGGGGTTGAAAATTTTGTTAGATTTTAGCTTCGACGCACTGTTTTTGTTCAGTACACCCCTGCCTAGACCGCGGAGTCAGCATTGGCGCAGTGGAAGGCTATCATGAGTATAGACTCCGGACAAATCTTGGTTTCAGCCGGGATGTAACTGAACAATAGGACTGCGATACACAGCGGAGAGAATGTGAAGTAAGGTGATTTTACATACTGTGGTCTGTGCTGTAGAAAGTCCCTGGGCAGCGTGGGGAGAGGGGGGCCCCCCCTGTGGCTCCGTCTTCTTCTGCAGACCTTACCAATTAGTCACCTCACTCATAACACAAATAACAGCGTTCACAAGACACTGGGCGTTTCAACACTACACGGAGGAGCCTTTTGTCAAGATATATATTGCCCCTGCAACAACACGTGTGGTGGATGATTATCCTTCAAAGCATCGCGACCGGCCACTCATCAGGATGGCATCAAAATCGTGGTCGTACAACACGGGATCGGCAGGATAATTTAAGATTTTTCAAACTCGATATGCCAGGCACATTCAACGCGAGCGATTTTTAACAAATTCAGCAAAATTATTCCGACATTTTTTCTTACGAGAATTTCAATCAAGTGTCACTGTCAACCTCAAGTGACAGCTAATGTCAATTTGACGTGACATTAGAGTTGCGTTCAGAAACGTCGATCTTTTCCGAACATCCCCCCGCCCCGGACCGTTAAGAACGGTACGTCAATCTACGGGTAATCGGGAGAGCCCACTAACTGCTCTCTTCAAAACCGAATCTCGAACCAAAACCTCAGCAAAACGAGGAACTCCGTCAGTTCCGGGGTAGAGTTTAACAATGCGCCCCCTTCGCCAACATAGGGGCGGCAGGTTAGCATCCTTAATCAACACGAGGTCGCCAGTCTGGGGTGGGGTGGTTTTATCTGTCCACTTCACGCGCTGTTGTAGGATATGCAAATACTCCATCGACCAACGTGCCCAGAAGTTTTGGGACATCTGTTTCAAAAGTTGGTATCGCGACAAACGATGGGATCCTACATCCTGAATCGGATATTCAGGCAACGCCAAAAGGGGCTGTCCGATCAAGAAATGACCTGGCGTCAACGCTTCCAGGTCATTCGGGTCCGAAGACAACGGGCACAAGGGTCGCGAGTTGAGGACGGCCTCAATTTTACAAAATACCGTATCAAGTTCCTCAAACGTGAGAATAGTTTCTCCAATCACGCGACGCAAGTGTGTCTTGGCAGCCTTTACACAAGCTTCAAAAATTCCTCCCCAGGTCGGACAAGCTGGAGGGCTAAACTTCCAGATTATCCCACGCCGGGAGAGGGTGGTTCCAATGTCTATTTTATTATCAACAAAAAACTTAACTACTTCCTTAAGATAATTACACGTTCCCTTATAATTAGTACCACAATCGGAACGTATCAATGACGGCAGTCCTCTACGGGAAACAAATCTGCTCAAGGCGGCGACAAAGGCTTCGGTAGACAATTCCGAGACAATTTCCAAATGGACAGCCTTGGTGGACAAACACACAAACACGCACAAGTACGCCTTATAGGTTTTAGCATTACGCAGTCTCGAAGCCTTTACAGTAAAGGGACCGGCGAAGTCGGTGGCGACTCCGGCAAAAGCTCTACATTCCGTGACGCGATCAGCAGGCAAATCACCCATCTGGGGCTGCATGGTCGCGGCCTTCAATCGATAACAAGGCAGGCAACGGAAAACCACAGTGCGAATGGCTCGACGAGCAGACAAAATCCAAAATTCACGCTGCAAAATGGCCAACAAAGCATTACAGCCAGCATGTTGTGCATTCACATGGCGATCTGTTATTATCAGTTGAGTCAAATGTCCGGCTTTAGGTAACAAAAGGGGGTGACGAGCTCCATACGGCAGGTTCGCATTTCGAAGTCTTCCGCCGACTCGCAAAAGCCCACTCTCGTCCAGGAAGGGATTCAATCGCGATACCGCGCCCTTCAACTTGCGACGGCCTAAACGCAAAATTTCAATCTCGGACTCAAAACTATCAGCTTGTACTCTCCGGACCCAAAACAAGAGCGCGTCCCTACGCTCGTCCGGAGTGAGAACCGACGAATCACGCCTCGCGCGTGGGTTTCTGCAATTGTACACAAAACGTCTGATCCAAGCGGTAACACCAAGCAGCTTCTGTAAGGAGCTGTACCGATCCAACAACAAATCCTTTTCCCCGGCGGGGTTAGTCTCCAGGACGCATGCCCGCATATCAGGAACGGCTACGTTCGACAACGCTGGAGAGGGCGGCCACTCCGACTCAGGCCGCATCAACCACTGTGGGCCCCACCAGAGGGGGTGGTTAATTAGGGTTGGGGCTACACAACCCCGAGACGCACAATCCGCGGGATTCATGGTTCCCGGCACGTGTCTCCAAATCAACTCGATGTCGGAATTACAAATCTGCGACACTCGATTGGCCACAAACACGTCCAAGGTGTGCGCCGGAGCCTTCAACCAACAAAGGACGACCTGACTGTCCGTCCAAGCATAAACCTCTTGTATCTTAATAGATCGACCTAATGTGAGCCATACGTGGTTCAACAAACGCATTAGGAGGGCAGCTCCACACAATTCCAACCTCGGGATCGTATGACGAGTCCGAAGGGGAGCGACTTTGCTTTTCGCTATCACCAGATGCACAGCAACAACTCCGTCAACAGTAACGGTGCGGAGGTACACGGCCGCAGCAAATCCACGTTCGGAGGCATCGGAAAAGCCGTGAAGAGTAACTTTACAATTTTCAGAAGGGAGGAATAGCCTCGGCAAATGCACTTCATTAATCTCGGGGAGGGATGAAACGAAGCTCGACCAATCTCGGAGTAACTCGTCCGAGAGGGGTTCATCCCACGACACACCCGAAGCCCATAACCGTTGCAAGAAACACTTGGCCATAAACAGCACGGGGCAAATCCACCCATTGGGGTCAAAGGTACGTGCGACAGTAGACAATACTAAACGCTTGGTCCAGACTTTCGGTGGTCGTAAATCCACACAATAAGTGAACGTGTCAGAGACCGGTTTGTACTGTACGCCAAGGACGGTCACCACATGGGGATTATCAACATTTTCGAATAGGTGGGGGTCCTGCTGGTGCTCTTCGGGCAAACCTACCAGTACATCAGGCGAGTTGGATATCCATTTCCTCAACTCGTAACCTCCCGACTTCAAAAGGGCGGTGAGTTCGTCTCTCAGGACAATCGCCTCTGAGACAGATGAGGCGCCCGTGCAAATGTCATCCACATAGACGTCACTGGCCAAAATGGCGGAGGCGCGAGGGTATCTCAAGCGCTCCTTCTCGGCCAACTCCAACAAAGAACGAATCGCAACAAACGGGCTCGACGCCAAACCGTACGTATTCGTATTCAATTCATAAATCAACAAGGGGTCCCTAGGACTCTCTCTCCACAAAATCAATTGGTACCTCCTATCCTCGGGATGGATGACCGTTTGTCTGAACATCATCCGGATGTCAGTCATAAATACAATTTGATGCCGCCGGAAGTTGGTCAAGATGTCTGAGATCTCCGTGTGCAGCTTGGGACCTACATGCAGACACTGGTTCAAGGACGCTCCAGTAGAGGTGGGAGCCGAACCGTCAAAGACCACCCGAATCTTTCCGGATTTCAAAACGGCGTGGTGCGGCAGAAAGAAGTGCTCAACGGAGCGCCAATCCAAATCGCTCACGGACATGTGCCCTAACTCCTCATACTCCCGCATGAATTCAACATACTTCTGGCGGAAGACCGGATCCTTGCTCATGCGACGCTCCATCGCCACTAGCCTACGTTCCGCTAGCGGTCGGGATTCGCCCAGAGGAGGTCGGCCGGCACGAAAGGGGAGACGGGTGATCAAACGACCAGAGCGGAGGCGACCAGTGTTATTCTGGTAATACAACTCGCATTCATCCGCTACTGGGTCAACCCGCGGGGCTGGTGGAGGTTCCTCAACCTCCCAAAACTTCTGCACCACTTCGGAGAGAGACACATTAAAAACAAGACCGCGATCCTCATCAAGGGAATCCAAAACGCGGCGAGCAGGGCCCATCACAACGGTACCGAGTGTCGTCTGCAGAGCTACCAAGCCATCTGGCTGCAAAACTCGCTTCCCCGTCAACAAAACTCGCCCCAGGACATCGGCTCCAAGGAGAGCATCGATCGGGCCTGGGCGGAAGAAATTTGGATCGGCGAGTGGGGAATCAGACACCAAAGACAACATACTCGGTCCCAAGTCAACTGAAGGTTGACGGCCAACAACTGTGTTCAACACAATCGCCGAGGTCTTAATGCCTGGCGTGGACTTATTACGTGAGGTAAATGTGAAGTCAACATGCCCTAACAACCCGGGGACTTTCACATCGCCAACACCTCTCACGCCTTCCGTGTGGGGGTGCACCTTGAGGCCCAACCGCCTAACTAACCAAGATGACACAACACACCCCTGAGCACCGGAATCCAACAAGGCGCGAACTTCCACAAGGTCGCCATTCAATCCCCTGACAAGCACAGAGGCCGTGGGCAACAAAACGGTCTCTGGAGGGGTGGCTACAATCGACCGTAAACACGTTGATTGCTAGTATGTGGGGTCCCCAGACGTCCCCCCATGGTAAGGGGGTCGCTCATAGCGATCCAGTGGGTCCCAATCTCCCACATACTGCCTACGTCCAATTCGCCCGGCATCAGGCGGGTTATATCTCCCGGCCCCTTGAAGACGGGGCGGGCGCCGCTCCAAACGCGGGTATTCGGCGAGCGGCGGCGAGAATCGGTGCCTATCATCCACCGTGTACGTCGCCCCATAGTCGCGGGGGCACGGTGACCGATTTTCAGAGGGGGGGTCCCGGGGACCCCCGGCTGTGCGAGGCTCAACACGTTGCGGGGGGCTTCTACGACCTCCCGCAACGCTCGCAAAATCGAACCCCCTAGTTGGGGACCGATTTCCCATTGGGGGGTCCGTGGGACCCCCGCCCGTGCGAGGCTCAAAACGTCGCGGGGGGCCTCTACGACCTCCGGCAACGCCCGCATAACTCATCCCCATCCTTGGGGATCGGTTTCCCATTGGGGGGTCCCTGGGACCCCCGCCCGTGCGAGGCTCAAAACGTCGCGGGGGGCCTCTACGACCTCCGGCAACGCTCGCATAACTCATCCCCATCCTTGGGGATCGGTTTCCCATTGGGGGGTCCCTGGGACCCCCGCCCGTTTGAGGCTCCAAACGTGGCGGAGAGCGTCTGGGGCCACTCTGGTGGCCACTAGAACTGCTGCGGGATTCAAACACCGCGGGGGGTCCGAGACCCCCACCCATACGCGGTGATCCTGCAGCGACGCGCTGCGGCGCTCCGCCGCCCTCTGGGCTGTTCATGCAGAGGAGGGGATGGTGGTTGCCCTTACAAAAGCGGCATGGGTGCGCTTGGGTACATTCGCGCTGCATGTGCAGGCCCAAGCACGAGTAGCACCATGTCCGTTGTCGCGCGATCGCTCGACGGCCTTGGACGCGCTGGTCGAGGAACTTATCACAACGGGTCGTGCTGTGACCCGGTTCCCGACAATACAAGCAGCGGGCGGTCTCCTGGACGGCGGCATAGCGGCCGGGCGCGCGAGGGGCCATACGCCCCCTACGGGGGGGTCCGGTGGGGGATCCACTCTGTGGCACAGGTCGTTCGGGTCCCATAGGACCGGCCAGAGAGGAATTATCTGCCAGTCTACTTTCTCCTTCCAGGAACGTCAAGAGGTCCGAGAAGGGTGGCAGATAAGTCGCACTATCCCCACCATACTGCTGCTCAAAACGGACCTTAACAGAGTCCGGCAACTTTCCCAGGACAATGTGCAGTAACAAAAACGACCACTGCTCCACTGGGAGTTTTAAGTTTTTTAATGCGTTGTATGCCACCAACAGCGGATTTAACAAAGCCACTCTCAAGTGCATCACGCTGGCAACGCGGGGTAAATTCAAAATGGCGGCAACATGGTTGTCCGCCAGACGTCGTACGTTCTGGTACCGACGGGCAATCAAATCCCTAGCAATAGGGTAGTTTTCATCCGAGGGGGCCAAATGTTGCACCGATTCAAGGGCCTCCCCCTCCAAGACGGATAACAAATAAGCCAACTTTTGGCCCTGGGTCAAATCATCCCGGGCATGTACCAGACTATCAAAAATATTAATAAAGCCCTCCCAGTCCTCTAGACGACCAGCAAAACGCCTTAAGTCTAAGGGGGCCAATCTAGCAAAGAGAGGGGGCATACTCTTAGATGTGACCGGGGACGGGCTCGGTTCATTCTCTCTTGCCACTTGCAAAGGTCGAGCTACCTGGGTAATTCTGTCCGCAAAATCATAACACTGGTCCACATCCAAACCGACTTCTTGTCGCATTTCCACCTCGGCCTCAACAGTCCTTTCCAAAAATAAGGCATACTGTTCATCAACAACAGCCAAACGTACGGGCAGATCTACGTATCTGTTCAACAAGGCCTCCGTCCTATCAGGTCGATCCAACAATGCGACTGCAGACGCTAACCACCGTAACTCAGAACGTATTTTGGCTTTAGCAGAGGAGGCCGTCATTGTAACGTCACAAATTTATCAACAAAAACAACAAATTCAAAATATTCACTATAACACAAAATCTCCAATATTTGGAGGTTATTACTAACCACAAAATTCCAATATTACAACAACAAAGTATTTATAATGACACAAACTCTTAAATATTTGGAGGTTATCAGAAAACAACAAAACTCAAGTATATAATTATAACTCTAACTCTCAAGAGGTTATAACTTAGACACAAACTAACTTTGACTTTGTAAGTCAAAAGTTATTCAGTTCAAACAAATCACTGACCATTGAAATTCACTTGGATATCGACATACAACAAGATGATTTTAATTATTTCAAAGCACAAGTTTCAATAAGTTTCAATGTGTAAACAATGTCTTAAATCATTTAAGTTTCACTAAGTATTGAGTGCAAACTTATTAGCTAACCTTTTATTAGCTATTATTTAGCAACAAACTTGTCAATATTCACAACTCAAATTTGCTGACAAAACTAAATAATAATTATTATGAACAAAGAAAGGCATCTGTTTACATTTTGGAACCTCAATACATGACAATTAATTACAAGACATGGAACCAATAACAAAGGAATGCCCTTTACTTTTCAAATGCAAGTTAATTACCATTTACAAGTACAAATTAATCTAGTCCGGACCAGATGGTCATCAAACGGCACTGATTAATAGACAAACTTTTGGCGTGGGCCTCTCAGGCCTTCAAGCTACGCTCTTGCTACCAAGAAATGTTCAGTACACCCCTGCCTAGACCGCGGAGTCAGCATTGGCGCAGTGGAAGGCTATCATGAGTATAGACTCCGGACAAATCTTGGTTTCAGCCGGGATGTAACTGAACAATAGGACTGCGATACACAGCGGAGAGAATGTGAAGTAAGGTGATTTTACATACTGTGGTCTGTGCTGTAGAAAGTCCCTGGGCAGCGTGGGGAGAGGGGGGCCCCCCCTGTGGCTCCGTCTTCTTCTGCAGACCTTACCAATTAGTCACCTCACTCATAACACAAATAACAGCGTTCACAAGACACTGGGCGTTTCAACACTACACGGAGGAGCCTTTTGTCAAGATATATATTGCCCCTGCAACAACACGTGTGGTGGATGATTATCCTTCAAAGCATCGCGACCGGCCACTCATCAGGATGGCATCAAAATCGTGGTCGTACAACACGGGATCGGCAGGATAATTTAAGATTTTTCAAACTCGATATGCCAGGCACATTCAACGCGAGCGATTTTTAACAAATTCAGCAAAATTATTCCGACATTTTTTCTTACGAGAATTTCAATCAAGTGTCACTGTCAACCTCAAGTGACAGCTAATGTCAATTTGACGTGACATTAGAGTTGCGTTCAGAAACGTCGATCTTTTCCGAACAGTTTTTGAGATATTCTCATTTTTATAAAATTCATTTTTGAAACAGTTCCGGCCCCCCCACCCCATACAACATCAGTAGAAAACTTTTTCATTGCCGATGAAATAACTCTATGGTTGACTGTAACCAAATTCAGTTCTATTTTTTTTTGACTGGACTGGACAAAAGTTAGCGGTAGTCCCCGAAAAAAATAGAACAAACGTAAATAGGCGTAACAACGCACACAACGAACTTTAGTCTGCATTGAGCGCCCGATAGTGAAGTACGTCTTTGGGCAACAAATGACCGCACACTATATGCGTTGAGTCCGCGACAAGTACCCGGAGGAAATATTTTGGACGTACAGGGACTTTTTGTCCCACGGAGACAAAAGTCCTTCGTCTGATTAGGCCTTAAATATACATCACTTTTCGAATATGAGAGATGAAAAATATTTATCAGCCAATGCATTTATATGTCATTAGGTATTCCAATGACACTCTTTTTTGTTACCGTAAAAAACACTTGTTATTTACTTCGTGAAACAGAATTTACAAGTCCATGTTACATTTCGAAGCTTGTGATTTTGTAAACTTGTATCTTTCGAGAAATAGGCCCATCTCTGTGTGGTAATAAACAATAGAGGTGAGTGGATTCATGTCAGGTCAGCGCCATCTATCGAGCTAATAAATAAACTTTTTTTTTTTATTTGCTGGTAGAAAATCTCTCATTGGCGGAGATATCGTGGAACATAAAAAAAAAACAACTTAAGAACCTCCTCCGTTTTTTGAAGTCGGTTAAAAAGTAGTTTAATTTCTTGCACGGAAGGATATTTAAATACCTACTTGCGTTCTTCATTAATTTCACATAATTCTATTCATAAACATTTTAATGAGTTCAATGACTTTTGATCTTCTAAAAATAGCTAAACAAGCGCTGTTGCTGGCTGTTGTATCAAGTTACGTCTGTAATATTGAATATTAAATGCGAGGTAATGTTACGATTCAGTATTTCTATTCTCGCTTGGATATTTCATGAATGGGAATAAAAACAACAAATCTCTTGAGAGCTTGCTTACAAAAGAACCTCTTTAACAAAAGCTACTGGATGAGATATCGAGTCTTTAATGAAATAAATACTTCCTTTACAAATTTACGGTACCTTCCGTAATTGGATGGAAGTGATTAATAATTGATTGCATTCTAAACGGTTTTAAGAAAACTGCCCGTAAAAGACTTAATTTGATAGCGAGTGTTAGTTCCTACGGCAATTTAAAATAGTTACTTTTGATTTAGCTTTAGCACAGGGTAAATAAAAACTATAGCCTGTTATTCGTAAATGTTTAGGGCGGTTTTGATGATAAATCAAGTAGAAGCAAAATGTTTTAAGTATGAAAACAATCTAGCAAATTCACCTTAACTATGTCATATTGTGATTCTTGACCCTCTAAATACAACTTCATGTTTTCATATCTTTTTTTTTCTATATTCCACCAACAAAAATATTTATCAACTAATCTCGCAACATATTTATTTTTCCAGCTATTCGTTTTATTCCCTATTCATCTTCCGTAGGCACTCGATCTACTTTAACGACCTCTTCTATTTTTAGACACTGCGATGGCGTATCTGTTGAAGACTATATGTAGGGGTTCCCGTTGGGCGCCCCCTCTCTGCCGGTGTTGGGGTACCTCCCCACCCCCTCTAGTGTTCTCTGAAGAAGTTAGAGAAGCGAAGTCTGGGGGCAAGCCAATAGTGGCCCTCGAATCCACGATCATTACTCATGGGATGCCGTACCCCAATAACTTGGAGACTGCTTTGGAAGTTGAAGATATTATTAGGAAAAGGGTAAATAAGATTTGTTTTATTCTGTTCTTAGTTCATTATGTCGCTACAAGGTCATCACCGCCGTAAATTGCTTTTAAACAAATTATACACATTAGACGGATTTAAACGCGTATTTAATGTATATTATACATTTAGTTTTTATTTAATGTGGAGACGACAATGCGACTACAAATTAAATGTCGGATATCTAATTGGAAATAAAAGTTTGTAAAAACAATAAGAAATATCCAATAGTTTACTCACATTTTAGTCATTTGTAACTTTTTCTACATTATGCGGCTATGTAAAGAACTAGGTAATATTTTGCTTCCAAAACTTCATGACATCTCTGTCTTCTCGCGTTGTATGGTATTTATTACAAAGGATGTTGTATTTTGTATTGTGTTTCGGTACTATTTAGTTAACTTATTTGGTTTTTTTTTATTTCTGTCCTTGGTTATTAATGTAGTGGCCAAATACTTCTTTTCACTAGTGTCAACAATGTTTTTATCTCAACATTGTATGTATTTTTTGGTGTTTTTAAGATTATTGTTGTTTTTTCGAAGTTTCGGCACCTTTTCAGCGGCTGTGGTCGGGGATAGGTATACTGAACACCACAGGAGTCTTTTTGTAGATAAAACAAATTTAGCTGTTATTATTAAAAACCACCTTCGTTTCTTATGAACATTGAAAACATAATAGCCTTGAAAAATTACTAGTAACTTACTGACTTACTTAGTAACTTCTTTTATTAATTTAACCACAGGGTGCAGTTCCAGCTACGATAGCGATCCTCAAAGGGCAGCTGAAAGTTGGTCTAACAGAAGAAGAGATCCAAAACCTGGCTCAAACACGGGGGGTGGTGAAGGCTTCGCGCAGGGACCTCGCGCCGATCCTCGCCGCGGGCCTCGATGGCGCCACAACAGTCGCTGGGACTATCATCGCTGCCGAACTGGCAGACATACCCATATTCGTCACTGGAGGAATAGGTGAGATTAAAACATTATGATATACCTACCATTGAAAAATATCTCGTAGAGAATAGTGTTTCTTAAAAGGAAACTATCCAGATAGACGGAAAACAAATTGGCCCTTAGAAATTCTTATTTTTATGAACGGAATACGGAAAATCGAAAACGTGCTTTTTCTAAAATTTCTTCACGTTACATGCCTGGATGGACTCTCGTTTGGCACAAAGGAGCTTGCAATTACGATCTACTTCAATCGCTATTGGAAATCACAAAGCTTAGTTTTTCTTATTCGAATATCGAATAAAAGTGCTGTTTTTGGGAAAATAATGAATATTATAATTCTTTAGGGTATAGATTAGACTATTCCTAAAATAATGCATAGTTTATTTGTGTGGGTAAGCATATAACCAAAACCTAAGACCAAAACAAATAAGAAATAACTAGATAAATAAATACATACTTATGAATTAAATTATTAAAATAAACATTAAACGACTTATTTTTACTGCCCGGGCCAATACTCTCCTTCGCCCGTATAGAAAAAGGCCGTGGGTTCGAGTCCCTTCGGAGCTAGTTGTGAGATAAGTCGATTTTTTTTAATACTAGATAGGGACCTAGTATTATAATATAACATAATAATAGATCGTTTTTAGGGTTCTGTACCTCAAAAGGAAAAACACGGAACCCTTATAAGATCACTTTGCTGTCCGTCTGTCTGTCTGTATGTCTGTCCGTCTGTCTGTCAAGACCCTTTATCTCGGGAACGCGTGGAGGTATCGAGTTGAAATTTGAACCACGTACTAAGGTCTACGGTCCCTTGAAGCTGTTCTAAATTCCCTCATTTTCCTATTACAAAGCAGCCTAATTTTGAGGTCAAACGTCTAGTAGCACAGACTATTAGCCCCACCCCTTAGCCCTATTTTTTTAGGTAGCATAGTTTTCGACTTTTGATGAAAAATGAAAAAATTTGATAGTTAACTTATTCACTATTCAGGAATCATCAACAAAAATTACATTAGTTGCACTATCGGCCAAGAGAATGCTCTGACTTAAAACTGCAATAATCTACACCGCAAATTCTTTGACGAATATAGCCTCGCCGATGAAAACATTTTCACGTTCTATGTAAATACAAAGAAAATGTTCTCCTTCCTACCTACTATATTTTTCGGAACCCTCGGTGCGCGAGTCCGACTCGCTCTGGACTGGTTTTTTTATATTAAATGAATTCGATAAACAACAACTTCTTGATTTTAGGAATCGCGGAAGAGTGGTAGTTTCAATATTAATTGTTTAACAGTTTTGCTTATTTACGAACGTTCATGGTGGAGTCATTCTAATTCAAACTAGTTTAGCAAACACGCCACATATTCAAGTGACCCGGAAGAGTATCAAAGAATTGGGGTAAAAGACAACTTTTTCGATACAGATAGCATGTCACAAGCAAAGTTATAATAGAAACATGTAAACATTAACTATAAGTACAATGATACCTTTATTATTTTGAATCTACATAGTTTCCTGTGACACATCGTATTATGCTTCCCAAATAAGTACGTCAGACGTCTTATATGTTTCCGTCAAAGAAAATGGCCTCCCTGGGCAGAAAATAGCAATGAAACAATACATCATCTTTGTAAAATTTGCACGCGATTCGTTCGAGAATAATTCAATAACCGATTAAAGTTTCGACTGGTAACGTTTATAACACTGAACTATTTAACGGTGTGATATCATGTAGCCCAAGGAAAAAGTAAAGGCGAAAACTCACCGCGGCACACGGAGACGCTAGGCTCGTTTTAGCTTTACTTTACTTTGCAAGAAAAGTAAATGATCGTGACCACTGCAACCCACGGAAAAACTATGCATGAATTGATGAGATTGATACACAAGTGGCTTGCTCGAATATGAGCTCAACTATCTGACTTAGACGCTGTAAACGCCATGCATGCTGTGCACGTGGTACACGGAAGCGTATCATTCCGATTTTAACCGCCTCTGTGGTCTAGTGGTTCACACCACCGATTTCACCGGAGGTCTCGGGTTCGATTCCCAGTGGGGGTACATATTGTATTCAGTTTGGTTAGTGGCAGGATTGGTTCTTAGTCCACCTAGCTAGCTTCCACTATCTTATTTAAGTCTATCGTCTACCATAACAATGATGTTTTCACATTATTGTGTTCCTGAAATAGAGATATAAGTTAGCCCTGTTCCTCAGTGATTGAGGATTCCGAGGTAGTGCGCTTCCACTTTCAGCCTGAGGTGTGATCAAGGCTAATACCCCGTTGTGGATAAATAAATTCAATAAACTGTGCTTCTCTACAGTTGTACATAGTTGTGGGTTAATAATATTCGTGAATAGCTTGTGCTGCATAAGAAACGTTGACTCATGTTGTATTATAATAAACAAGCCCCAACACATTTTTTATTTTCCTTTTTAATTTTTTTGTGTTGCTAAAGATTTATTTTTATTTCGTTCTTTTAAATTACACAAATAAATTTGTAAGTAAATGGCCCTTATGCGAGTAGATCCCTACTACAACTAACTAAAAGAGCTGATGACCTTGAAACGTCTGAAATAAAAATAAAATTTTAAAATTTTAAAGACCCCCACACAAAAAAATCCTCAAAAAAAGTCAGAAAATAAATTTTCTATCTCGGTCGGAGGACCCCCAACGTATAATATACCCTTTTAGTACTTCTCGTTTTGTAGTACTCCGACCGAGAGAGAAAATTTATTTTCTGACTTTTTTGAAGAGGTTTTTTTTGTGTCGGGGTTTTTTAAAATTTTATTTTTATTTCATCCTTTTAAATTACACATAAAATTTAAAAACCGCATTGAAATCACTAATTTCAGCCAAACAAATCGGAGCAACTTAATTTTTGGCGGCCATTTTTTTGCTGCCATTTTGTTTTTTTATTGCCACCTAAATTTGCCCAGAGTGATATCATTTTAGTCAAAGCACCACGTTTGTATCTTTTTCCGTTTCGGCAGGCAGTTGACCATCTCCATAAATGGACGAATGGATTTTCATCAAACGTGGCTAAGAACCATCTCGATTAATATAGCTTTCAATTTAAAAAAAACCACTATGAAAACGCCTGATACGTTTAGGCACTACGAATATACGTACAGACAGACAGATATCGGCCTCAAACTTATAACACCCCTCTTTGCGCTGCGTCGGGGGTTAAAAATCTTCTCAAATTGAATTTGAAATTACTTTGAAACAAATAAACCGCATCAAAATTATTCATTCAGGAGCTACGATGCCACAGACAGATACATAGACAGACACACAGACACGTCAAAATAATAAAACCCCTCTTTTTGCAGTCGGGGCTTAAAAATGCGCCGCATGCCCGTGCACCGAATGCGCAGTGGTGGGTCTGCGCCTTCACTATCACTACATAGTATAAAACAAAGTCGCTTTCTCTGTCCCTATGTCCCTTTGTATGCTTAAATCTTTGAAACTACGCAACGGATTTTGATGCGTTTTTTTTAATAGATAGAGTGATTCAAGAGGAAGGTTTATATGTACTTTTTTCCCGATATTCCCACGGGAACGGGAACCACGCGGGTGAAACCGCGGGCGGCCGCTAGTTAATTATAAAATGAATCGTTATTATATATGTTGTGATTGCTACGAAATGCTACGAGAAGCTACGAGCTACGGATTTAAGTGAATAATGAAATGCAGCCAGATAGAAAAATAGATCTCAGTAGCTCTTATTCACAAACTATCGGAAACGTTCCCGTCAGCGCAATTTATGCTTTATCACTGACACCTTCTTCAGAATAGACAAAGACAAAGCACAAAATTCGAATCCGATCCAAATCTCTTTCCGCACAGTTATCAATCAGGGGACAGTTCCGACTCGTAAATGTTTAGACAACTGTTATTTATATTTAACGGCGTAATATCATGAAGCCAGCCCACAGAAAACAGTAAATTATAAAATGTATTGTAGCGTGCTGTGATAGCTACGAAATGCTACGAGAGGCTACGAGCTACGGGATCTGAGTGAATAATGAAATGGAATCGGATTGAAAAATAAATCTCAGTTGAAAAGCATTTCCTGATGTTTATCCGTTTTAATGCTTCTTGATTATTTCTGAACTGTTGAGGTCACTCTTCTTAATAAGGCTTCTAGTAATATTCCGTACTTGGGAAAAGAGTATTTTTCACAACCTTTCAAATATGCAGTCCATCATTCTATGATAGTTGAAGTCTTTCGGTAATTTAATTGGTTTCAAGTAACTTCCGGTAACATTAGACTGGATTATCAAGGGTGCGGTTCAAATCCTGTTTAAAATCAACTTGTGTGGCTGGTGGTATTTTCTATTAAACTTTCCCTTAATTGTTTGTTGGTTGAAATAAGTAATAATTGAACTTCTATAATCATCATCTATAATATATCCCCACTGCTGAGACCCAGGGCTTCCGTATGGATGGATAAAGAGAATCAGCCACGGCTATGGAGGTAAAGATAAAAAATGCTGACCTGACTAAGTAGTATTTTGTTTTCTCTTTTATTATTCTATTTTGACTGATTTTATTCATTTCACCGTTTGACATTCAATGATAAATACTAAGATTGATGAATTTTGAAACCAAATTTAATACTCGTACAAAAAAAAAAATATTATTTAAATTAAATCACGACAACAAATATTTGCATATCGACAAATCGATAAAACATGTTAGTTCTAACCTATTTATAAGACCTCAGATGTACAATGTTTTATGCAAATAAATCTTATTCTATTCTATTCTATTCTATTCTAGGCGGGCCCAAATCGGACTCTTAGGTATAAGTGCCTGCAAATGCCATTGGTACACCGGGACCATCGCTTTATCGTGCCGTCCTCGTCCGAAGCACAGAGGAGCATAAGATAATAAGGTTTTCCTGTGACCGATCATTGCGAAAGTAGCTTGATCTCAACAAGCGCTGGCCGAGCGTAGGTATTTATTACTACACGGGCTCCTCTTGTTTGTTGAATAAAAAATAAATAATTTAGCTCATATATAAATCCTTAAAGGCATGCAATCATAGTTATACCTCACCTTGTCCATACCTTTTACCTTATCCTTACCTTACCTTATCCATACGTTACCATATCCATACCTTAAATTTTCTCAACTTACCTTAACCATAGCTCACCAAATTTGTTTTTTTTTTAAGTTTTCTTAAGTATTTTTGTGTAGGTACACTGCTAGTTCTATACTATACTAATTAATAAGTTTTGAAATTGTATTGGCTATTTAATGTTTCTTACCAAACATTTTTGTAAGTAATTTTTTTTTAGAATAGCTTACAAAACTGCTTCCATGTAAGCTGCGCATGTCGTGGTAACTTGTAATTAAGGCCTCACTATGTGCATGTATCCTTATAAGTGATTGTTCACGCCGCGCGTGATTCATTCATTCACGTTCATTCGTGGGTGCGCCGCCAACCACCGTCCGCGCAACTCGCGCTCAGTTGGCCGTAAGCAGCCGTGAGGCAAGTTTGTGTGTTTCTGTAGCGACGTGCCGCGCCAGTTACCTACCCGTATCGTGACCGAGATCTCGAGCGTTTTTGCACCTAGGAGCGCCCGGTCCGGGTACGGACTTGTGACCCGTGTGTGTTCGCTTTGAAAAGCGCCGGGAAAGTTTTAGCTGCCTATTAGGGCATTGTGTAGTATAAGAGTGTTAGCTGTAAGAGTATCCCATCGGGGGTTGTGTGGAGATCGTTTTGCCAGGCGCGCGCCGGCGAGATAACGTTCAGCCCCCCTGGATTACGGACACTATTTTCTAGTAAGGTAGGACTAGCTTAATTTACTTAATTTTGCATGAGAAACCTTCGTTTCAATAAACTGTGGAACACAGTAGATGTGGTCATCACAATTGTGCGTGATCATATTTTTGGTAGCAGAGCGTAGTTGATATAATTAATTTTCATATTAAAATTAACTACATAAAATTTCATAGTAAAAATAAAAAGCGTACCTAAAAAGCGTACCTAAAAATTTTTTTTTTTTGTTGAAATCTCGAGGGTATTTGAAGATCCCGAGACGATTTGAAGTACTAAGAAATTGTTCTAGTAAATTCTCGAAGTGAATGTTTCTCACTTGGTGGATCCGATAATAGATAGACACTTATATAATTGTTGTCACATACTAGTGATTTGATACGAGTTTACTCGCCTAGATGTGTATATTTTTTTTTTATGTGTCCGGATTTATTTGACGAATAGTTTCGTTCGAAAGTGTTGTTTATTAGTACCACATACTAGTGTTTGTTCCGAGTCCGCTTGCCTAGTTAAAAAAGTGGAACTAGTTTTAATTATTAGTAGTATTAAATTACGAGTATTATTATTGAAAATAGTTTTGTTTTCGTTTGTTGATAACGGTTTGGTAGTTGATTTGCGAGGTTGACTTGGCCGTGCCGTTATGCCATACCGTTAATCCTATACGTTTTGTTTATACCGTTATATTGTGAGCCCTTGAAATTGGTAAGTTGCTAATAATTTATGAAAATAGTAGGGTCCGTGTATGTCGTCCGAATTTTAATTGTGTTTTATATTATCGTGACGCGACCTATTTCTATTGTTTTTTTTTGTTGATGTTTGCCACTTTTATATTTCTTTGTTTGCTTTGTTTATTAAACGGATTATAAATGGCTCCTACGAATCCGACCGCCGTATCCAGGGCTGGCATCCAAGGAGTTTTGCGTTGGCTTGCTTGTGCGGTCACATTAATAGACCGAGCCGACCGGGTAGGCGCGTTGCTAGCTCGGTATGGCGGGCTGGCAGCTCGGCTGCAGGACCTGGAGCGCCACGCCATGGAGTGTCGCGCGTATTATTTGCAGAACCCCCCAGCTGATGATGCCGTGTCGGAACAGCTGGAGCAGGATGTAGCCCAGGCCTATGAGCTGGCTGACCAGTTCACGGAGGCGGCTGAGAGGGCCCTGGCTGTTCGGAAGGGGGAGCCGGTTTTGAGCGGGGAGGTCAAACCTACCCCGACGGCGTTGCTAGGCCGATTGCCTACTTTGGAGATTCCCACTTTTAATGGGGATCTGTCAGCCTGGATGGGCTTCATTAATTTGTTTGACAGTTTGGTGGATTCACGACGGGACTTATCCCCTAGTGAGAAGTTGGCCTATTTGCGCTCCTCCCTGCGAGGAGAGGCCAGCGCGGTAGTCCAGCACCTGCTCATCAGTGACGACAACTACCAGGTGGCTCGCCAGCTTCTGGTTAGCAGGTACCAGAATGTCCGGTTACTGGCGGACACCCACGTGGCCACGATTTTGGCCCTCCCGCGAATCACGCGGGTACACCTGTTGCGGAGGGAGTTGCTGAACCCGCTACTGTCAGCGGTCAACTCCCTAAGGCGATTGGACCTGCCGGTGGATCAGTGGTCCTTTATACTGCTGCACATAGTCCTCGCCAAATTGCCCGCTGAAATGAAGGGGCGTTTCGAGCAGAGGTACGGAGGCGACAGCGCCTCGTATCTCCCGCCCTTCGCGGACCTCCTTCGTTTTTTGGAGGACGAATGTAGGGTGACGGACCACCTGGAGCCCGCCCCGGTTCCAGGTGTTGGTCGTATGGTGGCGGCGAGGGAACAGCCCCGTCGCCCGACCAACCGGTATGCTACCTTCCAGCAGTCCCCTCCCCCCGCACCGAGTGAGCGGTGCAGGTATTGCAGGGGAGATAGGCACGTGGTGCACGAATGTGCCAAATTTAGAGGCCTCCGCCCAGAGGGACGGAGGGCCGTTGCAAGACAGCGCCAATGGTGCTATAGGTGTTTGGGGGGACACATGCAGTCGGCGTGTCCCCAGACAGAGGATTGTCGTCTTTGAGGAGGGAGGCATCACCCCCTCCTTTGTTTGGACCGCAAGGACGCCGGGAGCGACCGGGGTTCGAATTCCTCGCGCACGGGCGGGGGCCCGGCAGCCCGGAACCGGTCCCCTAGAGATTCGGCGGGGCTTAGCCCCCCCGTTCAGTCCCCCCCGGAGAGGGGGAACTATAGGAGAGACGCCCCCGCCACGGGCGGGGGTAGGGGGGTACCACAAGAGTACGCCACGGTGGCGATGGGCACGGGCCCTATTTGCTACTCCCCCCCCCTAATGGAGAGGCCTCGATTGGGGTACTATGTACCGAGGCACGCCCCACACGGGTATTACCCTGCAGCTAGGAGTGCTGTTGGTCGGGGCCAGTATGTACCCGATTGGGACCCGCTCGCCCGGTACGAGCGTCCCACATTTGGCGCGCCGACTCAGGCGCGAGGGGGACAAGTACCCCCCCAAAATTTTTAATGGCGCCCCTGTCGGACCCAACCACCCCTCCGGAGCTTGTGCTGTTGCCAACAGCCTCCGTGAATGTTTGGGGACCTAAGGGCAATGTTGTAACGGTGCGTGCCCTTTTGGACTCAGGTGCCCAGGGGTGCATAATGTCCAGGTGGCTTGTCCGACAGCTGGGTCTTTTGCTTGTGCCGCATCACGAAGCGGTACGGGGGGTGGGAGACTCGCGGATCCCTGATCCGATTGGTCGAGTTGAGTTCTCCTTCTCCCCCCACTTCGCGCCAAGGCCGAAGATCGGTGCTTCGGCGATAGTTTTTGATAAGGTGGTTGGACCACTCCCGCAAGTGCGAGTGCCGCCATCCACGATTGAGCTGACGTCTGGACTGGCTTTGGCTGATCCTTCCTTCCACCGACCGGGCCCAATACACTTGTTGATTGGTGCGGATGTCCTCGGTCGTGTACTGTGTGGAAGCAAGCGAGTTTTGCAGACAGCCGATCTTGTCGCCTTGTCCTCGTCGCTGGGTCATGTGGTGATGGGGAAGGTACCACAGACACCAGAGACCCCGTCGGTAGACCGCCAGACCATTGTCGGTTCTACTTTGTCCGACGTTCTCCAAAAGTTTTGGGAGGTGGAGGAACCTCCCACTGCCAAGCGGTTGGATCCGTTAGCCGAGGAGTGCGAATTGTTCTACCAGAACAACACTGGGCGCCTCCTCTCGGGTCGCTTGATTACCCGCTTGCCCTTCTTGGCGGTTCGCCCTCCTTTAGGGAGCTCCCGACCGATGGCCGAGAAGAGATTGTTGTCCATGGAGCGTAGGATGGCCAGGGATCCCGCATTCAAGGAGAAGTATATAGACTTCATGCGGGAGTATTTGGACCTTGGGCACATGTCCATCTCGCAGTTGGACTGGAGTAATGTGGAACATTACTTCCTGCCACACCACGCTGTTTTGAAGACTTCCAATGGGAAGATCCGCGTGGTCTTTGATGGTTCAGCGCCCACGTCAACCGGAGTGTCGTTGAATCAGTGTCTGCATGCGGGGCCGAAGTTGCATCACGATGTCTGTGATGTTTTGACCAACTTCCGCCGGCACGCTGTCGTCTTTGTGGCCGATATCCGCATGATGTTCAGACAGACCGTGATTCACCCGGAGGATAGACGATACCAGCTCATCCTTTGGCGTGAGGATCCCCAGGATCCGATGTTGGCTTACGAGCTGAACACCAACACTTATGGTTTACGGTCGAGCCCCTTTGTGGCGATCCGTTCGCTTTTGGAGCTCGCAGAGCGCGAACGGCTACGCTATCCCCGGGCATCTGCTCTTATTGAGGGGGGGGCCTTATTTGTCGACGATATCTGCACGGGGGCCTCGAGCTTAGATGAGGCTCTCGTCTTACGTGATGAGCTGATTGCGCTCTTGAGGGCTGGTGGCTATGAGTTGCGGAAGTGGCTGTCTAACTCACCGGACCTATTGGCAGATTTGCCTAAGGACCACCAGCAAGAGCCGCTCCTCTTTGAAAATCCGGAGACTCCAGACATGCTGTCTGTTTTGGGAGTCCAGTATCGACCAGTCCCGGATTTGTTCACATATAGATTGGAACTGCCAGACCCAAAGGTCTGGACTAAACGCACGGTGCTGTCTACTGTAGCCCGTACCTTTGATCCGAACGGTTGGCTCAGCCCTGTAGTGTTTTCGATGAAGTGCTTCCTACAGGAGCTCTGGGCTGCGGAATTGTCATGGGATGAGCCCCTCTCTGGTAGCCTCCTACGAGAGTGGGTGAGGTTCGTGTCATCCCTACCCGACGTCAATCGGGTTTGTATACCGAGGCAAATGCTGCCTTCGGGAAAGTTTAAAGCCTCCCTGCACGGCTTTTGTGACGCGTCCGAAAGCGGATACGCGGCAGCCGTTTACATCCGAACGGTGGATGCAGCAGGCGTTGTCGCCGTACACTTAGTTACGGCCAAGAGTAAGGTCGCCCCCCTTCGGACTAGGCTAACCATTCCGAAGTTGGAGTTGTCCGGCGCCACTCTCTTAGTACGGCTACTCAATCATGTTGCCGACACCTTGGGAAACGGTGTCGACTTGGAGTCGATATTTGCGTGGTCTGACAGCCAGGTCGTCCTTTGTTGGCTGAAGAGTTCAGTCCACACCCTTGAGGTTTTTGTGGCCAACCGGGTCTCACAAATTCAGACTTCAAAGGCCCCGTTGATTTGGCGCCACGTACCGGGCGAACTGAACCCCGCAGATTGTGCCTCCCGCGGCTGCGAGGCGCCTGAGTTAGTGGACCACCACCTATGGTGGAGTCCATCATGGTTGTTACGGCCTGAGCGCTCATGGCCTGCCACCCCGGCTGTGGCCAGAGTCCCAGACCTAGGCATGCGTGTTCACGCCGTGGAGACGGTGGCGGCTCCGCAGATGGAGTTTTTGTTAGACCGCTACAGTTCTCTTGATAAGCTGCTCGGCGTGACTGCTTGGATGAGGCGCTTTGTGCGAAATTGTCGCCAGCCTCAGGAGAAATCGTTGTCTCCGGTCCTCGCCCCACAAGAGCGGCAAGACGCTCTGTTGCATTGGTTGCGAGTGACGCAACAGCGAGAGTTTGAACTGGAGCTGAAAGCCCTGCGCTCAAGTAAGCCCAAGTTGAAGGGACCCTTGGTGCGGTTGAATCCCTTCTTGGACAGTACCGGATTGCTGCGTGTCGGAGGTAGGCTCAGACATGCCAACCTGCCGTACGGATCACGCCACCCTTTGTTGCTCCCCAAGGATGGACCGTTAGTTAGACTGTTGATTACAGACCGACATGTAAAGAATGCTCATGCCGGTTGTAATGCTTTGACCGCGCTCCTCCAACGAGAGTTCTGGATTTTGTCAGCGCGGAGAATAATCCGATCCGTTATTTTTCGTTGTCTCCCGTGTTATCGTTTGCGCGCCGATACGATGCAGCCCCAGATGGGTGACTTGCCTGCCGATCGAGTTAGACGGGACCAAACGGAGGTCTTTTTAAAAAAAGGAATTATTTTTAGAACACAGTTTATTGTTTGATTTAGAATTTTAGACACAAGTTTCGCGTGAGGTGGCTGCGCTGCGACTAACTAGCCAAGGCAGGGCGCTCGCGGATGCGAGCCCAGATTGTCTGGTCAGCAGCGTCTAGCAGCTCCTCAGCAATATGCTATACAATTACCATATATAACAGCCCCTGGGTTAAGAGGAAACTTACCGTTAAATGTAAGTTTCCGTGATTATTACGTTCTTAGACGAGGAGCGGATATTGTAACGGTATTTTCATTGGTTTCCTCTGGGGGTGTGGTAACTGTATGCTTATTGCTTTGACATTTGTAAAGCTTATATTTAATACAAAAATATAGAACGAGACTTACGACTATAGTTATAGATACAATATTAAAGATAGAAAATCCCATATGGTTTTGAAGTGTAGGAACTTCCAAAACTAAGTCTTGGGAAATCTGGTCAGTGACAGTTTTAAAATCACTAATACTATCTAAATTTATACTTCTTATTTTAGAAATTGGAATCTTAGGGCTAATCTCGGTGAGCCGGTGGAAATTACAACAACTATCATTTATGATGTTGAAATCTGTTATAACATTTGGAACGTGTAATTTCGGATAGTTCTTTGTTACAAACTTAATGTTCTTATAGAAGGCTACACATTGCAGAGGAATATTAAGTACACCTGTACCGGATATTACTATTTCAGATACAACATTGTCACATTCGATGGATAATTTAGCGGGTTTGGATTGGACAAATATCCATTTATTATCATTTAGCCTATGCCAAATATCCACTTCTCCAATAATAAATTTATAAGGACATGTTTCCGGAAGAGAGGTAAGAGCTTTGGTAATGATTTCTATTTCACAGGAAGGGCTGGATAGTACCGCATAGACGTCTGTAATTTCACAAAGGTAAGTTTCAGTAAGTATGTTTTTACAATTTTTCAGGTCTTTAAGGTAAGTATAGAATGATTTATCCTTAGCCAGGGCTAAGAATTGTTCGGAAGGAACAATCATAGCGAAGGAGTTTAATTTATCGTTGGTGTGTGGAGTTGGCAAAGGTATGTTTTTATACAAATTATATTGTTGTAAACTAACTAAAGGTAATTTGACAATGAACATTAATTTGTTATTCAAATAATAGCATGTTAAATCAGCTGTGTTAATTAATACATGAATATTGCTTATATCTAGACTAACTGGAAAATCCTTATACTTAGGTAATATTTTTAAATTGCCAACAAGATCTTTATACATTTGGCTTGGAGTTAAAATAGATGGATGTAGTGTATTACTTTTTACAAATAAAATAGAATTCAGAAGATCTTCAATTTTAAAAGACATGGTAAGCAGATTAGCTTCTAACACATTTAGAATATTATTTATCTTAACCTTAAAACTAATTATATTTACAGCATCCGATACATTTTTCACAGAAAGAGACAAACTTTCAATTACATCTGTTAGTTTTGCCTCATTAGTGTTTAATTCGTGAATAGATCGGTTTATATTGGAAATAGCAGATTGGGATACCATGATAGTTTTCTTAAGTGAGGCCATTAACTTTTCATCATTCCTTTGCAAGGCTTGAATAGCGTTTTCATAATTTTGAGCATCATCCTCATCCAAAGTGCCAAATATATGTTTGAATGCTACTCCTATTCCTCCAAACCATGCTCGTTTGGAGATGCTATTTGACATAATATGAGAGATGGAGTTAAAATCACGCGAAATATCTGAATATAGAGCTTCTAAAGGTTGTAGTAGGTTTTGGCATTGATTTATGTCTATTTCATCATTTGAACGACATTGGGACCGAATGATGTTGAATACATCGTGAATATTTTCCATATGATATTCGAGTGGAGACACGTCGACTGGAATAACAATATGGAATTCATCATTTATAATTTTAAGAGTGCCGACAGGATCGAAGAGTATACCAGGACTTTTGTGGATCTTAGTCACATAACTGTCTTCGCCTCTTGCCAGACAAATTCTGTAAATGGATATGTGTATAAGTATATTAAAATAAGACGAGTAAAATAAAATGATTGTTGTATATAGAGTTGTAAATAAAATTGTAAACCTATTCTTAACTTATTAGTTGCGTAAATTGAAATGTGTTAATCACTTCCATGGGCAGGCTTCACTTCATCATAATGATGTTTGACGTGGCGTCTATTTATTAGGAGAGACAATGTATTATTCCTATGGATTTTGACTATTTCATAAGGACCTTTCCATATGGGTGAAAGTGCTTTACGAAGCCTGACATGGTTTTTCAAGTACACGTAGTCTCCTACTTTATATTGAGTAGGGCGTGAATGTCTATCATAATATCCTTTAGAACGCTCCTTTGAAGCGTTGATATTCTCCAAGGCTTTTCCGCAAGAAATTTTGAGACGGTGTTGAAGCATCTTAATATATTCGGGATATGTAACGTCGGTGCGTTGATCGAAGACAGAGTCAGGAATATAAGGTTTATGGCCGAAGAGGAGTTCGTATGGCGTGAATTTCGTGGTAGTGTGTACATTACTGTTATATGTTAACATAGCGGTATACACATATTTGTGCCAGTCGGTTTGATTCTCATTTACGTAAGACTTTAGGTACTCCTTCAGGGTGGAGTGACTACGTTCCAAAGCACCTTGAGTTTGTGGGTGGTAAGGTGAGGACCACGTTTGTTTGATCTTTAGAAATTCGCAGGTGCGCTTGAAAAGTTCTGCGGTAAAGTTTGTGCCCTGGTCAGTCAATATAGATTTCGGAATTCCGAACAGCGATATGAAGTGGACTAGGCATTCACAGGTTTCTTCAGATGTGGCATTAGCTATGGGATATGCAATGGAGAATTTTGTCAGGTCATCTTGGAGGGTTAAAATGAATTTCAATTTAAGGAGACCAGCTTCGGGTAAGGGACCAACGAGATCGAGACTGATCCTTTCAAAAGGACGGGTAGAGGTTGTTGTTATTTGCATAGGAGATCGGTTTATTTTCCTAAGGGCTTTGTTAGACTGGCAGAGTTTACAATTTTTTACGTAATTTTCGATATCTGTTCTCATGGCTTTCCAATAGTATCTCTCTTTTATTCTATTGAACATTCTTTGGGAGCCCAGATGACCTGCTATAGGAATATCGTGATTTTCCTTGAGAATTTTCGCGATTTCGGTAGGCACAGGATAAATAATGGTATTATGATGCACATTCACTGTTATGTTTGTATTATTGAATAGATACGTGAGCATACCATAGATTTTAATGAAAGAATGTTGTTCGAAGAGATTCTTGAAGTCTGGTATAGCAATTTCACTGATGTCGCCAGTGAGTAAAATATCGTCTCGAGCCGCTTTAAGAGTTTTAAATATTTCAGGGTATGAGCTTGCGTCAAAATAGTAAACTTTCGTGAATAAGAGATAATAGGTTTTTCCTTTTATTTCTATTTTCTTGAAAGAGTGAAGTTCTCTTTCAGAGTCGAGTATGTCGGAAGAGTCTTCGAGTTCGGAGAGGATATCTTGGAGGTAAGGGTTTGAATCATCTAAATCGATAGATACAGGGAGAAGGATTGTTTTACAGCTGCTCTTAAGGAGGGATTCGTTATGCTCCTGTATGTGAGTACTAAAGGTCTCATCTTTTTTGGCGAAACATTTGAGGAATGTGTTATAGTCTTTGTTTAGGTTCGAGGTTTCTCTTGATGTTTCAGGTGTTTGAGGAGGAGATTGAGGACTAGGAGCTTCCGGAGGTGGTGAGGTAGTAAGAGGATTTGGTTGTCTATTTTCAGGGCTGTATGCGGATAGTGAGATATCATCACCCTCTAGAAGAGGAATGGAAGGTAAATTACTATTTGATCCAAGGAGACTGGATCGGATATCAAGATCATCTAGAGTTATTGGGCTGAATGGCGAAGAGGTTTCGGGGTTAGTCACAGGATTTTGATTTTCAGGGACATCTGGTGCTGGTGGGCTATTTTCCACAGGTTCCACAGGATCTAGCTGTGGAGGTAAGTTCTCGTCATGGGATGCAGTATGATTGGGACTATCCGATTGAGGTAAGACAGGGTTAACAGGGTATCGTGATAGGGCATCAGCGTTACTATTTATCTTTCCTTTCTTGTATTCGATTTCATAGTCAAACTCTTCGAGTTTGAGTCTCCATCTAATGAGTTTAGAGCCGGGGTCTTTATGGTTGAATAGCCATTTAAGAGGTCGATGGTCAGTAACTATTGTGAATCGGTGACCATATAAGTATGGTCTAAAGGTTTTCGTGCCAAAGAGAATGGCAAGACATTCTTTTTCAGTTGTACTATAGTTACATTCGGCTTTGTTCAAGGTCCGAGATGCATATGCGATTGGCTTGTCATTTCCTATCATACCTTGGGAGAGAATAGCGGATATAGCGAAATTTGAAGCGTCACAAGTTAACAAAAAAGGTTTGGTAAAGTCAGGGTAAATTAAAAGAGGTGCGGATATTAGGCGATTTTTTAATTGTTCAAAAGCTAGTTGATGTTCATTTTGCCAATTGAATTGAACATCCTTCTTTAAGAGATTAGTTAAGGGTTTGGCTATTTTTGACAAATCGGGTATAAAACGGCGGTAGTAGGATACTAGACCCAAAAAGGATTTTATATCTTTTGGACATTTAGGACGAGGGAAATCCTTGACAGCTCTGATTTTTTCGGGGTTAGGTCTCACACCTTGATCAGTTATAGTGTGTCCAAGGTATGACACTTCTTTTCGAAGGAATTCACACTTGTCGGGCTGAAGTTTTAGGTTAAAGTGTCTGAGTCTGTCAAAGACGTTAGAAAGGGATTTTATGTGGCTGTCGAGATCATAGGAGTAGATAACAATGTCATCTAAGTACACATAGCACTGCAGGCCTTGTAACCCGGATAGAACAGAGTTCATTAGCCTTTGAAAGCAGGCAGGAGCATTTTTGAGGCCGAAGGGCATGCGAGTGAATTCGAAATGTCCTTGAGGGACAGAGAAGGCAGTTTTAGGTGCATCACGATCAGACATTTTTATTTGGTGGAAACCGGAAGTGAGGTCAAGAGTGCTAAAATATTTGCTTTTTCCTAATTGGTCCAGAATTTCACTTATGTTGGGTATAGGGTAGGAATCACCTATTGTGATATCATTCAGTTTGCGGTAGTCGATGACGACTCTCCATTTACGTTGACCGGAAGCATCTGATTTTTTTGGGACAATCCATATGGGAGAAGACCAAGGGGATGTCGAAGGTTTGATGATCCCATCATCGAGCATTTTGTCAATTTGTTTTTGGACTTCTTGTTTGTGAACCTCTGGGAATCGATATGTCTTTGTATTGATTGGTTCAGAAGAAGTGGTAGGGATTTCGTGTTGAATAGCGTCAGTATGTGTTAATTTGTCATTCGGAAGATAAAAGATGTCGGAAAAGTCTGAACACAGATTGTGAAGAGCGTCGATTTCTTCGGTGTTTAAATGGGAAACTCGTAAAAGGTCAATAACTTGGTTAGTTCGGTCTAAAATGTTTGTCGAATCATTACCGGGACGGGGCATATGAAAGATTTGGTGGTTATTATTTTCTTTAAGAGGTGATAATTTTAATTTCAGATCGGAGTTTACTATCAAGGGTGATTCAGAGGTGTTCACTACGGTTATGTTAATCCTGGAATTAGGCTTGACTTTAACTATACAGTTGGCTATTAATAATGATTTGATGGGATGTTGATCTACAACAAGGCCTTCTTTAACTTCTGGATTTTGGACTGAACATTCAATTATTGTTTCGGATCGGGGTGCAATCGTATAAACGGGATCTGTAAATTTAAGGGGAAGCTTGATATTTTCTATTATTAATTGGTCATTTGTAAAATCAATTTTGCTAAGGGATTTTGATAGGAAGTCATTTCCGATAATCCCGTCATATGGGAATTTCAGATGACCTACGAGATGGAACTGGTGGTTCAGGGTTTGGAAACTTACTGGGATAGTACCCATTGATACCATGGGGTTAGCGTCATTACCGAGTCCGGTAAAAGTTACGTATTCGTCCCAGGTGATTTTAGGCATTTTTTCTATTGAGCATTCTTTTAATATGCTTATAGCTGCACCGGTATCGACGAGAAATGACAGAGGCTCTTTAGAAACTGAGGTTTGGACTTCGATAAAAGGTAAGTGTTTTTTCGATGGGTTAGTAGTGATGTTATGAATTTTAATATTGTTCTCTTTTATATTTTCAGGTATGGAGCTGGAAGCAGTGACTCGGCTTCTGTCAGGAATACGGGATTCTGTTTTAGGAGTTGGAGTGCTTATAGGTTCTGGTTTGGTAAGTATTTTTTGAGGATTTGATTTGTTGCCACTATGAAATTGGGGCTGGTTACCCTGTTTGTTAGTGGAATGATTTGGAATAGTAGTATTGCCACTATGAATTTGGGGCTGGTTACCCTGTTTGTTAGTGCAATGTTTTGGAATAGTAGTATTGCCACTATGAATTTGGGGCTGGTTACCCTGTTTGTTAGTGCAATGATTTGGAATTATAGTATTGCCACTATGAATTTGGGGCTGGTTACCCTGTTTGTTAGTGCAATGATTTGGAATAGTAGTATTGCCACTATGAATTTGGGGCTGGTTACCCTGTTTGTTAGTGCAATGATTTGAAATAGTAGAATTGCCACTATGAATTTGGGGCTGGTTACCCTGTTTGTTAGTGCAATGATTTGGAATAGTAGAATTGCCACTATGAATTTGGGGCTGGTTACCCTGTTTGTTAGTGGTATAGAATTGATTTGGAATGGTATTGGTTGCGGTGCCGGTTTTGTTGATTAATTTTCCCGTACGGCACTGGGCGGGAAATCTGGCGAGTTTAAATTATCGTATTGATAATTTTCGAAATTGTTGTTGCTAGTGTTGTTTTCCTCTAATGTGGAAATTGTATGAATTGGTCGGCGTGGTTGACCTTGAGAGGTATTAGGAGCAGGACGGTTAGCCGGATAAAATCTAGGTTGGGGTTGGCCATAACGTTGGTTGTTATACTCACGTTTTCGACACACATCTATAGTATGACCAGGGATTTTACAATATCTACATATTACAGGAGAGGAGCCAAGTGGGGCTGCTGACGACATGTTATTGTTGTTAAAGGGCCTATTCATTAATTGAGGGAAAGATCGATTTGGGAATTGGCGGGGGCGCCCTTGATTTTGGGAAAATGACGGAGCATTACGACGTGTGGCTAATAATATTTTCTCTTCAGAAACTGCAAAGTTAATGGCCTCATTTAAGGTCTCTGGATCCCGGCATCTTACAAAGGTAGATAAGCTGGGGTTCAAACCTATCATAAATGTATGTAGGGCAAGATCTTGCATCGCAGCGACACGGCCAGCCAGTTCGCCTTTTTTCTTGGTTGGGATTGATATATTAATTTCTGTTAGTAATTTCGAAAGGCACGACTCGATCCGGAGTGCGAACTGGTTGACTGTTTCGTTTGGCAATTGTTTACAATTTTGGAGATCAGAAAGGAGCGCAGCATAATGTTTGCGCTCGCCGAATTGGGATTTTAAAAAGTTTTCTAGTTGCTCCCAACTTTCGAACTCTTTTATAGAGCAAGCACTTTCCGCACGGCCTTCTAACTGGCTCAATATGTATTTGAGTAAAATATCTTGCTGCGAACTAGAGGCAAGACTAATTGCGTGTTTGCAATTATTCGTGAACGCAGTGAGCCTTTCGCGGCTCCCATCGTATTTATTTATAAATTTTATCAAAACATTTAAGTCTATTTGCGACATGATGATAGGGCAAGGGATAGGCGATTTACTGCGTGTTACTGCTTGACTAGGCTCCTCTTTTGTAAGCTGATCTTTAGTCATTGAAAGATTAGAATTCGGCACCCGTACAATAACAAATTAATCAGTTCGGAATACTAGTTCGTAACAAAATAAATTTATAGTTTCTTAAAACTAACACAAGAATCGATTAACAACGGGATAAAGTCTGAGTATGGAACAAAGCTTCACTCACAGTAACAATGTTGCGAGTCCGGCGACGGCGACAGGAAGCGGTGACTGCATTCTTGTGCGATAAGAATTATGAAGTCTATGAATACGGCGAACAGTTTTGGGAATTGATTTAATCACGAACACACTTTGATTAAATGAATCGACGTTCACTTTTCACTCTTAAACACAAAACACGAAACACACGGGGAATATTTTCTATGAACTTTCTTGTGTTTTCAGGAAATTATGAAGTTTCCTTCTTCAGGTAATACAGGAACAGCGAAAATTCTTTCTTTTCAGGATGCGGCGAGTTTTTCTTTTATTTTCAGGATACAGCGGAATGATTTTCTTCTAAGGATACAGTGATTTTCTTATATTTCAGGATACAGCGGGATGATTTTCTTCTAAGGATACAGCGGTTTTCTTTTATTTCAGGATACAGCGAGAAGATTTTCTTCTAAGGATACGGAGATTTTCTTTTATGTCAGGATACAGCGGGATGATTTTCTTTTGTGAGTCACGGCACAGCACGGAATAGAACTGATACTTCGCGAAAGAGGCGAAACCGGGGATATTTTATCCCTTTTACGCTGCCACCAATGTTAGACGGGACCAAACGGAGGTCTTTTTAAAAAAAGGAATTATTTTTAGAACACAGTTTATTGTTTGATTTAGAATTTTAGACACAAGTTTCGCGTGAGGTGGCTGCGCTGCGACTAACTAGCCAAGGCAGGGCGCTCGCGGATGCGAGCCCAGATTGTCTGGTCAGCAGCGTCTAGCAGCTCCTCAGCAATATGCTATACAATTACCATATATAACAGAACGAATCGATGCCCTTCTCAGGAGTTGGAACGGATTTTGCGGGGCCATTTACCGTTAAGACATCGCGGCTTCGTAATGCTAGAACGGAAAAGGCTTACTTGTGTGTATTTGTTTGTGTGGCCACTAAAGCGGTCCACCTGGAGGTGGTTAGTGCCCTCACCACAGAAGCCTTTGTAGCCACGTTGAATCGTTTTGTGTCTCGCCGCGGAATGCCGTCGTTAATTAGGTCCGATTGTGGAATCAATTTCAAGGGCACCGATAGGTATTTAAAGGAAGTTTGTGAATTCTTGGATAGGAATAATTTTGAGATCGGATCCACACTCTCTCGCAGAGGGGTACGATGGCAGTACTCCCCGCCATCCTGCCCCCACTGGGGAGGGATTTTTGAAGCAAGTGTAAAGGCCGCTAAAACTCACCTTCGTCGCGTTATTGGGGAGACGGTCCTCACGTTTGAGGAACTCGCGACCGTATTTTGTAAGGTTGAGGCGGTCCTCAACTCGCGTCCGTTGTGTCCGTTGTCTTCGGACGCGAATGATTTAGAGGCCCTTACGCCGGGCCATTTTTTGATTGGCAGACCGCTTAACGCCTTGCCGGAATATCCTTATTCCGAAGTGCCCTCCGGACGGCTCTCGCGATTTGAATTGCTCCAGCAGCTTACGCAGAGTTTTTGGCGCCGTTGGCATCTGGAGTATTTGCACATTTTGCAGCAACGCGTTAAGTGGTCGGATAGGACGACCCCACCCAAGACTGGAGACCTCGTGTTGGTAAAGGATCCAAACCTGCCGCCCCTCCGCTGGCGTTTAGGACGCATTGTTCAGCTTCATCCGGGGTCGGATGGTGTGCCCAGGTTTGCCGAGGTCCTGGTGGGGGACTCTGTTTTGAAGCGAGCGATCGCTACCCTCTCTCGCCTGCCCTTAGATTGAGTTGGCGGACAGTTTGCTACTGTCCGGGACGGGGGGATGTTCACGCCGCGCGTGATTCATTCATTCACGTTCATTCGTGGGTGCGCCGCCAACCACCGTCCGCGCAACTCGCGCTCAGTTGGCCGTAAGCAGCCGTGAGGCAAGTTTGTGTGTTTCTGTAGCGACGTGCCGCGCCAGTTACCTACCCGTATCGTGACCGAGATCTCGAGCGTTTTTGCACCTAGGAGCGCCCGGTCCGGGTACGGACTTGTGACCCGTGTGTGTTCGCTTTGAAAAGCGCCGGGAAAGTTTTAGCTGCCTATTAGGGCATTGTGTAGTATAAGAGTGTTAGCTGTAAGAGTATCCCATCGGGGGTTGTGTGGAGATCGTTTTGCCAGGCGCGCGCCGGCGAGACAACGTTCAGCCCCCCTGGATTACGGACACTATTTTCTAGTAAGGTAGGACTAGCTTAATTTACTTAATTTTGCATGAGAAACCTTCGTTTCAATAAACTGTGGAACACAGTAGATGTGGTCATCACAATTGTGCGTGATCAGTGATAAATTACATTTTGTAAGTGTGTGTCTTGTAAGATATCCTCAATAAATAAAAAATAAAAAAAAAATAAAAATCGTTCATAAACCGTCACCATATTCGGCGAATGAGCTCCTGGCTCAATCGTTTCAGTATTCCAGCTTTCGACGCTAAAAGCTTTCTTAATCGCAATACCCAACACGGCTCCATATAGTCGACATAGCCTGAATTCTGGATGAAACATGCTTCCTGCTAGCTGGGAAATGAATGGATCGTTTATAGCAAACTACATATTCTTAAATACCTACATGCATTTCAAAATTTAGTTTGCGTTTCTTTATTGAGTGAACGACTAATAGTAAGGTAGTTCTATATGAAGCCTCCTCTAGATTGAAACTTTTTAATTTCAAACCTTGTGTTTACGTGTTTTGAACTAATAGCGTGGTAAACGATATTGAGTAAACGTCTAGATCTCAGATCATATGTCTAGAGGTCCATTAGAAAAACAATATTTTAAAGTTACAAAACAACATTTAAATCCTTTTTGTGTTCTAGTTACAACCGACCGTTAAAGTGTTTTACTACAATTAATTTATTCAGATGATGTCAACCATATATTAACTAATTTAGTAACCTTGTGATACCGAAACTAGGAAACGTCTTATTACAGGTCCCTTTGATGTTAATTAACATAGGGCTGCGGTATTTACTCTCGCATATTAAACGAATGCTTCCACCCAACAGACTAAGACAGTTAAATCACTCACTACTATTTATACTCGACAGCTGTTAGGCTTTTATTGATTTCTGTGTAGATGTAATAAATAGTGAATCGTATGTATTAATCAATTTATATTATTTGCTATAAACTACATTTTCTACGGTCAATGGCATACCAAGTAATGCAACATCTTTCGTTATCTCTAAAATATTTTTATTCCCGGATTCCTCATAAATAATTCTACTCATTAGTGCTTGTATATTATCTTAGATCTCTACTCTAGTACGATATTCAGTTCAAAATAACTCGGGCACAGTCGCTGTTAACGGCTTTTATAATAAGAATTAATTACTTTAATACCTACATAGTAATCTTGGGGCAGCAGTGTCTGGAAACTATTTTCTATTCATCGTGTCAGCCTTACGACGCCCACTGCTGGGCAAAGGCCTCCCCCAAGGATCTCCACAACGATCTGTCCTGCGCTGCTCGCATCCAGCGGCTTCCCGCGACCGTGTTAGGTACAAGCCATTGATGTTGATACCGCATCCTTTCCAGTCCAGAAGCTTAAAAATATCTTACAACGCAGCTGTGAATAGTTTCGGAGAGATGACGTCTCCCTGCCTCACACCTCGCTGCAGTTGGATAGGATTATAGCTCTGGTTCTGTAATCGGACTGAAATGGTGGCGTTTTGGTATAAGTACCTCAGCACCTCGATGCACCTGTTGTCTATTTGGCACCTCTGCTGGAGAGACTGCAGCACCGCCCAGCTCTCAATCGAATCAAAGGCTTTGTTATAGTCCACGAACACCAAGCAAAGTGGCAAGTGATACTCTTCGGTCTTCTGTATAACTTGCCGTAGCGTATGAATGTGGTCTATGGTACTGTAGCCTTTCCGGAACCCGGCTTGTTCGGGAGGTTGGAAGTCGTCGAACCTGCGAGCGAGACGATTCGTAATGACTGTGGAAAACAACTTATAGATATGACTCAGAAGCGAGATGGGTCTGTAGTATCTTCTATTACAGAGCAGCAAAAGTGATCGAGTAAATTTCCACGTCCATCAACCCTTTCACTGAAAAGTCAAAAGTCAGAGGCAAGCGCAAACGTGCCGTTAACACTTCAATTACCAGCGTTCGAAGTCCATTCCTGAATATCAATTAATTTCGTCTATGGCACGAGTGAATTCATCGCTCCCACGTGGCGCACTCCTTTAATGAAGCCAGGGCTGTCAACGGATCATTCCAGAGTGTTTTCTTGCCATATCCTAGCATAAGGCTTGCATATACAAATACTTTAGCATAAATCATGAATAAATAAAACAACTCACAAGTTTATCAGACAATTATCAATAAAACCAGAATGTGTGTACATAGTAATTCTTCAAGTCTGAATTTGAATCAGCCTCCTATGGGTCATATTATGACTTTGTTTAACTGACATTAACTTATTTTATACAGTGGGAATGCATTTACACATACTCCGTCCGTCCATGTTAGTGTACGGACGGTGGTTATGTTGGACTCGCCTAGCCGCTTTCTGACCCTCCATCCAGTCGCAAAGACCCGATGGGGGTTCAGGAAGGGAACCTACTAAACCTTTCACTACTTGCTCTCACCGCGGCGTCGATAAAATTCGTAATGTGGAGGGCCCGGTGTGGTAAGATCTGCTCCGATGAAATCCTTGCAGATGGAGAGAGAAATTTTATTATTTGCCTTTTTACTCAAGGGTTTTTAAAATTTTAAAATTTTATTTTTATTTCCCTTTTGGTTCGGAAGTTTCGGAACACTAAAAATCATTTGAAAAAGCGAAAAATAAAGATGAAAGTCTTTATCGATTGTCAAATAAGATGGATGAGACACAACATACAAATTTCTTGTATGAGACTAAAGTCTCCTTTCGAGAATTCGGACGTTTTATACTTGTCAACTCGTCATCACCACGTCACTTTTCCATTAGGCAACATACTTGAACAATTTAACGATCAATAAATCATCAATATAATGAGATTAATAGATCATAACGTGAGCATTAAACAACAGGTTGGTAGCAAAAAGCGTCGCCGCCGTGTCGTAAGTCGTAACCCTAGCGATGAGGGCGGCGCCTTCTGGCTGACGTAATTAACAACGGATTCTGTTTCTCGATTCGCGATCCGTCACCTCTGCGTCGCTTCTACCAAATCTTGTTACATAGGGCCAAATTGAATTTTCTACGGGCACCGTGGTAGACGTTAAGCGACGCGACGTGTTTCGGCTGCGGACACGGGCCTTACTTGGAGATTCATCCCCTGGCGGGCACGCCGCGGGCAAATGTGAGAATTAAAAGCTTAGGTATGTAAGTTGGGAACAGGGGCACAATGGCATAATTTTATGGTTGCATCTACATTTACAATTTATACTTACCAGATTTTAAATTATGTTTATGCATTCACAATGCTATTCTGTAAGTAAAGGAAAAATTGTGATAGTAAAAAACCGCCAGCCCTGCAAGTAACTTTCCGGCAGGATTCGAACCCACGCCCCCGGGAATCCAACGAAAAAGAGTTTTGTAAAATAAACGTAAGTTAACAAACTAGAGAACAGTTCAATTTCTGATACTGAAGGTACGTTAGTAATATTATAGTATTCTTTGCTGAAGGTGTCAATCAACCCCATACATAAGTTAGCACTGACAATGTTATTATGCAGATGTTACGGCCCACAGCTGTCTCGTCGCTTATATATTTCATATTCATGAAAGCCTATGAACGATTTGAATGTAAATCTTATTCATCTCGGTTTAAGGTATTACGATTGCTATATTTTTTTGTGTTCGAGTGCCGTATTTTAATTGCCTCATTTTTTGTGTATGAGGATTATGTCATGAAACCATATTATCAATTTTATTATGGTGAGCGTTGCCTTATTTATTATGTACCTCCGGAAAAAAGGAGCTGAGACTTGGAATGTCTAGTCAAATCACATCTTGATTACCTTTTGTCAAGTTATTCTGTTTTTAGTATTTGTTGTTAAAGCGGCAACAGAAATACATCATCTGTGAAAATTTCAACTGTCTAGCTGTCACGGTCCATGAGATACAGCCTGGTGACAGACAGACAGATAGCAGACAGACAGACAGAACGGACAGCGAAGTCTTAGTAATAGGGTCCCGTTTTTACCCTTTGGGTACGGAACCCTAAAAACTCATTTGCTTAGGCACTTACATAAACTGAAACAACTCTCAGTTGTAATTCATATACATATGTTTAAAATGAAACTATACTTAAATCTATCAGCATTCACGTCAATAAAATTTCAGCACAAGAACTTTGCAACAAATAGATAAATTTATTTGGTTAACGTTAATCCCAAAGCCAATCCCAGAAGTTAGATAAAGTAGTGGGAATACATGTCGAGGGATTAAACTTTAAGCGGATTCATGTCCCAAAACTCATTTACGGTACTTACTTTTTAGTGGTTTGGAACACTTTATTTCGTTGCTGCAGCCGGTTCAAATTGGATTGAAATTCACTAAGCTAATTAATGCCTAACGCAGGATATGTCTGCCTGCTTTCCCCTGCGAAATGGTAATGAGTGAAAAATAGTGGAGCAGAATGGAGCAATCTAATCTTGTATTTCACTAAAAGGAGTTTCCTACAAAGGAAACTACATATCGGACTCCCTTATTTCCCTTGGTTTTGAACGGGTTACTATCTGATTAAAGATTGATTACGAGCTGTAACAATTTTATTTCACATCTCAATATTACCATCCGATAATTTTTTTATATAATATGTACCTATGTTAGTTTGTAAGATATTTTTTGTATGGTCCATTAGTAGCCTGACTTGAATAATTGAATTTAAAAAAAATGTAATAGAGAACAATCGATATGATATTCGATTTCCAACTTGGTTTGCTTAAAGAGTTGTCAATACTTTTTCATGTCTCATATTCTGAAAGTAACTCCTAACTTGCCTAAAATGCGGGTTGAAAGTGGTATGTGGCGGCCCTAGGGCCGTTATGAAATTTAAAATAGGAATAGGAGGGGTCATGTCAAAATCTGTAATAGCATCTACACACGTTCCGATCCGACAGCCGATTTGGTGTGCTCCCAGAGCAAATCTGCGCTACACACGTTCCGATTTGGTCTCGGAGCAGACCGAATCGGATCGGAGGTCGAATAGGAACGTGTGTAGAGTCTTATCTCTTTGGACATTTATTTACCAAAGGTATACAGGCAAATGCACAGAAGCCTATACAGCCATGTTTTGCTATTATATAAAATAACTAATATCGTAGAATTATTATTTTAATATCTAAAACATTGTTTTTCTTAAAGAATGCGTTTTTAGAAACAGATTAAACCAAATAAGTTATTTGTAACATAAAAAATCAGGCTATTAATTTCATGGAATTGCATAGAGTACGGGTCAAACACCAAACAAGACTATATGGACTTAGTTTCCCTTGCCTTCCTTAAAACAGAGAAAATGAACAAAAAAGTTATAGTCTTTCGAAAATTCCGCGGCCATAGGAAAAATATTTTTTAGATTATTTCTGTTTATTTTTACTTTCCTCATATTCAAAATGAAAAGTAGAGTGTTTACTTCGGGCGTATGGACCCATAACAGTCTCGAACTATCGGCGCCCTCACTTCGTTCGTGCGCCAAAACACTTGACTGTTATGGGTGCCATACATCCCTTGCTAAACAATCTACTATTATTTTCAAATTGCTCTAGGTGGAGTCCATCGTGAGGGAGAAACCACTCTAGACATATCAGCTGATTTGAACGAACTTGGCCGGAGCAAAACTTTGGTGGTATGCAGCGGAGTGAAATCCATTCTGGATATTGGAAAGACGCTTGAGTATTTGGTATGAAGACCTTTTCCTATGAACTTATAAGAATAAAAATACAATATCGTAAATCTAACTAGGGAGGGAATTCTACTTTGGAATTTATATCACATCCAGTCGTTACGAATCATAATTTAGCTCTTATGAAGACTCGCACCCATCAAAGGCAACGCATTGATTAACAATTTGCATTTAAGTATGTGCCTAGGCCCAGCAGTGGGCGTCGTTGGGTTGACATGATGATGTGTAAGTATATGGTTATAAAAACTTACCGTTTAAGTATAATTTTTATTTTTTTAAATATTATTTTTCCTTTTAGGAAACCCAAGGAGTTTGCGTGTGCTCATACGGCAAGACCACTGACTTTCCGGCGTTCTACACAATACGGTCTGGACACCACGCACCGTACTGTGTAGAGAGCGCGCAACACGCAGCGCAAGTTTTGAAGGCAGCGCGCACGGTGCAGCTAGCCTCGGGCATCGTTATAGCCGTGCCGATCCCAAAAGAATATGCGATGGATGGTAAATAGTATTGTTTTGTTTAATCTACATCATGACATAGTTACTGAATTCTACACGGTGCGGTTTGGACACCACACACCGTACTGTCGAGAGTGCTCCACAGTACGGTGTGTGGTGTTATATTCTACAAGATTCTACACCATGACAAGAGCACGGGATCCCTGGCGTTCTATACAGTGTGGTCTAGTCACTAGGAGCCGCACTGTACAGGGACAGGCCAATATACGGCGTGGGTACTAAGTAAACGGCGACACTCACGCTGCAGTTGACCTTAAAAAATATGTAGTTTAAAAAACTAAAAAACACACTTTTATAGGAACAGACTAAAAAGTACAAAATAACCGTCTATTCAGTAACTGAAATTAAAAAGCGTGGTGCGCGTTGTCAATATTAAGTACTTGAATGCATGCTTTGCAAAGGGCGCACCACGCTTTTTAATTTCAGTTACTGAATAGACGGTTATTTTGTACTTTTTAGTCTGTTCCTATAAAAGTGTGTTTTTTAGTTTTTTAAACTACTTACATATTTATTTTTTACTTTTTAGTTTAATAAATGGCAAGCTATGGGTGGTTGATAATCGATTTCACAGTCCATTCATGTGTCTGCTCACCCTGTAAACATTATAACTCAAAGGCGTGATTGTATGTATTTAGTTTTACAAATTCAAGTGGAGTCTATTAGTTACCAGATGCGCGAGCCGAACCCTTACTTTCTCCTTACTCCATCATCAGACCCTCACCACCAAGTGTAGCGAATAGGTCTCATCAGTACCCCTAGTGTAAGTTTTTATGTCAAAAAACGCAAACTATCGCGAGTCCGTATTTATGTCAATTTGTATGAAAACTGTATCAGCGCCTCTAGCGGCGAGTAGCGCGCTTATGCAGTTTTCATACAAATTGACATAAATACGTACTCGCGATAGTTTGCGTTTGCTTGACATAAAAACTTACACTACGGGCACTGAACGAAACAAATGAGCCCAAACTCAAGGGATTTCCTAGTGGTCATTAAGGAGTGCCACTGACTTCCTCCCTGCTCCATCATCAGACTCTCACCACCAAGTGTAGCGAGTTGGTCTCATCAGAATGAAACAAATGAGCCCACCTAGAGGGGTTTCTTAGTGGTCACTAAGGAGTGCCACTGACTTCCTCCCTGCTCCATCATCAGACCCTTACCACCAAGTGTAGCGGATAGGTCTCATCAGAACAAAACAAATGAGCCCAAACTCAAAAGATTTCGTAGTGGTCATTAAGGGTGCCACTGGCTTCCTCCCAGCTCTATCTTCACATCATCAGACCCTCGCCACCAAGTGTAGCGAATAGGTCTCGTCTGAACGAAACAAATGAGCCCAAACTCGAGAGGTTTCCAAGTGGTCATTAAGAAGTGCCACTGGCTTCCTCCATGCTCCATCATCAGACTCTTACCACCAAGTGAAGCGAATAGGTCTCATCAGAACAAAACAAATGAGCCCAAACTCGAGGGGTTTTCTTGAGGCCATTAAGGAGTTTCACTGGCTTTCTCCCAGCTCCATCATCAGACCCTCACCACCAAGTGTAACGAATAGGTCTTATCAACATGAAACAAATGAGCCCAAACTCGAGTGGTTTCCTATTGGTCATTAAGGAGTGTCACTGGCTTCCTTCCTGCTCCATCATCAGACCCTTACCACCAAGTGTAGCGAACAGGTCTCATCAGAACGAAACAAATGAGCCAGAACTCGAGGTGTTTCCTATTGGTAATTAAGAAGTGCCACTGACTTCCTTCCTGCTCCATCATCAGACCCTAACCACCAAGTGTGACTAAAAAGTCTCATCAGAACGAAACATCGGAGGCCAAACTCGAGGGGTTTCCTAGTGGTTATTAAGGAGTTTCACTGGCTTTCTCCCAGCTCCATCATCAGACCCTCACCATCAAGTGTAACGAACAGGTCTTATCAGAACAAAAGAAATGAGCCTAAACTCGAGGGGTTTCCTAGCAGCCATTGAAGAGTTCTATTGCCCACCTCTTGACTCCATCATCAGATCAGCTCGATGGTAGCAAATTATTGTATTGTCATTGGATTCATATAGACTTGCAAAGTTTCAAATCAATACGACTATTAGACGTAGGTTAAAATTGATTTCCAAGGTTTTTAATACATTGTGACTTAGTTACAAGTGAAGCTAATAAAAGTGTGGTAAAAATGAATAGAAACATATTCCAATCTTAGAAATATTATTTTAATAACCGTCTATTCAGTAACTGAAATTAAAAAGCGTGGTGCGCGTTGTCAAATATTAAGTACTTGAATGCATGCTTTGCAAAGGGCGCACCACGCTTTTTAATTTCAGTTACTGAATAGACGGTTATTTTGTACTTTTTAGTCTGTTCCTATAAAAGTGTGTTTTTTTAGTTTTTTAAACTACACATTTATTTTTTACTTTTTAGTTTAATAAATGGCAAGCTATGGGTGGTTGATGATCGATTTCACAGTCCATTCATGTGTCTGCTCACCCCGTAAACATTATAACTCAAAGGCGTGATTGTATGTATTTAGTTTTACAAATTCAAGTGGAGTCTATTAGTTACCAGATGCGCGAGCCAAACCCTTACTTTCTCCTTACTCCATCATCAGACCCTCACCACCAAGTGTAGCGAATAGGTCTCATCAGAACGAAACAAATTAGCCCAAACTCGAGGGGTTTCGTAGTGGTCATTAAGGAGTGCCACTGACTTCCTCCCTGCTCCATCATCAGACTCTCACCACCAAGTGTAGCGAGTAGGTCTCATCAGAATGAAACAAATGAGCCCACCTCGAGGGGTTTCTTAGTGGTCACTAAGGAGTGGCACTGGCTTCCTCCCTGCTCCATCATCAGACCCTTACCACCAAGTGTAGCGGATAGGTCACATCAGAACGAAACAAATGAGGCAGAACTCAAAGGGTTTCCTATTTGCCATTAAGGAGTGCCACTGGCTTTCTCCCTGTTCCATCATCAGTCCCTTGCCACCAAGTGTAGCAAATAGGTCTCATCAGAACGAAACAAATGAGCCCAAACTCAAAAAGTTTCGTAGTGGTCATTAAGGGTGCCACTGGCTTCCTCCCAGCTCTATCTTCACATCATCAGACTCTCACCACCAAGTGAAGCGAATAGGTCTCATCAGAACGAAACAAATGAGCCCAAACTCGAGGGGTTTTCTTTAGGCCATTAAGGAGTTTCACTGGCTTTCTCCCAGCTCCATCATCAGACCCTCACCACCAAGTGTAACGAATAGGTCTCATCAGAACGAAACAAATGAGCCAGAACTCGAGGTGTTTCCTATTGGTAATTAAGAAGTGCCACTGACTTCCTCCCTGCTCCATCATCAGACTCTAACCACCAAGTGCGACTAAAAAGTCTCATCAGAACGAAACAACGGAGGCCAAACTCGAGGGGTTTCCTAGTGGTCATTAAGAAGTGCCACTGGCTTCCTCCCTGCTCCATCATCAGACCCTCACCATCATGTGTAACGAACAGGTCTTATCAGAACAAAAGAAATGAGCCTAAACTCGAGGGGTTTCCTAGCAGCCATTGAAGAGTTATATATCCCACCTCTTGACTCCATCATCAGATCAGCTCGATGGTAGCAAATTATTGTATTGTCATAGGATTCATATAGACTTGCAAAGTTTCAAATCAATACGACAATTAGAAGTAGGTTAAAATTGATTTCCAAGATTTTCTTACATTGTGACTTAGTTACAAGTGAAGCTAATAAAAGTGTGGTAAAATCGGCATAGTACTCCCATTATAGTATGTGTTTGACCACAAAATAAAGAAAAGTACTATTAAATACTGATTGACGTCGTTATTTAAATAAATTTGCTTATGTGTTGTCCATCAGAAGAACAACCAATCAACCGATCAAGATATTTTATAAAATACTAGTGGGTATCCGCGGTTTTACCCGCGTGGTATCGATTCCCGTGGGAATATCGGCATAGTTAATATAGCTTATGTCACTCAAGGAGAGTGTAGCTTTTCTAATGGTGTAAGAATGTTAAAATCGGTTTAGTAGTTTTTGAGTATATCAACAAACAAAAAATCAAATCTTTCCTCTTAATAATCCATATCCATACTTAATATTATAAATGTGAAAGTGTGTTTGTTTGTTTGTTTGTTTGTTTGTTTGTTTGTTTGTTTGTCCGTCTTTCACGTCAAAACGGAGCAACGGATCGACTCGATTTTTGGTATGGGGATAGTTTGGGAGCTGGAGAGTAATATAGGCTACTTTTTATTCCGGAAAATTATAAAATAAAAATGATTATTTTGTATACAAAATCGATAAACTGTCGTACTATACAATACTGTCATTTCTTCCATAGCCGCTTCCAAAGAGGTATGTCAAAGAGTATTGTAATCACTGACGTTTTAGCCGCTTTGTATTACCTACTTTTTAATAAGTGACATTTGTTGCAGGCACTGTATAAAACTTCTTCGCGATCATTTATTTTCATCTGTTTGGTGATACGAAGTTTACCGGGTCCACTATAATTAATATGGCAAAACAACGTTTGCCGGGTCAGCTAGTATTATTATAAATTTTACCCGCGTGTTAGGTGCGCGTTTCCGTAGAAATATTGGGATTAAATATAGTCTATGTCACTTGGGAGGAGTGTAGCTTTATACTGGTAAAACAAATCAAAATCGGTCCAGTAGTTTTTGTATTTATTCGTTAAAATACAAAAATATTTTCTCTTATCTCTATTGTATGATTAGTATATCCATATCCATATAATCCATATCCATTAAGCCTAGCATGACCACCCAAAACGCGATATGTATCGAATGATAAAGCGACTTATCGACATTCAAACGTCAAAGCCCATAGTCTTTTGACAGTTAAACCGAATAACTTATCATATCATATCCCATTTTGTTGGTCATGCTAGGGGGGCTGATCTGTCTATACTAATATATAGATAATAATAATAGTTTGTTTGTTTGTTTGTTTGTCCATCTTTCACGTCAAAACGGAGCAACGGATCGAAGTGGTTTTTATTATACCTAGGGATATTTTTGGAGCTGGAGAGTAACTAGGTTACTTTTTATTCCGGGAAATTATAAACTAAACATGGTAATTTTGTAAGGAAAATTGTTAAACTGTCACAATACTTAAACAAAACTGACATTTATTCCATGGCCGGTATGACAAAGAGTAGGACTATGTAATCACTGACATTTTAGCCGCTTTTTTAATACGTGACATTTTGTGGCAGGCACATAGGTATTTTTATCTTTTGTAGTGAAACCATAAAGTTAATATACCTTTAGGTATATTAACTTTATGAGTGAAACGAAGTTCACCGGGTCCACTTGTAATATTATAAATGTGAAAGTGTGTTTGTTATTTTGTATTACTAAAAGCTCATGGTTTAATAGTAATAATCATATAAATTTACGATCTCACCAGGTGGTGGTGTTTATAGAGGTCTGTACTTGTACATTGTGCTCTTACGAGAAACCGATACAAGCAAGAGTCTGTAGAACCAAATAACTGAGCCTAAAACTGGATATTGGCGAAATCCAAAGGGGAACCGCCATTGCATAAAAAGAAGAAGAAGACCATCCGATGTGAATTCACTTCGCTGTCACTAAATCAACATCTGTCTCAGTGCAGCAGCTCTATGCTAATACAGCCGTCGTTAATTTATGTGAATTACTCAATCTTAGCTTTTGTCCGCCTGTAATCTTATGACTCATGCCATGCCACATGAATCTATTATTTCACACTGTCATTAAACCAAGAGAATTAAGGCACATTATGTGCTCGTTCAAGAAAAGCCCTAAGGGCCCTCGCCCATGACGACTTTTTGTAGCGATGCTGTCACGTTTCTCGTAAACGCGCGACAGCATCATGGCTACAAACGCGCGACAGCATCGCTACTAACGCCCTACAGCATCGCTACAAAAAGTCACCGTGGGCCAGGGCTCTTACTAGCTAGCTAGCTAGCGACCGCATCACGACAGCATCGCTACTAACGCGCTATAGCATCGCTACTGCATCGGTACAAAAAGTCACCGTGGGCCAGGGCTCTTACTAGCTAGCTAGCTAGCGACCGCATCACGACAGCATCGCTACTAACGCACTATAGCATCGCTACTGCATCGGTACAAAAAGTCACCGTGGGCCAGGGCTCTTACTAGCTAGCTAGCTAGCGACCGTATCACGACAGCATCGCTACTAACGCGCTATAGCATCGCTACTGCATCGGTACAATCGGTACAAAAAGTCACCGTGGGCCAGGGCTCTAATTAGCTAGCTAGCTAGCGACCGTATCACGACAGCATCGCTAATAAAGCCCCATAGCATCGCTACTGCATCGCTACAAAAAGTCACTGTGGGCCAGGGCTCTTACTAGCTAGCTAGCTAGCGACCGCATCACTACAGCATCGCTACTAACGCGCTATAGCATCGCTACTGCATCGGTACAAAAAGTCACTGTGGGCCAGGGCTCTTACTAGCTAGCTAGCTAGCGACCGCATAACTACAGCATCGCTACTAACGCGCTATAGCATCGCTACTGCAGCGGTACAAAAAGTCACTGTGGGCCAGGGCTCTTACTAGCTAGCTAACTAGCGACCGCATCACGACAGCATCGCTACTAACGCACTATAGCATCGCTACTGCATCGGTACAAAAAGTCACCGTGGGCCAGGGCTCTTACTAGCTAGCTAGCTAGCGACCGCATCACGACAGCATCGCTACTAACGCGCTATAGCATCGCTACTGCATCGGTACAAAAAGTCACCGTGGGCCAGGGCTCTAATTAGCTAGCTAGCTAGCGACCTTATCACGACAGCATCGCTAATAAAGCCCCATAGCATCGCTACTGCATCGCTACAAAAAGTCACTGTGGGCCAGGGCTCTTACTAGCTAGCTAGCTAGCGACCGCATCACTACAGCATCGCTACTAACGCGCTATAGCATCGCTACTGCATCGGTACAAAAAGTCACTGTGGGCCAGGGCTCTTACTAGCTAGCTAGCTAGCGACCGCATCACGACAGCATCGCTACTAACGCGCTATAGCATGTCTACTGCATCGCTACAAAAAGTCACTGTGGGCCAGGGCTCTTACTAGCTAGCTAGCTAGCGACCGCATCACGACAGCATCGCTACTAACGCGCTATAGCATCGCTACTGCATCGGTACAAAAAGTCACCGTGGGCCAGGGCTCTTACTAGCTAGCTAGCTAGCGACCGCATCACGACAGCATCGCAACTAACGCGCTATAGCATGTCTACTGCATCGCTACAAAAAGTCACTGTGGGCCAGAGCTCTTACTAGCTAGCTAGCTAGCGACCGCATCACGACAGCATCGCTACTAACGCGCTATAGCATCGCTACTGCATCGGTACAAAAAGTCACCGTGGGCCAGGGTTCTAATTAGCTAGCTAGCTAGCGACCGTATCACGACAGCATCGCTAATAAAGCCCCATAGCATCGCTACTGCATCGCTACAAAAAGTCACTGTGGGCCAGGGCTCTTACTAGCTTAAAATTACCCAGACTGGAGGCCGGCTTGTGGAGGTCTCGGACCCAAGCGGGACGATGGCTGACTTGTTGGCCGCTAAGCTGAAGGAGGCACTCATTGATGTGGCTAAGGTTGGGCGGCCTAGTAAGAGGGTGGATCTGCTGCTCACTGGTCTGGATGAGACCGTGGGCAGCGAGGAGGTAGTGGACGCGATGGTTAGGCTAGCTGGGTGTAGCCCAGAGGTGATCTCAGCTCAGCAAGTGAAGCGGGGACCCGAAGGTGCGGGCAGGCTTCTGCTGAGGTGTCCCACAGTGGTGGCTGAGAAGGTGATGTCGCAAGGTCTTAGGGTTGGTTGGAGCACTGTTAGGGTGAGGGCTTTACCCCCCCTGCCTCTGCGGTGCTTCCGGTGTTTTGAATTAGGGCATACGAGACCGATGTGCCCCTCAAATGTCGACAGAAGCACTATGTGCTACAGGTGCGGGGGATCAGGGCACGTCGCATCAGCGTGCGGAGAGGAGCCCAAGTGCTCCGTCTGTGCCGCCAGTGGGCGGCCACATGCACACATAATGGGCACAGTCAAGTGCAGCCCCCCATGTACGAGGGGTAAGTTGAGAGTGGGCGCAAGAGCCGCTATAGTGGAAGAGGTGCGGGTTGCACGAGGTGCGAATCCGCCCGTTGTAGAGGGGATGTCAGACTAAATCTGGCATTCCCCCGGGAGGTTCGCCGCTCAGCGCGCCTTTCGAAGAAAGGCGTCGTCGTGATGTGGCGAAGCAGTTGGGGGGTCGGGCGGCGGAACGGGAAATTCCGTTTCCCATCTAAGACCCCATGGTGGAAAGGTGCGCCAGGTGCCCCCGGCGCACCACACCGGATGAAGGTGAGGAGGAAGCGTCGAAGGGACGCGGGCACGGGGCGGAGACACGCTGATTATCACACATGCCGCGTAATCTTCGTCCATGTGCAGAGGGTGCACCCTGGGGGTTTTAGTGGGTTCAAGCCCCACATAACCCCCTCGTCTCGCCGGGCGGGGGGGTACGCAAAGGCGTTTCCCCCAGGATAAAAAAAAAAAAAAAAAAACGGGCTCTTACTAGCTAGCTAGCTAGCGACCGCATCACGACAGCATCGCTACTAACGCGCTATAGCATCGCTACTGCATCGGTACAAAAAGTCGCCATGGGCCAGGACTCTTATTAGCTAGCTAGCTAGCGACTGCATTACGACAGCATCGCTACTAAAGCCCCATAGCATCGCTACTGCATCGCTACAAAAAGTCACTGTGGGCCAGGGCTCTTACTAGCTAGCTAGCTAGCGACCGCATCACGACAGCATCGCTACTAACGCGCTATAGCATCGCTACTGCATCGGTACAAAAAGTCACCGTGGGCCAGGGCTCTTACTAGCTAGCTAGCTAGCGACCGCATCACGACAGCATCGCTACTAACGCGCTATAGCATGTCTACTGCATCGCTACAAAAAGTCACTGTGGGCCAGGGCTCTTACTAGCTAGCTAGCTAGCGACCGCATCACGACAGCATCGCTACTAACGCGCTATAGCATCGCTACTGCATTGGTACAAAAAGTCACTGTGGGCCAGGGCTCTTACTAGCTAGCTAGCTAGCGACCGCATCACGACAGCATCGCTACTAACGCGCTATAGCATCGCTACTGCATCGCTACAAAAAGTCACCGTGGGCCAGGGCTCTAATTAGCTAGCTAGCTAGCGACCGCATCACGACAGCATCGCTAATAAAGCCCCATAGCATCGCTACTGCATCGCTACAAAAAAGCACTGTGGGCCAGGGCTCTTACTAGCTAGCTAGCTAGCGACCGCATCACGACAGCATCGCTACTAACGCGCTATAGCATCGCTACTGCATCGGTACAAAAAGTCACCGTGGGCCAGGACTCTTATTAGCTAGCTAGCTAGCGACTGCATTACGACAGCATCGCTACTAAAGCCCCATAGCATCGCTACTGCATCGCTACAAAAAGTCACTGTGGGCCAGGGCTCTTACTAGCTAGCTAGCTAGCGACCGCATCACGACAGCATCGCCACTAACGCGCTATAGCATCGCTACTGCATCGGTACAAAAAGTCACCGTGGGCCAGGGCTCTTACTAGCTAGCTAGCTAGCGACCGCATCACGACAGCATCGCTACTAACGCGCTATAGCATGTCTACTGCATCGCTACAAAAAGTCACTGTGGGCCAGGGCTCTTACTAGCTAGCTAGCTAGCGACCGCATCACGACAGCATCGCTACTAACGCGCTATAGCATCGCTACTGCATTGGTACAAAAAGTCACTGTGGGCCAGGGCTCTTACTAGCTAGCTAGCTAGCGACCGCATCACGACAGCATCGCTACTAACGCGCTATAGCATCGCTACTGCATCGGTACAAAAAGTCACCGTGGGCCAGGGCTCTTACTAGCTAGCTAGCTAGCGACCGCATCACGACAGCATCGCTACTAACGCGCTATAGCATGTCTACTGCATCGCTACAAAAAGTCACTGTGGGCCAGGGCTCTTACTAGCTAGCTAGCTAGCGACCGCATCACGACAGCATCGCTACTAACGCGCTATAGCATCGCTACTGCATTGGTACAAAAAGTCACTGTGGGCCAGGGCTCTTACTAGCTAGCTAGCTAGCGACCGCATCACGACAGCATCGCTACTAACGCGCTATAGCATCGCTACTGCATCGTTACAAAAAGTCACCGTGGGCCAGGGCTCTTATTAGCTAGCTAGCTAGCGACTGCATTACGACAGCATCGCTACTAAAGCCCCATAGCATCGCTACTGCATCGCTACAAAAAGTCACTGTGGGCCAGGGCTCTTACTAGCTAGCTAGCTAGCGACCGCTTCACGACAGCATCGCTACTAACGCGCTATAGCATCGCTACTGCATCGGTACAAAAAGTCACTGTGGGCCAGGGCTCTTACTAGCTAGCTAGCTAGCGACCGCATCACGACAGCATCGCTACTAAAGCGCTATAGCATCTCTACTGCATCGGTACAAAAAGTCACCGTGGGCCAGGGCTCTTACTAGCTAGCTAGCTAGCGACCGCATCACGACAGCATCGCTACTAACGCGCTATAGCATCTCTACTGCATCGGTACAAAAAGTCACTGTGGGCCAGGGCTCTTACTAGCTAGCTAGCTAGCGACCGCATCACGACAGCATCGCTACTAAAGCCCCATAGCATCGCTACTGCATCGCTACAAAAAGTCACTGTGGGCCAGGGCTCTTACTAGCTAGCTAGCTAGCGACCGCATCACGACAGCATCGCTACTAACGCGCTATAGCATCGCTACTGCATCGGTACAAAAAGTCACCGTGGGCCAGGGCTCTTACTAGCTAGCTAGCTAGCGACCGCATCACGACAGCATCGCTACTAACGCGCTATAGCATGTCTACTGCATCGCTACAAAAAGTCACTGTGGGCCAGGGCTCTTACTAGCTAGCTAGCTAGCGACCGCATCACGACAGCATCGCTACTAACGCGCTATAGCATCGCTACTGCATTGGTACAAAAAGTCACTGTGGGCCAGGGCTCTTACTAGCTAGCTAGCTAGCGACCGCATCACGACAGCATCGCTACTAACGCGCTATAGCATCGCTACTGCATCGGTACAAAAAGTCACCGTGGGTCAGGGCTCTTATTAGCTAGCTAGCTAGCGACTGCATTACGACAGCATCGCTTTTAAAGCCCCATAGCATCGCTACTGCATCGCTACAAAAAGTCACTGTGGGCCAGGGCTCTTACTAGCTAGCTAGCTAGCGACCGCATCACGACAGCATCGCTACTAACGCGCTATAGCATCGCTACTGCATCGGTACAAAAAGTCACCGTGGGCCAGGGCTCTTACTAGCTAGCTAGCTAGCGACCGCATCACGACAGCATCGCTACTAACGCGCTATAGCATGTCTACTGCATCGCTACAAAAAGTCACTGTGGGCCAGGGCTCTTACTAGCTAGCTAGCTAGCGACCGCATCACGACAGCATCGCTACTAACGCGCTATAGCATCGCTACTGCATTGGTACAAAAAGTCACTGTGGGCCAGGGCTCTTACTAGCTAGCTAGCTAGCGACCGCATCACGACAGCATCGCTACTAACGCGCTATAGCATCGCTACTGCATCGGTACAAAAAGTCACCGTGGGCCAGGGCTCTTATTAGCTAGCTAGCTAGCGACTGCATTACGACAGCATCGCTACTAAAGCCCCATAGCATCGCTACTGCATCGCTACAAAAAGTCACTGTGGGCCAGGGCTCTTACTGGCTAGCTAGCTAGCGACCGCTTCACGACAGCATCGCTACTAACGCGCTATAGCATCGCTACTGCATCGGTACAAAAAGTCACTGTGGGCCAGGGCTCTTACTAGCTAGCTAGCTAGCGACCGCATCACGACAGCATCGCTACTAAAGCGCTATAGCATCTCTACTGCATCGGTACAAAAAGTCACCGTGGGCCAGGGCTCTTACTAGATAGCTAGCTAGCGACCGCATCACGACAGCATCGCTACTAACGCGCTATAGCATCTCTACTGCATCGGTACAAAAAGTCACCGTGGGCCAGGGCTCTTACTAGCTAGCTAGCTAGCGACCGCATCACGACAGCATCGCTACTAACGCGCTACGGCATCCAGCTCAAACTATCCCCATACCGATACGTCGATCAGTAGCTCAGTTTTGACGTGAAAGACAGACAAACAAACAAATAAACATACTTTCACATTCATAATATTAGTAACGATTACTCGTATGTGTGTACGTGCATCAATCTCTGCCTCTTACTAAAGATTCGTTTCCAGAGTATACTTTATATAACTTTGTATCACCAATATTCGACAGATGAAAATAAATAATCGCAAAGAAGTTTTGTAGGTACCTACTCTTATTGCCTGCCACAAATGTCACTTATTAAAAGTAGAGTGCGTGACAGATAAGTCTGTCGCATGCGCGACTAGGGCATTTTTGGCGCTAGTTACAATACATTTTTTGTTCGAAGCTTATGGAAAAGATTATTATTGGATTTTGACCGCGCTCAGACATGGAAGCGGCTATAAAAGAAATGAGTTTTTTATCGTACGACAGTCAAAACTATTTTCCATACAAAATTAACATTTTTATTTTATAGTTTTCGGAAATAAAAAGTAGCAAGTCATTCTCCGGCTCCCAAATTATCCCCATATCAAAAATCACAGCGATCAGTTGTTCCGTTTTGACGTGAAAGATGTTCAAACACACAAACTGTCCTCTTACTAAATATTCGTTTCCAGAGTCCGTGATTGAAAAAGCAATAGAAGTCGCCATGACCGAGGCCAAGGGAAAAGGGACCAAAGGTAAAGAAGTTACGCCGTTCCTCTTGTCTGCCGTCGCCAAAGTCACCGGTGGGGCTTCGCTCAAAGCTAGTATCCTTTTTACAATTATATTAGAAACAGAGGTATACTGCTCAAAACAAATAGGGCCCACCACATGATTTTCTTACCTTTTGTTGACAAATTCTTTATATGGTCATAGTTACAATGAAAAAAAATAAACAGGCCATGCTAATAGTCTTGTTTCCAAGCCATTAGTTTAAAAATATCTTTCCAAGAAAATTCAATACGTAAAAGTATTTTGAAATAAATGCAAAGAAACTGAGTGGGTGGTCGATAGTGGGAGTGGAATCTTGCTTTACGTGGTATACATTTACATAAGTTCTAGAAAAATCGAACTGCCTCTCTACTCTTCTCCGAAACTCCGAAATAGCTAGTATTGCAAATGCAAAAAAGTAACAATAGATATCTACTTACATGTAGGATTATTTTTGTGCGAATTTTCATTCCTGGGTCAATCGAAGATGATTGATTACAGAAATGGTGAAGGAAGTAGAAGTGATGATACTAGAAAAATTAATCACATCTGAAGAAAACTAGAGGTGACTGTATTTTTGTTTAGCATTGGTATAAATGATATAAAAATCTTTATGAGACTAAGTTCTAAAAGTTAATATCGTTTCACAAAATTTAGAATTGTCTTACCCAATATCTAATGCCTCCCGATAATTGGAACATAAAATTGCTTAATTGAACTTAAATTAACGCTTAAATACGTAACGACGCCGAAATGATAGTAGCGACCATTATTGCCACAATTTCTTTCCTTAACGAGCGCAGACATCGCCCTCATAAAGAACAATGCGAGAGTCGGGGCGGACATAGCAGTCGAATTTAAAAAACTGAAGAATGTCGGCTATTCGATTGGTGGCAATATTGGATGGCCTGGTTTGAGCACGCCCAATGCCCGCAGACATTTTCATAGTTCGACGGCGACGAGAGGCAGCCGAACCGACGTTAGCGAAGAATGGCCTTTTTTCAAGAAACCTGAAGAGTTACGTGGGGATCTGTTAGTGATCGGGGGTGCGAATATGGATAGAACTTATCGAGTGTCCGAAAACAAAGTGCAGGTAAGTAAATAATATTTTGATTAAGAATTAATTTTGTTTTAGGAAAGATTTTAACATTCGAATGAACGAGCGGAGAAAAGTATTTTCGAGAGGATTATCATATACTTACCTATTCATTTAATTTCTTTTGATAATTAAAATACCTGCATTTTAGTTTTAGGAATACAAATTATCGGGTGCATATCAACCTGTAAATTAAACGATTATGTTATTGTATGATACTTGATTATGCTCTTGGATGATATTCTTCAGCGTATGAAACTGCATCTATCTAGGTACCTTTTTTATGTTTTTTAATTGTTTCGGTATTAGTGAATACCAACTTTTAAGGTAAAGTACTAAGAAATAAAAATCCAGACATTTTAACAAACTCTTTATTTAATGCATTTATTATGATAGTATTAGCTCTCAGTCGCCTAGTGCGTACCTTCGGAAAGTTGTAACAACTCTACTACAGTAATAAACACACGTAACAATGAACACATAAAACTAATATTGACAGTGGAGAATTCAAAACTCTCGTATAATCTAAGGTTGGTGCTCGGATCGCTCGCGTAGCTCTTTATGACAAAGTTTTGGTGCCAAAACTTTCATAATATAGAGAACCATTCGTCATCATAACTTCAAGAACTACGTACGAGATGACACAGATTATAAAAACTGTGCTTCCGAAAGAGACTAGACAAAAGTATATTTATAACCTCTATAGTACGTGGAGTTACAGAAGGTCCACAGACCAGATTAAATAAGTTTTCAAAAGGGTCAGGTAGCACATCAGAGACGAGGAGTAGTTTTTATTTATTTTATATCGATTAGTTTACAATAAACATAACATCAGTTATACGATTTTATAAGCCAAGGCACATGTTATTTTACCGTCATTTTTTTGGAAGAAATGCAGGATTTAGATTGGATCCTAGCTACAAATTATTCAACTTTCCGAATATAGGTACAAATTTTCAATAAGATTGGTACATTCATGTGACAACAATATTAAAAAACTATTTTTCTGCATAAATTCACAAAATATTATACCTACTCTAAGCGAACATAATTTCATACTCGTCATTACAATATATCTTTATAGTTACGTCGTAATAAGTACAAATATGTATGTAGGTATTCGACCAGTAAGTTGACCGTACAGCATGCATGCATGTAAACTGCTGTTCCTTAACTATTTCAATCGCAAACTCTACACACGCATGAATTGGATTGATTTGGTTTCACCATAACTTGACACAGCCATTACTTCACCTACGTTCGATTGTATAATCGGGCGCGGTCTAACCCAGAACTATGTACTATCTAGTTAGCTTTACTGTTCTCTCGATCAAAACTAATGTATCCAATGATAAAGTGTTATACGAAATCTTATTCACCTGCTTTTAAACGAAACGCCATTGTATTCGTTTGCGTTATATTGTTACAAGCATATTATATTTGTAGGCACTACGTCGATAAGCTCATATCAGTACTAGGTTTGTCGGTCTTTCCATGCGGTTACTCGCATACTACACATATACAAATTTTTCATTATTATTTACATTTACCGACATTTTGGTAGTATTCAGTGTATTCATGTAGGTACTATTGCTAAGTGAGATCTGCGTCTGGAACATGTTTGTTTGCTTTTAACTCCATAATCTCGGAAGCTTAAACTGGACACAGAGAACTTGTGAAACTAATTAAGGCGATGGGATCGTAGGTAGGTACTTCCTAAATCTATAGCTATGATCGCTGGTCGGTTACGGGGTGCATAATCAAACAGATGCCTACAATACAACTAAACCGATTAAGTTAAAAGCCTACTTCGTCACCAAATTAATCTTTCAATTAATGATGGGATATGATCGGGAAGGTGACTCCAAGCACTTCTTAAGCGAATACATAATAATTATGAAAAATATTTAATCAATTTCGTACATAGGCTATTCTGATCGACCTTACGTATATTGGTATGTTCATAAGTCTATTGCTATTTCAATAAAAAGCTGGTTTACCTTACTGCTAAACATAATACAGTCAACATTCAATTAATTGTTATGTTGGTGCAACATGGTAGCCGCCGCCGCTGCGCGGGGCCTCGTAGAACCTCTCATTGGTGGTATTTCACCGCAGTTTATATCCGCACCTGCACTTCCTCGCGTCTGACACTTTAACGTCTATGCCGTCTCCCTGTATGGCGTAACACAAACATTTAATAAACTCTCCTCTATTTAACAAAGTAACTTTAACTGCCAAGCGTTGGAACTAAACACAAGCTTTGCTCGTGGAATTCACATTGTCTAAGTTATGCACGCTACACTTCACATCTACCTCCACTTCATAGTTCAAATATTCCTCATTCAAATGACTCTAGCACTGATACTTGTCGTTAGTACAGTTTTAACAAAACTAGCACTATAAACGAATACAGTCACACCGAACGGCTTCGGCGTTCGGAATTGACAGCGGGTATACGTAACGGTGACCGCATGTGAGTTGGCGGATCTCGCGGACTTACAGCTCGAATTCGGAGCGGGTGTGGCGGCGGTTGTCGAGCCGGACGCGGGCGCCCGTGCGGCGCACGCACACGGGCGTCGCCCGCGCCACCGGCAGCTCTGACTCGAATCCGGCGGCCGGGAACGACCGCCAGCGCCGCCCGAACAACCGCTCCAGGTAACATCTTAGTCAGATTCTAGTCGCCGCACTGTCCACGGCCAGTGGCCGGTATTCACCCCTTGCCAGTTCCCGCATCTCGCAGTTGTTATTGCCGTTAACAGTCTTTGGTCCGAGAGGCTCGACTTCGTGCGTACTGCGCCTCGAACACGCTTCGGAGGCGCGCCCCAGCAACGCTTCGCGCTCACCCGCCCGCTCAGGGCTGCCGCCGTGTGCGCGTACTCCGCCATTTGCATTCACAGCATTAACTATCACTGTCTGTGATAGAGGCCCGCCGTGCATAGGACTGCCATCCAGTAGCTCTCCCGCACCCAGTTCCGTACGTAATATTCTAATTTTTTGAATCATTTCTTTTATTTCATATCGGAGGATTCCGAGGAAGCACAACTTTAAAAATGCTATAACGCAATACCCTAACACGAACAAAGCGTCCGCTGTCCGCCGCAACCAAACTAATAAGCGCTCCGCACATGCAGCAGTATGTGGAGCGCAATGAACAGATGTGAAGGGTACAGGAGAGGAGGCCGACGTGGTCGCGAGCATGGCTGGTGTTACAGCTGGTGTGTGGGCTGGAATGCGGCAGCAACTCGGCGGTAAGGTCGTTCTGTTAAATGCGGCAAAATCAGCTGGACCGGTCACGCCGCAACAACGTTGTTCCCTCTGAAGCCGATCCCAGGCTTCGGCGAAGTCCAAATCTGTGTCGTAATCTTTGGCGAGGCGAATACGAAGCTGTGGGCGTAGTTCTCGGCAGACTCTCTCGAAGCGGAACGCCCAGTAGACGCCGATTGCTGCGTCACCGACAAGTAGGGCGAGTAGAGCGAGCCAGTAGGCGTTAAGCATGCGCTCGGAGAGGCGCAGCGCGGCGAGGCAGCCGAGAAGTTGAAGCAGGCCGGCCTGTGCCGGGAGAGCTGCGTAACCGTAGAGGAATCCGGGTTGTGCAGCGCCAAGTCCTGGTACCAGCGCACGCCGGTAGTCGGCGAGTGCGCGGCCCGCCGCCGCGCAGAAAGCGAGCGCCCCCAGCAGCAGCGCGCCGTTGCACGCGTATATCCAGATGCGGTAATAGCGCATTGCGCGGTGCGCGGCGGGGTGCGCGGGGGGCGCGGGCGGCGGCAGCGTCATGGTGGCGGGCGCCGCGTCATGGCGCCGCCCGCGCCCGCGCCGCCGCCACGCGCCGCGCCCCACGCCTCTGGAACACCAACAAATAGCTTTATTGCAACTTGATTAAAACTATAGGAAAAATCCTATCAATTTTCCTATACTTACTTACAAAATTGCATTGTGAATGCATAAAAATAATATAAAATCTTGATTAAAACTACTTTTTACCAAATAATCTGAAACTAAAAATAATTAACATCAAGTCACACAAGTAGACGGGATCACCCTATTATTAAAAAAAAACCAACGGGTTGCACTCCGGGAGTGCCGGCAGAAGTGAAAAGGGCTCCCTAGACATTTTCACAAAAAAAAAAGAATTTGACAAAAAAAGAAATAAACACGAAATTGATTTGAACCGAGGTCTTCTGGCTTCAATGCCGCCCGTTTTCTAACCTGAGCTCGAAATTTGAATTCGTATTCTACATTATATTGACATTGTTACAGTCTTTCGCAGGTCACGTGTCTGACGGTCACGTGTCCTGATGCGAGTTTAATGGCCCCAGTACAGGTTGGCCGACCATGGTCGGCGACCATGACCGGCGATCATTTAGTGTCAGTGTTCACACGATCGCCGGTTTCATTCTGCGTTGGACTGGCCGTGAGGATGGATGTGTATGCAATGACGGCTTATGCAATTTACATTTACAGCGCTTTTAATTTATTACGAGAATGATTCTATATTAATAGAGTCTGGATCTTGTATAATATGTCTAGATAAATGTAATTATGCATTAAAGTAATAATAGACATACATATATATCATAACACCCAGACACAGAAAAAACAAATACTTACATCATATCAATATTTCTTGGGCGGGGATTGAACCCAGATAATAATAATAATGTATTAATAACGTTTTATTCATTTTATTTTTATTTACTTAATTTTAGATAACAAAACAGAATACTCCTATACATCTTGTGAATTAAGTGTATTTTACTATCATTTGAATAAAAAATATATTTTATCAAAGATATACAACATCAAGGATATTTTTGACAATTTAATATGCTCCACAAAATGGCCTGATTGCGAAAAAAAACAATAAATCTTGTTCCGGACGACAGATAAATTCCGTCTATAAAGTTTGTACAGTTATAATCGTGTTAGTATTTAGTATAATAGTTAAGTAAATAATTGTTTCGTTTGTAAGTTTTGAAATGTATACTTGTGTTCGTATTTAATAAAGATACTTTCTGATTGCCTTTTCATTAAAGCCCTGTGGAAACTTAGGTAGGTAGGCTAGTTAGGTCATAGACATTCAGATAAGTAAACAAATAGTATAGAGACCTAGACACTAAATAAAGTTAGATAAAAGATAAAGTTAGGTAGTTAGGCACCAAACTTAAGACCTAGGTCATATGTCTATGACCTAAACTTAGATCCTAACGCCACGACGTCCGCACACGACTGAGCAGCGCGCGTCCCGTGCGCCCGAGTTTTGTACGGAGGAAGCGGGGGGCGAGGTATATTTATACCGAAAACCTGTTTTCCACTTTTTCTCACAAAATGAATATTCCACAGGCACAATAACGTTACTATTGTATTATTTAGACATAAGCTAATTGTGTAACAGTTTAAAAACATAACAATTAAGAAATTCATAACAATTGTAATAAAATTGTAAGAGAGAGAAATAAAAATGTAAGAGTGAGAGGGCGATAGCCGCGAGAGTATAAATAACGAGCCGGATTTGTATGGAGCATGCACTCTTCAGCAAGCGCTCGGACAAGCAACAACCAACTCGAAGCTATCTCCCTCAAGAACTCTGGCTGATTCAACCAAAGGCAGTGTTTCATTTTGACGACAATCCCAGCAACAAATGTACGGCCGTCCCGTACATTAATGGTCCTTCGAGCCGGATAAATCGTCACTAAGGAAAAAAGAAGATGCGAGTCACCAGATCAACGAAGGGACGTTCTCCAGCCCCAACTCCGGCCCCAGATACGGCCACGGCCCCGGCCCCGGCCCCGGGCCCATCAACCGAAACCGTACCTACGACCGCGCCGCCGAACGAAGAAGCGGCGTCCGAAGCTACCGCGACAGAATCCACTGCAAGAACTACGTCAACGGAAGCAACCACAGGAAACTCTACGGAAGAAGGCTCGGAGACCACACAGAAAACGAAGAAACCAGCGCCATCGAAGAGTGCCTCAAAGCCACGGCGCGCTGCCCGCCTCACTCGCGCCAAAGAAGAATTACTGAAACTGAAGATAGAACTCGCCGCCGCCCGCGTCGCAAGCCTCGAAGCCGAATCTGATAATGAAAGCGACGCAGGGACGGCCATCTCCGAACACGACACAACGAAGAAGGTCGACGACTGGCTAAACGAAAGCCAGCCCCGCCCCGCCGAAACGGCTGAAGAGCCCGCTGAGAGAATAGAAAAGCCGCCGCCGCCGCCGCCGCCGGCGACATTACCGCCGCCGCCGACGCAGTCACTGCTGCTACCGCCGCCGCCGCTGCCGTCACTGCGACCACCGCCGCTGTCGCATCCGACGCCAGTACAGAAAGAAGACAACCAAGAAAAGAAAGACTCCGTTACACCGAAGATGATAGGAGACATCGCGCCGTGCCCACAACAAATAGATTTGAAGGATTTGGCCTCCGCGATCGCCCTCGCTGCTAGAGGGACACCGCACACTCCTCGCTTCGCTACTGAACTACCGCCGTACGGAGGCTCGCATCAAGAATGGTTGTCGTTCAAAGCAGCATACATCGAAACCGCGCCGCTATTCTCAGAACTAGAAAACGTGTCAAGACTACGACGCAGCCTGAAAGGAAGAGCAAAAGAAGCAGTTGAGAACCTACTCATCTACAATGCGAAAACTGAAGAAATATTCAAAACACTAGAAGCCCGCTTCGGCCGTCCAGATAGCATCGCCATAGCCGAACTGGAACGACTGCGCGCCCTCCCGCGCCTCACCGATAACCCGAAGGAAATCTGCATATTCGCAAGCCGCATAATGAACATCATCGCTACGCTACGCGCACTCAACCGTCAACATTACCTATATAGTCCAGAAGCAATCAGATCAACGGTAGACAAGCTGACGCCGGTACTCAAATACAAGTGGTACGACTTCGCCGCCGAACAATCTCAAGAGGAACCCGACCTACTCAAGCTATCAAGATTCCTCGATCGAGAAGCCGAACGCTGCGGCCCATACGCAGCGCCTGAAAACATATACAGCGAACACGCACCGCTACGAAGACCACAACGCGCCTTCACTACAACAGACAGACATACCGGCGCCACTCAACAGAAATGCGCCGCCTGCGACGAAAATGGCCACAACATAACGCAATGCAGCAAGTTTAAGGCCGCGACTACAGATGAACGATGGGATACTGCCAAGAAACAACGACTCTGCTTCGTGTGTCTACGATACCGCACGAAAACTCACCACTGCAGACGAAAAAGATGCGAAATAGACGACTGCAATAAAACACATCATCAACTACTTCACTATGCGAAGAAACAAGAAACAGAGCGAGATAGCGCTATACAGAAGAGCGAGACAGTCGCGTCAACATGGACTGCGAGAGGCGTATCTTATTTGAAGATTCTACCTGTACACGTTTCCGGACCGGCGGGAGGAGTAGATACCTACGCACTACTGGACGACGGCTCGACGGTCACACTCGTCGACAACGACTTGGCAACAGCAACCGGCGCCAGGGGACCCATTCGACCCGCTACGCATCGAATCTATCGGCGACCAGCAAACAACGTCGGCGCGCTCACGCCGCGTCACACTATCGCTACGCGGCTCGTCCAACAAAGAATTCGAGATCCGCGCACGCACCATTTCGAACATGCAACTATCGCCACAAGCCATCACCGATGAAGAGCTACACGGCTGCGGTCACCTCAGCGACATAGAAAATCTTCTCAAATACGTCGAAGCGAAGCCACAAGTACTCATCGGTCAAGACAATTGGCACCTACTGTTGACTGAAGAAATGCGTCAAGGGCAGCACAATCAACCCGTCGCATCGCTAACGCCGCTTGGGTGGGTGCTACACGGGACACAGTCACGCACACTGGGGCAACAAACGCATCGAGTTAATTTCATCAACAACATCGAAGACAGTATGGATGAACAACTGAAGAACTACTTCGCACTCGAGTCGCTCATCGTCAACCCCAGCATGCCGCAAAACAACCCGGACGCACGCGCCTTAGCTACGCTAGAAAGAGAGGTCCGACTAAACAAAGAGGGAAGATACGAAGCACCGCTACTATGGCGGTCGGATGACGTCAACATGCCAAACAACTACGAAAACACGTTAAAGCGACTGCTCACCGTTGAAAAGAAAATCGACCGCGATCCGAAAATGAAGAAACGATATGAAGAAAATATGAACGCGCTAATAGAAAAAGGCTACGCCGAACCCGCTCCGAAAACGAAGAACGAACAACGAACATGGTACTTACCGCACTTCGCCGTGGTGAACCCGATGAAGCCCGACAAGATAAGGATCGTACATGACGCCGCAGCGAAAACAAGAGGAGTTTCGCTCAACGATCACTTGCTGCGAGGGCCCGATCTACTGCAATCACTACCGGGAGTACTCATGCGATTTCGTCAGCACCGAGTGGCCGTGTCGGCCGACATCAAAGAAATGTTTATGCAAGTGAAAGTCAGACAAGAAGACAGAGACGCGCTACGTTACCTATGGAGAGGCAGCCGCCGTGATGATCAGCCACCAGAAGAGTACCGAATGACGTCGCTAATATTCGGCGCTACGTGTTCACCTGCCATCGCTATTTTCGTGAAGAACATTAACGCGAACTCCGAACAATGGCAAGCCGACGCCCGATCAGCTGTCATCAAAAGTCACTACGTCGACGATTTCATACACAGCGAACGAACTGAAGACGCCGCCGTTGCCATAGCAACCGAAGTACACAAGATACACAACGCCGCACACTACGAGCTACGCCAATGGTCATCGAACTCGCAGCAGGTGATCGACGCCCTCGACCCGGGCGCTACAACGAAGACCGAAGTCGAACTTGACGCCGAACAGACTGAACGAATATTGGGACTCATATGGAAACCACGCACCGACGAACTTGGCTTCAACCTCAACTTGGCGCGACTACCACCGGGCATACTCGAAAAAACGCACCCCACGAAGAGAGAAACACTGAAAATACTGATGTCGCTGTTCGACCCGCTCGGCCTCGCATCGCCTGTAACAGTACGAGCGAAACAAATACTACAAGAAATATGGAGAAGAGGAACCGCCTGGGACCAACCCATAGACGCCGACCTGGCCCAACAGTGGGCCGATTGGACGCGCCACCTGAAAAGCTTGCAACACACCGCAGTACCAAGATGTTACAACGGCTACAGCGACGCCGACAAAATACAGCTACATATTTTCGTAGACGCCAGTGAACTCGCATACGCCGCCGCTATATATTGGCGCGCCGAAACAGCTGACGGACAAGTACATACGTCACTGATCGCCGCGAAAGCAAAAGTCGCACCGCTCAAGCTAACGTCGATACCACGGCTCGAACTACAGGCAGCCGTACTGGGAAGTCGCATGGCCGCGACTATTATAGAAGAGCACGATAAGAAGCCCAGCAGCAAGACGTTTTGGACAGACAGCAAAACAGTAATCACCTGGCTGAAAACCGGCGGGAGAGCTTATCGCCCGTTCGTCGCTCACCGCATCGCCGCCATAGAAGAAAATAGTACATTACAAGAATGGAGATGGGTGCCGACCAAACTCAACGTCGCCGACGATGCAACACGCGACGTGCCCACGGACTTCAACTCAGCCCACCGCTGGTACCACGGCCCGAACTTCCTATACGAGCCGTCATCAACATGGCCGTCCGAGTTACCTACGTTGCCCACGCCGACCGGAGAAGAAAAGGTCAACAACATCACCGTCAAAAACACCTGCAACATAAAAGAAGCCGTGCCAAAAATAGAACGCTTTTCCAAGTGGGAGCGGCTGATCGGAGCGACGGCGCGAGTACTACAGTTCATCGAACTCTGTCGAACGAAAACGACGAAAATCAACTATAAAAGAAATAAGAAAAATGAAGTTCGCGATCCCGACTGGAAAACAAAGAAAAATGACCCCAAGCCCCTAGAGAAGAAGGGTGAAAATAGAATACGAAAATTTTTACCACTCAACGGCGACTTAGTTAGAAAAGCTGAAAATTTGATAGTACGAGTCTGCCAACAAGATAGCTTCGGGGAAGAGCTCAACCACGTCGGAAACAAAGGAAAAATGATTAAAAGCGACAAGTTGCGCTTATTATCGCTAGAATCGATAAATGGAATATTATCGATTAAAACCAGAATCAACGCTGCGTACGACGTAACAGAAGAGCAAAAACGGCCTCCGGTACTCGACGGCGATCACCACGCTACAAAGTTATACATAGAATATGTACATAGAAGATTGCATCACGCCGGAGTCGAATGTACTATCAACGAGTGTCGGGCCCACTACTGGGTCGTACGCCTGCGCCCCGTCACACGCATGATTATTCATCGATGCCTGCCCTGTAAGAAAAGGAAAATCGCGCCGCCGGAGCCGCCGACTGGTGACCTGCCGCACTGCCGCCTCGCTCATCACCAACGGCCCTTCACCTACACGGGGGTCGACTACTTTGGCCCACTGACCGTCACCGTCGGACGAAGCCACCACAAAAGATACGTCGCGCTCTTCACGTGTCTCACAACGCGCGCCGTGCACCTGGAGGTAGCCCCGTCTCTCACCACCGACTCGGCTGTGATGGCGCTGCGCCGCATGATCGCGCGCCGCGGCTGCCCGAGCGAGATATGGTCAGACAACGGCACCAACCTACGTGGCGCCGACAAGGAGCTGCGGCGGGCCATCGACGCGGCAACGCAAGACGAGGCGAGCCGAAGATCGATCAGCTGGCGCTTCATTCCGCCGGGCGCGCCGTTCATGGGCGGTGCCTGGGAACGACTGGTGCGGAGCGTTAAGTCCGCCTTGAACGCCGTGCTACACGAGAGAAGTCCGTCCGACGAAGTCCTAAGCACACTGTTCGCGGAAGCCGAACTCACCGTCAACAGCCGACCGCTGACACACGTGTCTGTGAACCCCGAGGATCCCGAGGCGCTGACTCCAAACCATTTTCTGCTGCACGGGCCGGCCAACATCACGTCGCCGGGCGCTTTCGACGACCACGACCTCATAGGCCGCACCCACTGGCGCGCCTCGCAACGCCTCGCCGACATGTTCTGGGCGAGATGGCTGAAGGAGTACCTACCAGACCTTCAAAACCGGCGGGAGCCCCATGGCCGTGGACCCGCACTGAAGACAGGAGACGTCGTGCTCGTGGTAGACAACACACTGCCACGCAACACGTGGCCAATGGGAGTAGTGACGGCAACTTACCCCGGCGCAGACGGCATCGTGCGAACAGCTGATATACACACCAAGGGCGGTACCCTGCGACGACCGACAAAGAAGCTCGTAATGTTCCTGTCAGCTGATCGTCCTACACCGGGTTGAAGTATGAATCGGGCTCAACGCCGATTCACGGCGGGAGAATGTTCCGGACGACAGATAAATTCCGTCTATAAAGTTTGTACAGTTATAATCGTGTTAGTATTTAGTATAATAGTTAAGTAAATAATTGTTTCGTTTGTAAGTTTTGAAATGTATACTTGTGTTCGTATTTAATAAAGATACTTTCTGATTGCCTTTTCATTAAAGCCCTGTGGAAACTTAGGTAGGTAGGCTAGTTAGGTCATAGACATTCAGATAAGTAAACAAATAGTATAGAGACCTAGACACTAAATAAAGTTAGATAAAAGATAAAGTTAGGTAGTTAGGCACCAAACTTAAGACCTAGGTCATATGTCTATGACCTAAACTTAGATCCTAACGCCACGACGTCCGCACACGACTGAGCAGCGCGCGTCCCGTGCGCCCGAGTTTTGTACGGAGGAAGCGGGGGGCGAGGTATATTTATACCGAAAACCTGTTTTCCACTTTTTCTCACAAAATGAATATTCCACAGGCACAATAACGTTACTATTGTATTATTTAGACATAAGCTAATTGTGTAACAGTTTAAAAACATAACAATTAAGAAATTCATAACAATTGTAATAAAATTGTAAGAGAGAGAAATAAAAATGTAAGAGTGAGAGGGCGATAGCCGCGAGAGTATAAATAACGAGCCGGATTTGTATGGAGCATGCACCCTTCAGCAAGCGCTCGGACAAGCAACAACCAACTCGAAGCTATCTCCCTCAAGAACTCTGGCTGATTCAACCAAAGGCAGTGTTTCATTTTGACGACAATCCCAGCAACAAATGTACGGCCGTCCCGTACAAATCTAAAATATCCTACACGTCAGTCAACGCAGAAATGTTCAGATGAACTGAATGATCGGCCAACGTGTGAACGCTCTTTGTGGCCTGCGACAAACTCCCTTTGAATCGTGCACGAAAAACCGACACGGGACGGATCGCCGGCGATCATTGCTCACAGTCAGCAATCACACGCAAACCGGCCCTGTACACGATGGCCCAACATGGTCGCCGACCATGATCGGCCATCCTGTACTGGGGGCTTTACATTTTTTACCCATCACTAAAGTGCACAACGCCGCTAAAGAAGTTGTCACTTTAACAAAAGCACATGGTCGGTTACTTAGCATCGATTTAAAATAATAATGAAAATTTCCCCACAGATGAGAGTTGGACCCGCAACCCATATTCCAATCTACGAATATACGCGGTTTTGAGTGCCTCTCCAATATCGAACGCTATACTTGGCCTTGCCTCTGAAGTGTTTCAAGGATCAAATTTATCCATGTCACAATTTTTATCAACTTTGAGAAATAGACATTTCTTCCTGTAGTTTTGTGACATAGAAAGTTAAACATCATTGACATGTTTTTTAAAAGCTTTTTATTAACTTGCCTAGTTAGTTAGTATGTTAGTTAGTGGGGGACAAATCTTGCAAGCTTAATTTGACCCACTTCCCAGTGTCCGATGGAGCTAAAAGAAGAAGTTGCAAAAAAGCCTAGGTACTTCGATCATCAATGTTAAGTATCTCAAAAATAGCTAAAAATACGTAGAAAAGAATGACATACTTTTGGTTATCATCATCATCATCATTTAAAGTTATATCCTCAAAACAAAAATAAGTTTTTGGTAAAAAAAATTGACTTACAATCCGCCGCCCGTGCCGTTGGCGAGAGCCCTGGCTAGTCACAGGAGAGGACGCGAGACCCTCAGCAGCACGCCTACCACGCCCGTCCGAGTCCTGGAACAAAATAAAAACAACATTTATTTTAAGAAAAATTAAAACCTGGCGGTCTTTTCAAGCAAGCTATTAGAGAGATAATTACAAATAAAATAAATGATTTCCTTAAAATAAATATTAAATTATAATAGGGATTATTATTTAATATTATGAGATACATACTTTTATTATAAATTATAAAAGTATCTCATATATATTATGCTATTCTAGCAGATCGCCTTTCGTCGTGATTTTTTGTATGCACAAACAGGGTACCTACAGTGCCACAATATTTTCGATTACGGTGAGCAAAATGTGAAACTAACGTGTTTTTTTATTAATTTAATTTTGGTGTCAAGTTGATATCCAACCATAGCGCTGCTGGCGGCTGAATGTCTCAGGGCCGGTTAAATTGCTACAAAAAAAAGAAAAAAGTACATAGCGCCGCTGTCACCGGAACAGAAAAGATTGTGTAACCTGATGTTAGGTGAAGATAAGGCTGTAGGTGGAAGCGCACTACTTCCGGAATTCTCAACACTGAGGAACTGGCTATCTTATCTCTAAACTGCCGGAATACAACAATGCTAAAAACATCGTTGTTACGGCGTCAGGCTTAGATAATATGTAGGTAGCTAGCTAGGCGGACTTATAGCAAGTCTTACCACCAACCAAATTATTGAGTAACAAATATCCAAACTTTTATATTTATAATATGAGTAAGAAGAAATGCATGCCATCAGTTTGACACAGAAATAATTTATAGATTGAATAGTCAACAAACTAGCATTATCTTTTATATTTTATTTAATTAACGATATACAACGTGTTAATGAATAAGTGCAAAATCTCTAAGGGGTGGTTGTGCTCATGAATATGAACAACTTTTACTATGGGGCCAACTCTGCAACTCAACAAAAACAAATCAGCTGTTTCATACAAATTGTCAATGTCACTCGACCAGAATGTATGGAACAGCTGTTTTTTTTTTGTTGAGTTGCTGAGTTAGCTCCATAGTAAAAGTTGTTCATATTAATGAGCACAATCACCACCTAAGAGGTTTTGCGCTTTTTCATTATAACACGTTGTAGAACATACCAGATTTTGGATACAAAGAAACCTCTCAGTTTGACAGTTTCTAACATCAATTTCAATGATGGCTTCTGTTCGGAAAAGATCGACGTTTCTGAACGCATCTCTAATGTCACGTCAAATTGACATTAGCTGTCACTTGAAGTTGACAGTGACACTTGATTGAAATTCTTGTACCAAGATGTCGGATTAATTTTGCTGAATTTGTTAAAAAATCGCTCGCGTTGAATGTGCCTGGCATATCGAGTTTGAATAAAATCTTAAATTATCTATGTGATCCCGTTTTGTACGACCAAGGTTTTGACGCCATCCATCGGGCTGGTCGCGGAGTTTTGAAAGAAAGATAATTGTCCACCACGCGTTGTTGCAGGGGCAATATATATCTTGACAAAAAGCTCCTCCGTGTGTTATTGTGTATCTTGTTGAAGCGCCCAGTGTCTTGGGAACGCTGTGTTGTATGTGTTGTGAGTGAGGTGACGAGTTGGTAAGGTCTGCAGAAGACGAAGAAAGGACCCCAGGGGCGCGCGCGCTCCCTTACACCACTTCTGCCTTGGAGACGTTCGACACACGGACCCGTATGTAGCCTCACCTTACTTAACATTCTCTCCGCTGTGTATCGCAGTCCAATTGTTCAGTTTACATCCCCGCTGAAACCTAGTTTTTGTCCGGAGTCTATATTAGTAATACCAGCTTCCACTGCGCTAAGCCGATTCCGCGGATTTAGCAGGGGTGTACTGAACATTTCTTGGTAGCCAAGAGCGTAGCTTGAAGGCCTGAGAGGCCCACGCCAAAACTTTGTATTAATCAGTGCCGTTTTGATGACCCAGTCTGGTCCGGACTAGATTAATTTGTACTTGTAAATGGTAATTAACTTGCATTTGAAAAGTAAAGGGCATTCCTTTGTTATTGGTTCCATGTCTTGTAATTAATTGTCATGTATTGAAGTTCCAAAGTGTAAACAGATGCCTTTCTTTGCTCATAATAATTATTATTTAGTTTGTTAGCAAATTTGAGTTGTGAATATTGACAAGTTTGTTGCTAAAATAATAGCTAATAAAAGGTTAGCTAATAAGTTTGCACTCAATACTTAGTGAAACTTAAATGATTTGGGACATTGTTTACACATTGAAACTCATTGAAACTTGTGCTTTGAAATAATTGAAATTAACTTATTGTTGTGTTGATATCCAAGTGAATTTCAATAGTCAGTGATTTTGAGTGAATTTCAATAGTCAGTGAGTTTTGTTGTTTTCTGATAACCTCCAAATATTTAAGAGTTTGTGTCATTATAAATACTTTGTTGTTGTAATATTGGAATTTTGTGGTTAGTAATAACCTCCAAATATTGGAGATTTTGTGTTATAGTGAATATTTTGAATTTGTTGTTTTTGTTGATAAATTTGTGACGTTACAATGACGGCCTCCTCTGCTAAAGCCAAAATACGTTCTGAGTTACGGTGGTTAGCTTCTGCGGTTGCGTTGTTGGATCGACCGGATAGAACGGAGGCCTTGTTGAACAGATACGTAGATCTGCCCGTACGTTTGGCTGTTGTTGATGAACAGTATGCCTTATTTTTGGAAAGGACTGTTGAGGCCGATGTGGAAATGCGACAAGAAGTCGATTTGGATGTGGACCAGTGTTATGATTTTGCGGACAGAATTACCCAGGTGGCTCGACCTTTGCAAGTGGCAAGAGAGAATGAACCGAGCCCGTCCCCGGTCACATCTAAGAGTATGCCCCCTCTATTTGCTAGATTGGCCCCCTTAGACCTAAGGCGTTTTGCTGGTCGTCTAGAGGACTGGGAGGGCTTTATTAATATTTTTGATAGTCTGGTACATGCCCGGGATGATTTGACCCAGGGCCAGAAGTTAGCTTATTTATTATCCGTGTTGGAAGGGGAGGCCCTTGAATCGGTTCAACATTTGGCCCCCTCGGATGAAAACTACCCTATTGCTAGGGATTTGATTGCCCGTCGGTACCAGAACGTCCGACGTCTGGCGGACAACCATGTTGCCGCCATTTTGAATTTACCCCGCGTTGCCAGCGTGATGCACTTGAGAGTGGCTTTGTTGAATCCGCTGTTGGTGGCATACAACGCATTAAAAAACTTAAAACTCCCAGTGGAGCAGTGGTCGTTTTTGTTACTGCACATTGTCCTGGGAAAGTTGCCGGACTCTGTTAAGGTCCGTTTTGAGCAGCAGTATGGTGGGGATAGTGCGACTTATCTGCCACCCTTCTCGGACCTCTTGACGTTCCTGGAAGGAGAGAGTAGATTGGCAGATAATTCCTCTCTGGCCGGTCCTATGGGACCCGAACGACCTGTGCCACAGAGTAGATCCCCCACCGGACCCCCCCGTAGGGGGCGTATGGCCCCTCGCACGCCCGGCCGCTATGCCGCCGTCCAGGAGACCGCCCGCTGCTTGTACTGTCGGGAACCGGGTCACAGCACGACCCGTTGTGATAAGTTCCTCGACCAGCGCGTCCAAGGCCGTCGAGCGATCGCGCGACAACGGACATGGTGCTACTCGTGCTTGGGCCTGCACATGCAGCGCGAATGTACCCAAGCGCACCCATGCCGATTTTGTAAGGGCAACCACCATCCCCTCCTCTGCATGAACAGCCCAGAGGGCGGCGGAGCGCCGCAGCGCGTCGCTGCAGGATCACCTCGTATGGGTGGGGGGCTCGGACCCCCCGCGGTGTTTGCATCCCGCAGCAGTTCTAGTGGCCACCAGAGTGGCCCCAGACGCTCTCCGCCACGTTTGGACCCTCAAACGGGCGGGGGTCCCAGGGACCCCCCCATGGGAAACCGATCCCCAAGGATGGGGATGAGTTATGCGGGCGTTTCCGGAGGTCGTAGAGGCCCCCCGCGACGTTTTGAGCCTCGCACGGGCGGGGGTCCCACGGACCCCCCCATGGGAAATCGGTCCCCAACTAGGGGGTTCGATTTTGCGAGCGTTGCGGGAGGTCGTAGAAGCCCCCCGCAACGTGTTGAGCCTCGCACAGCCGGGGGTCCACGGGACCCCCCCTCTGAAAATCGGTCACCGTGCCCCCGCGACTATGGGGCGACGTACACGGTGGATGATAGGCACCGATTCTCGCCGCCGCTCGCCGAATACCCGCGTTTGGAGCGGCGCCCGCCCCGTCTTCAAGGGGCCGGGAGATATAACCCGCCTGATACCGGGCGAATTGGACGTAGGCAGTATGTGGGAGATTGGGACCCACTGGATCGCTATGAGCGACCCCCTTACCATGGGGGGACGTCTGGGGACCCCACATACTAGCAATCAACGTGTTTACGGTCGATTGTAGCCACCCCTCCAGAGACCGTTTTGTTGCCCACGGCCTCTGTGCTTGTCAGGGGATTGAATGGCGACCTTGTGGAAGTTCGCGCCTTGTTGGATTCCGGTGCTCAGGGGTGTGTTGTGTCATCTTGGTTAGTTAGGCGGTTGGGCCTCAAGGTGCACCCCCACACGGAAGGCGTGAGAGGTGTTGGCGATGTGAAAGTCCCCGGGTTGTTAGGGCATGTTGACTTCACATTTACATCACGTAATAAGTCCACGCCAGGCATTAAGACCTCGGCGATTGTGTTGGACACAGTTGTTGGCCGTCAACCTTCAGTTGACTTGGGACCGAGTATGTTGTCTTTGGTGTCTGATTCCCCACTCGCCGATCCAAATTTCTTCCGCCCAGGCCCGATTGATGCTCTCCTTGGAGCCGATGTCCTGGGGCGAGTTTTGTTGACGGGGAAGCGAGTTTTGCAGCCAGATGGCTTGGTAGCTCTGCAGACGACACTCGGTACAGTTGTGATGGGCCCTGCTCGCCGCGTTTTGGATTCCCTTGATGAGGATCGCGGTCTTGTTTTTAATGTGTCTCTCTCCGAAGTGGTGCAGAAGTTTTGGGAGGTTGAGGAACCTCCACCAGCCCCGCGGGTCGACCCAGTAGCGGATGAGTGCGAGTTGTATTACCAGAATAACACTGGTCGCCTCCGCTCTGGTCGTTTGATCACCCGTCTCCCCTTTCGTGCCGACCGACCTCCTCTGGGCGAATCCCGACCGCTAGCGGAACGTAGGCTAGTGGCGATGGAGCGTCGCATGAGCAAGGATCCGGTCTTCCGCCAGAAGTATGTTGAATTCATGCGGGAGTATGAGGAGTTAGGGCACATGTCCGTGAGCGATTTGGATTGGCGCTCCGTTGAGCACTTCTTTTTGCCGCACCACGCCGTTTTGAAATCCGGAAAGATTCGGGTGGTCTTTGACGGTTCGGCTCCCACCTCTACTGGAGCGTCCTTGAACCAGTGTCTGCATGTAGGTCCCAAGCTGCACACGGAGATCTCAGACATTTTGACCAACTTCCGGCGGCACCAAATTGTATTTATGACTGACATCCGGATGATGTTCAGACAAACGGTCATCCATCCAGAGGATAGGAGGTACCAATTGATTTTGTGGAGAGAGAGTCCTAGGGACCCCTTGTTGATTTATGAATTGAATACGAATACGTACGGTTTGGCTTTGAGCCCGTTTGTTGCGATTCGTTCTTTGTTGGAGTTGGCCGAGAAGGAGCGCTTGAGATACCCTCGCGCCTCCGCCATTTTGGCCAGTGACGTCTATGTGGATGACATTTGCACGGGCGCCTCATCTGTCTCAGAGGCGATTGTCCTGCAGTGCGATTCTCTAAGCGCAAACATCGTACAGCCTTGGTTGCAGCGGCTGCAACAGCGGTGAACGTGTACATTGGTACTCTTTAAAATAATTTTCAACGCTGTTCGACACTAGCGCCTCACGGCTGTAAGCGGCGTGATAAGTAATCAATTATTTTCAATTTTTTGTATGAAATTGGTATTCTCTAAGTGAAACAGTCTCAGCTTCGACCGCAGCATCGACAATCGACATGGCCCGCTATTATTTCTCAGCTGCTTGCGCTCCCGTGAAACGAGCGAGATAGAAGATGGCTTTGCCATCGACGTACAGCCACGATTTCTAATGTCAAACCATTGTCAAACGTAAAAGCTTATATTTTGTGGATGTTGTCAAGGATTTCTAATAGTAATAGTGAAAATTCAAGTAGTAATATAGGATTATTTCCTTGAACGCCCCAGAAATGAGACACAATAGATTTCCCATTGTTCTCCGGCCCTATTCGTCTGGTCAGGCGTCAATGGGCGTCAAAATCTGTAAGTATCCGCCGCATACTGTTGACTTGTGATAAAATCTATTTTTTTACAAATTTTTCATAGGTCTGTACCTTAGCCCACTGCTTTCCCACTGCTAATATCTATGACACACCCGATGCCTTCCTGTTCAGACCCTAGCAATTTCTGTCCATCTCTTACGCATTCGGGTCCATGCATTGGCTGTGCGAGCATGTCCAGTGGCAAGATGCGAGTTTGTTCTTTCTCCCAGCAGCCCAGCCAACTTCTCTGCTTGAGCTTAGATGGTCTGTGTTACGAGCCAATAAAAGTTAAGTGCGTAGTTTGGGTTATAAAACTTTTAGTAAGTACAATTATGGGCCACTCGGAGGGAGAGGGGGAGGGCAGTGGTAAGAGGGAGGGGGAGGAGGCTACCCCCCTGTCTAAACCCCAACTCTAGGAAATGTATAGTTTTCGAGTTACAGGCTGAGAGGCTTCGTGCGGTAAGATACTCTGGCGCTTCGCTCGCGCGGCTCGCGCTAATCCAATATTGTTTAAACATGAAATATCTTTAAACATTTGTTTATGAAAGCGGTTTACAATATTGCTTAATTTTTTCAGAAATGGCGACTTAAATCAATTTTGTGAGGGCCCCCATGGATGAGTAACGGCCCACAACAAGTGGGTAGAACTCAAAAGTTTCCTTAATTTGGACACAACCGGCAGTTCCAAGCCGGTTGAAAAGTGGAAAAAGGTATATCTATGTATGGTTTTTATGTCAAAAACAAACATATTGCATGTTAACAAGTTTGTTTAATTATTTATTAGTTTTTCTGTTTGCATGTAAAGGTGTGGAAATACAAAATGGAAGGCAGCCAAAATCCACCGCTCTATCAGTGGGACAGGTGGTGGCATGGCAGGCATCTACAGAACCTACGAAGCAAGAAATACCATATGAATTAAAAACCCTGAAATAAAGAAGATTAGGAACTAAGTTTGTTGTCTATAAAAATAAAGACATAAATTAAACAAAGTACTTATATAAGTTTTTAAATTTACTTTTGTGCATTGGGAAATTTTATGTTAATGACTTGAGGGTGGGTAAGGGCTGTAGTTACCTCGCTGATACATAAATCGACTTGTAGCATAGCTTCTAGCGTAAAGCGGTTGGCTACCCGAACCAGCCGTTGGTAGTCTCCGTTTGCATAAAACAATAACGCACACAGCACCTAAAAAGCAAAATTCTAAATAATGTAATACCTAGGTAAGACCTATTTTGCCTATAGTAATTAGTCAAGAAGAAGGTCAATCAACAAAGATGTGAAATAAACATTCCTTAGTCTCGAGTGGGACTCTTTGTGGGCTCCGAAGGTCGCTGTAACTCCTTAATGTGCTACGCTACATAGAAATGTAAAGGCCGCCTTTGAGAGTCGATAACGTTGCACAAAGTGTGTATCCGAGATATCAGCTGGGACAGAATAACTCCCGCTGCTCAATATTGCTAATCTATTAGGTACCTAACTTAAGTGTTATTGTTGATCGTAGCCTTAACCTTAGAAAAAAATGTACTGTAACTAGCGCCAAAAACGCCCCAGTCGCGCGCAGTTAGGCCACGTTCGCACGGGCGTGCAGAAAGGCGTTGCGTTAGCGGGGCTATATCGCAACATCAACGCCTAGGAACCAGAGGTGTTCGCATAGACGTTAAAAAATCGCTTGGCGTTTTGTGCTCACACGGTGCGGACTGCAGGCGTACCTATCATGAATTCGGACGACATCTTGTTAATCGCCGTTTGGTATATTAAGAAACGATAAGCAAATAGAAGGCAGTACTGGTTTCATCCTCTTCATTCAGAGAGAGTTATCTTACTGGTAAATTTTACACTCGGTACAGCAAGCTTCAACGATTTCCTCAAAAATTCTATGATTAATATGAGAATGTCAATCAGCTCATTTGATGAACTACTGCTTATTTGTTGGCCCTAATAAAATACAGCGACAAGATTCCTAAATGAGTCCTTGGGTTATTTAGTTAGGTATCACCTAAATGAAAATAAACCTAATGACGTAAAAATAGTTACCCACTGACAGTAGGTAGCGTTAAAAAAACGCCAATAGGGCTGCCCGTATGTTGTATTTCCATCGCCTCCATCGCGTCGCGCGGTCAATCGGGCAATGTGCAATAAAATAACGCCGCGTAAAAAAATCGCTCGCGTGTGAACAGATTAGGGAAAGTCCATAAGTTCTGTTTCAAGGCGTTAAAAAATCGCTTCAACGCGCGATAATATTACGTCCGTGCGAACGTGGCCTTACAGTGGCACAAACTTTTCTGTTCCGGTGACAGCGGGGCGCTATGTACGTTTTTCTTTTTTTTGTAGCACTTTACCCGGCCCTGACTTCCAAGACCTTTAGCCTCCAGCAGCGCTATGGTTTGACATCAACTTGACAGCAGAATGACATTTCAAAAAAACATGATAGTTTCTCATTTTGGCCACCGGAACAAATTTTGTGGCACTGTATCTGACACTGACTCGAGGATAAAATTTAGCCGAATAAGTGACAGACAGTGAAGGTATTCTTTTCCACCTTTTCCAAGTCGTCGGAATGGCAATGAACGCAGAGGCATAAAATTAAATAATATATACATAAACTTCGATGAAATAATTATTTTTTATTACAAAGAAACATCTAAAATGTACTAGTAGCACTGACCTCTATTATTACACACTGGACAGGCTGTCTCCATACAAATGACAGCTAATTTTGTGTGGCAATTTGAAGCGCCACTACGAGTGTCCCGAGAACTAATTTTGACATAATCATTACTACAGTCACAGAGTTGACATAGGAACATCACTGTTTTTAGTTACATGGACACTCGTATCTGCCTACAGCTTAGTTAGTTTACAGCGCCAAAATGGCGATACTCAAATAACCACAAAAATAATATGGCAGCAGCCAGTCCAGTGTGTAATAGAGGTCAGTGACATGAAGCCAGAGAGTAGACTTAAAGTATACCCTCTAGCACATCCCATTTATTGTACTTACTTACTCTGTGGTACATCCTTGCGATCAGCCTTGCGTTCATGCAGCCGAGAGATCGTCGGCGAGCTAGTAGAGCTTACAGAATACCAAAATGAAACGTCATGATTGCAGCGAACGATGTGACCGATGTAACATCCATGATCTCAGCGCTGCGTGCAGCGTCGATGTGTTGCTTAGAGAATTGCATAGCTGAGAGACGAACTCACCGCCCTTTTGAAGTCGGGAGGTTACGAGTTGAGGAAATGGATATCCAACTCGCCTGATGTACTGGTAGGTTTGCCCGAAGAGCACCAGCAGGACCCCCACCTATTCGAAAATGTTGATAATCCCCATGTGGTGACCGTCCTTGGCGTACAGTACAAACCGGTCTCTGACACGTTCACTTATTGTGTGGATTTACGACCACCGAAAGTCTGGACCAAGCGTTTAGTATTGTCTACTGTCGCACGTACCTTTGACCCCAATGGGTGGATTTGCCCCGTGCTGTTTATGGCCAAGTGTTTCTTGCAACGGTTATGGGCTTCGGGTGTGTCGTGGGATGAACCCCTCTCGGACGAGTTACTCCGAGATTGGTCGAGCTTCGTTTCATCCCTCCCCGAGATTAATGAAGTGCATTTGCCGAGGCTATTCCTCCCTTCTGAAAATTGTAAAGTTACTCTTCACGGCTTTTCCGATGCCTCCGAACGTGGATTTGCTGCGGCCGTGTACCTCCGCACCGTTACTGTTGACGGAGTTGCTGCTGTGCATCTGGTGATAGCGAAAAGCAAAGTCGCTCCCCTTCGGACTCGTCATACGATCCCGAGGTTGGAATTGTGTGGAGCTGCCCTCCTAATGCGTTTGTTGAACCACGTATGGCTCACATTAGGTCGATCTATTAAGATACAAGAGGTTTATGCTTGGACGGACAGTCAGGTCGTCCTTTGTTGGTTGAAGGCTCCGGCGCACACCTTGGACGTGTTTGTGGCCAATCGAGTGTCGCAGATTTGTAATTCCGACATCGAGTTGATTTGGAGACACGTGCCGGGAACCATGAATCCCGCGGATTGTGCGTCTCGGGGTTGTGTAGCCCCAACCCTAATTAACCACCCCCTCTGGTGGGGCCCACAGTGGTTGATGCGGCCTGAGTCGGAGTGGCCGCCCTCTCCAGCGTTGTCGAACGTAGCCGTTCCTGATATGCGGGCATGCGTCCTGGAGACTAACCCCGCCGGGGAAAGGGATTTGTTGTTGGATCGGTACAGCTCCTTACAGAAGCTGCTTGGTGTTACCGCTTGGATCAGACGTTTTGCGTACAATTGCAGAAACCCACGCGCGAGGCGTGATTCGTCGGTTCTCACTCCGGACGAGCGTAGGGACGCGCTCTTGTTTTGGGTCCGGAGAGTACAAGCTGATAGTTTTGAGTCCGAGATTGAAATTTTGCGTTTAGGCCGTCGCAAGTTGAAGGGCGCGGTATCGCGATTGAATCCCTTCCTGGACGAGAGTGGGCTTTTGCGAGTCGGCGGAAGACTTCGAAATGCGAACCTGCCGTATGGAGCTCGTCACCCCCTTTTGTTACCTAAAGCCGGACATTTGACTCAACTGATAATAACAGATCGCCATGTGAATGCACAACATGCTGGCTGTAATGCTTTGTTGGCCATTTTGCAGCGTGAATTTTGGATTTTGTCTGCTCGTCGAGCCATTCGCACTGTGGTTTTCCGTTGCCTGCCTTGTTATCGATTGAAGGCCGCGACCATGCAGCCCCAGATGGGTGATTTGCCTGCGGATCGCGTCACGGAATGTAGAGCTTTTGCCGGAGTCGCCACCGACTTCGCCGGTCCCTTTACTGTAAAGGCTTCGAGACTGCGTAATGCTAAAACCTATAAGGCATACTTGTGCGTGTTTGTGTGTTTGTCCACCAAGGCTGTCCATTTGGAAATTGTCTCGGAATTGTCTACCGAAGCCTTTGTCGCCGCCTTGAGCAGATTTGTTTCCCGTAGAGGACTGCCGTCATTGATACGTTCCGATTGTGGTACTAATTATAAGAGAACGTGTAATTATCTTAAGGAAGTAGTTAAGTTTTTTGTTGATAATAAAATAGACATTGGAACCACCCTCTCCCGGCGTGGGATAATCTGGAAGTTTAGCCCTCCAGCTTGTCCGACCTGGGGAGGAATTTTTGAAGCTTGTGTAAAGGCTGCCAAGACACACTTGCGTCGCGTGATTGGAGAAACTATTCTCACGTTTGAGGAACTTGATACGGTATTTTGTAAAATTGAGGCCGTCCTCAACTCGCGACCCTTGTGCCCGTTGTCTTCGGACCCGAATGACCTGGAAGCGTTGACCCCAGGTCATTTCTTGATCGGACAGCCCCTTTTGGCTTTGCCTGAATATCCGATTCAGGATGTAGGATCCCATCGTTTGTCGCGATACCAACTTTTGAAACAGATGTCCCAAAACTTCTGGGCACGTTGGTCGATGGAGTATTTGCATGTCCTGCAACAGCGCGTGAAGTGGACAGATAAAACCACCCCACCCCAGACTGGCGACCTCGTGTTGATTAAGGATGCTAACCTGCCGCCCCTATGTTGGCGAAGGGGGCGCATTGTTAAACTCTACCCCGGAACTGACGGAGTTCCTCGTTTTGCTGAGGTTTTGGTTCGAGATTCGGTTTTGAAGAGAGCAGTTAGTGGGCTGTCCCGATTACCCGTAGATTGACGTACCGTTCTTAACGGTCCGGGGCGGGGGGATGTTCGGAAAAGATCGACGTTTCTGAACGCATCTCTAATGTCACGTCAAATTGACATTAGCTGTCACTTGAAGTTGACAGTGACACTTGATTGAAATTCTTGTACCAAGATGTCGGATTAATTTTGCTGAATTTGTTAAAAAATCGCTCGCGTTGAATGTGCCTGGCATATCGAGTTTGAATAAAATCTTAAATTATCTATGTGATCCCGTTTTGTACGACCAAGGTTTTGACGCCATCCATCGGGCTGGTCGCGGAGTTTTGAAAGAAAGATAATTGTCCACCACGCGTTGTTGCAGGGGCAATATATATCTTGACAAAAAGCTCCTCCGTGTGTTATTGTGTATCTTGTTGAAGCGCCCAGTGTCTTGGGAACGCTGTGTTGTATGTGTTGTGAGTGAGGTGACGAGTTGGTAAGGTCTGCAGAAGACGAAGAAAGGACCCCAGGGGCGCGCGCGCTCCCTTACACCACTTCTGCCTTGGAGACGTTCGACACACGGACCCGTATGTAGCCTCACCTTACTTAACATTCTCTCCGCTGTGTATCGCAGTCCAATTGTTCAGTTTACATCCCCGCTGAAACCTAGTTTTTGTCCGGAGTCTATATTAGTAATACCAGCTTCCACTGCGCTAAGCCGATTCCGCGGATTTAGCAGGGGTGTACTGAACAGCTTCTGAGAACTATATTGAAAGCGAAACAACTCTATTATTAGAAAATAAAGTTGTTTACTGTTTCAAATCAATATAGCCTATTCATTGAACATACAAAACGCTTGGATTTCAGTTAAGAGGTAGGCTAATGTTCAGCGAAACAACACGAAAATACGAAATATTATCAAACAACAAGATTCATGATAGATACTATCATGAATCTTTTTCATCAAATCAATAAATCTGACCGATTCTTCATAAATTTTCATTATATTCTATCCAACTTTTATGTAACATCGATAATTTGCAACGCCTCTGCAAGATTAATAGATGAGGCAGTGACGAAGTCTATTACAGTAATTGGTCATTATATTAAGTGACCGCAGTTTTCAACTTCGTAGCTAATGGATAAAAGCAAAGGAAAAAGCTACTCAGAAGCTTGTTATGAAAAGCATTGGTAGTGCAGCTATTATTTTCTTTGGTATTGGAAATTTTGTAATTCAATCGCATACATTGAATGAAGAAATCTGCTCGTTAGTTTGTGTCGTGTTTTTGTGGTAATACAAATTAGTGGTTCTGGATCTGGTGTCATTGGTGCATTTCAAAAGCAATTTAATAACGTAACTATTCATAGGTGAAAGGTATTTCAGAGAAGCATACGCCGATTAAAAGTTGTGTTGGCTATAATATGTAGTTCAACAGACAAATGAATGTTGAAGAACGGTCCCAGACTCGTAATTTACATTGGAATATAGTGATTCAATAATTACGCCGGCAAAGTAGAAGTATGGTACGTATATCAAGAAAGTGTTTTATGCTTGTGCGTTTTAACATTACACCAACAACAATAATGGTTGAAGGCGCGGATGCAGGATTTGGTTGAGCTGAGCGGGAGCAAATTTGGTTGACGGGGGGAAATCTTAGGCTATTTCACGAGGTAAAATTTATGACTAACAAAAATATATAGGTAAAAATGTGTCAGGGGGGGGGGGGGGTATTGGGCACATTGCCCCCTCCCCCTTGTATACACGCCTGCAAGTACCAATTCAAAATGCAGTTGGAATAATGTTGGCCTATACTCTCTCGACTACTTGCTTGCCAATATACACGACAAATAATTGACAATAGCCGCCACTATGTCTGTTACATAATAGTTATGAAACTATTGTTGGCACCAAGGAGGAGATCGGGTCGTTGTTTGCACTTGCACCCGTTTGTGGTGCCCGATGTCGGCATTCTGGCCACAAGTTAGGCCAGTGTGTTGGGGCTTATTGAATTGCGGTTCAAAAGGCTATCTTAACCAATAAATCTGCAGTCGGTGACACACAGCGGCGGCGTACTTAATTGACACATTTAATTTCCAGAGCTACTTAGTTTGTAAAATCTCCTTGAAGCTTATCACCCCTTCTTTCGTTCTGATACTTCTTAACAGATAAGCTTGCACAATTAGTTATCTGACTTTTAACATTTCTTAAGTAATCGGACAGAGCTTTATATTTTACAATTGCCTAGAATAAATATTAGGAAAGGAAAGCATAGATTTATCAACAAGCATAATATAAAAAAAACCTCCTCAATCTATTCCAGTTTACTTCCCATTAACAATACATAAACGTGAAAATTATTTTTCAAAGTGTATTCGACAGACGAGCTCATAAATTTAGGATCGGAGGTGAAAACAAACATCGGGTCCATTAACCCTCATAAACCCCATATTAAATCGCCATGAAACTGTTGACGGTTCAATCCAACGAAAACACTCGAAGCGGATCGATTAAATAAGTATTAAGCGTAGATTGAACTGTAATTACGATGAAAAACGTAGGTGCAAACAAAATGGCTTTCTGTGATAGAAATGGAAAACAATTTTACAAAAAGTACGTCACTTATATATGTTATTGATTTAATTAGTATTTTTACAACAGGTATTTTGTATTTGACTTAAGTATTTTGAGATATCAATAAGACTATGGTTATACCAACGATATAACGTATTCTTTAATTAACTTCTTGAAAACCCCTTGGATCTAACAAATCAAACAAAATCTTTTAGTTTGTCATGAATAGCACACCACTGGCGTACCACAGCTTTAAATTCATTACGAAAGTGTTCTTGTTTGGCAAGGGCAAGTAATAAAATTCTAGACAAAACCACATCTTACTTCCGGAAAATGATTGCTGTGTTTTCATTTAAGCGTAGCTACGATCTTTGAGAAGTTGCTTCATGCTATTTAAAGTGAATTAGTTATTGGGAAAAACAAAATTTCCTTTTTTAGTTTATTCAAAGTAAATAAATGGACAATTTGAAATTATCTTTGAAACTATTATACCAAACAACAACATAAAACTTTGAAATATAACTAAGGTTCTTAAAAAACAGAGTGAAGACAACCAAATGACATCGGTACGGTAATCCCTAAAAAAAATAAAGGTTGATAACCTGTTCTTAACAAATTCCCGTCTTAAACAACAGCGCACAAAGTATTCCACAAACAATCTCATGATCTCTTATCAACCGCAAAGTGGTACAAAAACTACGACAGTGTAAAATTATTTCAAGTCTGTACTCAGAATGTCGAGCTTCGCTGGAAACCCGAGTGCCGCGCATAATATTTTAATCAAGGAAACCCTTCTATCCTCCCAGTACCAGTACGATAACATTTATTATTCTTGGCATCTCAGTATCAAGAAAATAAATGCATTGTAAGAATTAAATAAAAATAGCAAGTACACTTAAAAAATGTAACTGAATATATTTGTGACTTGAAATAAACTGCATGTTTAAAAAGTGTATGGCAGTGTTTGTAAAAATGAATCCAGATCTATTTAAAATTAAGTCGTATAAAAGTAATAGAATTAGACAAAATAAATATACTAAGCTATGTGTATGTAAAGCAAATACGGCACTTATGCATAATAGTATTTTTGGTATGGCACCTACTATATACAATAAACTGCCAATAGCTATCAAAGAGCTTAACATAAATTTGTTTAAAAAACGACTGAAGAATTTCCTGACTGACAAATGCTACTATAGTGTAAATGAGTTTTTATCAGATAGAGATTTGCCTAATTTATGACAAAATATAAAATTATATAATTATTTTGAATAAATTTTGTTACTGGCTTTTTTAATTCATATTAACAATAAAATTCTTGTATTATGGTAGGTTAAGTACTTGGGACAATTTAGGTAATTAGTAATAATATTTTTTTTTTTTTGACATTTAATAAATTTGTACTTGACATGCTATAAGGATAATATTATTATTATTTTTTTACATTTTAGAATTTTGAAATTAAATTTGTAATTGACATGCTATTAGGTTAATATTATTATTATTTTTTTACATTTTATAATTTTGACATTAATTTATGAGATTATTATTAATTTATGCATGACATCTCGTTACTATTTTATTTTTGTTTTACTAAGTCGTCCAATGAAACAATTTATTAATTGCATATTTATTTGACATTGTAATTTTGTATGCCCTACCAGGCCAAACATGTAAGGACTAACATAAACATATCACCTGCATTTAATGTATACTCATGTTTGACAAAAATAAATGATTATGATTATTATTATGATTATGATAATTTCGTGGCTACAACGGAAAATCTAAAGAGACAGTGCAATTAGTTATCTTACAGAAAGATATTGATAAACGGAGATTATTCTGTAGCTGTTGTTTTTATTATTCCGGCTTGAAAAATATCGCTGACGGCAGGAGGAAATCACCAGATAATATCTGAGAGTTTAGATATTAGTTTAGATAAATATCTGAGAGATAATGGGCGCTAAAATAAAAATTAAATGTTTTCTTGGTCATCATTATTAAAGTGAAAGATATACCAAACAATTTTAATAACTGAGCTTTCATAGAAACTTCGTGGACACTACAGACTTCCACATTTATTTGTGGATCGATATGTTTTCAGGAAATCATTTGGCTGCCTTTTAGAATTATATATAATTATTATTTTAGATTATTATCATTACCAAAAACTTCGTCGATTAGAACTTCTTGAACTTTAAAAGTGGGTTAATGGGATCTTGATTATAAAAAATATACCTACATAAGTACATTTTTGTTCGTCACAAATGGATTGTTGACCACGAGGGGTGAATATGTCCTAAAATAACTCTCTCGCCATTAGGCGGTCATCGAAGCAAGGAAGACTACTTGACATTTTACGCGTTACGCCTAATAAATGTAGGCGAAGGCATTCACTGAACAACCTCGAACCTGTCTAAATGAAATTCATTTCCGACCGCATCGTAAAGGTTACTTATTTCGGTTTTATTTAAATTGTAAATGTCGCAACACTGTGATATTTAAAAAAGGTAGCATGCAATATTTTCAGTGTTATAATTGGAATATTAATTTTTGGGACGAAACAAAACAATAATGAATATACGATGTTTTTAAAATTAAACCCATTTGTACTCGGTTGTTGTATACAAACTTCGGTTAAAATAACATTTCATATTTTAAGTGCATGTATTGTGTGGTTCAAATCAGTGGAAGGTTATTTATAAATTTCTCTTTTAACTTGTCTTTGCAAGTAAGTAAAGTCTTTACTGTAGTAAGATAACAGGCAGGTCAAGTAGAGCGCGGCCCTTCCCAGTTTCAGCCATTTTCTTACTTATTGGCAACATTAGGCGTGATGAGGGTACCGCCCCGATATTGAACGTCAGCAAGAAACCTTTGAAATGGATGCTCTTTGCCGAATATTGAAAATATACATTTATTGGTGATTGAATACGCGTACAAGATTTTTGACCTTCAACTTTACTTTTCTTTGAAAGTTTGTGAAGGAGCCATTAGTAATATTACTAAATACTTACGAATAACGGACGTCTACCAAAATATAGAAGGTACCCAACTAGCAAAACTTAGCTATATGTGTATATCAGTCGTGGTGACGTTTCTTGGACGGTTGAAGTTCAACCGTTTGTCCCAGTTTTCATTAATACAGTTCGGTACTTAAATATTTTACTTTTTCATGACTTCTTTTGAGTATACGTCTTTTTTTTATTGGTGTCGAGGCTGTTCTAGGAAATGATAATGTATTATATGGCTATAATATATGATCATTTCCTAGAAGAGGAATGTAGTTAATGTCCCTGTCAAAACCAACATATTGAGTTTACTCAATAAGTAAAGAAATACTAAATAAAAAATAAGAATTTGAATTATGCGTATATTTGTTTATAATTATTATTTATCTATAATATTAGTGGACAGCGCTGGACCGATCGTTTTGGAGATCCTTTGGTGAGGCCTATACCCATTTGGCCTAATGCTCACAAATGCACACACAGTGTATATTTATTTTGCCCATTCCTTTATTTTTTGGTGAATTTTTCGTTTTTGTCTACTGCCTTGTCATTTGTGGTTTCATTACCAGATATTTCTGATGATACTACAATACTGTCCTCGACTTCTGACTCGTGCTGACTGGTTCTTTTAAAATATTTTTTGGTACGGAACCATTTTGGGTACTTTCTGTACTAGCTTGACTACAATTATTATCCTACTAATATTATAAATGCGAAAGTTTAGATGTTTGGATGTTTGGATGTTTGGATGTTTGGATGTTTGTTACTCAATCACGCCATAACGGCTAAACGGATTTGGCTGAAATTTGGAACACATATACTTAGTAACCTGGAGAGGAACATAGGCTACTTTTTATCCCGGAAAAATATGACATTCCCGCGGGATACCGTCATGTAGTCCACGCGGGCGAAGCCGCGGGCGGAAAGCTAGTGAGTTATAATGGGTGTATAGAAAAACTTATTTAGAGGAGAAAGGTCCTGTAAAGATGTTACAGTGAAACGATATGTGTCTTTTTATCTTAGAAAAAAATAAGGTTGATAATATGTAAGTAGTCATATTATTATCTGAGACTCGAATGGTACGTTTTTACAACTTTTGAGTGGTAATTAAGGTCCAGTTATTATGATTTTAGCGCAAGCGTTAACGTAAGCGGCTTTAACGCGAATTTGGTGTAGACATATTCGTTGTAATAAGAGCTGATATATCGCGGTTTAGCTGTGATAGTGACTACTCAATCACCGGTGTTATATTAGTTATTTGGGAGCCATAATGTTACAACTTTGCAATACAATAAATTGGCTCTTTAACAACTGTCGTAAGCAACAATTTACAATTGTGTTATATGTGTTATACAAAGTAGCGGAGTAAACGTTTATGTGATATTTCGTTTTATATCCTTGTACTTACAGATAAAAAGCGTTAAGAAACACATATATACGACCGGCAGTCACAACCTCTATATAACTTTAATATCGCTCTTTACCTAGTTTTGTTTTATCACATTTTTGCTAACTGGGTAGGTTGCTCCCTGACACATTGTTTCCGTTGCATAAAATATCAATATTGACAAATTTTTCTTTAAATTTCACACGCAAAAATCATAATAACGTACCTACGTTCTTACCAGAAATCTGGAACTGCCACGTTACTCTGTTTAATCAGTGATATTCAGACACTGATTAATGAATACATAGATCCATCAAATAGGTTAAGTACTACCTAACAACCTACGCCGTAATCCGTGTACGATAACGTCTATTTCAGTTACAGGGAAACAGTTTGCAGACTAGTTAGTACGTACGCTCGCAGTCAGCTTACACGTCAGTCAGAACTAACAGTATCATACAACAGTGTACAAAGATATCTTTGTATGGGTGTGTAATATATGATATAATAACATATCGTATAATACTCACAAAGTATACCAACACATTACATAAAATCATTTCGTTTAATCGACGAATAACTATATTTCTGGCGCTTCGCCGGCCGCTGTCCGCGGCACGCTCGCTTCGCTCGCTCGGCTCGCGCTTTGTTTTGGTCACAGTTCTAACCTAACCTATCATCAATTGTTTTGTCACCGTTGTGGCTTTTTATGACGGGGGGCTTTGCCCCCCGAGCTCCCCGTACGGGGGCTCTGAAACGAAACTTTTGAAACGAAACTTTTTTATTGCAGACAAAAACATTATAAATATAAGCAAGTTGTGATCGTTAATGACCGCATATAGTTAAAACTGTGTCGCAGTCATTAGCTCCCACCTCCAAATACATTACTAAGTATAAAAACACTTCTTAGAAATAAAATATATATATTTTTTAAATTTAACATGCAGGAGTATTATAGTGTATGTGTGTGTGTGTGTGTTTGTTCGTGAGGGTGTGTATATGTGTGTGTGTGTGTTTGTCTGTTTGTGCTTGAGTGTGGGTGTGTTTTGTGTGTGTACGATTAATATATTTGAAATGAAATCTCACATCAATATTCTCTGTCTTTGAGATGAACACTGTGAACAGCATACGCAATTAACTGCCCACAAAAATACTAAGAAATTCTTCTGTATCCGAATATGATAAATTCTGGAGCCATTCCATTGTTTTCTTTTTACAAATTCTTAAGTTTAAGGGAAATATATTTAGATGTTGATTGACTTTATTATATAAGGAGGGAGAAATGAAATAAAAGTGACGACGCGCTAAGGCCAATCGGAAGCGTTTAGTTTTACATACTGCATAGGGTCTTCGTCTATTTAAAGTGAGACAATCGACATAACTTGTTTGCATATGTTTGCGTAATACGACATTAAGAATATACATTTGTCTAACGGTCAAAACTTTAAATATTGCGAATAAGTCAAATGTTGGGAATAAGATGGGCTTAAAGGCAATTACTTTAAGAATAGCTCTTTGAGCTCTTTCCAGGCCTAGAAGAACAGTTTTACATGAACATCCCCAGACAGTAATACAATAGGATAAAATAGATTGACCCAATACATAATAAATTATTTTCAAAGTATCAAAATCTGATGTAAATTCACCTATAGCAGAGTTGCAGGTTACCCAAATACTATCTAAATATATAAACAACTTCTCAGTTCAGACAATATATTTTATGACAATCACATAAGTACTATACAAAAGACAAACAGTGACAGTGAGTAATGTGGCAGATTACATCAATGACTACACTTGCCAGCCAGTACTACTTATACTCCAACACGCACCCTTAATCTGACACATACATTCAACAAACCACGCACCTTTAAATTAAGATTACAACATTAGATCAATGTATAAAAAATAATAATAAATAAGAATGAATATAACCAACATTAATAAAACTTCTAAACAATATACCTAACTAAAGCACAAATCATTCATTCACAATGATTCACCAATTATTCATTCACAATGATTCATCAATGATTCATCAATTACCTCTGATGTAAATTCACCTATTGCAGAGTTGCAGTTTACCCAAATACTATCTAAATATATAAACAGCTTCTCAGTTCAGACAATATATTTTATGACAATCACATAAGTACTATACAAAAGACAAACAGTGACAGAGAGTAATGTGGCAGATTACATCAATGACTACACTTGCCAGCCAGTACTACTTTTACTCCAACACGCACCCTTAATCTGACACATACATTCAACAAACCACGCACCCTTAAATTAAGATTACAACATTACATCAATGTATAAAAAATAATAATAAATAAGACTGAACATTAATAAAACTTCTAAACAATATACCTAACTAAAGCACAAATCATTCATTCACAATGATTCACCAATTATTCATTCACAATGATTCATCAATGATTCATCAATTACCGCCCTCTTAATGGGTAATCTTATTAAAGCTGATTTAATTTTTGGGCCTGGCAGAGATTTTGTTAACATATCTGCCAACATTTCTTGTGAGGGCACATAACGCACCTCAACCGCCTCTTTCAATATAGCTTCCCGAATGAAATGATACTTTATCTCAATATGTTTCGTTCTATTGTGGTTCATCTTATTGCGTGCTATGTGGTGTGCAGATTGATTGTCATTATTTATGACAACGGGTTTATTGTATACAACATTTATTAAGCTGTTTAATAAACTTTTTAAATAAATGGCTTCCTTAGAGGCTTGGCTAAGGCCTACATACTCAGCCTCTGTCGAAGAGAGTGCCACGCATCTCTGCTTGCGACTTTCCCACGATATTAGATTTCCGCCAAATAGGAACATTATGCCTGTAAAAGATTTCCTATCATAGGACCCACCCCAATCCGCGTCAACATAGCCTACCAGATCTAGCTTACCCGACTTTTGGAATATAAGTGCAAAATCTGATGTCCCTTTCAGATATCTAAGTACCCGTTTCGCATACTTGAAGTGATTTTCATCATAACAAGAATTAAATTGTGATAAAACACTAACGGCGTGGGCAATATCCGGTCTGCTATTCTGTGCCAAATAGTTAAGACATCCAACAAGATTTTGATAAGGTAACCTGTTATTAGTATCTGTAGCTTTTTCTAATCTGAGACCTACTTCCATTGGGGTAATAACTGGTTTACAATCAGTCATTTCGAATTCTTTTAAGACATTGCTAATGTATTGTTCCTGATCAAGATAAATCTTGTTTTTATCTCTCCTGAGCCTCATCCCTAGAACATGTCTAGCTGGACCTAAGTCCTTCAGCTTAAACCTTTGTAGCAACCCGTTCTTTAATTTAAGCTTTTCATTTTCATTATTTTTACCATAAAACACAAAAATATCATCAACATAGACAACTGCGACTATTCTATCATTATTATTTAAATATTTTTTGGTAAAGGCAGGGCTCTATCTTGGATTGCGTGAAACCTAAGTTCAACATCTCCCTATCAAGCTCATGGAACCAAGCGTTTGAAGCTTGCTTAAGTCCATACAAAGATCTTTGCAATTTACATACTTTAGTTTCGTGACCTTGAACAACTGCGCCCTCTGGCTGAAGCATGTAAATATCTTCCTTAAGTTTTCCATACAGGAAAGCAGTCGTAACATCCCACTGGTCAATAAACCAATCATATTCTACAGCTAATGAGAATAATAAACGCAAAGTCGAACTCCTTACTACAGGTGAATAAGTTTCGTTATAATCAATGCCACGTACCTGGGTAAATCCCTTTGCTACCAGCCTAGCTTTATACTTTGATACCTTACCGTCGCTATCACGCTTAATTTTAAATACCCATTTGCATTGGATCGGCTTCTTATCACGTGGTAGATCAACTAGTGACCACGTTTTATTCTCTTTCAACGATTGTAGTTCATCGTTCATGGCCTTCTGCCACAACTCACGATCAGGCCTTGATAGTGCTGCGTCTACTGTCGTTGGGTCGCCGTCTATGCTAGCAATAGCGTTGATACACGAACAATTATAGTTAACAGGGTTCCGTGGACGTAAGTTGTATCTTGTCTCTTCACTTGGCTCAGTACTTGTTCCAGCGTCATCAGTACTTAGTTCTACAATACGCGCTTGATCAATTGTAGCAAACTCGGTACTTGATACATTATATTCCTGAAGATCTTCACTGTGAGTCTGAATATCAGGCTCTTCCTCCAACAACACAGGTTCAGTTCGTTCCTCATCAATGTTAATAGGAACAACTGCGTTCTTCGTCACCTTTGTACAGTCACCAGGAAACACATTTTCCAAGAATTTTACATTTCTTGCAACAGTTATCTTGCCTGTCTGGGGGTGCATCAGTCGGTATCCTTTCGTAGTCTCACAATATCCAATGAAAATCAAGGCTTCAGTCTTCATGTCAAGCTTTTGCCGTTTCTGTTTGGGTTTCAATGCATACGCCAAACATCCAAAGATTCTCAAATGACTCAAGTCTACTTTCTTACCGGACCAAAGTTCCTGTGGTACTTTATTCGTGACAGCCTTTGTAGGGCTTCGATTCTTTAAATATACTACGGTGCAAACTGCTTCCGCCCAAAATCTTTTGCTCAGATTCGCTTCACAGAGCAAAGTTCTTGCCTTCTCTATTATTGATCTGTTCGCCCTCTCAGCTACACCATTTTGTTCAGGTGTGTAGGGTATCGTCTTTTGGTGCTTTATACCAGATGACTTGAACAACTTATCGAAAGCGTAGTTACAGAACTCTTTGCCATTGTCAGATCTTACGTACTTAATGGACTTACCAGTCTCTTTCTCAACTTCTGCTCTGTATTCTCGAAATTTTTCTAGTGTTTGACTCTTATTTCTCAAGAAATATACATGCGTCTTACGTGTATAATCGTCGATAAATAGTAGCATGTATCGAGAACCAGCAAACGATGGTTCTTCCATTGGACCGCAGATGTCCGTGTGAACAATCTCTAAAATCTCTTGTGCTCGAGTGCCCTTGTTTTTAAATGGAACTTTACAACTTTTTCCGTTGATGCATGGAATACACGGTGCTAATTTTTCTACGTTTTTAAACTCAATTCCAGTTACCATATTTTTCAATGAATACATATAATTTTGACCCAAATGCGCTAATCTTTTATGCCACAAATTCAACAGAGGTTCATTTGACAAAGTCAGATTGACAACTTTACTCTCTTTTTCTTGAAGTTGAAAAATCCCGTCAACTTCATGACAAGTTGCCACTACTTCTTCTTTTTGGTTTTTAATAAGACAACCTCTTTTGTCAAAATTAACTGCAAACTCATTTTTAACAAGATCGCTTACTGAGATCAAATTCATTGATAAGCGAGGAACATGTAAAACATTTTCCAAGGGCAGTTTTGAATTTCCACTCCCTTCTACAACATAATTTCCTCTTCCTGTAACTGCTATTTCCTCTCCATTAGCCACTCGTATTGTGAAGTTTCGTCTGGTCTTATGATAATCAGACAACTTCTCTGCATCATTGGTCATGTGATTTGAGCAACCACTGTCTACATACCAACTGCTCTTGTTGAAGGTATTCTGATCCGCTGTGCTCATACAAACGTTGGCATTCTTTTTGCCGAGACTTTTAGTTTTGCACTCAGATGCTTTATGCCCTATGTCATGACACTTAAAGCATTTGTACACTGGTTTCTTTCTAGCAAAGTTTTTAGCCTTTCCCTTGGTTGTAAAGAGGGCTTGCTCACCAGTTTCGCCGCCTGCATCGGCTTGTCTACTAGCTTCTTGTAGCAGTTTCGACTTAATCTGCTCCAAGCTAATTTCCTTTCCACTATTGTCAACAGCCATTATCATAGGGTTGTATTCTGATGTCAAGCCGGCTAACAAAATGGAAATCATCCACTCGTCTGAAACTTTCGCGTCGATATCATTAAGTTGTTGAGCTATGGTCACCACCTTTGATACGTACTTATCCATACTTATAAAGTTTTCAAGTTTACATGACCATAATTGACGCTGAAGTGAAATGCGTCGTCCCCAGCCTTTGTCTTCGTATGCTCCGCACAAATTGTGCCACACTTCATGCGCTGTTTTCGCATTGTATACATGAGCAAAACATGATGGCTCTACGAGGAGACAAATCGTGGTGCGCGCTTTTCTATCTGCATCTTTTAGGGCTGCAGTGACTTCATAAGCTTCTACAGCTTCCCACCAATTTTTACATTCTAAATAGTTTTTTACTTGGAATTTCCAATTGGCGAAGTCATCAGCACCTTTCAGCTTCTTGATCCCGAATACGGATCCCGTAGATGAGTTTTCTTCATCTGTCATTTTCGATATTTTTGCGCACTCACTTTTAAAATTATTTACGTAGAAGTATTTAGGTATGGAATACTTTTACCCATAACCTGATGTAAATTCACCTATAGCAGAGTTGCAGGTTACCCAAATACTATCTAAATATATAAACAACTTCTCAGTTCAGACAATATATTTTATGACAATCACATAAGTACTATACAAAAGACAAACAGTGACAGTGAGTAATGTGGCAGATTACATCAATGACTACACTTGCCAGCCAGTACTACTTATACTCCAACAAAATCAATAATGTTTCTAAGTTTCTTAAAGATAAATATAAGTCTCCTAGTTCGACAGGCGGTGGTCTTAATATGCTCTTTCCAGGATAGCAGAGAATCAATGCAAACGCCTAGATATTTAATATGAGGAACACGCTGAATCAGCAAACAGTCACAATTCAACCAGTTATGTTCCCGTAATGAATGAGCGCGAATAGTAAACGCATCCGATGGTAGTGTTGAGACATTGGCGGCAAAGAGGACAAATTTGGTTTTATTTAAATTGAGAGTAAGCAGGTTTGCCGATAGCCATTTCATAACTTCATTAAAAGCGAGATTGATGTTTTTGGAAACTTCGTCCCAATCCTTGCCATCAATGAGCAAGACTGTGTCATCCGCGTAAACTAAGATGTTGCAGTTTGGAAGGGCTAATTTACAAAGCTCATTAATGTATATGTTGATGAGAGTGGGTCCCAACACACTTCCCTGAGGAACCCCACAGCAGATGCTTTCATCACGGCTTCTGAAGTTATTGATGGTTACATATTGAGAACGACCGTGGAGATAGCTAGTAGGGGAAGTCAGCTCAATGCGGCCATAATAGGCAAAGCGGCCACACCAAATTTTTCGGTAACTAAAAACGATAGCGTGACGTTGCCGATCTGTCATACAGTCAACCTACCGCCCCACACCAAGCAGTCATTCGGTAGAGATCGAAGCAAGCACGTGGCCACGGCGGCATGCGCAAGATTTTTATGTGTTTTGTTAAAAAATCCGTGGTATAAGTTTAACCTGGTTTGATCAAACCTCTCTAGAACTCAATGATTTCATTACACTTCTATTGTTACTTATCTATTTGGCTTTGTTTGTGAACCATTTGTTCCAACATGGGATAAATAATATGAGCCGAGTTCATTTTTAAAACAAAATGGTGGAGAAAGGCAAAGCGGTCAGGGCAAAGTAGCCAAGTAAAAAACTTTGGAAGACTGAAGATTTAGTTACCACTTAGCTGTTGATAATGTTACTTTAATAAAAAAAAACTTTTGATACTTAAATTTATGTAAGAAAACATTGTTCCATTATCGTATAACTAAATAACACTTACATGAAAATTTTGATAAATGTAAAAATCTAAAATAACTGTTTCATTTGAAAATCTGTTGTAGACTTTATATTTTTATCATTAAAAAGTATTTTTTAAATTATTTTTGGTATTTAAGATTGTTATAAATGAATTTCTTATATTATTTTGGTATGTCCATTTTGCCCTTACCCCCATGGCCGCTTTAGGCGCTAACTCGGGCAAAGCGGTTTTTCGACAAGTTTTCGTAATTTACTAGTTATGAGAAACCATTTAAGTTTTCTCTAAATGCGATTACATTTTCTTAAAGTTTAATAAATTGCCTATCTATTCATATAAAATACTTTACCAAAATCGATTTAATAGAAGCATTTTTTTGAATTTAAAGTTAAGGTGACCGCTTTGAGCTGACCTCCCCTAAATATATCCAATGCGGTCCCGCGAATACCAATATTGGACAGCTTATTAATGAGAAGAGGCACAGAAACAGTGTCAAAGGCCCTGGAAAGATCTAAGAACAAACCAGCAAGCCTACGTTTAGATTCCAAATTCCGAACTACTGTTTCTGTCAATTGCAACACAGCGTCTTCCGTGGATTTACCTTTTCTGAAACCAAACTGATTATTTGAAATAATACTATTAACTTCAAGGTAGTTGGTGAGTCTTTTGTTTAAGATCTTCTCAAGAACCTTGGAAAACCCACTTAACACTGATATGGGCCTGTAGTTTGTAACACTGCTTCTGTCCCCACTCTTGAAAATCGGATGTACGACTGCTTTCTTAAACGCTGTAGGGAAGACCCCGCAAGTAATGCACAAATTAAATACTTGCTGGAGGACAGGAGCCAGTATGGTCGCGGTGGCTTTAATAATAGATGTAGGGATCCCATCCCATCCAGTTGCAGAGGTGTTTTTAAGGCCGTTTATAACGCTAACAATTTCGTCGCTATCCGTAATAAAAACAGACATTGAATTAACCGGAGGAAGGCTTTCAGGAGCTGTATAAGTTTCCGGTGTAGTAATGCTGTGGGCCAAGTTTTTGCCAATATTTGCAAAATATTGATTTATTGCATTAACTGTGGAAGAAGAATCGTCTGTAGAACATAGAAGTTGGTGAGAAGTTGAGTGTGCCTTGTTGATGTTTCAAATTTTTTTGACAAAGTCCCAAGTTGCTTTAGGATTTTTATTTGTTTTGAGAAATGCGACTCGCTCGTATTCTTTTCTAACTTTTTTGATAAGGTTGTTCACAAAATTTCTGTAGCGTGTGTAAGTAACTTTAAGAGTTGTATTATCAGGGTCTTTTTTTGATTTAATGTAAAGCTTATCGCGGTTTCGCAAACACCTCAACAAACCGGGTGTTATCCAAGGCTTGATAATTGTCTTTCTACTGGACACGTATATATCCTTGGAATGCTTGTTAACTACGGATGAGACTGCGTGAACAAGTAAATCAGCAGCCTGCTCAGGATCCTGGCAGGTAAGGATAGGAGAAAAGTCAGTGGCTTTTAGGTCCTGAATACACGCATCAGTATCGATATGTTTGCGAAAACGTTTAATAGTTGGTGGTAATGGTTGGTGGTGGTTGGTGGCTCTGTGCTCCCGTACCCCCTGCTCCTTTGCCTTCCCTATAAATTTAATTGACTAATTGATGATTATAATTATGAAACAAAATTATATCAAATGACGGTAATAGCACGTAAGTTTTATATAAAATATTTTTATATAAAATGAGCGTTATGTTAAATGATATTATATAAAATGATGATTGTTTATGAAATAAACATTATGTAAAATTAAATTAGGTGAAGAATTGTTATGACTATCATTCATTATTTCCTGAACGTTATTGAAATGAAATTATACCAAATGAAATTATATTATACATTAAGCATGTTACGCATGCATCTTTGTATACTGTAGTATGATACTGACGTCACAATGAATTTCCTTGTAATTAGCCTATTTATCAACAGCTATGAATTGACGATGAAATCCATATAATACGATTAAAATGTGGTTATCGAACTTCAAAGCTATTAATTTGATATTCATAAGTGGTAGAAAAGCTTAGAGACTTTCCCGTATAACATAGTTATTGAGTATGCGACTGCCTGCATATTAAGTTGGTACTTTAGGGTGCAGCTCGAAACCGAATAAAAATACTTTCAGCTTTTATTTAGTTTAATATAAGTAGGTACTACAGAAAAGTATTATAGCTACCACCATCTTATCTAAGTCTGACGAGATAACAATGATGTATTCAGCATCATTGTGTTCCGGCAGTTAAATATCCTAAGATAGCCAGTTCCACAGTGATTGAGGATTCCGGGAGTGCGCTTCCACCTTTAGCATTATCACTACTTAAAATCATGTATGATGAAGGCTAAGTGCTACCCCGTTTAGGATTATAAAAAAGTAAAGTGAGAACAGCAGATTTATTAAATCATTTCGTATGTTACTAAGTACTTATTGTAATACTTAGTAACATATACTATATATACCTATTTTGCTACATATGCATATATTTTGTTATATACTTAGGTACATGGTACTAATATGTCACTAATATGTAGGTAAAGAGTATCTAAAAGCGGTACCTTATAGCGAGATAGAATACAGAATACAAGATTCTCAACCTCGAGATTGCGGTCGGAGCAATTAGAGTAGCAACACTTTAGCAATTTGCAAATGAAATCTGTTGCTCGAATGATATAACAAAGCTCTAAATACACTTATTTCGGAGTTGGTTCTAAAGGGTCAATAAAAATATATTTGCGTAAATGCGTTTCTCGAAGAAACTTATGTGCAACTTTTTGCGGTATCCTGCAACTTATTCTTATAATATTTATGCTTCGATATTAATAGTCTTTTGTTTTCATATCGTTTACACAGCTCTTTTATTTATTTGACGCAGGTGTTATTGTTGATCGAAGTTGACCTGGCTAAAAAAACTCGAGTGTCACATGTCCTTTTCAAGCGCTCTATTTGCACATTTTTCGTTGAACGAAAACTGAATTCATAAATACAATGGGAATGCAACTGGGCTCAAAGCGGGCGGTGATGCGTTAGGGAGAGTCTAACAAAGATTAACAGTGGACTTGTCAAAACGGAATTGGATGGTAACAAAAAGTGGCCGAGTTTGGACAACGCACACGATGCCCGATGCACGATGACAGTAAGGATCACCGTTTTATTGGCATTTTACTGATAGCCAGTTTTTGTCTGTTTGCCTTTGGTATGGAATGGAACTCGGCGGCTATTAGTTTTTTATGAAACAGTTTGTTTATGTTTTTTAATTTTATTAACCAAACTAAACTGTTACCTATACTTACTTAATTGTACCCAGGTTTGCACTTTATTTGCCAGATTTTTAGAAAACTTAAAGGTTAAGGCGCTACTCCTTCGCTACTCGGAAAAAGAATGGACTTTTTGATAGGACGGTTAGAGTTGTTACAAATCTGTTAATAAGATACCTATATATTTCTTCATATACCTTTATTTAGATTCGTATAGTTTCAGAAACACGATTTTATGATTTTGCCTCGACACTTTTTATTTTCGAAAAGACCTCTAAAAAATACGAAAATTCAAAATGATTCTTAAATGGGGTATATACTATTGGAAATTGGTTGAATTAGTGGACACCAATAATATTTAGGATCGTGTAGAAGCATTTTTAAAAAATCGCCATAGTTTTTTAATACGAAGTGATTTTGTGGTTTTTTTTGACTAATCTGCAAAATCGGTCTCACTCCCGCGCGCGTCATTTTCTCATTGCTATCTCGCTTCAGCATAATTTTTCCGAATATCGCCTTAAGAAGTCACCATTTCTGAGATTTGAACAAATACCGGCTAAGTTGACTATCAGTTTAACTACAACTAAACAATAGATGAAAATAATGAACAAAGGGGAGCCGCCATTGCATAAAAAGAAAAAGAGTAAAAGTTAGATTTTTGGTTCACTTTTCTCCTTCACGATTCTGTTGTAATAACTGAGAAGAAATGCTCAATAGTCAGCACTTACTGCAACACGAAGTCAAGAGTAAAACGATGTTCGGATACGTATAAAAACATTGTAGTATTCGCGACTGGCATCGCGGCTGGCAGCGCGCCAGCGCCGCGGCTTTGCCATCACGACCCCTGATCACTTAATGAACAGACTGACGCTTGTACTTAACCGAGGAACTGTTTTAGGAACTTGCTGTATTCTAAACGAGCTTTAGATGAATGATCTTAGCTTTTACTTTAAAGCGATTATACAACATTAAAGCCGTGTCGTAGCAATAGTTCGTAGCAAAAATGATATTTTTGTCTATCCCATAGGGATACGGGAGACGTTGTCTAATGCATGCATGTTACAACAGTCACGCTTTTCCTTGGCGAAAAATAAAAGTGGCACTCACTGGTTGATAGTGATTATACAAAATATTTTATATTCGTTTATTTATCATCATCATCATTAGCCATTTAATGTCTCCATTGCTGGGACACTGGCCTTTCTTAGGTCTAGATAAGGAGAATGGGCCATGACCCACCACGCGGGCCCAGTGCAGATTGGTGGGTATTAACGACTGCAAGTGCAACCGGAACCACTCTGCCACGGGCTGCTCAGTTTATTTATATTTTATTATTATTATAAATGCTACACTGTTACGGTTACAAAAGTTATAAATAAAAGTAAATCTTCCAAAAACTCTATCTTTGTATTTATGTGTGAAGAGTAATGAAAATAACCTATTTTTTTATTTTTTCAATGTTTTTGTGGTTATTTTGAGCATAGATTTACTTTTTGAAAAAGGAGCCTGAGAATAATATTGTATATATCATTGCATATCCTACTAATATTATAAATGTGAAAGTTTAGATGTTTGGATGTTTAGATGTTTGGATGTTTGGATGTTTAGATGTTTAGATGTTTGGATGTTTGGATGTTTGGATGTTTGGATGTTTGGATGTTTGGATGTTTGGATGTTTGTTACTCAACGCGGGCGGAAAGCTAGTATTTCTATAAATTATTGGTGAATTAGAGATTAATAATCTAAGTAAGTATATAACCAAAAAAATAATGAAAATTTTCTTTGCGTTTATTTTTACCGACTTCAAAAAAAGGAGGGAGGTACTCAATTCAACCCGTATTTTTTTTTTTGTTTGATGTATGTATTGTATACCGATTACTCTGGCGTTAGTGATCCGATTTTAATAGTTGTTTTTTTGTTCGATTGGGTATACTTTCGATTTGGTCCCATATAAGTTTCATTAAAATCCGATGACAATCTTTGGAGATATGGGGCCTGCTGTCATGGGCGTCATGAATTATTAGAAGAAAGTGTAATGTCATCCATGTAAATAAACGTTAGGTTTTTGTTCGGGTTGAATAGTTTGTTCTTCAAAATAGCGTCAATAAAGCCACACGCGGAAACTAATTATATACTAATTATAACATAGTATAATGGGACAATAACACGAAAGTCCAGGAATTTTTCTAATTAATCTTGGAACTTACTGATCTGATTGAAGTCGGTGACAAGCCCAAAGTAACAAGAATAAATACTTAGTGAAAGAATAACACACAAAACCTACCTCATGCGCGGAGTGGTGTGAATTGTAACCTATCAAATAGGTACATAATATAACATGGCTTGGCACCGACTTCAATCAGATCAGTAAGTTCCAAGATTAATTAGAAAAATTCCTGAACTTTCGTCCTTTGAATTGAATGATTTGATTTATTTTTCATTTTTACGTGTTTTTGTGAAGTAAGTTTTTGTTTGCAGTTTTTTTGAAGGCGGTTTATTTTTTTTTATTTTAAGGTCGAGTGAAGATACGAATATCGTGTTTCTAGCCACAAAATAATCAAGTTCGTTTATAAAACTTCAACATATATTGTTATCTGCTCAAAATAAAGAATATTTGATTGTTTACTTTTGAATTAAAAATAGGCTAATTTCGATAATTTCGATGATCCTGCCCTTAATCATTAAAAAAGCAACATCCACACTTTGAAATCAAACACTGCAAGTTACAAACACGATCAGACAATCAATATTTACACAAAACCAAAGCGATAACGATGAAACATATTTGATTATCCGTTAAGTAACAGCAGTTTTCCGCGCGATCGCACCCATTTTGATAAATTATTTGAACGTTTCGGAGGATTAACCAATCCAGGAAACCGGTCGTAACCGGCGCGAATGATTTAATTAATCATGGATCCCTGTTTGTATGATTGACGAAAGTGTTTCGAGCTCGGTTCATTAAACAATATAATAACACAAGATGTCCTAATATTTTGGTGTGTGTTATTCCTATTATTATCGATCGTAAGTCGATATTTTATAAGTTACTAAGTTGCTTTCGATAATTTATGATGATTATAAATGAGGTTATGAAACTGGAGTTTGTATGATGTTGTCATGATTTTAGAAGGTTTTTCCTATTTTTTAATAGCAACACTGGTAATGCCGTCTCTTGCCGCCATTTTGTTAAATTTAATAGGCTAATCTGTGGTAAAATTGGTGGGGGGTAGCTAGACTTGAGCCCGATTAACGAGCAAAGAGAGGTCATTCTTCAAACTAGCCTCGAGGGGATAAGTTCACTAAGACGTCGACTGTATCTATATTGTTATACCTGTACTATGCCTGTACCTGTAAGTTGGATCAATAATTATATGAGTGTTATCTGGAGTCTGCGTTTTCTTCATATTTCAGAAGCGGTAAAGTACCCACGTAAGTTTATTTCTAAACCTGATAATAAGAATAATTTGCTTATTCTGTGCTATAGTAATGCCAAACGAGTTATTTTATTCTCTTCACGCAGAGAAAGGATAAATATTCCAGATTCCATGTTAATGCGTATTTTTTTTAATCTAAATGACATTTTAAATACCTTTGCGGTGGATTGTGTTTTGTACATGGTCGGGGCTACTCTCCGACGGAACGGACATAAACTAAATCGCATTTGTGTTTTAATTGATTGTGTTCGTATACGGTCGGGGCTACCCTCCGACTATACTAACATAATTTAAAAAGTCTTTATACGTAGCTTAGTACTAAGATTTTACTAATTCTTGTTCGGGGCTACTCTCCGATCGTGTTAGTTAAATCTAAAGCGTTAAAATTGGAATATTTGTGTGGCGGATTGTGTTCCGTACATGGTCGGGGCTACTCTCCGACGGAACGGACATAAACTAGATCACACTTTTATTTGAATTGATTAATTGTGTTCGTGTACGGCGGGGCTACCCTCCGATTATACTTACATAATTTTAAACGCGGGTATGTAGTAGATATTTTCGTATGGCACGATCATAGCGTACCATGAATCTGGCATAATATCTTGATTGTTGTTGTTTAATTTACATGATGTATTAAATGTGGATTGTACAGAATTAATGGAGATGATTGGCATTATTATATTATTAGAGTACTTGCTGTTTATGTTGTTTATAATCTTACACATGGAGCTAGGACTGGCAGTTTTGGCTGTGTACCTACATGTAATGTTTTAAGTAATTAGTGCTAGCACTAATTGGAGCTAGTTTTGATAGCCTTTACTGTTGCACAGGGTGAAATCACTTATGGCTACTAAATCTTGCATACAATCCATGTTTTAACGTGGTATCTAATACCAACAGTGAATAAAAGAAAACTATAAGTTATGAAGCTAGTAAGAAGTAGTACAGAGTAAGAATAATTTATGATTGGTTGCTCACATTTCATTTATCTTAATATTATTAAAATTAATTATTACTAATTTTCCTTTGTTTTTAATGTATTGAGCGAACGTGTTGTTCTCTGGGTTGAGTGAGTCATGTATGCTTACTGGTTACCTACGTTACCTGGTAAGATTGGTTTAATAGGTACGTATTACTTACTTACAATTGAATTCTGGCTTTCTATTTATTGATATATTAATTAATAGGTACAAATTTTGTGGAAACAATTAATATGAACACCGTGAATAGCAATATAAATTGCTTGAACTATGAATATGAGTTTAAATACGAATATTTTAATATGGTATCTTTAAATATTTAAGTCTTTATGTGAATTTGGATATCTCTAATGTGAATACTTTTAATTTTTAATGATGAGCGAACAAATATAAGGTGTTCACTGGGTTGAGTGAGCAAGCTATGCATGCTCACTGGTTACAAGAGATACATTGAATTTGTTTGTTGAAATGCATTGCATTGAATTTGATATTAGGGGGCGATGTATGTATGTTGCATACACTCGTCGGATATTAGAGGGCGATGTATGTATGTTGCATACACTCGTCGGATATTAGGGGACGATGTATGTTTGTGGCATGCACTCGTCGGAATTAAGGGGGCGGTATATGTTTGTGGCATACACTCGCCGGATTTTAGAGTACGAACGATGTATGTTGGTGGCATACATTCGTCTGAATATGTTTAAATGTTAAGTGAGTACGTTTCTCACAGGCTGGTTAAATGAGTACCTACTTATATTTCATACTGGTTTACTACCCGTATGGCCACTTTTAAGATTATTAGATTTAAATGAAACTACAACAGAACAAAGATAATTTCAAACGTTTTATTCTTGTTTTTACAATACTCATTTTACATTTTTGCACTAGATAAGTAGCTCTTAATAAAAGAAATGGTTTTTGTAAATAATAAAGGATGTAGGTAGCTACTGTAGCTAGTGAACAGTATAAATCATGAATTTTCCTGAAGGGCATATTGTGTTGATAACCTAATGATTTTATTATAGAATGACACGGAACGATCTTTTGCCGATGAATAATGTATACATTCCAAGGTAAATAGCATCTGAGGACGAATACGGCTCCAGGGTGACGTGGCCGACCCAGGGGAGTCTTGAGCGAAGGAGGAATACCCTTTCTTCGTAGCTGAATCTGGTCAAAGAGGATTTGAGATGATGCAGAGCATTTTGTTTATGGGAAAGTATTGAAGTTGTTTTGATTAAAATGTTTCATGTTTATTTATTTGCATATCGAATAAAGCTATTTAAGATTTAATTTTCATCTCGCATAACCGACTAAATTGATTGTAACACCCCCTTAAATAAAGTTTGTAAAGGTCTACCTAAAACAAAACAAAACTATAAAAACTTATCTTTTCATAGAATCATTTAGATGTTATCAAAATACTCTTAGGGAAGAATGAAAAGCTTTTTAAATCTACAGTTGCCTACGTGCTTGACATTGAGTATCTAGTAGGTACCACAGCTGTAGCAGTAGATACCTTTAAAGTATTATTGTCAATATGCGCTCTAATTATCGCAACATAGTACCTACTTACTTATCAAGATATTTATATACTAAATTATGTTTGCATCATTTCTTTTTCCTTGCATTATAAGTATCCACATGCTCCACAATTTGAGTAGGGGTTATTGTCTTATCTATTTAAGATTTTTATAATTACCTTTGTTTCCATTTATACGAAATCCATACCATATCTTGATTCTCATGAGTGGTCAATATCCATGAGCTAGGTTTGTTTTTCTATGCCTAGGTCTATGCCCAGGTGACCTTTACGCAGAACTGGATGTATTTCTGATCTGGATAAGATTGGACATGATGACGATTCACTTTTGAATAAGAGCACACTATTAAAGTCGCGAATTTAGTATTCCAGGATTGCGATTGGGTAATTCTTTTATAAACTGTGATCTGTGTCACTTAGATTGTTATAGACCTTTTAACTATGGAAACAATATTAGTTTCTGGTATAAGCTTAACAACCTCCATAGCAGTGTTGTAGATACGGTGTACGTACGCATAGTTTTCGGGGTGCCGCTGTCTCTGAGGTACCTACCGGGTTCGATTCCCTGTCGGGTGAATGTTTAAAGCGGACTTTTCAACATTCTGCCCGATTGTATGTGGTAATCCCCGTCGTTGTTCCCAAATGCCATAACACAAGTGCTTGAGTTACTTAGTTCGGGATGGAAGCAATGTAGGTATGCAAAGATATCCAAAATTTACTATTTCCTATTACTTATTTTATTTTTTGTAACTTTGTTCAAGTGGACATTTCGTCTATTATTTTTGTTATATGTAGCTTAATTTAAAAGAATTCACTATGCTTGACTTTTTAGATTTGAGTTTAGTGGCAAACTTAAATCTCAAATTTAATTTAAATTCAAACTAAATTGTGGATGAGTGCTAGAGAAAGTTTATCAGGAACATACTTTTCCGAGTCTTCTACATAATTAGACAATAAAGCCATAAGACTGATTAGAAATCATCATTCTTTACATTTTTCCGGGAACGTCGAAGATTCTTTATCTAAGTACCTAGTTTGATAGATACCTACATAGATTAATTCTTTATTTGTACACAATATTACGAACGGAACAATCACACACGAAATAATAATAATAATACAAAGATAACAAACTGTTAACCAAATGGTGGCCTTATCGTCTTACTGCGGTTTCTTCCGGGCAACTCAGTTTTGGTTTAGACGGATGGAAAATTTTACAGCCAAAATCACTAGAAGCTATTTTGCTATTTGTGCGTACTGCGTAGTGTTCTAGATCTCTCTTAATGATTTAGATGCAAATCAAAAGCAGAAATACTTAGTTGCTTAGACAGCACTGCAAGAAGCATTCACTGATATCTATTCTAGTTGTTTTCATTAACATAGTGATGAAATTATGTTTCTAATGCAAAAACATGTAAACAGTCCATAGTGCATTTAAGTAGATCGTGTTTATTACACTGTCAAGTTGTAACTGATGTTTTCCTAATTAAGCAAAATAAAGTAAAACGATTATTGCTCAATCACACCTCTCAATTTATTAAAATGTTCTATACAGCTTCATGCAAACATTTTAATTCATGTTTTAAACTTGTTCTAACAAATAAAGCCACAAGTAACCACTGCTGTAGCATACCAAGTTAGTTTTGCCGTGTTTTTGTTGTTATTGGCGGTATGATTTATAATTAGTTTTTGAGGATTTTAATACTACCGTCCTAGTGTACGTATTGACAAAATATGATTTCAAATTATGTGAATCTAATTTATTGTTATTTTAATGAGCATTAATATCTTTATTAAACCAAAAATCAAGTAGATCTGTCAAATTTACCGTCTCATTTGGTAGGCTCGTGATACTAAAATTCTTAGCAGTTTACCATTCTCACGGACCTTTGAAGTTCCTTCACATATTCTGTAGTAATCCTTTCCATATTTTTTTAGATCTGGTCAGTTGAACATTTGTTTCTACTATGGTTGAAGTTACTAAGTACCTTACATACTAATGTTTATAAAAGAATATGAGAATTCATATACTTACATTTATTTCTATTGATTCATTATCAGATACATCTATTTCTTTTGAATGATTAATAAAATTGATTTGGTTACTATGTGTGTTGTGAGTTTACTGCTTTCAGATGCCAATTGTAGCATCCAGTAGGTACTTATCATGAGCTAGCATCGAGTTAATATAATAATGAGGATCCCGCTATCCTTGAACGTACGAACCAACACAGCATACAAACTGGAGGCAACAGAGTGTACGTGCTGTGGTAATGAGAGGAGATAATATGATACTGAAGGTGCAGATCACAGAGTGATCGTTGTTGTGATGATGATCATCGTGGGCTGTGGTTGTAAGTCGGATATTGAGACGAGTAGATCGCTGATACTGAAGTTGACTTATGTTGAAGTATATATTATCATGTCATGTATCTTATCTCATTTTACTATTATGATTGCAAAAGCTTGTATGTTTGTTCCCCAATCACGGCTATCGGCTGGACGGATCTTTGAAATCTTTTGTCTGTGGAATAGCATATCGGCTTCTTTTGACCCCGGGAGGATATTTTATTCCCACGGGAAATCATCGTGTAGGTAGTTAATTCATTTGGGCGAAAAGCTGTTCATGATTTTACTTGTCCTATTTCTATCCATGGTAATATACTTCTCCATATCCCAATTATAATTATTAAATCTATTTACACTAATATTATTCATAGTAATATGAATATTTGTTGATAAGGATGCGGGTCATGCTCGTATGAGGATACCTTGTAGACATTTTTAAGTTTTGATATTAAATTGCGAACTTGTTTAAAATCATTAACTTATTCATTAGAAATGATAATAATATGATCTTTTGATTTTCATGTACGGAGTGGAACCATGTATTGTACTATTCTAACAGAGGCAGAGAATAGATGCATTTAAGATTTGGTGCTGGAAAAGAATGCTCTGGAAACCTTGGACAACTGGTTGACAAGTTGAAAAAGCAAATTGTTGCTGTGACGGTTCAAATTGTACCTGCGGCATCTTCATTATCAGTGTAACTTCCTTATAAGAATATTTAAATTAATCGGTAATAATGCCTATTACGAACATGCCTTTAAATAATTCCTTTAGTTGTCCTAATTCATATTTTGATTTAATACAAGTTGTGCACTATGGTAAATACGTATCTATAACTTGGTTTGTTACTCATATCTGGGTAAAAATTGGTAACTGTGCAGAGGCCTACAGTTGTTTTTGTAAGGACTAAACTAGGTCAAACTTAGCGATAGTTAAATTCATCTAATATTAGGTCTTTAATCCTTTCATGACTCGTAGTTGCTTTTTCCACTATTTGAGTGAAGTGATAAGGGTGTCTAGTTATCAGGTTAAAGTTAAATTCTGTACCTACCTATTCCTAATGTAACATTCTTAGGGATTTTGCTTCTGACACCATCTAATATTCTTGAATGTAGCTCCTGACAATGCATTGATGTAAACTAGTACCAAGCTAATCCATTTTTCTTTTATGACCCATAACTAATGCTTATAGATTATAACCAGACTTTACTTTAATCATTCCATATACTTACTTACACATGATTATATAACAAGTATAGTTTAATGCTTATAGATTATAACCAGACTTTACTTTAATCATTCCATATACTTACTTACACATGATTATATAACAAGTATAGTTTCAAAATAAGTTTTCTAAGTAATAATAGTCGCTTGTTAACGAATGTCATGATTATGTTAATTTATACATTGATTCAAATAGTTTTAGATTAGTTTGTCATTGATAATTTATTTTATTTGATTATGTATTACTTAACGATTTACTAAAACAATATTTTCACGATAATATCTATATTCTAAACAAGTCATCGGCTTCCTTAAAAGTTTATTGTTGAGCATTGTGTAATATAATGTATTTGTTTCAATTATGTTTTAAGTTTTAACTTAAGGTTTTTATCACTATAAGATTAACCTAAATAGGTACATAGTTGTAAGACTTTACTATTGAGAATAGTTGTGTATCAGTATATTAGCTGTGTACTTACCTAATTAATTGATTCTAAATAATTTTTATATGTGCGTCGGGAGACAGCACGTTATCAGATGGCCGAATGTCATGATTTTAGAAGGTTTTTCCTATTTTTTAATAGCAACACTGGTAATGCCGTCTCTTGCCGCCATTTTGTTAAATTTAATAGGCTAATCTGTGGTAAAATTGGTGGGGGGTAGCTAGACTTGAGCCCGATTAACGAGCAAAGAGAGGTCATTCTTCAAACTAGCCTCGAGGGGATAAGTTCACTAAGACGTCGACTGTATCTATATTGTTATACCTGTACTATGCCTGTACCTGTAAGTTGGATCAATAATTATATGAGTGTTATCTGGAGTCTGCGTTTTCTTCATAATGTCATGATCATTCCTGTTTGTGTAATATAGATGCAAGGTTTTATACAATATAATAACAATAGATTTCCTATAATGTTGGCGTGTGTGTTATTCCTATAATTATCGATCGTAAGTCGATATTTTACAAGTTACTAAGTTGCTTTCGATACTTTATGGTGATTATAAATGAGGTTAGGAAACTGAAATTTGTAGCATGAGTCATGATCATTTCTGTTTGTGTAATATAGATGCAAGGTTTTATACAATATAATAACACTAGATTTCCTATTATATTGGCGTGTGTTATTTTTATTTATTATTATTTATCGATCGTAAATTGATATTTATTAACATTATAATGCTTTCCCAAAGGAATGACACATTTTCCCGGGGTAAGTGCTTTTCTAAACCATGGTCTAACTTGCCAAATTTCATCCAGATCCGTCGCTTCGCCGTTATACAGAAACAAATATCCAAACATCTAAAGCTTCACACTTTCACATTTAGGTACATAGTAAGATAGTTTACCTAGGACAGACGGTCCAATTAGGTAAGTCCAACTTTGAGAAAGAGATCTCTCGTCGAATCCAGCTCGGATGGGCAGCGTTTGGGAAGCTCCGACATATATTCGCGTCCAAAATACCTCAATGTATCAAGACGAAAGTCTTTGACCAGTGTGTGTTGCCAGTAATGACTTATGGAAGTGAGACGTGGTTTTTTACTATGGGTCTCATAAGAAGGCTCAAAGTCACCCAGCGAGCAATGGAGAGACCGATGCTTGGTATTTCCCTGCTTGATCGAAAGCGCTCAGAAATGATGAGATCCGCAGGAGAACTAAAACAACCGACAACGCTCGAAAGATTGCATCATTGAAGTGGCAGTGGGCGGGACACATAGCGTGGAGAACCGATGGCCGTTGGGGCGGAAAGGTTCTTGAATTGAATTGCGACCGCGTGCCGGAAGACGCGACGTTCCGTGGGCAGGCCCCCTACAAGGTGGACCGACGATCTAGTCAAGGTCGCGGGAAGCCGCTGGATGCGGGTAGCGCAGGACCGATCGTTGTGGAGATCCTTGGGGGAGGCCTATGCCCAGCAGTGGGAGTCATTCGGCTGACATGATGATGATGAAGATAGTCATAGATATTCATTCATTAATACGATAGAGATTCATAGAATAAATCAGTATTCTTTAAAAGTTATTGTATTTGTCAAGTTGATGAATTGAATTCCCTATTAGCTACCTATTAGAAAAAATCACAAGTGCTTAAGTCCCCTGTGCCCAATTATTAAGTGCTGGGATACAGGCCCTCCGCATGCCGTGGATAAGGTGAATGGGCCATGACCCACCACTCGTATGGCGTAAACGGCTTATGGGGGACACGGAGGAGCTGGAGACAATAGATTTTTAGTCACCCAAAGTCTGATGTAGCTAATTAGAACTAATTAACCTAGTAATACACTCATTTGCAGAAAAAACGGGCGGTTGTTTTAATTTCATACGAATATGCTCACTTTAAAAAAGAAATTCAGTATATATCAATAATGATTTCTGTGACAGATGTTTTGGATAAATTTGGTAAGAATTTGAAACACTTTGAAAATCTCTCTGTAACCCCACAGAAGAAAAACATTGAAAATTTAAACTCGGCTACACTTTGTACAATGTAGCATGTAGGTGGATCCTATGACATTTTTGCATTTTAGGAGGTTTGGGAAAGTGCAGAGATTTTCAAAGTTTTTTTCATATGGGTGACATAGCAGCAGAAAGCATGGAAGTATTAATGGCAGAAAGAAAAACATTTATCTGACACATTTGGCACAGAAATCATTGTAGAAATATACTGACAGTTTTATTTAAATGACCATGAAGTGAGCATGTTTGTATTGTATGAAAATAAAGCAATTGTCTGTTTTTTTCTGCAAAGGAATTAATTTTACATGTAAGCCTACCGCGGGTGTAACAAATCTATGATTATATCAAAGTTTTATTCCTATCCTGATCCCTCCACTTGTTGAATCGTAATTAGCCAGTAGTTTTTCGTTTGAGCCCGTGTGAGGAGAGGCGTCGGCGTCGTAGGGATGGGTAATATGAAGATAGGGTGGCTAGGGGGTATAATATCTGCGTTATTTCGCTAAAAGCATTTCTCTGTGACCGCCATACGTGACACCGTGACCCGCTGCCGAATTTGTATAATTATGCTATCAAAACTTGTTTGCAAGTAAAGTGTGGATGATCACTAAAGTTTGCGTTACGCAAATCTCTTAATCTGTTTTTAAAGCTAGACAGTTGATTTAGCATTTTTATGAACTTTCTAAGCTACAATATCTTTAACGCATATAACAACACCTGTAAAATGTAAAAAATACTGTAATTTCAGTAGGCTTTATAAGTAATTTCCATAATGTGGCATTGTTTAAGAGTTTTTAAACATCATACAATTTATGCGTACTAACATAAAATTTTAATATTTTTTTTCAAAATTTTCGTTCTAGTACTTATTATGTCATTCCGACGTACCTTTTGTTTTAGAAAATATCTGATAACGAGTACATAGTGCTCTCTGATAGAATATGCCGATTCTGTGCCGACTGAATATCATCCCTATCAGCATGTAAGCCACCACCTACTATCAGTGCATATGATGGAATAGCGCCACCTTATCACGCTTCACACTTGATCGCTCCCATTCCGGTTCTATTGTTCTTAAGGAAATGGGTATAATCAACCCAATCATTTTGTACATATCTAAGTATAAACATGTTTTCTAAATGACGACACAATTCTTGTCCAATCCATTACGTGCACTATGGGGCACACCCAGAGACGCCGGAGAAGATTTTATGGGATATAAACATAAAACATAACATGCAAATGGCATGGCACGGATCGTGCAGTCAAGGCTGTTTCGCTGACGTTATGACGCAATGTCTTAACCGATACTTCTTTAGAGCCTTGGGGGCTAATTTGAATAGGGTATTCCATTCTTGCAATATTTATAACCGTAGTATTGTACGGCATCGTACAGTTAATTATTATCTTACCCGTTTATTAATATCAATAATATTAAATGATTCTGACATTCGTCCTGTATCAATTACCTACCTTACCTATATTATACATTCAGATGATGCAGAAATGAAAAAGTTAATCTTTTGTACTCGATTAAAATGTAAAAAAAAAAACGTTTTTCCATCCTTTCGATTCTTTGGGACAATGAAAAAAGACTCATATACAGTCAGTGATTATCTCATTGCGACGATGTCTCATAAACTGACTCGAGTAAAATAAAAACCGTTCAAGAGAGAGTCGGACTCGCGCACCGAGGGTTACGTACCATTATAGGTAAGAAGGTATAGGAAGGAGGACATTTTGGTTGTAAATAAAACGTAAAAATGTTTTCATCGGCGAGGCTATATTTGTCAGAGAATTTGCGGTCTAGAATATTGCAGTATTAGGTCAGCGCCATCTTTTTGAAATTTTTTATTGTTAACACATTCGTTCGAACAACGTTACAGAACGTCCAAACCTGATCTTTGTGATGACGCACATAGTCTAATCACGGCCTAAGAAAATATTAATTTCTAAGCACAACGGCTGGCAACGTCAAATTTCTGTACAATCTTCAGGTAGCTACGTCATTGCGCCGCAACGTGTCAAATTTTCAAAGTTCTAGCGCTACTATACATAAGTTTTTTTTTTACTTGAACATAACTCACAAACACATTGACAGGTACCTACACACACATGAACAACGTCGTCAAACGTCGTTTTTGGTTAGGGCCGCCATACTGCCAGTCTGCTTGCGCGCCGCTACAGTGACCCACGTTCCTCGCTACAAAACCCTCTCAGGCCGTGCATTTTAGAAAGTTATCGTAAGTTATTATTTGGTTTTCTATAGTTTTATAGGATATGGTGATAGTTGTTATGAGTGCGTTATAGTACAATGTTTCGTAGTATAGTAAATTTTGTGAATTTTATAGATGGGAAATAGAAAAAGAGGGCAGAAGAAGCCATCTAAGAAAAAAGTAATTGAAGTAGGTTGCGAAGAAAAGTGTGAAGCTGGACCAAGTGGGATATCAAGAAAAGCCCAATCCGTAAGTTATATATTTTGAATTTTTTTCAAAATATCTCTAATTCACGCATATGTTCTTATTTTGTGTCCTGAATAAGATTAAAGCTATGTTTTTTGTTGTAGGTGGAAAAATCACGCCAAAGTAGAAAAAATGCTTCCATGAAGTTGTTTGAATGTGATTCTTCATCAATGCCATCTACACCAGACCCATTTAGTGATGATGGAGAGTATGGCTCCGATGACAACTTTGATCCAGGATATGATGATAATACAGACAGCACCAGCACTGTAAGTGATCACACAAAGCAACGTGAAAAGAAAAAACTAAAGAAACGTTCCAAGGACCACCCAACAAGGTCTCAAGGTAAACGCAACTCTGAAAGTAGCGTGAGTAGCAGCTCTGAATCTATAGCTGATACCGAAGGCTTTAGTGAGGGCACGGAGGTATCTGACAGCGATGATAACGATGATTCAATATCGGAAGCATCTAGTGATGCGAGTATTTTTGACATTAGAAAAAGAAAAAAGAAGGGGCAAAGTTCCTTTTTAGAATCAAAATCCAAAAAACCTAAGATCGCCAGTGCAGACCAGAGTACCGACACTATGTCGTTAGAGTCTGAGGCATTGCTGAATAACATGGAAAATCTTGAAAGCTCTTCAGTGCTACTCGATCCTGCCGAATTAGAAAATATGTCAATTTATTCAAATATCGAAGGAAGACACTCCCATCCTAATCCACAAATTCATGGTCCGGAGGATGCTGAAGAGGACCACGCTGCTGCAGCTGCTAGGGGTAATTCCGAGCCTGCGAACCTACCTGCATTGGACCTGGACGCAGCTGTGCAACGCCGCTCTCCTAGCTCTCCTGCATCGGATCCAATGGCTGCTGAGGGAAATCCAGCGCCTGCCTACCTACCTGCCCTGGACCTAGATGTAGCTGCGCAGCGCAACTCTCCTGGCTCTCCTGCACCGGATCCAGCAGCTGCTGAGAGAAATCCCGCGCCTGCTATTCTACCTGTCCTGGACCTGCACCTGGATGCAGCTGTGCAACGCCGCTCTCCTAGGTCTCCTGCATCGGATCCAATGGCTGCTGAAGGAAATCCAGCGCCTGCCTACCTACCTGCCCTGGACCTAGATGTAGCTGCGCAGCGCCGCTCTCCTGGCTCTCCTGCACCGGATCCAGCGGCTGCTGAGAGAAATCCCGCGCCTGCTAATCTACCTGTCCTGGACCTGGACGCAGCTGTGCAACGCCGCTCTCCTAGCTCTCCTGCATCGGATCCAATGGCTGCTGAGGAAAATCTCGCGCCTGCCCTGGACCGGGACGCAGCGGCGGAGCACCGCTCACCTAACTCTTCTGCACCACCGGATCTAGACGCTACTGAAGGAAATCCGATTTCGGCCAGCCCACCTGCACTGGATATAGAGGTTGTTGCAGAGCGTGGCTTGCCTGGCTCTCCTGTGCAGGACCCAGAGGCTGCCGAAAGAAACTTCGTGCCTGACACACTCCCCGAGATAGATCCAGAGACAAATCGCAGGCCAAGCACTCCTCCACTGATAAATTATGATTGGGAACACACGAGCACAGACATACCTTCGTTCGAGTTTGATGAAAGTTCAGCAGGTGTCGAGTTTGAAGTCAACCCGGTATGACAGTTATGGAAATCCTACTAATATTATAAATGTGAAAGTTTAGATGTAGAGATGTAGACAAATACGTACGGACGAGCACTTTGCGAGAAGACAAGACCTGCTACTCGAAACTCACGTAGCCATAACTTTAGGGACACAAACGGAGAAGAAATATTGAAATTTTTTGGATTATGTTTGCTTATGGGTCAAGTAAAAATTCCTCAGAAACGCAAAAATTTTACGTATTCCGACCCACTGTATTATCACCCAATTTTTCATTATGTGATGTCCGCTCGAAGATTTGAGCAAATCTTGAGATGCATTTATGTATCAGATTTGGGATCAAAAGGAAAAGATAAAATTGAAAAATTTATTAATGCTATTACTAAGAATTTCAGGGAGTGCTATAAGCCATACAAAGAGTTAAGTTTAGACGAATCGTTGCTTTTATTTAGAGGCCGCCTAGCCTTCAGACAATATATAAAGAGCAAAAAAGCACGTTACGGAATCAAATTCTTCGAGTTGACATCTTCTGATGGCTATGTTTTAAATATAATGATGTACTCAGGAAAAGACACAACTGTACAAACTGGCAAAAAAACTGAAAAGATCGTCCTTAGTCTCATGAGGCCATATTTGCTGAAGGGACATAAATTATACATGGATAATTACTATAATTCCGTTACACTTTCGCAAAAGCTGGTTGCCTTAAAAACTCACACCACAGGCACCTTACGTTCAAACAGAAAAGATAATCGCAAAGACATCATTAAAAAAAAACTCAAGAAGAACCAACATGTGTGGGTCCGAAAAAATAAGGTCTACGTTTCAAAATGGGTAGACAAGCGACCAGTTCTTATGGTGACAACTTCAGTTCATCCTCGGCTTATAGAAGTACAAAACAGATTTCAACAAAGAAAAATTAAACCTGCAGAAGTGGCAGAATACAATCAACACATGTCGGGAGTTGATAGAGCAGATCAAATGATCTCGTATTACTCCTCACCAAGGAAATCGCTCCGGTGGTATAAAAAAGTCATTTTCCACTTGTTGGATGTCGCAGTATGGAACTCATTTTTTATCTTCAAAAAATACTGCCAAACCAATCATTGTGATTTCTTGCTTTTCCGAGAGGAATTGATTCGAAGACTGTTGGACTTACCAGCAGATTTAACAGCAGAGCAACTGATTTTAGCTCGCAGCAAATATGACAACAGATGCAAAGCTAATTTATTGCCACTACCAGTCAGAATCATTAACGACGACATCGGAAGCTCAAGAATCCATGGTCATTGGCCTGAGAAAATACCCGTGCAAGAGGGTTCGAACAAAACATCAAAGTACTTGAAATGCAAGATGTGCACGAAAAAAAAGGTGAGAAGGGAGACTTGCCTCAGATGCAAAGGTTGCCCTGAAAAGCCAGCACTGTGTGCTCTTTGCTTCGAAGAGTGGCACAAAGAAGCATAATGCTTTTTTAAATCTATTTTGTTCCTTTTTATGAGACTGTTATAACAAATAAGTAGAAATGTATCATGCATATAAAGTTTTATAATTTATTACTATCAATGTTATACCAAATCTGCTAAACTATGTAACACTAATAATCAGTCTTACACAGTTTAGCAGATTTGGTATAACATTGGTATTGTGCTATACCTACTGGTAATTAATTGATAAGGTAGAAGTGAGAATCTGTCAATTTTGTGAAATAATTAGTTCCTTTTATAAAACATGCCTAACTTACTAGAGTATTAATTTTGATTTTGTGATAGTAGCGTAAAATGTTAAAAGGTTACTCATTCATATGATAAGTGGGTAAAATTATAAGATTATTTAGAAGATTTATAATTCTTTTGCTACTAATGTTATACCAAAACTGTGTAAGACTGATTATTATTGTGCTGTAATGGTAATTAATTGATAAGAACGTAGTAAGAAACTGTTATTTTGAGAAATAATTTATCACTTTATAGGTCATACCTAACTTACAATAATATTATTTGATTTTGTGATAGTAGCGTTAAATGTTAAAAGGTTACTCATTCATATGATAGGTGGGTAAAATTATAAGATTATTTAGAAGATTTATAATTATTTGCTACCAATGTGATACCAAAACTGTGTAAGACTGATTAATATTGTGTTGTAATGGTAATAGTAGTAAGAAACTGTTAATTTTGAGAAATAATTTATCACTTTATAGGTCATACCTAACTTACAATACGTAATATTATTTGATTTTGTGATAGTAGCGTAAAATGTGAAAAAGTACCTATATAGGATAAAAAGTAGGAGTAAATTATATTAAACTCAAACTTTGAAGTTTATGGATAAGTAATAGCACCCAAATTTTTTTCAATTAAGTCGAGAAACGAGTGGATAATAATTATATTATATTGATACAAAATATGATGTGTATGTGATTTTTAAAAAAAATTGTTGATTTTCTGAAAATATATTACTAGAAACTGATGATTCTTGAGTATTATTTCATATTGTATGCTTTAAATTATTTTATTTTTATAAATATAAGTCAACGTCAAGAAACGATGAGCGACAGATAATTTGCTCGTTTAGTCGATTTCTGATCAGAACGTCAAGTAACGTTGGCGTAATTAAACGTTGTTTCACAAAACTTAAAATTTTAGTACATATGTTGTGGAACAACAGTTATGAACGTTAACGTGCATTGACGTTGCTTTTCTATCATGGTATCAATATTTGGCAATTAGTAACAGAACGGCTGTAAACGTTGACGTTGTTAAACGTTGCTGCATATAGTATAGGAATCTTGTCAAGAGATTAAAGCAGAACGTGTACTGGCGTTGACGTTGTTAAACGTTGTTCAGTAAAGTGTAGGAATCTTGTCTAGAGAATGAAGCAGAACGTGTACCAACGTTGACGTTGTGAAACGTTGTTGAATGTAGTGTAGGGATCTTGTCTAGAGATAAAAGCAGAACGTGTACCGACGTTGACGTTTAACGACGTTCTTGTAATCTGTAAGGTATAAAATACTTACAAATCGGAACAGAACGGCTGGTAACGTTGACGTACCTAAACGTTGTTGCCCCTTTGATGGATAATATTTTTTAGCAATATACCGGTGCGTTCTTGAACGTCAACGTTTACTGACGTAAGCGACAAGTCATATGCAATATTTTGTTTGTGATACGACGATACGAGTATGGACGTCGTCAAACTTTGTATGGAGTATTCATGCGCCACGGCCTATAAGTTGACTATTGTGGCATGCGTACTTGAACGTGTGAGACATTGTTTTGTTTTTCCTGTAATCTTTACTTAAACTTCTACTTATCACATAAAATAATTTCAGATTTTTCTGTATGCAAACTTCGGAGATAAGGGGGGACAGTACTTTTTTTACATTTTTCATTAAAAGTCAAAAACTATGCGGCCTAAAAAAATGTTTGAGAATGTGTAAGCAGCGCTCTTTCATATGATACCCCATATGCCCAAGTACCCGCACTTCGAATTTTTAAGACTCCCTTTCAGTCCCTGTTGTAAAAAAGTATAAATATTTTTATTTCTCGCTTATCTAAAAATCATCCGTCAAACAATCGTCATCTAAAAATTCAAAATTTCAAGTTGATATCATTAGTAGTTCTCGAGATATCCAGCTGTGACAGAGAGACAGACTTAGTCGCACCATAGGGTTCCTTTTTACCATTTTGGTAAAACCCACAAAAGAAAAACACTCCAAACAAAGCACTCAAAGCAATAATGTATGTACACGTGAAATTTAAACGAGCCACGCAGCCGCGGGGAGTGCGTCCCATCTAAAACGCGCTTCCTTGGATCCACTCTATTTATCAACGTTGGAAAATTATATTAACCTGTCCTGAAACTTGATTAAATGTGACGGAGTACCTTACAGGATTACAGGGGATGATGGATGGATGCGCGTGAGTTCGGAACAGACACTTGGCACAAATACCTCGATCGTGACTTACGGATCAGCTTCGCTATACGGTGTACTCTGTGACAAATGGCACACATGCGATCGGATGTTTATTGACAACGACAATGGGGCTCCATTTGCCGGCAGCTTATACAATGTCACCTGGTTGGAGCATCTTTTCTTGTGTTTGCAATCTCTTTGTGTGTGTGTACTTATATTAAGACTTATCTTTTTACGTGGAATAAATATAGCCAAGTACCTACGTTTTTTTTTTGGAAAATGCTTTCTTTCTTGCTTACGCCTTAGGGCCTTTACACACGACGTTTTTTTTACGCGCTGACGACGCGCGTTCGTATCAAATACGCGCGTCCTCTGCGCGTTTTCATCACGATTTCGCAGATTTTGCACGTTTTTGTCGCAAATGAAACGCGCTATAAGCGCGCGTTTGTTTCGATACAAACGCGATACAAAAGTGATACAGACGTGATACAAACGCGCGTCGGTTGCGTTCCTAAAACGTGGCGTTTGTATCGATACAAACGCGCGCACGAAACACGTCGTGTGGGAGGGCGCTTATAAAGGGGCACATTTTAACTTAAAAAATCGTCCCATGAACAAACGACCTGTCTCACAACTAGCTCCGATGGGACTCGAACCTACTAATAAAATCTAATATTTCAGTTTCAATAATAAAAATTGCATTGTGTATGCAAAAAAGTAAAAATAATTTTAATTACATAATAATTGTACTATGTGAATTGTCCCGTGAAAACAAAATCTTTACTAAATAGGGACAATGCGTACGCATGCAACGCGTAACGACTGGAAAATCCGAACAAAAGGGTTGTGTTACGCTAAACTTGCAACGCACACCTCGAGTGCTAAGGAACTTCCGAATCGTAAAGTTTTTTGACTATGATCTTACGCATGAAAACAGTATCTTTACTAAATGGGAACACTCATATTATAACAAAAAAAAAACAGTTAGAAGCTACATCAGCGTTTGTAAATCCGTGTCTTTACATTATCAGCACTTTTTCAAATTTTTGTTTTACATTATAATTATGACATTTTCATTTTTTTTTATCCACGACGGGGTAACACTTAGCAATTACTAGGTACTTTTTTAGTTTTGACTATACGGTACAGCTTGCTGCTAAAATTAGTAATCCTATAATTTGAATAAGATTAAGATTAGTCCATTAAACTATTTGATTTCTTGTTTAGCCGGTCAGTCGATCTGGCTGCCACAGCTGCGCAAACACACTAGAGTTTGCCATTAGGCGTCCGTAGGGGGCGTATTTCCCACTAGGAAAGGGCTCTTGCATCGATAGATGCTGGCATGGTGTCCCTCTCCTTCGCTTGAATAAACGTATTTTTGTCCTGTTCCATTGCGTTGCGAACCACAGACTGACTTTTAGGGTTCCGTAGCCGAATGCAAAAAACGCAACCCTTATAGATTCGTCATGCATGTCTGTCTGTCTGTCTGTCCGTCCGTCCGTCCGTATGTCACAGCCATTTTATTCCAAAACTATTAAGACTACACACTTGAAACTTGGTAGATATAATATGTATTCTGTGAACCGCTTTACGATTTTAATAAAAAAATAAAATAAAATAAAAAGTTAAGGGGGGCTCCTCATACATGGAACTGAAACTGAAAAATATTTTTTTATCTAACATACTCGTGTAGGGTGTCTATAGATAGGTCTTTAAAAATGACATAAAGGTTTCTTAAACAAATTTTTCACATAGTCAATATTTTGAAAGATAGTCTTCCAAAGTGGTAAAATGTGTGTCCCCCCCCCCCCTCTAACTTTTGAAATAAAAAAGCGAAAAATCTAGAAAAAATATATGCTGTATATAGATCTTTACAAGAACTTACAATGAAAAGTGGTTTGAATGAGATACAGTACTTTTTGAGATTAACACATTTTCAAAAACCGCAAATGTAATAATGCAAACACTATGAAAAAAAAAGTTATATTTTGCTGACGATTGTGGAATTTTGACTAGGTATGGGCAATTGGTACGTTAAGTGGGTACGGAACCCTCCATGGGCGAGTCCAACTCGCACTTGGCCGATTTTTTTAAATATAATAGAATACCCAAGGCCTATCTAGAAGTCAAGGCTGCATCCGTCAGTGTTAAGAAAACAAAATATGAAAGTTATGGCGTTCGCTGTGTGTGTGCTTGTTGAAAAATTACGACGTACTTAAATATCGTGTTTTCATAGTTTATTAAACAAAATCAATATAAACTCATGTTTAAAATGTGTTATCGATATTTCAGTGAAAAGTGAGTGATTACTTATAAAAAATTTGACTACAATGTGACCCGGTCGATTCAATGATTTTTTGACGAGCCCCTCGGCCGCGCGACCCCCCGCCTCTCCTCACGCCGTTATTTTGTGACTGAGTTCGAGATTTTTTTTCGGTCATTTCTAGTTACACCATGATAATAATATTTTTTTGTACTATAGATATGTTTATATTCAATTTGAAGACTGTATGAAACAAAACAGGGAAAAAAATAGACAGCCAGCCAGCCAGTTACTTGCCGGTTCTTCTCCTTACAAGGTCTTCTACCGTAGGATTTGCGAACCGATATGGTGTAACTTCATTGAAGTTTAAACCAACCTAAATTAAATAAACGAAATTGAATTTTGAATATTTTTTCGTGTACTAACGACTAGAAGATCCAAACAGATTCAGCCCAACTAAAAGGGTTACACAAAACTTGCAACGCGCCTCCGGTGCTAAGGGACTTCCGAATCTTCAAGTTTTCGGCATTCCTTCCACTTTGCACTACCAATCTGCACTACCGGTAGTGCAGATCGGAATTTTTTGTCCTATCTGCACTACTGTATTTCCAGCTGTCAAACCGGTAGTGTCGTTGGGAATTATTTATTCCCTTAATACATATATAACTTATTAATATTAAAAACAAATAAATGTCTAAATTTGTTTTGACAAATTATTTTCTTTTTCTTTTATTTTTTTATATTATTTATCAGTACTTAGTACTAAGTAAAAAAGAAGGGATAAAAAATCCAAATAACGTAAAACCGTAGAAGCAAAGAGTTCGCATACACAATTGTTTGGTAGTGCGGTTGGGAATGAAAAAGTAATGCTCTTTATAATTCCATTGTGCACTACTACACGATAGTGCAAAAGGGAATAAATAATTCCCAACGACACTACCGGTTTGACAGCTGGAAATACAGTAGTGCAGATAGGACAAAAAATTCCGATCTGCACTACCGGTAGTGCAGATTGGTAGTGCAGAGTGGAAGGAATGGTTTTCGGACTCAGGGCGACGCAATAATGTCATGTCGATTGATGCTATAAGTTTAGTCGACATGTACCTACTTATACAAGGAAAAAGTTGTGGAAGCTTATACCTTGTTGGGGCTGGCAGCAAATCGCTGGTTCACACCTATATTTTTATTAACTCTTTTTAAGACCTAATGGGGTAGGTACAATTAAATATGAAATGCTCTTTTAACAGGCAATTTTAAGTACCTACCTTTGTTACTAACCATTATGAGGCTCTGTTACTTGAATAAAGAAATATTATTACTTTGTAAGCTGATTTGATTCTATTATGATCCAGCAAAATGCGGCAGTGGCAGTGCATTTAGGTCCATATAAATTAGTCGCATGCATTTCATAGCCCAATAAAATCGCGCCCCGATAATACTATGAGTATTGGCGTGAATCCAATGGAATAGCAAATACCGTTATCGCCCAAGCTCTTAACATGCCAGCAATCGGCAAAATAAGCCTTTGGACGCTCTTATTTGCACCAATACTGCAGTTTGCAACGGAGGGGCTACGAAGCTATTTTATTAGCATGCTTGCAGTCAAATAGTTAACAAGAATTCCCTGCCGTACCAGACATTGCAATAGTTTCCACCTGTTTCAACGAACATGCCTCCGTGAAGCGGAGGATTAATATTCCACATTTGTTTGTTTTGCTACATTTCTTTTTTTAACAATTACGAGCACGATGTTAAAAACTCTTTTTATTATTCAACTTGAAACTGGGACATGCATGTTGAACGTTTCATGTTTGTCCGACTAAACATGCAAAAATGAGTTGTGGAAATAAACAGAAAATAAAAATATATACTTACCTAAGCTCGTGCCGTGTAGTGCCGGCACGTAAATAGAATAGCACTACCCCCTCTCTTCCCGTGGGTGTCGTAAGAGGCGACAAAGGGAAAACTGCCATCAGGAGATGGGCAGCAGCGTCTCCAGGCTTCAACAGGCTATACTGCGATCGCCAACCCGCCTGCCAAGCGTGGCGATTATGGCAAACCCCCCCTGAATGCTTGCCAAATAGACTACAGGTACATCGAGGTGCTGAGGTACTTATACCAAAACGCCACCATGTCGGTCCGATTACAGAACCAGAGCTCTAATCCTATCCAACTACAGCGAGGTGTGAGACAGGGAGATGTCATCTCTCCCAAACTGTTCACAGCTGCGTTGGAGGATATTTTTAAGCTGCTGGATTGGAAAGGATGCGGCATCAACATTAATGGCGAGTACCTAACGCACCTACGGTTTGCTGATGATGTAGTTCTTATGGCTGAGACCTTGGAAGACCTGAACACAATGCTCGAAGATCTTAAGATGAACATGGACAAGACGAAAATCATGTTCAATGCCCATGTTGCACCCGCTCCAGTTAATGTTGGGAACATTACACTCGAAGTTGTTGACCACTATGTTTACCTAGGACAGACGGTCCAGTTAGGTAAGTCCAACTTTGAGAAAGAGATCTCTCGTCGAATCCAGCTCGGATGGGCAGCGTTTGGGAAGCTCCGGCATATATTCGCGTCCGAAATACCTCAATGTCTCAAGACGAAAGTCTTTGACCAGTGTGTGTTGCCAGTAATGACCTATGGAAGTGAGACGTGGTCTTTTACTATGGGTCTCATAAGAAAGCTCAAAGTCACCCAGCGAGCAATGGAGAGAGCGATGCTTGGTATTTCCCTGCTCGATCGAATCAGAAATGATGAGATCCGCAGGAGAACTAAAACAACCGACATAGCTCGAAGGATTGCATCATTGAAGTGGCAGTGGGCGGGACACATAGCGCGGAGAACCGATGGCCGTTGGGGCGGAAAGGTTCTCGAATGGCGACCGCGTACCGGACGACGTTCCGTGGGCAGGCCCCCTACAAGGTGGACCGACGATCTGGTCAAGGTCGCGGGAAGCCGCTGGATGCGGGCAGCGCAGGACCGATCGTTGTGGAGATCCTTGGGGGAGGCCTATGCCCAGCAGTGGGCGTCGTTCGGCTGACATGATGATGATGACCTAAGCTCAAAGTTGAAACATTTTATGAATTCATCAAAACGTAGGTACTGGCATACGGAAAGTAATTTAATTAAACATACAGAGAATGATGTAAAGGGAAATGTGCCTCGAGGGCTCATCCACTTGATGTGGAATAAAAACAAATTACCTCTCACAGTGGCCGTAACTTCTTCGGGTCTCGCAATTATCCTAATTTGAGCGCTGCAATACAACCGCGTAAACCAACAAATGAGCTATGTGCCCGAACGTCTGGAACTCTGGAGGTGTCAGTTGCTTTATGTCTCTAGTGAATACAGTATAGATATACTGTACCCTAAACTTAGAAGGTTAATAATGCCATTTTACTCGTCACGTTAGTTTGTGTAAATAGGTAATAATTGCTAACATCGGCAGGTTTCGCTGGGTCAAAATGGAAATCTTAATTTTACGAAATTAGGACAAACAGTAGGCCTAGCTAATCTATACTAATATTATAAAGAGGAAATTGTTTGTTTGTTAGCATCGAATAGGCTCCGAAACTAGGGGACCGATTTCAAAAATTCTTTCACCATTAAACAGCTACGTTCTTCCCGAGTTACATAGGCTATATTTTATCCCAATATTCCCACGGGAACGGGTATCACGCGGGTAAAACCGCGAGGATCCGCTAGTAATGAAATAAATCAAAGTATTTCTGAAAGAACAGTTAAAATAACCATTCACATAACATCACATCATCACCCTGATCAGCCATTATTAAAGTCCACACTGCTAGGGCACAGGCCTTCCTTATGGATGGATAAGGAGCATGGGCCATGACCCACCGCGCGAGCCTAATGCGGATTGGTGAGTATAAACGACTGCAAACGCCAGGACCAACGGCTTTCCGAAGCACCGAGGAGCTCGCGATACTAAATTGTTTGGTCTTCCATCCCGTGACAGACCATTGTGAAAGTTGCTTAGTTTCAACGATCGCAGGCTAAATGCGCTTACCACTGCGCCACGGGTTCCTCAACGTAAAATAATAAAATTAATTATTTTATAACATATGATAAAAATAAGCATTTGTTTTAATTAAATTATAAATAATAAATTAAATAAATATTGTGCATATCACATACCTAAATAAGTACCTACATTGTTGGAATACCAAACTTTAGTAGCATGAGCACTTGTAGGTACTATAGAAATTGGAAACAACGACGACGAGTATTACAACATACACTTTAGACCCGAGGAAATATTTTCCGAGGAAAAATTTGTTTTCAATACTACCCGAGACGGGGAATCGACCCCTCCAGAGATAGTGGCACCTTGAAAACCGGTGCGTACACCACTCTGCCACGGGGCGGCCAAATCGTAACGTAAAGGCTTTCTTCAAAATTCATCTTAAAACCTGAATGAATTTAGTGAATCATAGTATAGAAACTTTTCGTTATGGATAACACACGATCACATTAAGATCATATACGTAGGTATGTAATTAACGGGATTTAGTAAGTAAACAAAACTCAATCTGTTTATTCATAACATAAGATGGTTCAAACTTGAATCATACTTAACAACGTCGCGGGGTGTCTATGGTATAATATCGCGTGGGGTAACGACCTCGAAAGACAGTCATAAAACATGACGATCTAATATTAAAACCATAAAGACATTCTAGTCACGATCTAGTATTTCGCTGCTCAAAATAGATGCCAACATAAATTAATTTATACCTATTGATTTTCATAGTATCCCGCCAAGTCGAGCGCCAAGCAAACACTGCCGTACCATCCTTTTCTGGAACCATTTCAGCGTGTTTTCAAGCCTCTATTTTAGAACCTATGGATAGGTTTAGATTGCTCATATAGTAAACTAACTATTATAAGCACACACTAGAACCCTAAAATAGTCACATATTATCTGTATATCAATAAACAAATAGCAGTAAGGAACATTAGTGTTGTGAGAGATTAGGTATGACATCACTTTTTATAAGAAAATAAGCAGCTCCAGCGAGATTTGACTAGTTCTTTTTACAGGATAAATTTGGTGGGTTCTATTCTAGTATTCCAGTTTATTAAAACGAAGAGCTCGTACTGTCGAAGTCATTTACTTTAATTAATAAATGTAAATTAATAATAAACTAATATCACTATTAAAACAAGTCAATAATTATTACTTAAGTATATCAACTCATTGTTGTTTTACTAATTTTTGCAAAAACCTTTGTTATTTAAACACTTATATTTAAAGTTCAAAAATGTTTGAAGTTATGCAAGTTCAAAGTATCATTAATATTGTTAATGAATGTAATATTTTAGACATGAAAACTTTCTTAATTTCAGTGTGAGTCACAAAGATGAATAGATGGGCAGGAAAAACAAATGAACGGCGGTCTGTCGAGCAAAGTGATGATCCATTTGGACTGTACATTTTCACATTCTGCCTGTCCACATAGCGACTATATTTCTGAGAGCCGGCCACAGATTATTTTTGTTAATTAAAGTCCGTACTCTGGGGTATATCGGGGTTTTATAACGTTGCGTGCTTCCTACACATTTGATGAATATTTTCGACCTATTTTTCATTATCTAAAGAGTTTTGTTAAGGAATTTTATAGACCATTTCCGGCATTTAGTTACATTGATAGAAAGAGTAGAGTTCAAAATGGTTTATAAACATGATAGATAGTATGTCCCTTTAAAACGAAAGGATCTTTAAAAAAAGCAATACCTATGAAGAAGGTAGAATATGTATTATATTCTAACCGGGGCTAATTCTGGAAATGTTTGTACTACACTTTTATTACAAACTTTTGTACTTACCTAAATGTTTGCTGATGCAATCAATCTATGTTTTTGTTAATACCTAAGTTACTACCGTGTGCGACCTCGTTACATTGTTTATGAGTAGTTTCTTTAATTTAGCTTTTCTTACTAGTTTATTTGCTTAGTGGAATAGCGAGTTGTTGATCGCATTTAGATAAATTCTGTACTCTGCATATATTCATGTAGGTACTGTCACGAGGAGACTATTATAATATATATATTATATATAAATAAAAGAATATTTAAGTCGGTGTGAACCTACGCGTAGAAGTTCAAATATTACAAATAATGACGCAGATGCAATGCAGCACGCTACGCCTGAGATACTTTTTGGTGTGTGGCAGCCTTAAACATACAGATGCAGTCCACGGCCAGACTAGACTCGCAACCGCGTAGCTGGCCGCTACGCAAACAAAGATGTTTGCTCTCTCGCAATATCGCGGTCTATGTACGCAAAAAATAACAGCAACAAGTTAAATTCCCTTTTAAAAGCTCTAGTATGTTATGTATGCAAACCAGATGCAAACGGTTAGTTGAAACTAGTTTATTTAGAAAATTTTCATGTTAGCATCTCATTTCAGACGGTTCACCCACTAGTGACGCGCCCAGCCGCCCAGCCGCCCGCGGCGACGCCGACGGAGGTGCAGGGGCGGCACCGTCGGCTTGAAGCCGATTACGACGCATAGTGCCGTCCTTATCATGCCATACCAAATGTGTTAAGACATGGCAAGGATGGCACGATGCGTCGTAATCGTAATGAAGCCGACGCCGACGGCGCTTAGGCGGTAGGGGGATCTGCATCTGCGGCATTTTACGACAGCCCCGCGCGGGATCGGACTGATTTTTTTTTATTGTTTTTATTAATATCAGAAACACGACACAGGTATTTATTTTCAAATATTTTACATATTTTCGGAGATATAGCTCACCAAACTTCCTAAATAGACAAGGACAGCGCTAGACACATCTGACGTCAGATGTGCTTAGCGCCATACTCCCGCCATACAAAATTTCGTTTTAGAAAGAGATAGCGAGAGAGATAGCACAATTTTTCACAATTTAGCAGCTCATTACTTGCTTATTAATCAACATTTAGACTTTTTTTTTCACTTTTGTTATTCTTCAATGTTATATTTTTTTATGTTACTATTAAATATTTACATTTCAGTAACAGTCCGATCCCCTATTTCCATAGTGTGTCCTCAGTGTGTTGTACCCCGCGTCCCACTCCGCGCCCCCGCGCCTAGTGGCAGAAACTGCTAGCGGGGCGCGATCCCGCTCCGTGTCACCTCACCCTTTTGGTGTGTTGGATAAGGCATGTTTTCTATACTAATTGATGTTATACTTGCATACAATATTAAAATCTGAGACCTCGCGCTACGCGACGGAGCGAGTAGAGTAGCAGTGAGTGAACCGCCAAAGCCGTAGTTAGAACTTGTAAGAGCGTGGATAATTTGAAAAATATCGTTAAATAAGATCAATTAATTTTATTAACAATTTGTAGAAAGGAAAAAAAAAGAAAGTAGAAATAAATTAGTTGAAAATTGTACAAATATACAGTTAGGAAAACTCTACACCATGTTAATATTCTTAGCACCAAATGATTCCCAATAATTAATCATTTGGTTATCAAAATCAGCTGTTAGATGCTAACAGTAATATCCTAAAAACAAACAACACACGAACAAGATAACTCTATGTACTGACCAGAGATTTTATTTGGGTCATTTACCTTCTTTTTACAGTCTCCTACCCATGTCGTATAAAACAAAAGATAAAAGATCATAAAAGAGCCAAATTACGGTCAAACGAACTCAGTCCAGCTGGGCCGCTGAACGAGTCCACGAGGCCTACCTGATTCGCCCGCCGCAAAATCGGTTACATAATTTACCTTTGTTATTTTATTAAATCCCTGTAGTGGCTTCATTTCGGTGGGACGTGACTATATGCAATTTTGTATGTAAATTAAGTGGGTTTACCTAGAGGGGTGCGAAAATGGTTCCCGTAATAAAGGACTTGCGACATATGGCTCTAACAAAGTGAGACTTAAGACGACGGAGACTTAAATAAAATTTTATATAACGACAGAATAGGATAAAGAATAAAAATAAAAGGAGCAATGAACTAAAAATCAATCAGCGAATCGTGCCGGGTCGTGTCTATCAGAGATGGCACACATCGATCCCAGCCCCAACGATTGCTTTGTGCCACAGGAAATTAGTTTCGAACTTGGGAGTGAGTCTCCTGTAGGATATGTACAAGGGACTAACGTTCGTTGTACAAACTACGAAATGAAGGGCGGAGGGTTAAAGCGACATTATCTGCGGACATTTGCAGCAAACTACTTTTGGTACGAACTACCTATAAGCATTGATTAATATTTTATTGAACTGCTAAACCTCATTGTAAAAACGTCTTTAAAAAAATTATTAAGGCATAAAAAGAGGTCAGAAAATAAAGTCGTGTAACAAAAGCCTTTCATATTGCATTAAGGCCTGACGTAATTAATTACGTCCGTATACATACGTGTTTCCGCTTGGCGTGCGTTCGTGCAGAAGGAACCATAGTGACGGAGCCACGACCATTTGTATGGATGTGGGACGAGGTGAATGTGTGCAACACTGGCAACACCAGCTTCGTGGCTTGCACTCGGGAGCCATAATCCTTGACTTACGGGGGTATTACGTGTCGTCCACGACCACTACGCCCGGACGAACATGTGATACAGATTAGGAATTAACATAATCTTTTTGTTTCTTTTGTTTAGTGAGGTATCTCTGAAAGAATAGATCACATGAAATACAGAATCTTGGCAGACCAGAGTTATTTAGCGGTACAACAGTTTCGAGTAAAAAAATACCGCGTTTATCTAACTTCCTCTAAAAAGCTTTCGACGTACTTAAATATATTAAACACGATGTATGTGTAGGTAAATCATGTCACTTTCATCGCGATTGTTGTTGCTGCAAAAGGAAGGGGTTGTGCTCAGTGTGAAAAGGTTCTGGGAAAAACATCGTTTATTCTGTTGGTCGAGGCGGACTGGATTGAGGGATTACCTTGTGTCAGCGAGGTCCAACAACTGCGCTCAGGGCAACTAAGGAGTCCCGGACAATACCCACGTTATTATGTTCTTTAGGACTCTAAATATAGAGTCTATGTGGGTTTTAATGCTTTTGTACTCGCTAACTCGCTTGCAGCAGCGGCTCAAGGATTTTATATTTTATTTTATTTTTGTTGTTATTGTGAAGTCTTTCTTTTGATATCTATGAAGATGCCTTTGCTGCATTTATTCTTTAAACGTAATACATAACAGAAATACTATCTTATTAAAACATCCTTTTTCACATTATTGTTTTTTTTTTGTAATGTGTTTTGTTCGTAATAGCTGTTTTAACACACATTACTTGAAATCCTAACTACGGAAAAGCCCAACATATTTTTTTGTAAAAATAACTGATGCTATTGATACTAATGAAACTCTCCAAACGAAAACTTTTTGTTCTTGCCAAAGTACACGTTCGCCCTCTTATAATCGAACATTTGATTTCGATTTATTGAGGAAAATCTACCCGAAAACACTCTTATAGATACGTAACAAGGAAGTGGGCAAATGTATTGAATAGATCCGAATTTATATTAGGCTTAGAAAGTCATCAATGTTACGGTATAGTTACACTGATTTTTATACGTTAAAGAGCTCATAAAAAGTTCTCAGAAAGTCAGTCTAACATCTCAGTTTTTCTAGGTAAAAGTTCACTCAATAAAATCGAGTTTTGAGAAAAATTGATTGCAGAAAACCCACAAACCTGCGTCCAGTCCAAGTAAAGTCTGCAAACCCAATCAGAGCTGCCATAAAATACAACAGAAAAGCTATTAGTAACTGTCAACACACTGACATGCTGCACATTTCGTGAGCATATGAAAAGTTCAACGGTGCATCGGGTTTCACGGCGTTTCACCTGACACGGGGAAGCACCAAACATTATACCTACCTACAACAAAACACTAGAAAGACGTTGTCAAAACACACTACGCTGAAATTACGCGACCGAAGTTACGCGGCTGACTTTTGACGGCGCAGTTGACGTAATATTACGTCACGCGTATACGTATGCAATAACGCGACGTACCTAATTTCAGCTGTGGAAACACTCCATGCCGTAAATACGCGACCGAAGTTCGTCATGATAATGCCTACAATGCTATTGAATATGACGACACACTATCACTATTACGTCGCGTTATTGCATATGTCCGCGTGACACAAAGTTCAGCCGCGTGATACGGTGTCGCGTATTTTCGGCCTGATCGCCCATCGAGTATCTGACACTGGATGGAGGATCAGGAAGTGGCATGGTGGGTGAGTCCCACATAACCACCGTCCGCACATCGCACGCGGACGGAGTATGCGTAAATGCATTCCCCTCACTATAAAAAAGGTGTGTTTCGACACTTTGGTGTCATCGGTTATTTAACTAGCATCACAGGCGTAATCTCGCCGAACTTCAGTCGCGTATTTTCGCCCATACTGTGTTTTCACTTAGAAGTAGTAAGTGCGAGGGCGCGCGTGGAAAACCCTTTGCTCAAAATAGCAAACCCTCCATACATTTACTTTTGTAGGTACGATTTTGAACATCTTCAGATGTCGTGGCAACTAGCTTGTTTTCGATACCATGCTTCATTCAGTACAAAACGCACGACTTCCTCATTTTATCTTTATGATTCAGCATTAGTTCAACCGCAATGCTCTATGAATTCTAGCAATAAATAACCGAAACTTTCTAAATTACACGATTATAGCCTAATTTATTTTCGGAGCAACTGGAAATTATTATCCTCAACTGTTATTAGTCTCTGGAATTATGTTCAGCGCATCTGTACGGAGACATAAATCTCGGGAAGTCAAAGATAATCAAAAAAAAGTCATAAAATACGCAATTTCCAGACTTAAAAATAAGAATTTAAAGAAATTTATTTGCCCATTTGCTGTCCTACCATTCCTCGCAGTGATTCCATACATTAACCTACTATCTAACACTATTAAATGTGGACCTTAAAGTGTACAGGCTTTTGGATCTGTAGAAATGCGAAGTTTCTTAGCCAACTCAATCAAAAGTTAGTTCATTTATGCTGCAAACTTGGACTTAGAATAAACCAAAACCTTTGGCCATTTCCCACTGTCTTATAGAGAATCTGATCACCCAGCAGTGGCAAATTTTATTAAGTCAATAGACCCACAATACATGAGGTCGGTGGCGCAGTGGCTAGCGCAACTTTCGCAATGATCCGCCACGGGTTGAGCATGTTAAGCCGTTGGTCCCGGATACAGTCGTTCCTGAAGAAAAGTAAATTTGATATTATTTTTTATTAATTTTATTATTTAGATACTACCTAACTTTATTTAAATCCTCGCTTGTGGCGACAAAAACCAAACACTGAATACCAACATAGTGTTCCGAGGTATTTCTAAAATTCATCCAATATGGCCGGCAATTTGTTCCAGTCGATTAATAGTGCCAATAAATCTAGCTGAGGTAGCTCGTGGGACTCCAGCGATTAGCCACGCACTTCTTTTATTTTCCAACCAAAAACCGGGGAGTATCTAGCTACGTGTCACGTGATAAAATTTGCAGTCAGCTTGATTACTGTAGACACGAACCAAGCTAATTTACTGTATTATCCCTTAGAAACATATTCATTATTTGGAAGGATTGTTACAAACTTTTATTCACAAATAAATCACGGCTGACCTAGATAGTTTACGTGTCGTATCATTTTAAAATGGTTGGAAAATGGGGCAAATAAAATGTGGTATGACTTCCTGAGCGGTAGATTTGTTGATCTTAAAATAATCTCTGCTACTAACAGTGTTTTTTTTTATTTTATTTTTATTATTTTTTTATCAAAAACGGGGTAGCACTTAGCCTTCATCACACCTGATGTTATGTGGTGATATCAAAGATTTTATTATTTAATCCCGAATAGTACACACTAGTGGCTACTCGCGGTTTTACCCGCGCGGTACCCGTTCCCGTGGGAATATCGGCATAAAATAAAGCCTTTGTCACTCGGAAAGAATGTAGCTTTCTAATGATGAAATAATTTTCAAAATCGGTCCAGGAGTTTTTGAGTTTAGACGTTTCAAACAAAAATACAAATATTTTCTCTTTATAATATTAGTAGGGAAGGGAAATATATAGACTGTGATATTAGTATGGATAATATATTTTGATATAATGCTGAATGTGACCGCCGATACCATTTAGGACATTGACTTGAGCACTGAAAGCCTTCTAAAAGCTCACAAAACAAGAAATAAAAAAATTTGAATGCTTTCAAATTTACACGAAATGAAAGACGTCCGAACATATTGCTACAGTTTCTTTGTTTGTTTAAAAAATGGTTGTCAATGTGATTTGAAAGAAAGAATCCTGTACAGTTTTTCTTTGAGCAACGGAATACTTGCGTGAATCACACAGCAGTCTGTCAACGGCGGCGGCGATGCGACGCTTTGTAATATTCATTAGGTTTTTTTATCAACCAACTTAACCTATTAGTAAAGCTTCAACGTACGCCCTTCAACTTTCATGCCCTTGGATTGACGAAAATAACAACAATCTTGAATGCGTAATGACTAGTTAGGTTTACTAAACACAGCCATTGATCAGTTAACCGTCTGGCACAAAATCACCGTTAACAACGTTTTTTCAATCTAATACTGATATAGGTAATAAAACTTATTTGTTTGAATCATGTATGAATGCGCCACCCTACCACAGAGGAAAAAAATACTACTAACCCTACTCTAGCCGCTTTTTCCGCCGCTTGGTAGCCACCAAGCGGCGGAAATTCGGTAGAAAACCCAATACCAACATAATGCATTTTTGCACGCGACATTTTTTAATATAAATCTTTCATAACAACATGAACCTGAAAAATGGAAAATGAAGTATTTAGAAAAAATCGACCCGTCTCACAACTAGCTCCGATGGGACTCGAACCCACGACCTTTCGCTTTCCGGGCGACTGCTCTAACCACTGAGCTACGGAGTCGTTACGAGAAGCGTCGAATTTATCCAATACTTCTTACGCGTTGTATAGTCAGCGTGAATTTCATCAATGTGGAGATATTACTACCCTGACATGAACCTATTGAATAAGTCGCAGGATTTACAGAAGAACAATGGATAATTAACTCACTAAAAAAGAAGCAGTAACAACATATAAAAAATCTGCTAATCCCCACTATACGTACATTTTCACTTCAGCCGAACAGAACAATACGAGTAGAATGGCCGCACACAAAATGTCATATATCATCAACATGAAAGCAAAAGCCAAAGCTCGAATAAAATATATCGGTTTATTCTAAAACACCAATGTGTAAAAGTTATGAAGCTCGTAAAATTTATGGGATGAAAAAACATTGACAGTGCTGCGAGGCTTATCGTGTAACACATAATATTCAAATGTAGATAATAAAACGGAAGTAGGTATGCTGTTTAAAAATGATGAAACCATATTATTTCGCCATAAAATGTTGAACAGTGGCAAAATGAACTTAAACGATTGGTGTGAGTTACAAGAAGGATGTTAATCTCAAACGTAACCACCATTGGCAGCTTTAAATGCAGTTCATGTTTATTCATCTGCTGAAAAGCTGCAATGGTTGTTAATTTTGTAGACATCTGTGACCATCGTCGTTTCGTTGGCAAATTAAAGGTGAAAACCCGATATGCTGGTAAAATAAAAGGAAGCTTTAAAATTTTACAGCAAATTGGAAAGAGTATACGACAGCTCTCTTACTTAGGTGGCATGCTGAAGAGTTTGAACGCTCTGGTAATATCCTGTAATGAGAGAAAATTACACGTAAATAAATAGGTACATGCAGTTATAATATTGTCTAACTGCAAGAAGAACTTCACTCTATAAAACTACACGAAAGAAATAATAATTGATAAAATAAAAGTTGTAATGAGAATGATTTGGTCTTAATATTAAATTTTATTTTGCTGTAGGTTAACTTATTACGAAGCAAAAACAAAGTACCTAGGTACCTTTTTAACCGACTTCAAAAAAAGGAGGTGGTTCTCAAGTCTTTTTTAATCTAATATAATATTAGTTGATAACAATCATTTGGTTTAAATTATCAATTCGTTGAGAAATACTTCATTTAGGTATTTATTTGTACTCGTAGTGACTACTGTACAAGATCCAGTTTTCAAATAAAGTCAAAAGGTAGACCAACGGTACCTATATATATACATATAGGTACCGTTGGTCTACCTTTTCCATAAATAAATTAATAAACACGGCAGATAGTCGTTATAGGTCCAGTTAAGTATTTAATTGTTATTATTCCAACAGCTATAGTTTTCGATGAATGACGATACAGCAGAAAAGTATCAATATAAAGGGTGTCTTAAAAGTACGTATAGGATTTGAATTTCTCGCTACTTCCGAAATATTCAAGATGGCGCGTTGAAATTTGACATACGTCATCTTGACACATGTAAAATTAATTGTGAAGGGTTTCACAATACAACAGCGCATAGAAGTTATACAAATATTTAACGAAAATTCACGATCAATTACAAACACTCGTCGAAAGGTCGAAAAATTACGTAATTTCAAGAAGAGGTGATGTCAAATGGCCTCCGAGATCTTGCCATCTCATGCCACTGGATTTCTTTCTTTGAGGCTACGTCAAAGATAAAGCCTACACCAACGATCTACAAAACATACACAATTATGGACCAAATATTCGCCGAGTTATTGGTGAAATAAGTAGCGAAATGTATGAAATTAGCAGCGAAATGTGTGAAAGTGTCATGAAAAACTTGCACTCAGAAAAAATGCCCGTGGCGGCCATTTAGCAGATATTCTATTCAGATAAAATTGTACAAGTCTCTTCTTTAAAATAAAATAAAACTACGAAGAAATTCCAATCCATTCGCGTTTTATTGAGACAAATCATCCTATACCTACTTTTGGGACACCCGTTACTTAGTGTACCTCCACGTGACGCATGAGCTACTTATGTCACCATTTCGTCAAGACTGGACGCAAATGCTAAATAATTTATGTGGAACACAAAGACTGTCACTCGCAGATTCACCGGTGTGATAAATTTAGGGTCGACCCAATAGGGGTCGAATGAGAATATAGAATAACTTGCACCGAGGAACAATTTTCCGAAACAATAAAACTCTTTTCTTTCATAGAAGAAAACTCGTCGAGAAACAGAGTAATAATGATGCCTCGGAGGGTTGGCATGATTCTTGGTTTTTTGCATTTTCATTGTTAAAATACATTTTCTACGAAAATGAAAAATTTTTGTTAAATATCAGTCAAATCAGTTACTCTTAAACTTTTCTGTCTTGGTTTCTCCACTGAAATGATTCAGCACTTTTGCAAGGGGCTTAGCCACGAGACAACTGATGATTCAATAGTGTAATATTAACGGTACTTATATGTACCCGTACAAATCGTAAACGCTTTATATAAAAAAATGACCACTAATATTTTTTTATAAAAATCTCTAATACTGTATTCATACCAAATAACGTACCTAAATACTTTGAAGTCGGGCGTGAAACATATAAGTACATTTTTTTTGTTGTTTTTGTTAAAACCCGCCCAACTTCAAAGTACTCTCGTTATTTGGTGTGAATACAGTACTATAAGGATTATTTCTTACCTTTTTGGTGTCATTTTATGGTTGACATAAAATTATTTCTTTATAAAAAATTTTTTTTTTAAAATATATTATTTAAAAAATAATAATATTTACGGTTTTATTTTTTTATAAAAATAATTTTTATTTCACTCTTTTTAGTGCTGATGCAGGCAATTTTCGTGTATCCTGGTAAATAGGTATGTTAGGATGTACACATAAACCGCATCAATCAAAATTACTTGTCTGATGAAAACCGCATCAAAATCGGGTAAGCCAAACGTGAGATAATCTCGGACAAACATACATACATACGGATCAAACTGTGAACCTCCTTTTTTAAAGTCGGTTATAATACCAAAACCTTCTCCTAAATATAATAAATACTTTTCTGAAAACCGCATCTCGCGAACAAACATACATATACGGGTCAACTGAGAACCTCCTTCTTTGAAGTTAGTTCAAATACTTTAAGGTATCCCCTCTCCAACAAAACAAGAATTATCTAAATCAGCTTATAAACAAAGGAGTTATGCTTAAAGATACGTAATAAATTCATATAAAGTAGTAACGAAAACGACAGTTTCATGATTTTCTGAAAACTACTGAACCGATTTCAAAATTTTATAAAATGGGACCAACTTGGGAAAAAACCTGATGTTATAACGTTTGTATCATTTCAATCGGTTTAGCCGTCTTCGAGTAATCGGTGTACATACATATAAAAAAAACGCGACAAATAGATAACCTCCTCCTTTTCAATTTTTGAAGTCGGTTAAAAAGGAAAGAAGTAGCTCTTTAATTTCTCATTGCCGTCAAGGCTTCGGTGAAACACTTTATATAATTCAAAAAGGTCCCCTGACCCCCTACAATGAGAAATTAAACAGCTTTTTTTCTTTTTGTTTGTGGTAATTTTTAACCGACTTCAAAAAAGAAGGAGGTTATCAATTCGACTGTATATTTTTTTTATGTGTTTTACCTTTTTTAAGTTAATGAACCGATTTGGATAATTATTTTTTTATTTGAAAGGTGACGCTTCTCGTGTGGTCCCATTCAAATTTCATCAAGAACTGACAAGAAGTTCTGGAGTTATCCTGAATAATGCGTATTTAGACTTTAGTTTGTTTAGTAAAAATTTTTTCGAAAGTTTATATTTCTGACGCAGTACTCATTGTTATACTATGCTTCTGACGTGATCTTTTTTTCACCAAGTCAGGATCGAGATGAAATCCCAGGAAAATTGAGAGAAATTCTCTAATATATATATATATTTTTGAAGTTAGTCAAGTATTTGCATCTGGTAGTCATCATCTCATAGTGATGAGCTGGTGATGGAACCTACAACTCCTTAACGGTTAGGAGCTGGAGAATAATTCCTTAAGTATTAATCGTACGTATGGACTAATCGTTATATTCTTTCAGGTTATTAGGGTGAGCTGATGATGAGATGTGAAACTCCTCAACAGTTAGGAGTTATATGATGTTTTATAAATACCACTAGCTTTCCGCCCGCGGCTTCGCCCGCGTGGACTACACGACGTTGTCCCGTGGGAATGTGATATTTTTCCGAGAAAGAAAGTAGCCTATGTTCCTCTCCAGGCTACAAAGTACCTGTGTCCCAAATTTCAGCCAAATCCGTTCAGCCGTTTTGGCGTGATTGAGTAATAAACATACCTACAAACATCTAAACTTTCACATTTATAATATTAATAATATATATATAGTAGGATATGCACGAATGGACCTTCAGTTGTATACCTTTAAGTTATCTGAGTAGCTAAAGAGGGAAAGCTGAACTCCGTAACGGTTAGGATATTTACAATAATTTATCATAATCACTATGTAGTTTCGCTACGATTATTTGCACTAAAAATCGAAAAGAAGACGTTTTAAAAAAAAATGTAACCGCCTTCAAAAACAATCTTCAAACAAAATTAACAAACACTATAAATCGTAAAAAATAATTAGAATTTTTAATTCAAAGGACGAAAATGCGTGACTTATTCTAACTTATCTTGGTACTTACTGAACTGTTTGAAGTCGGTGCCAAGCTAAAAAGAATAAGAACGAATTATACTGAGTGAAATAACAAACATTAAAAAAGCCCGGTCCCGGTAGCGTGAGGTGTAGGACGTAGGTATTTACCTGAAATACCTATTAGACTTGGCACCGATTTCAAACAGTTCAGTAAGTACCAAGATAAGTTAGAAAAAGTCACGCATTTTCGTCCTTTGAATAAAAAATTCTAATTATTTTTTTCGTTTTTTAGTGTTTGTTGATTTTGTTTGAAGATTGTTTTTGAAGGCAGTTACATTTTTTTTAAACGTTTTATTTTGCAATCAGAGCGGGCCAATCGCCGTAATTCTATGCAGCGCGTCTTCATCGCGTTTGGGTCTTGACGTTTGACTTCGTATTGCCGTAGTGACATAACGACGCACACGTCACGCAAACCTATAGTCCTACAATCCTGTCTGATCCGGTGACATCCGTGACAGAGGAACCACTTGCAATACGAAATTAGCTGTCAAAATAGACTGTCGTATGAAAACTGTTTTAGTTCCAAAGATTATCACCGGAACAGAAAACGTTGTCGCACTGTCAAAGCCGCGCGTTATCAAAAACGGTTTTGCACGTCAACTGCACTTCAACTGCACGTACCCTTGACTAATGCGTCATAGAATTACCGCGATCGGGGCCCAGGTTTGATTTACGTTTTATTTAAGACTTTTTAGTTCATTATCAATAAATCACTTTTCTTAAGTAAGTACTTAAGAACTTACTAATTTAAAAATTTGTATAGTAGTAATTAGTGTTCTGCAAAACTGCAACTTATATACATTTATGGAATCGCTTTTTAGCGTTCCGAAGTCAACAAGGAACCCTTATAATTTCGCCATGTCCGTCTGTCTGTCCCCAGTCTAGCTCATAGACTCTTAGTATTAGAAAGCTGTAATTTGGCATGAATATACATATTGATCACGCCGACAAAGTGGTGCAGTGAAATTTAGAAAAAAAATTTTAGGTTACCTCCCCTACACGTTAAGTGGGGATGTAATTTTTTTTCTTGTCTGCCCCATAGTGTGGGTTGTCATTGGATAGCAATTTAAAAATATTGCGGGTTTGTGGAAACAGTTTTTTGATTGAGGCATCCGCTTGTGAATTATTAAAGCTTTAAAGTGCAAAATTATATTAGAGTCATGTGTCCCCTCCCCCTGCCAGCCAAATGGTTGTTTTTGGATACGTGAAAAAATTCACGATAGTTGTATATATGACGAAGTTAAAGGAAAACTATCACAGCTACGTAGGCTTTACAAGTTTTTGAGATATAACACAATTTTTGAAAACCGCAAATATAACTTTGTACGAACATTCATACGAACACTATGAAAAACAAAGTTATTCTTTTCTAGCTAAAAATGATAGGTAGTGGTATTTTTGCTAGGTGTATGTAACCGGTACGTTAAGAGGGTACGGAACCCTTCATGGGCGAGTCCGACTCGCACATGGCCGATTTTTTTAAATATTGATGTAGGTACCCAATGTCACTCGCGCTATCAAGATGAATCTAACGACGACGTATCATTTATCAAAACCAGTTCATCCGTTTAGTAGTTACGAAGAAACACAGTAACAGACACACACACACAAACACATACATTCAGGTCAAATACATAACTCTCCTTTTGGCCTTCGCCGCAGTCGGGTAAAAAATAATGGATACATAATTTAATTCTTCTCCTTCTAATAAAAGCTCTTAATTATAAATAAATTATTTCTTACAATCACACCAATTTTTATCTGAGACCATACAAATTTCATTCAGAAACTGTGTCATGGAAAACTTGATAACATAGTTAACACCCAAACCAATACAAATAGACATGCTCTGCTCATGCACACAAATATTTGTATTGTCCGGGAATTGAACCCGGGACCTCTGGCGCAGAAGGCGGGTATCTTTACCTCTGCGCCAAATCGGTCGTCAAAAAGTAATCATAGATGTGAGGCTTGTGTGAAATGTCACAAGTCACAATCGTTAGCCATCCAGTTAGCCTGAAAGGTCAGAGTTGCCCAAACTGTAATTCGTTTCATCATCGGGTACTTTGTACGCCTTCGCTGAAAATTCTCTCATTAATGCTGCCTTTTCGGCCCGACGCGAAGTGCAACGTCGGCGTCGCTACGCTGCATGCTACTTTGTTACTGTTGGTTTTGTGAATAATTTGTCTTTATGTAACCTGCTGCTTGCAGTCTACTCTTGTCTAATGAGCTGAAAAGTCGCTTCATTATAACTCTTCTTACTGTTAAACACTCCTGTTTATTAATTCATGTACTGTTTATTCTCAAATTGCATATCAGTCAGTCTCGATACCTATTAATGTTATGCTCCAATGTGAGCGTATACAGGGCTAAATTTTAATTAGCATAAATATTTTAGGGGATGTTAGTGCCCATCAATATGAACAACTTTCACTATGGGACCAACCATGGAATCGCGAAAAAAAACAGCTGTTCCATACATTTCAGTCGACTCGATGTTGTACTTTTGTATGGAACAGCTGATTTTTTTTTCGCGATTCCATGGTTGGTCCCATAGTGAAAGTTGTTCATATTGATGGGCACTAACATCCCCTAAAATATTTATGCTAATTAAAATTTAGCCGTGTATAACGTTAATAAGGATATACATAAGAATTATGTTCCATATTGAAATAAAAAAAATCTAGCTTTATTGCTATTGGTTTAAAAATAGTTTTGACTATTATGTTCCAAAACATTTATTTTCGTTTTTACTACGTAAAATATCAAAGAGCTCCTAAACGTACGCATAATTACGTAACACTTGATCTATTCACCGTATTCACACGTCCCGTATGCAATACAATACGTCGCCCGCCCAGGTGGCGCTTGTAATTACAATTAATGCGTCTGAGGAGCTCCGAGGGTCCCCCATAAATCCAGGCAACTGCTCGTTCGTGCGCTCGTTCTAACAACTGCTCCAAGCGCTCATTAAAGATGCACGCCGCCCTTATTACGTCGTTCGAGATCAACAGTCAAGTACACCTTTAAGACCCTTGAAATTCAAGTAAAATTCCCCTTTTAAAGATTTAAGAATGATCTCAATGGAATTAAGTGGCGAAGACATTGGTTTTAATATTTGACAAGGCAAGGGAAACGATAGTGCCCTTGGTTTCGTTCTTTCACCCTCTTTTGGGTGCTTGTTTTCTATTTTATAATCCCAATATTTACTACTTATATTTGACAATTATTTGAGTTCATAACCAATATAGTGTTTATCTATGAATAAGAAGTTAAAAAGCAGTTAAATTTCTTACTGCGAACTTTAAACATAATCAGTAGCAAAAGGTGTTAGCGTGTTAACGCCGGGGCGCCGTTATAAACATTATTAACTATACACAATATAAGCCCACGTAAGTAAGTTAACACTAATTTCAGAACGTGAATAAATATATTTAATACATTGTTACATAAAATATAATGCCAGCAGATGTTGCTAATTAGAATTAATTTGTTAGGGGTGAAACAGCGCTCCTGAAGGTCAGACGCCGACAAATCTTGTTCACGGTTTGTTTGCGGCCTTTTTAATTTAGCGCAGCCCTGTAACGAGCTTGTAAAACTGATATTAAAAGTTGAAGTTACTCGTAAGGTACCTATATATAAAAGGAGTGCGAAACTCTTAACGTCGTTGCCGCATGATACACAACATTATCAGTGTGGAACTTGGTCATTTCCTTACTGGCAGCTAGTAAGATATATTACTTGTTTGGTAAAATAAAAGTGTTTAAATGTGCAAGGAAGGTGCTCTTGTCTTTGATTATTTTGTGAACTTTAAAAACACGCTTTATAAAAACTGAAACTAATTTACAAGCTAAAAATTCTACCAAGTGCTGTTACTTTTACGAGTAGTTATTTTTATCACAATATTTTGTACTTTACACGGAAGCCGAGACAATGATATTATTACTGAAGAAGAGGTCACGTTTCATAAATTCCACGTTAATATTTTGTTTACATAAGCCCTCATTACAAATGCGCACTCGCTCCTGTAACAACATTTATAGTGGGGTGTCAAGAAGCTTGTTAAGATACTAAAAAGGGTAAAGTTAATTTTGTACGAAGGTTCATGTTGTATTTTAGGGGTCACCTACCAAATTACAGGGCTTTGCGGCTAAGGAAACTCACAAATTGTAACGTGCAAAAGGTTTATTACTTATAAACCACATACCAAACTTAGCAATAAATCATGTAATGAAACGGGAAATCATATTGCTTACTTCATTGTAATTTTTCGCAACTTAAAGTGAAAGATAATAGCAATTTATTATGCAAAGAACCAATACTTCACAACTTTCAAATACAGTACATTTTCACAGAATATTTAAAACACTGTCACTTTCAGTCACCGATTTGAATAACAGGTTTTTCTTAGGATAATTACTAATATGTTGTGCGCAATAGAAGTGCGATATCTAGTAAAAACATTATATGTGTCTGTAAATCTACAGGGTGTTAGGGGCACCGTTGCAAAAACTTTAACCATGGCTTCAGACCGTCCGTCATGCTGAACAACGTACAGCAAGAATTTTTGTCGGAAATGAAAAAAAATCGACGTTTCATACAAATTTAGCAACTTATCGGGACATTGGTTAAAGTTTTTCAAACGGGGTGTTCCTAACATCCTGTATATTTTGCGACAAAGTGCATAGATTTAAAAAACAATCGTTTGTTGACAATTTTATGATAGTTAAATTATGGTATTTACTATACTGTAGGTACATAAGCTAACAATTTCATCTCGGACACCGACAGAATTTTCAGTGTAGGTCAGTGATACCAAAGATTCCTCAAAATCCGCAAATTTTTCCGGGTTATGAAATATGCTTCAAAATTCCAGGAAACTGTGGCTTTCTGTCAGTAAAAGAAGATTCATAATGAGAAACAGTAGTTCCGAAAATTATATTGCTACGGTAATCAACGCAGTTTATGCATATTTCCTGTTTGAAATGTTATAATGGAAGATAAAACTTTCCAGGAAAACACCAGCTATGAAAAAAGAAATCGTGTAACTTTGTAATAAATTGGTTTTAAAGGTGCTTTGATTATTGCAGGAATTTTTAATCATTATAATGTTGTTTGTGTTTTTACCTTTAAAAAGGTAAAATATAGGTAATTACTTATTCATAATAATTTAAAAAGTGATTAAAGTGGAAACAGAACTGCCTTGCTGTCTTTGTTGGTTATATCAAAAATAAAGTATTATAAAAAAGAAATCGACTTGTCTCACAACTAGCTCCGATGGGACTTGAACCCAAGACCTTTCACTGTTCGGGCGAATGCTCTGACCGTTACAGCACTCGACCGAACAGTGTTTTTTTTTTCTAATAGTTTATTGTCAATAATAATAATGGCATTGTAAATGCAAAAAACGAAAAATAAAAATAATTTGTTGGTTATATTAACTTCAAGAAGTCAAAATCATTAACTTCAAGAAGTCAAAATCATTAACTTCAAGAAGTCAAAATCTTAACCCAAGCACTCACTCATGACTGGTTAGTAACAGCTTAAGCAAAGCTTTGGAAAAACTGCCATAGTGTGTAAGTAAGCCATTTATACATCTATCTCCTGACTACTGAAGCCATGCAGTAACTGGTTCAGCCGACAGGTGCTAATCACACGCTGGCGTTGATACTTATAACGAGATAACAACGTACAACGTGTAATGTAATTTGGACAACGTTTTAGAGTTATTTAGAAGTAGTATTAAATGAAAAAAAAATTAATAAGATGATAAGCTTTTAGCTTTTGTTGTAACAGATACCAAAATTACTATAAGGCCCCTGTTCTTTAACCGTTGGTTAAACATACGAGCACAGATCACGTGAGAGCATTAAACTTTAATCAAGCCGTTAACTTAACCTTAGTCAATCTTATTTTGAGTTTAATAAACTTATATCAAACACATTATAACGTAAGAGTTTTCATGGTATTATACAGCGTGTTCCTTTTGATATCCCATAACTCTGAAGTCATATACTCTCATTAAAAATAAATCAAAAGTCCAAGGAACATTGGCCGAGAAACGATTTGCCATACAATTTATTTATCTATTGACTAAGCAAGGTTTTGCATGGGAGTTCAAAAAGAAATCAAAAAGTGTGTTCCTTGGAGTTTTTGATTTCTTTTTGATGATAGAATATAAGGAACTTTAGATTTATGGATATTGTTGTTAATTAATTTCGAAATTTTAATGTGTTATTTTACAAAGTATCTAAGTATTGCTGTATTGTTAGTATTGCTGTTAGAAGTTTGGTTTCAAATATCTCATGTCCAAATAAACAAATATGTATGTTGGCCAAATCAAATTTGGTACGCAATAAATGCAATAGGGTTTTAATATCTCGATCCCTTTATATTTACTGACTCTCAAGTTAAATAGGACATCATTTCGATAACGTCCTTGTGCCCAGATCGTTAATTAATATCTTTTGGCGTGGCTTGCCAACAACCAAATTGCCACTCCGAGCGTAAAATTAGTTTCTCTTTGTTTCATACTATTATTAAATAACATTTTAATAAAGCGCGGCGTAATTAACTTTCTGCAAACTCTACTTCTATTGCGTTTGTATAATTTTGTTATCATTCTAACTAGTTATTCTATCCAGGTTCCTGCTTTTTATCCAAATGAGAACTTATGCTTATTTGTATCAGGCAGATTCTCCTGTTGTTGTTTTACTAAAGCGTTTTCTAAGTTTGAGAGAGGCTATATATAAATCTAATGTATAGGTACTAATATTACCTATAAAGAGTAGGGATTTTATTTTTAGTTCGAGACAAGATCGAATCCATGATCTATAGCTCAGGAGGTATGGCCACTGCGGCAACGGTTCGCGTTAGTGTATATGTCGCAGGCGGATGGTTAAGTATGGCAGCATGTACACCTCGGAAGTCCTGTAGGACACGTGATAGGTTAGTTTTTTTTTGTTTTAAATGATTCCTACTTAGATGAAATTAAGAAGTCGTCTTAAATAAGCAAACTAAAGTCTAAATACGCATTATTCAGAATAACTCCAGAACTTCTCGCCAGTTCTTGATGAAATTTGAATGGGACTACACGAGAAGTGTCACCTTTCAAAAAAAAAATATCCAAATCGGTTCATTAACTAAAAAGTTCTGAGGTAACACACATAAAAAATTTTAAAAAATATACAGTCGAATTGATAACCTCCTCCTTTTTTTGAAGTCGGTTTTTGAATGAGCTGTACGGCCGTCGCCGAATGCGAACGGCTTTTAGCGGTGCAGCTAATATGAACTTTACTGTAGTTCCTGTTTATACATGCCCTCCGGGCCGGGCTGATGCGCACCGGTTGGTCTGAATCTTGGCTAACTCGTACCCTACGCTACCAATATCTGACCCATCACACAATACAAACGACAGGTCTCCGCAACTGGCGGCGGATACTAGTAGCCTATAACTTTCGTAACGTAATGTAAGAACAGGCCTATCTCTATTGATCCACAGCACACTCATTTATCACTCGGCCATTGTTTACTCCACTCAGCATGTACAAAAAAAGAGCGTCCATATCTTTTATATCTTTACTAGTAAGCCCGGAACTTTTTCCCCGTGGAATTGAGATATTCACAAAAGTTTCATACAAACTCTTACTCTCTTTTTTACCCCTTTAGAGGCAGAAGGCCAAAAATCCTCTCTTAGTGCGCCCCTACACTCCGCAAGCAAAGAACATACATTGGCCAAAGGACAATGACCATTTTTGTATGGCAGCTGGCGTCTTTTTTTTTTCTTGCGGCCATCAACCAAACATTGAAATATAATTTGTTCTGCACTACAGACAATATTTGCAAAGGAAGTATTATACTTACCTGTAAACTCAGTCCGAACCGAGTGAGACTAGCTAGAACTTAACTTTATTTTTCATAGCGTTTGTATGAATTACAAAGTTACATTTGCGGTTTTAAAAAATTTTATATACGGACGAATGGTACTAACTTGGTTCTGACTGAGTTTACAGCTATACTGTCGTGGCAAATACTGTTTGTTATACTGATGGTTGATGATCAAACATTTTGTTGATGGCCGCGAGACAAAAAAAAATGACGCCAATTTTTGGGAAAGGCCTTTTCAACTTCTTGCGTCTAGAAGTTTCGGCTGTGCGTTGTCTGTCAGTCAGTAACGAAAGAGTTTTATATATAGGTATAATAATTATATAGATATAGATGACTAGATGTATTTCAAAATGTTACAGAACTCCATCGGTACTATCTGTTCTAGTACTATCACATAACAGACAAAACATTCAAATATCACACGATATATAATAATAAAAATCCTTTTTAAGGAAAAACTTTCCATTCAATTTTAACTGACAATCAAGGAAACATAAACATCATTTCAATTCAAAGTAGGCTACGGCTACCGTATTTATGAATCTGTAACATCAATCAAAGTGATATTTTGAAGATAACAGCTTTCACGCTACGCGATAGATTGAACATTCATGGCCTTTCTTTCACTACTTGCCCTTTGGATTTCTATGTCGGCTTTGATATCTGGTTCCTTTTAATGTAATTTACAATCATCATTAATCTTTTTCAATTATGTAAAAGACTGACACAACCAGGCTCAGGCTTGTTTGGATTCTAAGTGTCGTCTATATGTAAAGACCTTTACTTTACGCTCAAAGCCTTATTAATCCTAAAGGAATTAAATTAATGATGAAATAGAACAAGGTACTAACGAATGAAGTCGTTAATTACCGCCAATACCAATCATTTTACTAGGTTAATCGAATCTATACCGTAACGATTTAGAAAAATCTTTCTTCCATGAAGATCTAAATATATTGTTTTAACCATTTTAAACAATTCAGACTCGAACGTGGAAAGCCTAGGAACAAGTCAAACGTCTGACTGTGAAGAACTTTGAAAATGTAACCAGAGCACATAATCAATTAGGGTGGTGATACTAAATAAACAGCTTACAGGCATTCCGTTCTAAAAATAGAGCAATTCTGTTTGTGTGGCCTCGGCGTTAACTTTCCACTGTTAGGGCTACGGACCACCCAATAGACTTGATTTATTTCCATAGGACTTCTCACTGGATTAAGTTATAAAGTACGCACAAAACACTAAAGTATTTTCGGAAACGTTAACAAGTCCCGAGAATAGTTTATTGTTATGGTTGACATATTTATTTCAAACTTACATGGTCATTATCACTATAACTATTATTCCCAACGGGAAGCAAAAACTCGAAGTAGCAAGAAGGGCAGACCTCGATACCCAGCGAGACAAAGGCTAGACCACCAAGAGCCATATTATATTACAATATTCGTGTATTCCAAAATGAAATTGGCTACTGCAGCCATATGATAGCGCACGATAGGGCCGTCAATCAGCGAGCAGAACGATGCAGTCGCCGCCGTGGCCGAAATTGGTCAAGAGCATCATCATCATCAACTATAATGGAAAACGGAATTTTGACTATGTTAAAATTTGTTTTCGAGTTCCCGATATTTTAGCGGAGTTGCACACGCCATGATCACGGAGTAACTCAATAAAATTAATGCGGGTGTAATGTTAGGAGCAGACGAATCTGTCTACCCTGTCTTAATAGTTCGTTTATTTCGCTTGACACCCGTACCACTGTTTTCGTTCTCGCACTCAACATGGCGTGTGCAAGTGCGCCGAAATATCTGGTCGAAAACAAATTTTAACACGATCAAAATCCCGTTTTTTTTTGCTATTTGTAGACACATTTGTTGTTTTCCAATGCAATGCCGGAAAAGTGCCAGGCTTTTGAATATGCTATAACCAACTAGACACTCAGTAGAAAATAAGTTAAAATACAATAAAGGGATTAAACTTCTTCTTGGAAAAGATTAAAACTAAGAAACAACGACAGCACAGCTCGCTTGGGCTGCGAGATAAGCCGAAATAGTTTTCGATGGTAAAAGTTATTCAATTCTCTTGAGATAATAGCTATTGGAACTATCTCGCGCTCGCGGGGCGTAGAATTGTTTCTAGACCAGATTCTATATTGAAGGTTTCCCACCCTCACAATAGCAGACACTATGGATAATAACATCTGCAGACAGACAGTAATCGTAGATATGTGTTCATAAAAATCTATTTCATATTGCCTGATATTGAAACTGTTTTGTAGCTAGCAGTTGTAGGAATATGCTCGCTAGTTCGGGGAATATTTGATATACAACTTTATTATGTATTCTGTCTAACTGGACTTGTTCCATTTACGCTATACCACTGATATTAACGTATTTTTATTGTAAAGTGTATTTTCTTCTATTCTTCTCTCTGTAATCATCGTAGAATTAATGGTTTTTTATTTACACTAATATTACAAAGAATGATGTTTATAAGTTTGTATTACTAATTGAAGTTGAAGTTTGAAGCAATCGCGGGAACTACTGAACCGATTAAGAAAATTCTTTCACCAAATGGACACCAACCAACTACATCTATACGAAGAAGAAAGATTCTAAGATTTTAACGGATAAATTCAAGAACTACTACACGGATTTTAAAAATTCTTTCACTATTAGAAAGCTACATTCTTCCTGAGAGACATAGGCAATTTTTTGTTCCGGTATTGCCACGGGAACGGGTACTACGCGGGTAAAACCGCTGGGAGTCACTAGTTATTCATAAATTAACAATCAATATAATTTCTTCAGTCTAGGCTGTTACAGCAGCTTATGAATGTCAAAAGATGCTACCCCACATCGGTTCATAAACCTTACAGCGGGAGACCTTGTAATGCGAAAAACCGACAAGAAACTCGTCAAGGGCTGTTTTTTCTATCCATGTAAGACAGGAAGTTTTAAAGAGTAAAGACACTTGTCTTTACTCTTTAAAACTTCCTGTCTTAAATTTAAAAAAGTCTAAATAAGATTAAGAACGAAAATATCAAAATTTTTATTGAGTTTCATTAGTAATTTGCTCCATCGACAGGTTTTATCAGCGCAGTTCACGAAAACTTGAAAAACACGTCCCTGATGGCGCAATGCGAATCCTGTAAAAACCCCAAATAACGATGATGCTTTTCCACTTTAAGATACACTGTTGTTGGTTTGTGTTTTTATCTACTATAAAAACTCAAGTCGATTAGATTTGTGGGACCTTCTCTACTTTCAACAAACGTTCTTCAAAGCAAAGATTTATTATTACAGAAAATGTTCGTTTCTTTTCTCTAGAGTAATGTGTTATGTATGAGTCGTGTGTCATATCAAGAGCCGCTTTGTCTCAAGTTTCCGACAAATGAAATACTACAGAAAACTATATTCACTGAAGATGTCCTAAATAACGTTTTTAGCAGGAACAAAGCACAGATTAATACTTAAATTGAAAGCATTCACTTGTAAAGATTGATAACATCAATCATAAATATAAAATTCAAAGTCCTGACTGACTGACTGACTGACTGAGATATCAACGCACAGCCCAAACCGCCAAACCTAGAGACTTCAAATTTTGCACATAGATACGTTATACAGTGTAGGCATCCACTAAGAAAGGATTTTTGGAAATTCCACCCCTAAGGGGGTGAAATAGGGGATAAATGTTTGTATGAAAGTCCGTCAGTTTTAAAGTTATGATCTTCAAATTTTGTATTTAGGCTGACAATTGAAAATTAATATTTACCTGTGTCAGCGTTTTTGACAACTCCACCCCCGAAGGGGTGAAAAGGGGGATGAAATGTTGTATCTGGAAAGTCCTTCATTAAATTTATTATTTAGGCTTATGGTCGGAAAGTATAACAAATAAGCAAACAAATATTTCGTATTTTTTTGAAAATCAACCCCTTAGAGGTTAAATGGGATAAATAAACCTAAAAATCGATATGGATATCGTTATTGAGGTTATAAGGGATGACGATTGCAAAAATGGCATTTATTTTGATGTTCAACACCCTGAACATGATTCAACCCCTAAAAGGTTGAAATAGGGGTGAAATTCTGAATGAAAAATCAGGGGGTAAAAAAGACATTTCAACTTGAAACTTTGTAGGCTTACTTCTTAAAACAAATAGGCAACCCATTTCGTAGTTTTCCGAAAATTAAACCCAGGGGGTAAATAGGGTATAGAAACCTAAATCATCTTAAGTACCCTAAAAGTTCTTGGTACCTAACAAGTTCTTGGTACCTAAGCTACTCAGAACTAACTTTTTGATTTTGAAACAGACACTTACTATTTACTAGCTTCCGCCCGCGACTTCGTCCGAATGGACATTCGAGAAAGTACTTAGGGTACCAATAACCTGGATAAAAAGTATTCTATGTTTAAATTTCATAAAAATCCGATCAGCCGTTTTTACGTGTGCGAGGCCCGCCGCACGTGGCAAACGTTCTGCCTCGCGCGAGGCTGCTCGCTTGGTGAGGGAGGACCCGCCTAACCACGTAAAAACGGCTGATCGGATTTTAATGAAATTTAAACATAGAATACTTTTTATCCTGGTTATTGATACCCTAAGTACTTTCTCGAATGTCCACGCGGACGAAGTCGCGGGCGGAAGCTAGTACCTAAATATAGTGAAGAATATTAAGTTTTTTCTGTTGTAGCCTAAAAGAAATGAAAACAACAGTAAACTACTTGAAGTGATGTGAAGAATCCCAAGACTCAATCCTAGGTATTTGATCCCAATAACAAAAATCTAACCTCATTTTAACTCATTTTTGTCACTGTGAAATGGGTAGAAAAATTTACGACTTTTCAGTCGTAAACTAGTGGGTATGAAATCACGATATAGAAACGTTAAGAAATGGGTAACGTTTAAAGAACAAAAAACCAGGTCACCGACAAATACATGAAACTGCACTCCCAGCAGTTGTTTGCTCGAATAAACCCGGTAGTCGAACCGGTTTATTGGGTATAGAGACACACGAAAATTAAAAAGCTTACTCGAACCAGAGTCGGAACGATTTTTGTGACAATCGTCGTTATAGCAGTACCTGGTGCTAAAAATAGCCTTATCCAATTACGGCGACTCGGCCGATAGTCCCGCTAGGCAGTTGGCGAGCTCTCGTTAAATATGCAATCAGAGTCTACCTGCGGCATTGCTGCCAAGAAGAATGGCCGTTTATCTTCCAGTCCCGATCGCTGCTAATAAGACTTGACTTGCACTTAATCATTTCAGGAAACAAACTGTGTGGTATTGGTAATTTATGCGGCCCGTTCCCACGATGTTTATGCTCGTAAATCATTTATAACTACCGATCGGATTGTGAGGCTTCAACATTCGGAAGTGTGATGGATTATTGTTTCAACTAACCACAATTTTGAACTGCGTTTATAAATTCTAACATTCATAATATTATTTAAGCACTAAAATTAAACCAATAATTTTATGTAACGTTTGTTTCGTTTCTAGCAATGGTTTTAACAAATGTTGTCTGATTTAGCGGAACATATGGGAGCGAGATTACATCCATTCAGTGTACTGCTCCATAATTCACGATTCAAAAGCAAACGCGCAATAGAAACTCGCATACGATTATGTGCAAAGACAACCGAGAGTTAGTTGGCTTTCAATAGAGCCAATTTGGACGAAGGCACACTGAAAATGAAACAAAATACTAATAGTTGTTCATTAACCGCGACCTGTAGTATATATGAGTACGTTTAATTATGTATAAGTAATTTTACGTATATACTGCGTAATAAATAATATGGTTTACTGTTTACTTCTAACTTTACTGACGTACCGCGGAACAAATGAGCATCCTAAGATCCTAAGTAACTGAATCTTATTACACAAATTATATGTTTAACGGTGTTTCTGTTTAACTTGTCCAACTACAAGTGTGCTACAATGACTACAAATACGAATGACTTTCAGAAACGAGCCCATTAAACCCGTACCAGGACTAAATACCGGATAATCCTCGACAAATTACATATTCTAAGGATGTAATTATACCCCTTACAGCAAAATATATACAAGAAGATAGGTAGTTTAATTGACAACAATAATTTAGAGGTGTGTGTTACATCCTAATCCGTTCATGGCAAACTATTAGGGCGTTTGTGCACTACCACTGAATTTTACCGATCCGGAAAAAATCGGATGCTTGTATTTTAATAATTAATCATTTATATTAGTAATTAATTAAATACAAGCATCCGTTTTTTTCCGGATCGGTAAAATTCAGTGGTAGTGCACAAACGCCCATAAGGGGGTTTTTTTTTTTTTTTTTTTTATTAATATTATTTGATTCTATGTTTTGTTTGTTTTTATTTTCATTGTGTTTTATGTGTTTCAGGAGGTGAGATGTCAGCGATTTGATACTGACCATCGGTTTTATTACAGTAAGTGTAATTTTTATATAAGTATATTAATATTTAGATAAATATATACTTAGAATAATATAATATGTTTTATGTTTCTCTGTTTTAATGTTTTTCGATTTAGGTTTTGTTAAACTGTTTGAGATTGTTAACAATATGCGTCACAAATTTTAGAAAGCTACGTCTAGCAGATTCTTTTTCAATAATATTGCTAATCTCATATGGGTCGATCTTCAGTGACCGACATATATACTCATGCTCCAATCGCAAAGCACCGAAGCGTGGACAGGTCTGGAGAAGGTGGCTAATACTCTGCACTGAGGTGTCGTCGCAGGGGCACAGATTGTTTTCAGTTATTTTGAATCGGTGTAGATATTCCTTGTGGTACCCGTGGTTAGTCAGGATTTGGGTGACTGCGAACGACACTCCCAGCGCTTGCATGACATTCCGACAGCCATCCAAGGTGGGCATTAGTGATTTGGTATGACTTGCCTGAGGAGCTTGTTCATATCGCTCGCTCCATAGAGTTTGGCTCTTAAGTCGAGCGCATGATTTAGCGTATGAAATGGCAAACTGATCGTAGGCCAGGCTGCGTCGGAGTCCAGCAGCCTGTCCCGCCGCCTGATCAGCCGCTTCATTTCCCGCAATACCGACGTGGGCTTTGACCCATACAAACTCCACGCGGCCAGAGTGCCCGGCCAGAATGTCGTGAATTTCGGCAACAAGGTGGTGTTTGCTACTCCGGTCGCGTAGAGCTTGCAAAGACGACATGGAGTCCGAAAGTACAAATGTTCGTGGGTAGTTCCTTTGCTCGATGAGCCTGCAGGCCTGGTTCAGGGCGAAAAGTTCCGCCTGAAAAACGCTGCAGACGCCATGCAATTTATATTTCCTGGTGATAGTGGGTCGCTCCCCTCCAGGAGCGAAACAGACGAGAGCAGCGCCGACGGTTCCGTCTTCTTGCTTGCTCCCGTCTGTATAAATGCTATGTGCTCCGCTGTGGATAATGCGATCCACCTGTTCTTGGCTGCTAGCACAAGTGAAGTCGGGTGAAATTCTGGCACTGGGGTGTCTAAGTTGGTCCGACGAAATGCGTTGTTCCAGCCGGATGTCGCTAGGGAGCTCGGGAATGGTTCCGGAGATGCGCGTTTTTTCCACAGAGTGTACCTCCAAGACCTTTAAATCGAGAGGTGTGAAGCCCGCCAGTGCCACCGCGGCCGTAGTTGATATGGTCCTAAACCCTCTAATTGCCTTGATGGCGAAGCCCCTCTGGATACCATTCAGGAGTTTTTTCACATAAGCCATGTTGGCCGCATTACCCCATATGCCCGCAGCATATGTAATTATGGGCTCCACTACGTGTTTGTAGATAATAGAGACGTTTTCAGGGTGTGCCCCCCATGTGGGTCTCGAAAAAAGGCACAGCCGTTGAAAGACCCTGAGCGCCTTTGCAGCAATGTATTTTGCATGTGGACCAAATCTGAGTTCCTTATCTATAATCACTCCTAACAGTTTTATCTCATTAGTTAAATTGATATGTTGGCCTGCCATGACAATATTGGCCGCCGCCGCCTTCTTGTTGAATGCAATGGCTTGCGTTTTGTCAGGGCCGAAGATCAGTTTAGCCTCGATGCCCCATTTGGTAATTCGTTCTAATGTGTCGTTAATTTTTTGTTCCAGGAGCAGTGTGGAGTCGGCAGCAGCCACCAGGAAGACGTCGTCGGCAAACGCTTGAAGGTGACAGCCGGCTGGGAGCTGTACGTCAAACAGGTCATCTAGAATTATGTTCCACAGAACAGGTCCGCAGGCAGAGCCCTGAATGCAGCCTTTGGTCATTTGTTTTGTGACGCGGTGGTCAGCGTAGTCCAATATGGCGACTCGGTCCTGAACATAACTATGTAATAGGCCATAGATGTTATTTGGGCATCTCTTTATGCGAAGCTGATGGAACATAATTGGCCACCAAGCATTGTTGAATGCGGATTTTATGTCCAGGGAGACGGCCATGACGGCTTTTCCCTGAGATTTGGCTTTTTTGATTTCGGTAATGGCCGTATGAAGAGCATCGATGGTACTGCGCTGTTCGGTGAAACCAAATTGAAGCGGGTTACTCATTCCAGCTTTGGCTGCTGCGTAGTTGACTCGGCGGATGAACAATTTTTCAAGCAGTTTTCCAAAAACTGGAATGAGTCCGATCGGTCGTAGTGAGCCAAGCGATGTGTAATCTTGCTTTCCAGGTTTGGGGATAATCTTGATATAGGCTTCTTTCCACTTTTTAGGGAAGTGTTTTAGTGTGAGACATCTGTTGAGTAAGGTGGTCAATAATCCAGGGTATGCAATCGCTGCTTGTTTACAAATGTCCGAGGTCAGCCCATCGAGTCCTGGTGCTTTCTTCGGGTTCATGTGGTCGAGACACTCCAACACCTCCTCGGCAGTGAAGGGTGGATCGTCAGGAGTGTCAGGTGTGGTGTGCTCCTTCGCTCTGAGTTGGTGATGGCGCGGCTCTGTATCATCGTCATCCGAAGGGAAAAAGTGTTCCAGTATTGCCTCAGCTGTTTCAAGGGCGTCTTTTGTGTATGTATTATTGACCTTGATGGTGGTCGGCGGTTGCCTGGGAGAAGATTCCTTTAGCAGCCTATTTGTCAAAGACCAGACGTTCTCTTTATTTTGTAGTTCACAGAACTCCCGAAAGTGCTTAGTAGATAGGGATTTTATCTCTGCCGCGTAGGCTTCCTTGGCAGCAGTCTGTTCCGCCAATGTGTCGGTTAAGGGTAGCCGGTGTTTTTTGGCTGCGTGCAGTCTCCTGTGTAGCTGTATCAAGTTTTGTTTTCTGTTTTCCAGGTCGTCGGACCACCACGGCGCCTTAACCTTATTACCATATCTCCTGAGAGGCATGGAACCCAAGCACGCTGCGTGGATGGCCTCAGTAAGGTTGTCCAACGCTTCGTCGAGTTCTTCCACCGAGCAGTTTGAAATGTCTTGCTGAAGGAGTCCAGATGAGGTGACATGTTCGTCCAGTAATTGTTTAAATAGATGCCAGTTTGCTTGGTCTGATTTGTATCGGAAGGTGGATGTATTTTGTGGGATATGTTGTGAGTTGCTGCCTAGATTTAATATGAAGTCAATTGAGTTATGTTGTGATGACTGACATATGTTTAGGTTAACTTTCCAACTTGTGATGAAACCAAAAATGTAGTCGGAAGCCAGAGTTATATCTATGATAGATGAACGTGGTACACCATGTGTAACGGTTTCGAACGTAGGTGTATTGCCCGAGTTACATAGATTGAGATCCCCGGTCATCATTAACTCCACAATGTCACCACCCCTAGAGTTAGATTTTATAGATCCCCATAAGGGATGCCACCCATTGAGGTCACCGCCAATAATAAGACTCTTATTTTTAAAGGCTTTTGCTAAGAAGTCTATGCGTTCCATAGTATGATATTTGTCATCATCTGGTTCCACGTATGCAGATGCGATGGTGATCGGTCTGCCTTCGACTTTGAGAGTGATGACGCTGAGGTTGGGAGAAGAGTAGCGTGTTTCCCCTATCACTTCGCCGACCCCGGGTTTGACCAGTATGCATGCTTTAATGTGACGGTCCTGGGTGGCACCAAACTGGAAGATGTCTAAACCTGGGTATGTCTTTACCTTGCTAAATTTGCCAATATATGGCTCCTGCACTAGAGCTATTTTGTAGGGTCCGGCCATGAAGGAATGAATCAATTCGTGATAGCTTTTATTCGATCGGTCAGTGTTACACTGTATTATTTGAATTTTTGGATTAAATGTTGCAATTACCGTAATCCACGCGGTTGTTGATTCGTTCCTTCATAGCTCGGAGCCTCGGGCATTTTTCTGAGTTAGCGGAGTGACCTACGTCCGCGTTGGCTTTAAATCTCAGATTGTGAGACTGACAATTGTGGCACTTAGCCGTCTTCTCATTATTTTTGCTGGGGCAGTTCTCCAGGGTGTGGTTAATCGCTGCGCAGTGAGAGCACAAAGTTCTTTCCTCTTTGCAGTGGGTTTTGGTATGTCCAAACTGCAAACATTTATGGCATTGGACAAATGGAGAAAATTCAGCAGCGTGGACTCTCGCATAATCGATATTCAATTTTCCAGTATTCATTATTGCCCGGAATGCTCGTGGCGACGTAATGAAGACTGCGTTGTAAAGATTCGGGTTGCGATTTTTTCTTTCAAATCGGAATTTTATATCATCAGAGTCGCAGGACTCGGTAACGATGGGGTTTTGATTGATGACACACTGGATGAGTTCCTTCTTGGGTACATCTACCGGAATGCCCTTAAGTATGACCATGGGCTGAAGCGCTTTCGCAGGCTCCGCAGTGGTTTGGGAATCAGCGTTGGCCCTGAGCTTCTCTAAGGTTTTTTCCCTATGTTCCGGCAGATCAAATTCTATTTTGACTTTCCCCTGGGACAATCGGACAATTTTCGCTGGTGCAAAATTCAAATTTTTAAACTCCATTGTCTTTGTGAAGTCTTTAATTGTCTCTTCTGCCGATTTTTTTGTGTCCTTATTTGTAAGTATCAACGCGGGTTTCGTTGTTTTATTTAGTGAAACCTTGTTGTTATTAAGATTTCGCGATGCCATGGACGCGTAGGATGCAGAGGGCAGGGGGAAGGGAGTCGCTGGTGGAGCAGGTGCAATAGGGTGGGCCTTGAAAGCCTCCTTCACCGTTTCAGTGAGCTTGGCTATCTCAGTCGAGACCGTTTCTCTCACCAGTTTTATCACCCCTTCCTGTAAGTCAGTTTTCGCCTCTGTAAAGGTTCGGTTCAACTTTTCTGTTTGACTAGAATCCTCGATTTGCCTTGAATCCCTATAAAATGAATCAATGAGGGTTGAAGTTTCGGACGACAAACGCATTAGTGTTTCATAAATTTTTATTTTGTGTCCTCGGGTGACACTCTGTTTGCCGCCGCCGGATTTGCTCTCCTGTTTGTCTGTATCCGTGTCCATGTCCGAGTTTTCGAAATGGATCTTGGCCGATCCCTTAACTGCTTCCTTGGCCGCCTCCCGTTCCAGGTTTTTGCGCATCTTTTCAATATTTGCGTGGTCAATCTTTAAGATTTTGAATACTGTGGCCACGGCCTCGGAGATGTTACTCTTGACAGTAATGATTTTGGCGTTGTTCCTTTTTCTCAGGTTAGCCGAGCTTTCCGTTTTAGTTTTACACTGGGGCGAGCTATCGGGAGTATATAGTTTCTCCGGGGACGTTGGCTCGTTGAGTGCAGTGGAAGTATTATCTAAATATATTTCCTCAAGCCTAAGGGGGGAAAGCTGTGTTTCTGCACTGCGGCCGCTGGCCTCAGATGATTGCGACATCTGTGTGGAGGATTGCTTTTCAGCGGTCTCGTCCAAGCCCAGCTGCTTTTTGGCCTTTTTCGCCGCTTTTCTATTTCTTGTTTCGACTGGGGAGGTAGAGGGAGAGGAAGGTGAGTGAGGAGGAGGTTCCGAAGCTGGTTTGTTTTTGGTTGGAGTGCGAATTGGCTTCATTTCGCCAGTTGAGTGAAGTCTTTTGGAAAATTATATTAATCTAATTTGCCTCCTTTCAGATACTGTGGTAAGGTGTCGTGTCGGGTGAGCGAGCAAACACAGCATCGACTGGTAGAAGGTAAGTTTAGCAATAAAAGGTAAGTATGTGGAGAAAAAGAAATGAAAATTAAGAACTTAGCTAATAAGGTAGGTTACGAATTTGTTAAGTACGTAAAAAATTTTGTGTAAAAAAAAATTTTAGTGGGGATAGAAAGGGTTTACTAAATATAGTGTTTTGCAATATAAACTACATTTTTAATAGCAACGATTACTGACAGATCAAAATGTAACAAAGTTATGTTTTTAGGTTGCAAGTTAGGTTAATGAATATTTTTGAAACTATTGTTGCTATTAGTGTGTTCTAAAAAGGTTTAGATAGAACTCAACGATAACAACGAAATACATAAAGAATAATGTTACTAATTGCTATATTAAATTATTAATTATTAAAATAAACTTAATATATAAAATTTAAGAGTAGGATAAAATATCCAAAAGACCCGACAGACGCGTTTGTACACCCAGACAAGCGCCGCGCAGAGTTCTGTTTGGATTTTAAAACAAAATGACAATTAAGCAAGAATAAGTGGAAAATATTATATACAATTATGATTAAGGTTAGGTTAAGATAAAATTTAAAGATTAAAACGTTAGCCAAAAATCCAATTTTTTTATGAGGAAAATGATTTAAAAAGGAGTAGATAGGCGATGCTAAGAAAAATGTTTAACACGAAACAGAACCAACAAAAATGCAAGGAATAAAAAGTTATGAATTTTAGAAATTATGGAATTTAAGTATGAAATTTGCGAAAATTTTTAAATTTTCAACTAAAATTATACAGAAACTAAAAGGTTGAGAAGAAAAGTTTGTACTACAAAAAGACGTAAGACGGCAAGAAGAACAAAATGAGATATGTAACGTGAAAAACTGTTAAAATGGAAAAAAAGTTAGTAAGGGTTTTTGGGTGAAAATTAAGGATTTTTCGTGAAAAAGGGAGAAAAATTGTAATAACTTAATGAAATTTAAGGATATATGGATGTAAAATGTGTAAGAAGATGCTTTAGGGGCAGATGAAACTAAATTTAAAACCAGAATTGCAATAAGTTAAATAATGAATTTGTTATGAATTTTTTAAATATTTTGAGTCGAAAAAAAAAGAAGAAAAGAAGAAGAGTTTACTTAAGGTCCGAATTTAGCGCGATTCGGAAACCTAATGGGTACCGTCGACCAGCTGGGAAACGACTTTTCGGAACCGAAAATCCGCTTACCGGACGGCCGGCGTTTTTATTTTTCCCCCAAAAAAAAAACGCTTCGGCGTTTTTCTTTTCCCAAGAAAGATTCTTATAACTCAAAAAGTATCCGACCGATTTGCATTTTGAAAACGCCAATCGAAAGACAAAAATTAATAATCCCCGAATGCTAAATTCCACCCTAATCAAGCAAAAAAAAAACGCTTGGGCGTTTTTCTTTTCCCAAGAAAAAACGCTTGCGCGTTTTTTCTAGAAAAATTCTTATAACTCAAAAAGTATCTAAACGATTTGCGTTTTGAAAACGCCAATCGTAAGACAAAAAATTGATATAGTTAAGTTAATAGTGTGCTGTTTTAGAATAAGACAATAATAGTGTTACGTGCCTACTCCTATCAGAATCCCCATAAGGGGGTTAGGCGGTCAGCGAAAAATCACTATGGAATCAACGAGCTCGAAACTAAAAATCGTAAGTGAAATTTACACTTTTATCAAAAAGTTAATAAAAAAAATAGTTTTTTTTTATCTAAAACAGTCACGAAATAGAAAAGTTAAATACCTATGTGTTTGTGATTTTATAGGAATTATTATTGTAAAACACGATCGAAATGTGCATTAATATGAAATTTTAGAGGTAAATTCAGGTTTTTTTTCGATCTAGCAAATTTTTTCCAATCGTGTTTTCGAAACAGTCCTCCCATCACATATACGTTCTATAATACATATTGGAAATTTCAATGCGAAAAATCTTCAATGTTTCAAATTACTTGTTTGACAATGTTTTCACTTACTAAAGAGCCCTTAAATGCATCAATATTTTACTTACTCTCGTTGTATTTTGTACACAAAAGTGTGTTATTTTGCATTAACATGTCACCGAGAACATTTTAATAATCAAAGCTCTTTAAATACAGTACGTCCAAATATTTTTTTTTACTTTTCATCGGCAAAATAAATATTAAACAGTTGAATATGAAAGAGTATTACCAACATAAACAAGCACAGCAGTTCATAGGGGAGGCGATTATTTTCACTTATACAAATAATGTTTAAGCATTTTATGCTTGAGTATAAGTACATAGTGCAATTCATCATAGTGGTATAAGAGATACCGGCATTGCATTCGAGTTCATTTATAAATAACACTCTCGTCACAGATTACTAAATAGTTACTAGTAACAGATACTGCACTCCGCTAAGCCATTTAAATAAATAGCAACTCTAACAATAACGCAATAAAGTGGAATTCAGCTTGTACGGCGCAAATTACAAACGGCCGCTCGCTGCATCTCTTTCCATCGCATATATTCTAGCTCTTTTGCGGACCTAATTTCTACGGATTTTCACCGCCGGCGGTGAGGGCGAGATTTGCGCGCAAGTAGGTACATCGAGTGACAGACGCCTGCTCTCGTTAGTAACTTCATAGCGGCGATGAATTTTGATGCCAGTTTTGCGAAATTCAAATGAAGTACCTACTTAACATAATACTCGTAGTTTGTCAAACATATTCTCTGGATGAAATATCACTGCATTTGCAATATGAGTTGACTGGCATATATAAGCATTTATACAAAACAATTCATCATTTCGCACATTACAAAGTTTTTCATGATGTTTTATCTCTAAGATTATGTTTCTAACGAATTAACCACTCGCCTGTTCTTTTATAATTACGAAAATATAAATAGAGAACTGAGCAAAAAGTTTGTGAATTTTGTGACAAAATCTGCTAAATTGCCGCCCTTATTACATAGAAAATCGTCAAGCAAGCAATAAATTACAGGTGAATTCCTACTACATTTCAGAATATAGCCATATTATCTACTCTCCTTGCCTCCTGTATATTATTAAACAGAGGCAGGATGTCGCGACGTAAAGTGTCATCAAGTAGCGTGCATGAGCCGACGCTCCCGGGAGAACCAATTAAACCACGGGCACACAAGGACCGTGTCACAATACACTTTTAATACATCACGGAAATTTACGAAAACAGAGCCTGTACGACGGCGACGCTGCTGGTGCAAAGACAAAAATACCCATATTTGATTACAAGCACAAAATTAATATTGGCGATTTGTGCACCCTGTATCGAATATTAAAATGTGGTATGTAAATCCTGACCAGAAAAATAAAAAACCTGGCTTGAAGCGCCACTTTCGCATCTTCATTGTTACAAATGTCAAACTCTATGGAAAAATTTAGTTTGTCACATTTCCGCAACATGGCGAGGTTTTTTGGTCAGGTTTTACTAAGAACTATCAGCAAAAAGATCAAGACTACAAGGAGCGTTGAACTGTCTCGATAAAGTTGTACAAGCTGCGCGCCGGCCAGGGCGAGAGCAGACGAGTTTATTGTATTATCGTTACGTTAGCACCTCGCTCAGGTTACGCCCGCGCAGGGACGTCCATTCTTAGACTTTTATATTACGAAAATGTTTCATGCATGAATACAAAATACTTGTTACCTGATGAAATTTTAAACAAACTTGTACTGATCTGCATAGCAGAATCTGAAAAAATAAAACCTAAGATAACAACAAATAAATGATAATTATAACTTTAAACAGTCATTCATTGCAAAACATGCAGGTATGTTTTAAGATAGTTCTGCGTTTTTCGGTAGCGAATTTGATTATTCATCATGAGTTCAGCGCCATCATTACCATTTAACAGTGAGAATTAATCTTCACAGTCGTAGAGTTATAGTGATAAAGCCTTGGCCAAAACGAGCCAAACCTACGCGTCAGTAAAGGCTCTTTTACGCCGGAGCAACACTGTGCGACATTACGACATACCACAAGGCCGCATGCTACAAAATTAAAAATGTTGCACATTGTGGCAAGAGTCGTGCGGCATGGCAATTCCTTGCGTCATGTGGTACACTGTCGCAGCTTCCAAATGGCACGATGTTGCCTCGCCGTAAAATAAGCTGCCACATGCCGCAAATGTTGGATATGTAGCATACCACAGGATGACACACGCCACAATATGTAGCATGCGGCAATGTCGCACAGTGTTTCTCCGGCGTAAAAGAGCCTTAACGCTGGATGACGCATCATGGTATTTTAGGTGTACGGTTGTGACATTTGAATGTTTAGCATATTGAGACATTACGTTTTGCAGTAGTTATTATAATAACGAAGAACAATATTATAAACTTAGGGTTGCTACACACATATTCGGTTTGGCATAAATAGGCAAAGGGCGGTAGGCACAAGCCGATTGAAAGCGAACCAGTGAAGTAATTGTTTCGGGTCGGCTTTGTTGTTCGGCAAAAACTGCCGAAACGGCCATGCTGAGCCGAATATGCATATGTGTAGCAAGCAACGGGTCTAATTTTATTTTGCCCGAATACTCGTACGCTTCTTATCTTTGGGAGCGTCTCACACATAGCCCTGTCACTTTAAATGTCAAACGTATGAAAGAGATGCCATGATGTTTGAGACGCTCCCAAAGATTATTTGCGTTAGAGAATTCGGGCGTTAGTCTCATAACTCAAAATCGAACTTTCGATTTTCAAAAATATTTTCATATCTCTTTACGAACTTAGGCATTAGAGGCTGACACACACCAAAAATGATCGCAGACGTGCCGCATTGCGTCTGCGAGCGTCATGATTTTGTGATGTTTGAATTTTTACGCGTAGTTTCACACCGACAGTGTTGCATCTCAATGCGTCTGCGATACCGTTTTGAAATTTTCAGATTTTTTCAGTTTTTGACAATTTTTACCACTAAGGACCTGTGTTACGGCAAAAGTTACTATGCACGCTTTAAAGTAGACTAAATTTGCAATAAAAAGAGAATAATTTGGTTTTTGTAAGTCAAATAGTTTTTAAGATAGGGCTATTTAAAAGTTTGCAAAAATTAAAAAAAGGAAGTATTAAAGTTTTTTTTAAATTTCGACATTTATGGCAAAAGTTAAATTATTATTTATTTAAGTCCATTAAATTTCCAACAAAATGAGACCAAATTAGTAAACTCAACTTACACTCGATAGTTCCTGAGACAGTTGTTCAAAGTTATTGAGGTAAGTAAACAATTATGTAATAGAAGGGTTTGCAAAATGAAGTACGGCCTAAAGGAAGGAGGATATGGGAGGTGGTGGGATCACTTATGTACATTGTATGTATATTTTTGATGGACCAGGCACGTCCTCTGAATCCACAGCACACTTTTTGGAGGCAGCTTGCTGAGGTATAATTTCTTCATCGAACTGCTCAGGAAGGTCAAAATCATCCTTTGTTGGTGGGTTATCAATCAATGGTTTATCAATGTCATCACACATCAGGTCTGGTATGTTCTCGCATGATTGGCCAATGCAGTAGCTGCAAACAGCCGAACATTTGAGTTTTGCTTTCCTGCAACCACATCTTCTGGTACAACCTTACATCTTTGGTATGCTTTCAAGGTGATTAAGGTTTGCGTGTCATTAACAGGGTAGAACAGGAACGTCTCCCAGAACCTTCTTCCTTTAGGGCTTACTACCTTTTGCAAACCCTTCTATTACATAATTGTTTATTTACCTACCTCTATAACTTTGAACAGCTGTGTCTCAGGAACTATCAGGTGTAAATTGACATAATTAATCTCATTTTGTTGGAAATTTAATGGACTTTAATAACTAATAAAAAACTTTTGCCATAAACCCACTACTAGAGGATCAAAGTTGACGAAAAATAAAAAAAACTGTAAAACCTCCTTTTTTGTGATTTTGCAAATTTTAAAATAGCCGTTAAGATAAACTATTTGGCATTCAAAAACTAAATTATTCTCTTTTTGTTGCAAATTTAGTCTACTTTAAAGAGTGCATAGTAACATTTGCCGTAACTTAGATCCTTGGTGGTAAAAATTGACAATAACTGAAAAATATCCGAAAATTTTATGGATTTTTAAGTATTTAACAATGATCCAAAGGGCTTTCGAGGTGGAAAACTTGGATTTGTCATTACCATCTCATCACTACTAACATATAAAAAAATCAGAACTACCTCATTGAATGCAAGGCAACACCACTTATTTGGTACGATTTCCATGTACTATTATTTATCATCGCTTGTGGAGACGTTGAAAGTATAAAGAGGCTTCTACATTAGTTGCCTTGCCAAAAAGGCTCTCCACCAACGTGACCTTGGTCGGAAGTTGGTCGCCGACCAACTGTCGACTCCACTCCAACCAAACCAGTAGTGATACAAGATTGAGGAATTCCCCCCAAGTTAGGTTTTTGCAACAAGCAAGGTCACCTTGTTGGAGAGCCTGATCGGAAACCAATGTAGAAGCTTAGGCCTTTAATACCGCAATGAAGCTTATTAACCTGCTAAACATTCAAATTCCGTTATCGTACAAGATGCACTGACAGCGTCCGACGCGCTTCTGACGCTTCGCTTCACAGACGCTTGGTATATCTGGCCGAAGCTTAAATATATTTCGTGGTTCATTAATCGCTATTAATCAAGTTTAACCCTAATCTCGAATCCGTGACTGTGACAGGCGGGCAGACTGCACAGGGCTTGAGTGAAATTCAATTTGTTCATACTTAGCGCTCAAACGGGGCAGGAAAGTTTGTTAGAATACTTCAACACGCCAACGTTTATTGGTGATTCAGCGGATTACAAATCAGGGCTGTCAGAAATGGGGAATTGAGTTAGATTATATACAATAAAGATAAGCAACCAATTTTAATATCCTTATTCCCACTGACGGAGGATAAAATACTTATTTCCTTTAATGTCATCCTCAAGATTATGCTTCTTGTATAGAAATAAACAAATGTTTGTGATGGTGATCGTGTAGATTAATAATAGATACAGAATATAGAACAGTTGGTCAGCTTTTAAGAAATACATTTTATTTTTAATCTTGTATTGCTGTAGCCAAAAGCTTAGTAAACTTTACTAATAAAAAAATGATTTATTTTGGAATCGTCAACAACAACAACCATATAGAGTCATGTTAATTTAAAATATAAAATATCGTAGTACTCAAAAAATTCGTACCCAGCTTATATTTCAATAGAAATCGATCCTAGTCATAGTCATAAGTATACTGAAATCAATCGCAATTTAAGAATATATTGCAACACTTCAAATAGAGAAAAAACATTAATAAACAGTCGCAGTGAACAAGAAAGATAAAGATGTAACAGAGGAGAGATGTTTTTTCGTTATTTTATAATAGAATCTAATATATTTATCAAATATCGTCGCAAACACAACCATACAATTTTACAGATGACGCACGGCATGTCATTCGTGGATGAGTGTGTTTACACCGCCACTTCCACTATTAAGGCCTAATCAGACGACGGACTGTCCTCCGGGTACTTTTTTGTCCATCGATATAGATCTCTTATAAATTGTATCGAATAACGCACACGAGGAACTAAAAGTACCGCGGACAAAAAGTCCGCGAAATTACCGCGGGCACCAAGAGACTGGACTGGACAAAAGTTCGCGGTAGTCCGCGAAAAAAATAGAACGAACGTAACTAGGCGCAACAACGCACACAACGAACTTTAGTCTGCATTGAGCGCTCGATAGTGAAGTACGTTTCCGGGCAACAAATGACCGCACACCATATGCGTTGAGTCCGCGACAAGTCCTCGGAGGACATATTTTGGACGTACAGGGACTTTTTGTCCACCGGGGACAAAAGTCCCTCGTCTGATTATGCCTTTAACCATCTTGATGGTCGTGTCTATCGTAATTAATGCGCCTGATACACCCGGTGGATAGTTTTAGTAAGACAATAATAGTAAATTGCTTAGCAAGGGATGTATGGCACCCATAACAGTCGAGTGTTTTGGCGCACGAACAAAGTGAGGGCGCCGATAGTTCGAGACTGTTATGGGTCCATATACCCGAAGTAAACACTCTACTTTTCATTTTGAATATGAGGAAAGTAAAAATAAACAGAAATTATCAAAAAAAAAAATTTCTTATGGCCGCGGAATTTTCAATAACTTTTTTGTTAATTTTCTCTATTTTAGGGAAGGCAAAGGAAACTAATCTCTATGCAATTCCATGGAATTAATAGCCTGATTTTTTATGTAACACAACTAAAACGCATTATTTAAAAAACGATGTTTTAGATAATATAATACTTAACAATTTCTCTTTTTGTATGGTATCTACGATTTTAATTTTTTATATAGTAGCAAAACAGGCTGTATAGGCTTCTGTGCCTTTGCCCACATACATTTGGTAAATAAATGTCCAAAGAGATTACAGATAATTTTTGTACATAAGTACTAGTTTCATCCCATCGATTCGAAAAGCGATGATTGTTTATCTAATAACAGGGTCCAAAACGATTCATTGTTTACCTGTTATGACAAGAGGGTATAAATGAGATTTGAATTTTGAACAGCTTCATAACAGGGTCCAAAACGATGACATTTGAATTTAGAACATAATTAAAGAAGCATTGGTTGGAGTGTAGCAAAGGGTGTGCAGTACTTAAAAAAAACTTCAACTGATTTTGTATGGGGCCGGGACGTTTTTCGGGACCGAGAAATTTTCAAAAACGGAATTTTATAAAGTTGAGAATATCTCGTAAACGGTGAGTCGTAGCTAAAATCTAACAAAATTTTCAACCCCCCTACGGCATCCCCGGAGATTGGAGTGCGCTCTTATTTCTTATCGCTTGCTGTCATTTCTTTCGTTACTTTTTTCTTCGTTTCAAAAGAAGTCAGACGGTGCCGTATTTGAGTTTTGTTTAGTTCGTGAGGCGTTTCCGAGTGGTATTGTTGATCAAAGAGTTTACCAAGCAACCGTTCCTAATTTTGAAAAATTACCACATAATCTACAGTTGTTGCTTACTTCAGTGGCCTCGCTATTTATCTTGATACATTAAACTTGTAAATAACCGTATTACTTTCATCTAAAACAAGCATAATAATAGTAGATTGTATTACAAGGGAGCAAAATAATATATTTACGGCGAGGGCGCTATTTTGAATCCAGAGCGCAGTGAAGGATTCTAGAGTAGAATCTCGAGCGCAGCGAGGGATTCTAAAGTAGAATCCTGAACGCAGCGAGGGATTCAATATACGCCGCCCAAGGTGAAAATAATTTTGCGGCCGAGTAATACACTCTGCTTTTCATCCCCCTCTATAAGAAAAGCAGTAAAGACAACTCAAACTACCTACCTTTCTTTGTCGTTCGGATACATCATAGCGCTAGTCGGGCAAGAAAAAAAATTTAAGTTTTGAAATAAAAAAAAAAAAATATGTCCATCAGATTCCTTATAAGTATCTCCGGGGATGCCGTAGGGGGTTGAAAATTTTGTTAGATTTTAGCTACGACTCACCGGTTTCAAGATAATCTCAATTATATAAAATTCCGTTTTTGAAAATTTCTCGGTCATACAAAATCAGTTGATTTTTTTTTAAGTACTGCACACCCTTTGCTACACTCCAACCAATGCTTCTTTAATTATGTTCTAAATTCAAATCTCATCGTTTTTGACCCTGTTATGAAGCTGTTCAAAATTCAAATCTCATTTATACCCTCTTGTCATAACAGGTAAAAAATGAATCGTTTTGGACCCTGTTATTAGATAAACAATCATCGCTTTTCGAATCGATGGGATGAAAAAAACATTGTACAACACTTTCAAATACGAGTAGAACAAAAACATTAATAAACAGATGCAGTGAACAAGAAAGATATGGATGTTACACCAGATAAAGTTTTTCATTATTTTAATTTAGGATAAGCTTATCTAAAGCGCGGACGAAGCCGCAAACACCGCCATACAATTTAACAGATAAGTAACGCACGGCATGTCATCCGTGGATGGGTGTGTTTACACGCCGCCGCTTCCACTATTAATCATCTTGATAATGGTCGTGTCTATCGTAATTAATTCGCCCGATACACCCGGTGAATATCAGCTTTTAATAAGAGAATAGCTGTAGGCGTGTAGTGATAACGGACTAATTAGTCGAAGGTTATCTACGATAATCGTCCTGAAACTTTCCATCCACTTATAGATAAAAACACAGTAACTAGTTTAATCGATGATTCCATCTGTGACAGGAAAATGCAAAGGGCTCGAATGAATCTCAGTTGTTTGGGTAGACTACGAGAATTTGTAAATAAATAGGTTCTACGATGATAAAAGCCTATTATATGTACTTAATTGCAATATCTATTACATAATATTTCACAGTAGTTTAGAAAGCAGTATGTTTTACTCAACGTCTAGCGGATTGATTTGAGTTTGATGTGCTTAGGGTACTTCTTTGAGATACATACCCTAAAATAATCAAATGCCACTTCCTCTCAACTCTAAATAAAGTAAGTAATTGATTATTATATTTCGAATGCGTTGTAGCTTGTAGCGTGTTGTTTTAGGTATATGTGTATAAAACTACAGCTTTAAAATTAATGAGACAAGCCTTTTTATAGTAATAATTTATACTTTTTGCATTCACAATGCAATTTTTATTATTGAAAATGAAGTATTTGTGAGACGGGTTCATTATTCTTATACTTCATTTTCACTAAGTCATACTTCATTTTACTTGTATCAGTCGGTCATGGAAAAACTGTAATTAGGTACGTTCTTTATTAAAACAACACGTCTGAATGCTAAGTAGAAAGAAGGCTAATTGGTACACTCCTCTTTTGTGTTTAGAAAATCAGCTTAGCTCCCTCAACTCGATACTTTAATCCGTCGCACTCCGGAACGGGACCCCTTAAATTAAAATAGGAAGTTCTTCCGGCTATTACAATTCGAATGCATTGAGGCGCGAAAAATACATTTGTAGTATGTTTGGGGCTGAGGGACGCGAGGATTCGAGCTCTCTACGAGCGGACGCCTTCACGGGCCCGTGGAGACTGCACGGCTGTTTTCACTAGTGAATGTTGCCAGTATTTCCAAGAAATTGTTCTTTGCTGTGCTAAATTTATTAAGCTCTTACGGATTTATCAACTCGAATGCATTGAGGCGTGAAAAATACATATTATTATGTAGTATGTTTGGAGCCGAGGTACGTGAGGATTTGAGCACTTTACGAGCGGACGCCTTCACGGTTTTGTGGAGACTGCACGGCTGATTCCACTAGTGAATGTTGCCAATTATTCTTTGCTGTGCTTAATTTTCGACGCGGCTGAGTCTTCTTGTGATTCCTCCCTCCACACCCTCTCTAGTGTTCTCTGAAGAAGTTGAAGGAGCAAAGTCTGGGGCCAATAGTGGCCTTCGAATCCACGATCATTACGCATGGGATGCCGTACCCCAAAAACTTGGAGACTGCTCTGGAAGCCGTAGATATTATTAGGAAAAGGGTAAATAAGTTTGGTTTTTATTTCATTATGTCGTCACAAGGTCATAACAATAAGTACCTATCCCAGTATTCTCAAAAAAAATTCTCTACTGTGCTAAATTGTAAATTCGAGAACTTAACTTCTACGCTAAATACGAAATTCTTCCAGTAATGCGCGAAAAATACATCTGTAGTATGTTTGGGGGCGAGGAACGCGAGGATTCATGCTCTCCACGAACAGACGCCTTCATGGGTCCGTGGAGACTGCAAGCATGATTATCACACACGGCTGGTCCTTCAAGCTAGTGTTGCCAGTATTACCAAGAAATTCTTCTATTGCTGTGTAAATTCGCAGACAACTTTACTTCTATATTGAAAATTTTTGAATAGAAATATATAAGGCGTAAACAATATGAGACTCCAGCGTTGCGATACTTTTAGTTTTTTTAAGAATATCTTAGAACTAAGCTACAAGCCGTAAACTTTATCGTTTATCGAATTTGACTACTAACAATCCAAAATATACAGTTTTAAAATAAAACAAACCGTATAAATATTTTCTTAGCATGCCTAAATCACAAACTTCACTCAATAAAGACAATCACAAACTACGTTTCATAGCAACCATTTGAATAGCCAACAATGTCAATATTTACATTCAACAGAGGCCGTCGTCGTCTCACCATACAGCAATATTATACAGGGAATCTATTGATTTTGTATCGTCTCAAAAACGGAACTGACACCCGAGCGTGGGCGGTGAAACGAGAAGATACGCCGTTATAGCCGAATCACGGCGAGCGAAATGATTTTCACACAATATCTTGCTAAATTTAAATTCAACACACGAAACTTCCCAGTCTCTTAAGATATTGAAACCGACATCAACATTCACGCTATTTCAAACTTTAAAGTCTGATGCTAAGGAGGTTCATTCAACTCCTCTTGCATATATTCCGCTGATAGACTGGTGGTAAGGCCCGCTGACACGCCACCGGAATTCTGATAGCATTGCACGAGCTACGAATAAGTGCAGTGTAGCGTTTTCGAAGTGCAGTGGTGCCGCAGAACACGCGATTCTGGACTGGCACTGCACCAAATAACTATTTTGGCTTCATGCAAAAACTGAATTCACTAGGAAATTGTAAAACACGAGACATCGTTTTAATAAATAGCACAAAAGGGGACAAAAAGTCTCGTTGTTCTATTTAAGATGACGCAATCTATTCTAAATGAATGTAGACAACTGGTAGTTTTCTGAATAAACGTTTAAAATATGATTAATCGAATTTCTTAAGCCAACACTCACTTCAATTGGCACACGAATTTTATCCATAATAAAGCTAGACTCAAACCAAACAAAGACCATACACACCATCTATAAATAGCTAACTTCTTTTGATCGATTTGTAATTTTAAACTTTACAACTCAGCAAAAACTTGGTTTGTGCTGTGAGTGAAACTCAAGAGAGCTTGTCAAAACTGTGCAAAACCAACTACCGGCAATTTGACACGCGATTCACGTCGCCCCATAAAACAATCGTAAAAGTCTTTTATCCAACTTTTATAGAGCCATACCACAGAATATACTTCAAGTGTGAAAGTCGCGATAATCGATATGAAAACTACTATAAAAAGATGAAAAGATATATCTCTTTCTCTCTTTCGCGAACTTAACAGGCATTCGTGTGAAGAGTGAATCAATCATGCACACTATTCACTGTAGTCACGCCTTGTATACGACGTGGTAAAGTTTTGCACGATGCCAAACAAAACTATTTATAGAAACAGCAAAAAAACTATTAAGCTTTTACTAAGGTAAATAGTGTTTTTATTTAATTTAAATAGTGTTCTAAATTTAGGTCTAAATATTTTAGTAGCCAATATAATATCATTGGGCAGCGGACCTTTATTTATAAATATAACCTTCGTAGAGTCGGAACAATTTTCCGGCAATCTTTTGTTTTGTTTGTATATCGCGGAACAGATGTCTTTTATTCCTGTCGGTAGGGCACACAATAATATTTCGAACACCGGTTACAGTCATAAAACAAGAACGATAGCTATATGTGTAATGTGTAGACAGCACGATAATTTTCTTTTACACATGCTTGATAGTTTCTATGATGGTATACAGGTAGTAGAAAAATCTGTTTGTCTTCATCAAAAATAATTAATCGAGATTAATATACTGACATGGTCAGTAGACTTGTGACCATATTTAAGTTTCTCAATCAACTGCGAACTTAACGTTAAGCGTATGACTTAGAGAAATTCGGCATTATCGTAAATCTTGAGGAGTAATAAAGTAATAACTGCATTAGTCCCAAAAACTAAAATATAAATAACATTTATAATGAGTTGAGTTAGATTTAGCTTGCAATTCGGCATTATCGTAAATCCTGAGGAGTACTAAGTAATAACTGCATTAGTCCCAAAAATTAAAATATAAAAAACATTTAGGTATAATGAGTTGAGTTAGATTTGCTTGCGTGCGGTGTCCAGACAGACGCATACCAATGAGTTTGGAGACCGATATCGCTGCATATTTATTGTTGAAGAAACTACCAAAGAAACGTCTACCAGGTGAGTTATGGTCTGCAGATACCCGCAAACGATATATTACTTAGTTTTGTTGTTTTTAGTTGTTTTCTGTTGCTACTCTACTTGCCATTAAACAAAAGTTCATGGTCGAAATGCATTTCATTTGTCTTAAATTACAAATAAAGACTTATTTTGACGAGTGCTATTGTCAACGACTAAACATATAATAAATAACATGGCATTAATTTGCAATCATTGTTTTTAGGCTGTAATATCCAACTGTATTTATTTTCAGTAATAGTACATTACAGCCGAGGACAGGTAAGTAAGAAATTACATTGTCGAGGATGGTTTGAAGCACGAGCCGCAGGCGAGGGCTTTAATCATTCAAGGCAATGTAATTTGCTTACCGTACAAGGCTTGTATAGTGCTTTTCTCAAGAAATGCGAGGAAAAAAAAAAACTGTTTAACTAAATAAAATTTATTCAAATTATGTGACACATGTTCGGGCAACTATTAAATGTAAATGTTATTGTTTACCGGGCACAGTTATGTATAAATCGCCCATAATAATATTATTTTAATGATGTATCATTAAAATACGCCAACAACATAGATTCCGAAAACGTGTATGCGCCTTTTTTTCACTTTTCCAAATCAGATCGTAGGTTTTCATATATATTTCATTTGATTTCGCTGGCAGTAAGTTTTCTGTTATCAATTTTGCTTCTGCTCTCAAATTTGTTGGAGTAGGTACATACAATGTCTGTATCTGTTTCATTGTCAGAACTCATTTTGATAATTTATTACACAATATAAACTGTATTGATATCAAACCAACCGCTGGAAATTATTACCGCCGTTTTTTTAATATTGGCTTGTGAGGCCATGTGGAACGGTCATACATCCTATTGATACTTACTACTTGCTACTAAAATGCGCAACTTCAGTACCCGCTTCTGGGCGGTAGATGGCGCTGTACATATTTCCCATACAAAATTACTCGTAGAGGATATTTTGTCTATGATAAATCTCATTTTCTTTTTTCGATAGATGTTCGTGCTAAGGATACAATAGCGCCTGGGTACAATACGATCGATGTAATATACTCTGTGCGCACCGTATTTAAAAAAAAACCTAATTATGATATATTATTTACCTACCTATATACAGGGTGTTAGGGGCACCCTTGCAAAAACTTTAACCATGACTTCAAGCCTTCATGCTGAACAACGCGCAGCAAGTTTTTTTGTCGGAAATGAAAAAAATATTTTGACTCTCCATACAAAATGTCCCGATAAGTTGCTAAATTTGTATGCAAAAGTCCAATATTTTTTTTCATTTCCGACAAAAAATTCTTGCTGTACGTTGTTCAGCATGATGGTCTGAAGCCATGGTTAATGTTTTTGCAAGGGTGCCCCTAACACCCTGTATAATAATAATAATAATGTGGCTGTATGTAAATGTCCCTTTGCTTTTTCTGTTTGTATACACAGGAATAACGAAAGAAAAAATAAAGAAAAAAAGTTGGTAGTACCATTTACTGCACTGATTTTAGTGCAGTAAGTAAGTATTGAAATTCATTACTGCACTGATTTTCAAATTTAGAATGTTCACCTCGGAAAAGTGCCACGTATTCTTTTCTCAAATATAATGTTAACATTTCAGAGCATAAGGGAGAAAAAAACTATTATTATGAAAAACCCTATTTATTATGCAGTGTACAGACTGTACAGTGTACATCGTTTGTTTGTTCAACACCTTTTCTCTACACATTTTGTTATACTAAACAATGTACTATTGTGCATTAAACGTAAAAAATGATAAATTAAACTCAATGAATAGCTCCAAAGCTCCAAACATAACACACTGTAGGAGTAAATGCTGATTCATTAAAACGAAAACGCTACGACGGACGCCGACTACGAGCACCGTAGCACGTAGTCGGACGTGCTACGGCTCAAATAATTCGTAGCTAGTAGCTATTTTTAACCGGTTGATTCTGTTTAACAAAATATTTTTAGACTTCAGTGAGTGAACTATGGTAGAATCGTGTGAATGAATCCAGTTACTCTGTAAATAACAGCCTTCGTGATCTAAATATCTATTTATATAGGTAACACTTTTGTCGATAATTATTCGCAAAACAAACTCAACACGTTTAAAAATAAATATACAATTAAGTGTATATTTATACCATAAACTTATTTATACTAGAAGTAAGAGTATAATAAGTTTATGATTTATACATACAGGGTTAACCCTGTAATAACTTAATCACGTCAAATTCATACTATAATTTTTATTTTAAAATATGGGCTTCATATTTTAAGCATTGTTATATCTTTTCTTTGTCATAACGTATTGTGTGTTTAATTTAAAAATGTATCTGTTTATATTAAAGAATTGCTCGATATTAATTTCACTCGATACAATGTCTCCAAAATCGAATATTATTAGAATAAAAACAACTCCAAAATGCACAATATACTATGAACTTATTCGAACTACGAAGTCGTAAAAACGCTATTGCCAACAATACCGATAGTAAAATTATTTGCTTTTTCATTGCCGTTTGGTTTTGTGTTCCGGCGCTGTTCCGTCGGCTGCCTCCCATTAGTCGTTCCAGCTGATATTAGCAGTATCTGATTTCTAGTCGAACAACTGCAGAGAGGTAAAGCTAAAAAAAATTAAAATATAATTTGCTGTAAAACTAAAAAAAGAAAGTATTTTTATATAAATAAATAAATTGATTGTATTGATTTTAAAGGTGGCACACGACCACGGCTATTCTATAATTATATTAAATGTACTAATTAAGCTCTTTTATTTAATACACAAAACAACATCATTAAAATAATTTTAGTTCATTTTTTATGACATACTTTCATTACAGAATTTCATTGCTTATACTGCAATCTAACTGTCCATTATAAATGCATTGATTAAACTATATATATAGAGGAAAGATACTTTTCTTTCATTTTTGCTTATAACATGCCGTAAATTTTTCGAGGTACAAAACACCAAAACAAGTGAAAGAAAAGACCTCAGAGAGCCTCTTGAAGAAGGTCAAGTGTGTGAAAGTAATCTACCTGATAGACCTCGTGCCTTATCGCTGCGGGGCTGGGCTAAACGACACCGCTACATAATAAGTGGTCGTGGCATGGAGATCGTTTTGCCAGCATAACCAATCAACTTGGCTTCTTCTATAGAACCTGCTATCGGAAAACGGAAAAAATACATTCAATCCACCTAATGCAGTGGCCTTGGATGGTGCTTTAGAATTCAGGAAGATGAATAAACCAGCCCCTATGTGATGAGCTCGAAAGGTTTTATCAGCGAAGTGTCAGAAATAACAGTTCAACACACCTTTTTCGACATAAATTTTGTTCAGATGTCAAATGACAATCACTTTTTCGGGGTCGTCGTCATAAGTGTCAAGATACGTCTCTACTACGCATGAAGTTAACATTTAACTAAACCTACACAAATACATCATTAACAGTACAAAAAGAATGTAGGTCTTCGATCAACAATAGTATGTCTAATGAGAGATTTTCTACCAGCAAATAAAAAAAAAAAGTTTATTTATTAGCTCGATAGATGTCGCTGACCAGACTGTTAGGTAGCAACACTAGATGTTATCTGTTTCCGTATCCTGTTGTACTCTATGCTATGGCTGAGCCCAACCAACATGTGAGTGCCGTGTCTTTATCTATAATAAAATATAGTCTCCATAATCCTGTGGTATTAATTGACACCCTCAAGAACCTACGTTATATGGTGTCAGAGAAAATTTTGAAATGGGCACTGAAGAAACCAAGTCTAATTCGAGCACGCCGCCATACGAATTTGCAGAGACGCCGCCGCCGCCATCGCCATTTTGTGGAAACGCCACAATGGAAAAACTAGACGTACGTAGCAAAACTAACAATATGCCGCTTATGTGGAAGAACTGGGCGAATAGGCTGAAAATTTTTATGAGGGCTAACAGACTAGAAAATGAGCAGGACCAGCGAAAAGTCGCTATTTTACTTCAGTACATCGGGGTAGATGCGCTGAACATTTTTTATTCCTTCAACGTTAACATAGATACTGTTGGGTACGAGGAACTGCTTGCCAAGTTTGAAGCTTATTTCTTGCCGAAAATTAATATCACCATGGAGCGTCACAAATTATTTAACAGGCACCAAATGCCAAACGAATCGATAGACGACTATGTTACGGACTTAAAAAATATAAGTCACCAATGTGATTTTGGCATGCTTAGAGAAGATTTACTTAGAGATATTTTTAGTTTGAACCTGCATAGTAACAACCAGTTTATCAAGGAAAGAATATTGAATGAGTGTCCGAAGACATTGGATCAAGCGGTGGACTTGGCAAAGACATGTGAAGAAACACGACGCCAAGTTTAAGTCCTTGAACAATGTAATAACTTTGTTGGTCAAGTGAGAGAGACGAGGCCAGCAAGAAAAGGCCAAAGCAACAGGCACAGTCGGTCAGCAAGCAGAGGTCAACACAACAATCACGGTCGGTCAGCCAGCAGTAGCGAGTCAAAGTCGAAGTGTGGTCGTTGTGGCCAATTTCATAGGAATAAATGCCCTGCTATGGGTATGCAATGTTATAAGTGTAAAAAGTATAATCATTTTGCATCATATTGTAAATTTAAGTCGGTCAGAGCCATTGAAACAAACGCTGATAAAAATGATGAAGACCAAATGCTGTTTGTAGGCTCCATATACTGTATTAATAAGGTATGTACTGAACGAGATCAACCATGGGTAATCGATTTAAAAATTAATAAATCTAGTGTAAAATTTTTGCTCGACTCTGGAGCTGATACCAATATAATATCATATAATACTTTCAAAAAATTAGATATTTCGAATACAGACATAAAGAAAAGTAATCATACAATTTCAACTTTTAGTGGAGAAATTATAGAAACTGTAGGACAGTGTCAGTTAGTAGTCAGTTATAAAAATAAAAATTATAGTCTATGTTTCCACATTGTTGAGATTAATTGTCAAAATATTATTGGTAGGGAGTCTAGTAAACAATTAAATTTGATTAAGAAAATTAATTCCGTGTCTTTCAGTAATAATGACTTTGAATTTGGAAGTGATGATAGTCAATCTGTAATCCATACTTCCATACTAATATTATAAATGTGAATGTGTGTTTGTTTGTTTGTTTATTTGTTTGTTTGTTTGTTTGTTTGTCCTTCTTTCACGTCAAAACGGTGCAACGGATCGACGTGATATTTGGTAAGGGGATAGTTTGGGAGCTGGAGAGTAATATAGGCTACTTATTATTTCTGGAAATTGAGTAAAAGTTGTAATTTTCTATAAAAAATCGTTTAACTGTCGTACCTTCGATACAAAACTGTCATTTCTTCCATTACCTTTTCCAAAGAGTATGTAATCACTGACGTCTGCGCGGTCAAAATCAAATACTAATCTTTTCCATAAGCTTAGAATAAAAAAATGTACTGTAACTAGCGCCGAAAATGCCCCAGTCGCGCATGCGCGCAGAGTTATCTGACACTCACTCTACTTCACAGAGTAATTTTTTATATGTAGGAAATATCTAGACCAAGCTTGGGCCCTTTTATTGGTAGTGTGTAACTAGCGCTATCTGTTGTCTGGTGTAGGCAACTTTTGGTGTATAAACACACACACAAGATGTTGGTGACCGGGTCCACTATTTTATGGCAAAACAACGTTTGCCGGGTCAGCTAGTGTCGAAATATAATGATCTTTTTGATGGTCTTGGTTGTTTGACAGAGTTTCAGTGTAACTTTACTTTGAAACCAGATGTTACTCCATCTATTGATGTTTGTAGACGGGTCCCATTCAACCTCCAGAATGCACTAAAGAAGGAGATTAGTAGCATGGAAAAAAGTGGTGTTATTTGTCGAGTTGAAGAACCAACACCATGGGTAAGTCCTTTAGTTATTGTGTCAAAAAAGAATGGGCAACTACGTGTCTGTATGGATACTAGAAAACTAAATAGGGCTATTATGCGTCCTCATTACCAGTTTCCAACTGTAGACGAGATAAAGTCAAAACTCAGAGGTGCAAAGTATTTTTCCACTTTAGATGCAAACAAAGGTTACTGGATGCTTCCTTTGTCTGAGGCATCGTCAAGGCTTTGTACTTTTATAACACCTTTTGGCAGGTATAGATTCACTCGACTACCATTCGGTATTAATGCGGCACCAGAAATATTTCATAGTGAGATGGTTAAAAGGTTTAGTGATTTAGATGGTGTTGAAATAATGCTTGATGACTTTCTTGTATATGGAAATACATTACAAGAACATAATGATCGCTTGTGTAAAGTTTTAGATCGTGCACGTGAATGTAACATAAAATTTAATAAAGAAAAAACTAAAATTTGTCTGTCTGAAGTCAAATATCTTGGGCATGTCTTTAATGAGGATGGTGTTAAAGTAGACAGTAGTAAAGTAGAAGCTATTTGTCAAATGTCAAGTCCAACTAATGTCACTGAACTACAACGTTTTATGGGAATGGTCAACTATTTAGGTCCATTTATAAAGAATTTGTCTCAAAGGTCTACTAAAATGCGATCTCTTCTTTTAAAAAATGTTGTCTGGAACTGGACAGAACAGCATGAGTCTGAATTTAATGAAATTAAAAGTGTAATATGTTCTGCACCGGTTCTCACTTATTTTGACCCTGATAAAGAACTTTTATTGTCTGTAGATGCATCCCAAGAAGCAATGGGAGCGGTTTTGTCACATGGTAGGCAACCAATTGCCTATGCATCAGCATCTTTAAGTAAATGTCAAAGAAACTATGCTCAAATAGAGAAAGAGTTGTTAGCTGTTCTTTACGGCTGTAAAAAATTTCATCAGTATGTCTACGGTAAGCAATTTGTTGTTGAAACGGATCATAAACCATTAATCACTTTGTTTAAAAAAGCCTTGCAGGATGTGCCACCAAGGCTTCAACGGATTATGTTGAGGTTACAACCCTATGATATAAGTATTGTATATAAACCTGGCCGCTACTTATATATTGCGGATACTTTGTCGAGAAGTCCTATGTCTGAACAGTCTTTACTAGATATTGATCAAGAATTAGATTTACATGTTAACTTAGTAATGTCTTGTCTGTCTGTCAGTCCTAAAAAACTTAAAGAAATACAGTCTTTAACTATTAAAGATAAGACATTGAGTCAAATAATGAATTATTGTAAAAAAGGGTGGCCAGAACACAAAAGGTTATTGAGTCAGGATACTAAGCCCTATTTTGCAATAAAAGATGAAATTCATGTCATTGATAATGTTCTTTTTAAAAGAAATAACATTATAATTCCTGATTCTTTAAAAAAGTATATCCTTGAGTTAGTTCATAATGGACATCAAGGAATAAACAGTTGTATTCGTTTAGCTAAAACTTCTGTATATTGGCCTAGTATGAGTAGTGATATAGAAAAGCATGTAAGTAAATGCAGAGTTTGTTTGTCATTCAGAAGAAATAATAGTAAGGAACAGTTGATTCATCATGAGTATAAGCTATTGCCATAGAACAAAGTTGGTATAGATTTTTTTGATTTTGACGGGAATAAATATTTAATTGTAGTGGATTACATGTCAAAGTATGTTGAAATAGCAATTCTTAAATCAAGTTTTACAGCTAATATTGTTATTACTCAACTAAAATCAATTTTTGCTCGTCACGGAATACCAAATATTCTAATTTCTGATAACGGCCCACCTTTTAGCAGTAAAGAGTTTAGTAAATTTATGAGGGACTGGGATATTGACCATGTCACATCTAGCCCATATTTAAGTCGTTCTAATGGAATGGTAGAAAGAACAATAGCTGTAATTAAAAACATGTTAAAAAAATGTAAGGAAGATAGCTCAGATCCTTATCTTGCATTATTGTTGTATAGAAATACACCTAAGTACAGTCAGTATTCACCGTCAGAGTTGTGTATGTCTAGAAGCTTGAGAACTTTAATTCCTAGTAATGAAGAAATTTTGAAATTTAAAGAAATTGATAATGAAAGGTTAGGAAAGTTAATTAAAAAACAACAGTTAAAATCATCATTTTATTATAACAAAAGTAGTAAGAATTTAAAACCATTATCTGTAGGTGATAAGATTATGTTCAAACACAAACCAAATAGTGTTTGGGTACCTGGTGTTATTTCTCAAGTAGGCCCAGAGCCTAGAAGTTATGTAATTGATAGTCCAGAGGGTTCTTTTTGTAGAAATAGACAATACATACTAAAACCATCGCAACCCATTGAAACTTCTATTGATTCTGGATGTACTGATAACCATGATTTGTCACAGGCACCAAGCGATTTGCCTATTAGTCATTCTGAAAATAACCCTGTTCGTACACATTCTAGGTATGGTCGTTTGTATAAGAAACCTGTGAAATTTGATATTTAAGTTAATATTTATATGTAGTGCAAAATGTTTAAGCATTTAATTTCTTTATTTTGTTTGTTCTAAAATAAATAGGTAAAGTAGAGGTATGTAGGATGTAATGTATTCAAATGTCAATGTCACGTGTCAGTGTCACTGTCACGGTCACATGTTACTGTCACTGTCACATGTCAGTGTCACTGTCTCGTCAAAGATAAGTGTCATTGGGCAAATGTCAAAATTAAGTTTAGTTTTAAGGCATTGGAGTTCTTTCTTTTAAGACTTTGCTTTTGTTTAAAATTATAAAAGGAAAGGTGTTAGGTAGCAACACTAGATGTTATCTGTTTCCGTATCCTGTTGTACTCTATGCTATGGCTGAGCCCAACCAACATGTGAGTGCCGTGTCTTTATCTATAATAAAATATAGTCTCCATAATCCTGTGGTATTAATTGACACCCTCAAGAACCTACGTTATACAGACATGAATCCACTCACCTCTATTGTTTATTACCACACAGAGATGGGCCTACTTCTCGAAAGATACAAGTTTACAAGTTCACAAGCTTCGAAATGTAACATGGACTTGTAAATTCTGTTTCACGAAGTAAATAACAAGTGTTTTTTACGGTAACAAAAAAGAGTGTCATTGGAATACCTAATGACATATAAATGTGTGCGGGACAGATTATTATGATTTATTGTGTTTAGAAATAAGATGTAAGTATATAAAATTCCTTGAGTTGACCGTTGTATAATAAAATGATATTTTTGTGTGTATTTTACTCCCTCTGCTAGGTTGAGATAAATTAGATAAGTTTTATTTGTGTTGTATTTAGATCGTTTATAATGTTAAAATAATTTGTAAAATGCAAAGGGCTCTCGATACAGTATTGCCTCGACGTACCTAAGGTCCGATTCGCTATCTCGCTCACTCGGGATATGCTCTTCTAGTACAGCCGCGCCTCTAGCGGCACATCTCGGAACTCCCTTACACGCGGACTGCCACAATTCCGAGAACTGATTTAGCGTTGCGCGTGTAAGCCAATTCCTTGAATTCTTTTGTGTGAAAATACGTGGAAACATATAGAGTCGCTATAAATATCGCGTGCCCTCGCATTAAGATTCATTCGCATCCAGACATTATAAGAAGAACAATATAAAGTCACTCTGCCCGAACAAGCATCAACAACCAGTGGTTTTCTTCACAGTCCGGAACCCCTCCGTCTCCGCACAGTTTATGTACACCGGGGCTGCTACCGCTCATAAACGGCCGGTCCCGTACAAAATGCATTGGCTGATAAATATTTTTCATTTCTCATATTCGAAAAGTGATGTATATTTAAGGCCTAATCAGACGAAGGACTATTGTCCCCGTGGGACAAAAAGTCCCTGTACGTCCAAAATATTTCCTCCGGGTACTTGTCGCGGACTCAACGCATATAGTGTGCGGTCATTTGTTGCCCGAAGACGTACTTCACTATCGGGCGCTCAATGCAGACTAAAGTTCGTTGTGTGCGTTGTTACGCCTATTTACGTTTGTTCTATTTTTTTCGGGGACTACCGCGAACTTTTGTCCAGTCCAGTCTCTCGGTGTCCGCCGTACTTTCGGGGACTTTTTGTCCGCGGTACTTTTAGTTCCTTGTGTGCGTTATTCGATACAATTTATAAGAGATCTATATCGATGGACAAAAAAGTACTCCGCGGACAGTCCCTCGTCTGATCAGGCCTTTAAACTGAGCAGCGGGTTCAAAACTCTGCATTGCACCCTAGGGTTTAAAAGTATTTTTAAAAATAGAACTGAATTTGGTTACAGTCAACCATAGCGTTATCTCATCGGCAATGAAAAAGTTTTCTACTGATGTTGTATGGGGTGGGGGGGCCGGAACTGTTTCAAAAATGAATTTTATAAAAATGAGAATATCTCAAAAACGGTGCGTCGAAGCTAAAAACCCCGGAGATACATAGGAGGCATCCGATGGACATATAATATTTTTATTTTTTGTTTAATTGAACTTCAAATTTTTTAAATATAATAAAAAAAATAGAGAAGGCTATGCCCCCCGCCACCATTCTTTTATTTTTCTAGGTAGTTTTAGTTGTTTTTGTTGCTTTTCTTATTATGAAAAGCAAAGTGTATTTACTTTCCATAAATTCGAAATGAAAGTAGAGTGTATTACTCGGCCGCAAAATTATTTTCACCTCGGGCGACGTATATTGAATCCCTCGCTGCGTTCAGGATTCTACTTTAGAATCCCTCACTACGCTCGGGATTCTACTATAGAATCCTTCACTCCGCTCTGGATTAAAAATAGCGCCCTCGCCGTAAATATGCTATTTTGCTCCCATGTAATACAATCTACTATTATCTTAATGTCAATGTCACTGACATTACACTCGTAATAATAGTGAATGATTTCGTTTAAAATGGCCGCCAACTTGTGATTCTGATGTTCTACTAGAGTAAAAATACAAGTACTTCACTAGCTTTCTTACATAATTGTAGACTTGTAAAAATGGTTAAACAGGGCCCTTGCCAGCAAATTTAAAAAAAGCAAACCCATGTCTGATGAACGCCATCTGTTGAGTTTTTTGGAACTAACTTTTTTCTTTTTTAATCATCTGTCAGAAAATCCCTCATTGTTGATGGAAGATGTAAGTCCATAGTTTCATTAAATTCTAGTCAAAATATTGAATTACATTGCCTGGTAGTGTATAAAAATTTTGCCGCAATAATTTTTATGATGTCATAACTCAATTTTCTCAGTATGTTTTAGTATACCCGAAAGCTATTTTGTTACCACAATATAATGAGTTGATAGATAAAAATGTCTCTTTTATTACCGTTTTCCGTCAACTCACATTATACACGGTTTTAACAATATACCTACTCAGAATTGGTAAGTAAACTACTTTCTCTTAGAAACATGTGTCGAAATATGACAAAAAAAATTTCAGGAGTAGAATAATCCTAGAAATTATCTGGGATGATAAAAAAATTAACCGTGTATAGTTGTATACTAGCCTAAAATATACGAGGTGTATAAACAGGCTTCCGATATTGTGTTAAATACGTCTTTCCAAGGAATCATAAAACCACCGTGAAATATGATCATGACATATTATTGACCTCGCCATGACACGGATATTATACCGTAAAAAAAACCTACGTAAAATAACAATACGTCACGTTTATTTTCTGTATTATTAACATAAATAGAGTGTTTTCCATTCCGTTATACGTGAATATTAACTTCGGGAATTTACGCAACGTTACTCTGAAGTTACGGGTGTGCGTTACCGCCGCAAAAACTTATGCTTTAGAGAGATGAGACCTTATCAGATAATTAGTGTGTCGTGAGGAGAAATTTGTTTACTAATAGCAAAATTTGTGTGAATTGTAGTTTTTGAGATATTTGACAAAAACAGTTTTTGCCAGGGTCACGTTTTAAACGTTACCCTGGCAAAAAAAGTTGTTTTAGCTCGGAACTAAATACATGAATAGATAGCTTTTGTTGCGTTGTAAATGTTAGCAAACAGCAAAAATTGTGTGTGTTATGGTTCTTGAGTTATTTGAGTTTTTGCTGGGGTAACGTTTTGAGATTTCCCATATCTCAGAAACGGTTCAACGCAGAAGTTTGAAAAAAATACCAGTAAGAATCCTGAATTTGTTTAAATTTGTTTAAACATTAGTTTTTGATTTGGTTGTCGTAAACCAACGTAATTAAATGTTTTCGAAAATCAGAAAAAACTGATTTGTAAGTAAACTATTACATTTACAACCAAACAAACAGCTGCAAAAAGTACCCGTGGTAGACACTTATTATGTCTAGAATTTTAGATCTTGTAACTTTACACGATTTAAAGATAAAGATAAATTTGATAAATTTTAGACTGGTCGTACTTTAGAGATCGAATACACAGTTTCCATAACATTAAGGCACATGGCATACATTAAACAAATTTAAGTAATTCATGAACATTCGTTCCTGTTAATTTTAGCTTTCAATTACAGCTATCATGAAAGATATATCAAAAACAAGAACATGACAAAAATTCTCTAGTAACCCGCCCAAATTGTAGAGGTCACGTAAAAGCGACCGCGCCATACATAAGCGTAACCATCTTAAATGAACGGGATGTTATGGATATTTTGTTAGTACAGTTGCGTACAAAAGTTCGCTGGTCAGATTATCTTTAAATATAAAATGTACGTTAGTCTCGCAAAAACTAAAGAATGGCTGGGCCGATTTCAGTTTTAAAATGTCTGTCGTATTCCAGGGGAAGTTTAATTTAACGGTAAGAAATATATATGGAAAAACTGCGTGGAAAATTGTTAAAAAACATTTTTCCGTAAAAACTGTTCTTAGAGTGCTCGTCAGATAAGTGGAATGGACGGTAGGTGACAGTTTTAGAGTGCGGCTGCGCGCGGTCGAAATCGAATACTAATCATTTACCATAACCTTAGAACGAAGAAAATGTACTGTAACTAGCGCCAAAAACGCACCAGTTGCGCGACAATTGCGCACGGACGGACTCTATGTAGGTACAGTTGGACGGAAATCACCCGCAGCAGCCGCAATCGGAGATGTCACTGCGACATGACGTCATCGCAATAGCGCGCAAGGAAAGCGAATTTGCAAAAGCTGGTGAAACTTTACAACGCTGTAACTTTGAAAATCCTGGACAGATTTCGATGAAACCAAAACTGTTATTACTTGCACGAGTACGCGCATTAAACGCAGTAATTTTTATAGTCATATTTTCATGTGTTGGTGTGACTCATTGTTTACGACACAGACTAATTCGTTGGCTGGGTCGGAAGAGCGAGCGTTCCCATCTCGTCTCGCGTCAAGACAATATTACGCACGGCAGCGTTGACATTTCAGAGAGCGAGTTTACTTCGGAAGTCCTGTAGAACACGTGATAGGTTACAAATTGGTGACTAGTCTATATAATTTGTGATTTGGTGCCACTTCCACGACAAGGTTGGTTAAGCAATAGTCACCTTCCAGTCCACGTGTCAAAATATGACTATGGCTTGGCTTGACATGTTGTGTAAAGTTAGCACGGCATTGTGGCTCTTGCTATAAAATGCAGATATAAAATAATACACTCAAGTTGGGTACCAAAGTCAATCTTAATGAAAATTTGTATATCCTACTTCCTACTAATATTATAAATGTGAAAGTTTAGATGTTTGTATGTTTGTTACTGAATCACGCAAAAACGGCTTAATGGATTTGGCTGAAATTTAAGACACAGATACGTTGTGGCTGGAGAGAAACTAAGGCTACTTTTTATCCCGGAAAAATATCACATTCCCGCGGGATAACTCGGGTATACCACGCGGGCGACGCCGCGGGCGGAAAGCTAGTTTTTATATAAAAAGAAGTTAAATAAGTGATTTACAAATAATAATAATAATAATTTACGTAGATTTATTAGCCTCAGTATCCTGGCTCCGTTTCGGTGACCTTTTTGGTGAAACCGAAGGTTTTGTCTGTGCAATTATGGATGAGGTTGTGATGACGAATAACTACCGAAAGTATATCCTAAGGGATGGCACAGTGGATATTTGCCGAGCGTGCCATCGTCCGGGTGAATCCCTTAGGCATATAATCTCCGGTTGTTCTCGTCTCGCAAACGGCGAGTATTTGCATAGACATAACCAAGTGGCCAGGATAATACACCAACAACTTGCTCTGAAACATAGTCTTGTGGCATCCGAGGTGCCGTACTACAGGTATGCACCAGAACAGGTCCTTGAAAATAGCCATGCCACATTGTATTGGGATCGATCTATCATTACAGACAGGACTATTGTAGCTAATAAGCCTGATATTGTATTGATAGATCGACACGAACGCCGCGCGATAATTGTTGATGTCACTGTTCCCCATGACGACAACCTTTTGAAAGCTGAAAAAGATAAAGAAAACAAATATCTTGATTTAGCTCACGAGATTGTTGACATGTGGGACATTGATTCAGCAATTATTGTTCCGATAGTCATATCTGCCCATAGGCTGATAGCCAAGAGCCTCGATAAACACCTTAAGAGGCTTGCGTTAGGTGGATGGATCGGGAGTCAGATGCAGAAGGCAGTACTTCTGGACACGGCCCGTATAGTGAGAAGGTTCCTGTCTCTGGATCCTTAACCATCGGTAGCCGGGACCCTGATCTTGCTGCCGTTGGGGAACTACATTTTTGTATTTTTAAATGTTATATTTTTTAGTGTTATACATTGTAAAAATTTAATGTTTAGAAATATAATTTTGTAAGTATTTAAAATGTAATAAAGGGAATAATAATTTTTATATGATTATTATGATTACTCATCATCGCCTGAATTGTCACAAGTCACAACCGTCGTTACCACCTGTATTTATAATAAACATAGATTATTTAAGAAAATATAATTTAATAAATGCCGAATCCCAAAATCCAATTCAATTGCGGGTGTACGCCGCACGCGGCTTCTTTTGTTTATGCGGCGGCAACCTTTGACAAAAAGCGGCACGTGCCAATGCGGTGCGATAAAAGGGCGACATTATCTAAGCGAATGGGCGTTTTCACATTGGACGATAACGACACCGACACGCACGATACTACACCGATATCGGCACGACAGACAATATCGTTGACGGTAGCGAACGACACAGTGTGAAAGCATTTAGTAGTGATTGTATCAAACTGCCAGTCCGACGATATCGTGCCGATATCGTTTCGTTACCGTTATCGTCCAATCCAATGTGAAAACGCTCAATGGACTTTAAAACGGTAAATATTTGCGATAGGCTAACGAGGCGAGAACCGACTTGCATCGCGAAAGTAAAAAAAAGTTTAGCGTGGCGTTTTCGTTGCGTTGTGGTATAAAAATAAAACAATTGGTTTGACTAAAGAGAAACAACAAATTACTATAAATGTATTTATTTGTACATGATTGGTACTGACAAATAAATCACACTATAAATTGCTTACTGAGATTATTACCTACTTAGGTAGATATAGATTACTACTGACAAACTTTTATTTATTTGCTTTTAAACTAATAACTATCGTAAATCATTAAATTATTTAAAACTACTATTAATAAACATGATTTTTACTTATAAAATAGAAAACTAGTAGAATCAATACTTTACCAATAACGTTTTTCTGCGTAACTGTACAAAACATCGGATACTAAGCTGCTAATTTACGAAGATAGCCCGTACGTATGGTGCGGTCGCTTATAAGTGACCTTTACAATTTGGTCGGCTTATTAAAGAATTGATGTCTCAATCTTGTCATTGATATATCTTTCATGATAGCTGTAATTGAAAGCTAAAATTAACAGTAACGAATGTTCATGAATTACTTAAATTTGTTTAATGTATGCCATGTGCCATAATGTTATGGAAACTGTGTATTCGATCTCTAAAGTACGACCAGTCTAAAATTAATCAAATTTATCTTTATCTTTAAATCGTGTAAAGTTACAAGATCTAAAATTCTAGACATAATAAGTGTCTACCACGGGTACTTTTTGCAGCTGTTTGTTTGGTTGTAAATGTAATAGTTTACTTACAAATCAGTTTTTTCTGATTTTCGAAAACATTTAATTACGTTGGTTTACGACAACCAAATCAAAAACTAATGTTTAAGCAAATTTAAACAAATTCAGGTCTCTTACTGGTATTTTTTTCAAACTTCTGCCTTGAACCGTTTCTGAGATATGGGAAATCTCAAAACGTTACCCCAGCAAAAACTCAAATAACTCAAGAACCATAACACACACAATTTTTGCTGTTTGCTAACATTTACAACGCAACAAAAGCTATCTATTCATGTATTTAGTTCCGAGCTAAAACAACTTTTTTTGCCAGGGTAACGTTTAAAACGTGACCCTGGCAAAAACTGTTTTTGTCAAATATCTCAAAAACTACAATTCACACAAATTTTGCTATTAGTAAACAAATTTCTCCTCACGACACACTAATTATCTGATAAGGTCTCATCTCTCTAAAGCACAAGTTTTTGCGGCGGTAACGCACACAAGTTACGGTTAGAATACACTGTGTCTATATTTATAAAAAGGAATAGAATATAAAAAATGTTTATAACAGTGCAATATCGATCGCCAATTTACATGGTGACTTTAAAATTAAATTTAAGCTATACTAATATATACTAAATTAAGCCTAAGAAGACCTAACAATTCTGCTACTCGACACGAAAAAGACACTGTGACGGAAAGTAGCGATGCATTATTGAAACACATGTATTTTCGACAGAAAAGAAATGGGCTAACGCTTGACGGAAATGCTTGACTTCTTGAAGCCTTATTAAAGACTTATTAAATCTCTTGTTTGTTTCGCAAATTACTTTTTCAAGGATTACTGAGATCCTGTCTCTGATGTCTCTGATGTCTCTGAATCTGAGGTTGGGTCGGTGTAGCATGGATAGTTTTACCGGAAGGAACCTCATGTCTCTACTTTACATAAACCTATCCCTACCTATTACTTCTGAAATCCAGTGTTATTAAATCTTTTGCTCACTTTGCAAATCAGAGTTTTTAAAGGCTTATTTATTGATGTTGGCTCTGTATAGCCTTGACAGTATTAAGGGAGGCTTACAGAAGGCGACAACCTTGAGTCAGAGGCGCCGGGAGCGGCACTCACTTATACGCAACATTTCGATAAATATTTACTGAGCTACGTAGTTCAGAAGTAGTCAACCTTCTTCAAGTAGTTATTTGATTGAAAAAATTTGACTACAACCTGTGTCGCCGTGTAGGTATGAGTAGAAATATGATTTTGGCACCATTTTAGCCCTCGAATGCAAAAAGGGGGGTGTTATTGTTGACGTGTCAACTTTCATGTGTATTTCAGGGATCACTCAGTATTAAGAATTGAGTGATCCATTGTGACCGTCATAGATTCCTGATAATATCTCCTAATGCTATGGTTTCTTGGTAAATTTTGGTGACAAATTATGTACAATTTTGTGGTATAGGACTTTCGGCAATAGAGACATTACTCACCGAGAGTCAGCGCGTAACCATTTTGCAAAATGTTTAAATTGAGTGATCCACATAACAGACTTTATCTTTCTTCCCTTACGAGTGACAAATTTTTGGATATCAGTCAGGGGTTATGACAATTTTTGACTAAATACACATGTACTTTTTAACCAAAAATAAAGTAGGATATTTCAATCCAGACGGACATTGTATCTGTCTGTCTATCTATGGCATCGTAGGTCCTGAACGGATGGACCGATGAGGCTGTTTGTTTTGTTCGAAAGCTGACGAACGATGACTAATTTATGAAGATCTGTTCAGACGTTTCAAGGTCATCAGCTCTTAGTTAGCTACAGTAGGTATCTGACACGCATAATAAGTATTTACTTACAAACGTTTGTGTGCAATTTAAAACGAAGGAAATAAAAATAAATAAAAAAATTAAACAACCATATCCCGGCTAAAGTTACTAGTCAAATGTAATTCCTGGCTTTTATCTAATAGGTTAATCCTGAATGTAATCAATTTTTTTCATGATTGTGTGCTTTTTAAAAAGTCTGTAATAACAGATTGGATTTACTATTTGATAATTTATGTTACAATATGTAATAACACAATAATCATAACATTAATAGGTTCAAAGCCAATGAACTAATGCATTAGAATGCATAATCCTAGCGCCATTATATAACTACATCATAGAGCTCTAAGTTCGTAATTCTAGCCAATTGAGCCCATATTAGCCTGCGTTAATCCGCAAAACTGTTATTAGCTGGATCATCGCGCTCTAATGCCTAAACGCTGTCCCGATAATCGCATATCTATTGCACTTATTAAAAGGGGAATAAACTTTAATACTGGGAAAGCTGATCTACTTCTTCTTTCCTTGGTACATCTTAAACTTCTATCATCTAGTTAGTTGTAAATGCAAAATTCAAAAGTACGCACACCATATTTTTAACAATATTTCAAACTTTACAAGTAATTAATTAATCTGTGCGACCTTTAAAATTTTCAATATAAATAAAAAATTAAGTAATGAAATAACTACATAATACCAAGAATAAGATACATGCAATTTCAGATCGTTTACATAAAAAAAATTAACAGCCGTCTCATATTACTAAATTACGAAGTATCTTTTTACATGTCTGTTGTCGCTTCAAATGATAGCTATAAAAACGGTATTCGATACGATCGTCGTTTGCACAAAAAATGTAGGGCTACCGTAATTTTTACTGATTTCCTGGAGCCCGAGGCAGATTTAGATAAATGAGAAAAAACGGGCTTACGTGGCTGTCGTCTTACTTTTTGTCTTACTTAGACCGGAAAATCTATAGTAAGTAATAAAGTCTAATCTAACCATTACAGCGGCGTGGTGAAGAGAACTCGCGACCTTTCACTGTCCGGTTCAATGATTTAACCGCTGAGGTACGCACGTTGGAAGACACGTTGATATTTTCTAGTAAGGCAGAAACTCCGGTTTTGGTTACTTTTTGCTGTATAACTGATCTACATAACGTTTAGTTGTTTTTACCATTGGCAATTAAAATAAGGGATTAATCGTTACTTAGTATCTCTTTGGTGATTCGATTAATTTCTTTTTACAAAAACTCTTGTTTTAAGATTTTTTGTTTAAAAATTTTAAATGTTAAGGATGAAAGTTATTTTTTACAATTAAATTATTGTATGGCAATTGATAAGTTTCTAGCACATTCAAATACATTGATTTAATCGGGATTTGGTTTTGATTTTTCGCTATACTTACAAAAATTAGGCAATCAATAAGTGGTCATTCAGCACCTTTCGCACATTTTGTGTTTTATACAAAAAACATAGTTTTGAGTTTGAAAGATGTACCTTTAAAGGTAGAATTTTCTGTAATTTAAGATATAACTTTTGTCTTAAATACTATACTATATACTATACTAATAGACCATTTAGCAGTATGTGCTTCAAACTGAAAATGGCCACAAAGGGGTCTCCTGCCCTATTTCAATATACTTAATTGTGAAATAAAAATAGCATTGGATAATTAGTAAATATGTATGCGAACACCAAATTACATTTGTAACTGATAAAAGCCTTTTCCTAAAGGTGTTTAATGCTATTGTTTCAATCAAGTTAGCCAATGCATTTACCGTTAAAAAATTTTGGTCAGCAAGTTGGTAAAAAGATTACTATAAGGAGAGCTTATTAATTTATAGCAGAATATTGTATATTTTCCATCGCACTAAATAATTTAACTAACTACTATTCATAAGTCAGTAAATTCATAGCCGTACATACGTACTAAATGAAACCGTGAAATATATTAATTACACATAAAAATAGACAAAACAATACGAAAATGCGAGCGACCCACTCGAAGAAATCCCATCAAGATAGGTATTACCGACGGAAGCAGTACAAATAACTTTGGCCCTCTACATTATTGCGTAGTGGACTAGAAAAATGGTCGGTGTTATCGTGAAGACAAAAGATATGTAGGACGGCATTATGCCAACTAGTGAGTAATTACATTATAATTACTTCGGCGTGTAAATGCCTAGTGTCAATGAAAACGTTCGCCGTTATGAGTCAATTAAGTTTGTGGTTCACTAACAAATAGGTTTTTGCAATTATCATGGCTACAACCGTGAAATACAGTGGGTATTCTGCAACGGGTATGCGTTCGGTAGAAATGTTTTTACGTTTCATTTCAGTGGGCTAGCTTTTGCTGTTGAATATTCAGTATTCGGTCAGTCATTTCTACGTAGATTGTTGCTGTGCTCCTATTCGAAAAAAATACTAATAAAGATCATTATTTATTTTTAAATCATAACACAAAATTGATGGCACTGAATTAAGTCGTAATTTATTTTGTAATGATAAAATCAAACATCAGTAAGCCTAGCATGACCACCCAAAACGCGATATGTATCGAATGATATAGCGACTTATCGACATTCAAACGTCAAAACCCATAGTCTTTTGACAGTTAAACCGGATAACTTATCATATCATATCGAATTTTGTTGGTCATGCTAGGGGGGCAAGTATTTAAGTCTCCTGCAAGGATGCAAGATATAGATCGTCAAATCAAATGTGGCGACCAGACGTCGAGTGTACGTCACTAATGTTTGAAGAGAGTAATGAAAGTTTGATGGTCACGTAATATCCCTAATGCAGTAACGTCGGAGCTAGCCGCTAGATACGGAGATTCTCTGAGGAAATAGCATTATAGATGTATTCATGTACTTCTTCACCGGATCTTAGCAAGATCTATAAGGGTAAGCTATTGCAGGAAAAGGCTCTATAAAGAGTCTGAGTTCTGGTGATGGCAGGAAGACCTTAGAACTACTTATTTAAATTTTTAGTTTTTTACATTCACAATGCAATTTTTATTACTGAAAAATGGAAAATGAAGTATTTATAAAAAGTCGACCCGTCTCACAATCAGCTCCGATGGGACTCGAACCCACGACCTTTCGCTTTCCGGGCGACTGCTCTAACCACTGACTCCGTAGCTCAGTGGTTAGAGCATCGGAGCTGATGGTAAGACGGGTCGATTTTTTCTAAATACTTCATTTTCCACCTTAGAACTAGCTTAAAATCAAGCAAGCTTAAGATCTAGAGAAGAAAACTTCATTTTTCTCCAGAGTAAATTAAACTCCTTCAACACGCCAGTACTTTAAAGCTCATTTATCAAAATCTCTCATTAACAATTATCTCATTGTGACACAAATAGCTTTAACCAGCTTTCACATGGTTGTTGAATTGATGTCCTCGCATCGAGTGTGAACACATCCTGAATAGCAGAGCGGTTATTGAGCGAGCACTAAATGAACAAACAATAGGGTCGGGAATGCCATGAAAAGCGATGGGAGCAATTACTCGATAGTGGCGTCTAGTCAGCGGGCCCGGTGCAATTCGCAAATGTCCATCGGTATGACGGCGACTGTTATATTGGAATCTTGTTATCTATGTTTACGTTATACGTTAGTTTTTTTAAGGATTTCCTAATAGATCTCTAATATGGATAAATTGTCATATTATTTCTACAAATACTTATTCCTACTTATTGAGTCATTTAGGAATAACGGAATCAGAAAACGCGAAGCAAACAACTTAATATGGATGGACACTGCTAACGTGTTACGATAACTAATAAAAGGTTTTTGTTAACTGTTTCATCATTCCGATATCCCTGAATTAATGTTTAAACAAACAATAGGGTCGGGAATGCCATGAAAAGCGATGGAAGCAATTACAGGATAGTGGCGTCTAGTGAGCGTAAATAAATTTTAGACTACTTTCTGTTGTTAACTAAAATAACAAGTAAAAACAAGTTATGTAAGTTTAAAATTTATGTAATACTAGCTTTCCGCCCGCTGCTACGCCCACGTGGACTACACGACGTTATCCCGCGGGTATGTGATACTTTTGCGGGATAAAAAGTAGCCTATGTTCTTCTCTAGGCTACAAAGTATCTGTGTCCCAAATTTCAGTCAAATCCGTTCAGCCGTTTTGGCGTGATTGAGTAACAAACATACAAACATCCAAACATCTAAACATCTAAACATCCAAACATCTAAACTTTCATATTTATAATATTAGTAGGAAAAGCGACCTTGTCGTCTTTTAACAATAAATAAATGATATAGAACAAAAGAAATAAAAAATCTATCATAAACGTCATTAGTTGTTGAAACTAAATTGTTTTAATTTTTCCTCGGTAAAAATGGGAATACGAGATGCGGGGAATAAATAGGAAGAAATGCCCATCTTTAGTTGCTATGCGAATTCGTAGTTCTGTCCAACGACAATCTTCTATAAGTACTATATTTCTCAAGGCTTTTACTAACTACGGAATCAAAAATTTGCCGCTAAACGGAAACTACTTGGGATATTGCTTACGCGTTAAGTACAATTACGACAAGAAAAAAAATGTAAGGTTTTTTTGTTTCAATTGTATTAATAATTGTTTCAGAATTTTGATCTCTAAATCAGCGAATTCTCTATTAGTAGGAATTACGTATCACTTTAAGTCCTGAGTCGTCATTTTATTTAGAGAACATTCAATGATAGTCTAAAAGAATTCCAATAACAAAAATCAATTAATAATCCTATTAGACCTACACTTTTTTATTAATTCACAAGATCAGTTCCTTAAGGAGCTAAGCACCAAATTCTATTTAAACATTGTAATCCTGCGAACACAGTACCTCACACATACCACATTGATTAGCCTCGCATATGAACGCAATCAGCCTCTAAGCCAGATAACGTAGGATGCATTGTGTGACATTAACACTTTCAGGCACAATAGAAAACATTATCGTACCATTAGCAAAAATGACCACATCGCGTTTGGCAACCGCACAAAAGCATTCGGCTAATGCGGTGTTTAAAAAAATTGGCGAACAGTCCAAATCTTTCACTGATTGTCGCCGTAAAAGCTGAAATTCTGAAACTTTTTATTTGCCAGATAACATCTTTTAGCGGATAAAAAATGCTAACATGATGCAAGAAACGCAAGGATGAATTTCGTTGGGTTTAGGTTATGCCATGGATATAAAAATTACGCAGAAGTACCGCACAAGAAATTCGTCAAACTTATGTACCTACCTAGTTAGGAGGGAATATTTGACTTTAAATAATATAGGTACAGGATAAAACTGGTAATTTACATTTAAGATGTAATAGTTCTGTTAAATTGCTAAGTCACACTGGTTGATACAGTGCTTAAGCAAAGTGTTTGACAGCTGTGAAATTAGGCGCAAGTCATTGAGCACTACTCAATTTAGGTGTCAGCGAGCGAGTCGTAGAGGTGAGGTTGTGGGTCACGCTACCGTCAAAGAATATACAGGGTGTTAGGGGCACCCTTGCAAAAACTTTAACCATGGTTTCAGGCCTTCATGGTGAACAACGCACAGCAAGATTTTTTGTCCGAAATGAAAAAAAAATTGGACTGTTCATACAAATTTAGCAAGTTATCGAGACATTTTGTATGGAGAGTTGAAATATTTTTTTTCATTTCCCTGTATACACTTATGCTACCGTCCATACCGGCTAACTTCACAGCTGTCATAAAGTGTGTACTTATATATTCTACAGCCAGGCAGCGTAGTCCGAGATATAACTCAATTAATGTACTTGATTTCATTTAGTCGTAATCACTTAAACTTCGGTAAGTTACTGCAAGCATGGTGTCAATTAAACTAGAACTACTAACATCTAGAACGTTATGATAGTTCGGAACTTCGGACTTATTTAAAGTGAACGTACAGTTTAAGTGTTACGATATCCTTATACCCATTAAAACTACAAGCGAGACCATAATTTTTGCTGCGCTAATGTCGTCAACACGTATACAACCTTGTGAAGTGCTACCTTTTAATGACAAGCTCCGATGTGACGTGTACATTTTTGAGGGGTGCTCGTCCGGTGGGGGCAGCTACAATCTGCAACAATAATAAATAAATACTAGAAATACGAAACAAAGAACTTAGAATTTAACTGAGTGTAAGTATCTAGAAAAATTACCTCAAGAAAAATAACGTAGGTATGTATTTGTATATACAAATGGAATATGTCATTAGTTTGAAAATTTTAAAATTTAGGTATATCTCTATATTGAATAGGTAGCTATGAATATTTCCCAATAACAATTTCACATCTATTTAAATACAAGTTAACTGAACATAAGCAAGAATCCATCTGTGTGAGCTTTGCTAGACATAAATCGCAGATGTGACTTCGATTGTCATTAAACAGTCCATCTATATAGTCCCGATTGGTAGTATTAGTAAAGGGACGGGACAGATAAATGGTTAAGCAACCGGCACCCATCTGTAGTAATGTTCTCCAAAATTCATTAGAGAGCGTAAAAATCAAGAACCTATTTTGTTTTAAGGTCTTCGATAAACAAACCAAAGATTTCCTAAAAAATAACTAGGTATATGCACAACATCGCGTTTTTTAAGCGGGCCGTCTACGCCCTTGAAGGCGAAGACGCGCAAGGTAGTTTACAATTTTGTTTTGTAATAGATTCCTATTACTACTACCTACTTGTATGTGTCCTATATTAAAATAAATGACACAGACAAGTAGGTAAGCACGAACGAAATAAGAAAACTGAAGACCTAGCAATAACTAGTTTAATTTGGTCCGGAACGATTTAACAACTCCCCGCTGGATTGCCATGCTAAAGCTCCTACTCCGAGAAACTGCTCAGATTTCCGGTGAAATCAACTTAATGTTAAAGTTTTATGTTTTGGTGTCTGATATCCGGCCGTGTCCTATGAAAATAGTATATTGTATTACAAGGGAGGAAAATAACATATTTACGGCGAGGGCGCTATTTTGAATCCAGAGCGCAGTGAAGGATTCTAGAGTAGAATCCCGAGCACAGCGAGGGATTCTAAAGTAGAATCCTGAACGCAGCGAGGGATTCAATATACGTCTCCCGAGATGAGAATAATTTTGCGGCCGAGTAATACACTCTACTTTTCATTTCGAATATAAGGAAAGTAAATACACTCTGCTTTTCATCCCCCTCTATAAGAAAAGCAATAAATACAACTAAAACTATCAAGAAAAATAAAAGAAAGGTGGCGGGGGGCTTCGCTTTCTCTGTTTTTTCTATGATAGGAAAAAAAAATAAAGTTTTGAAATAACAAAAAAAATTGTTTATATGTCTATCGGATGCCTCGTAACTATCTCCGGAGTACGATAGGGGGTTGAAAATTTTGTTAGATTTTAGCTACGCTACGAGACGCACCGTTTTTGAGATATTATAAAATTCTTTTTTTTTTTAATTTTGCAAGTCCCGTCCCCATACAAAATTAGTTGAAAACTTTTTCATTGCCGATGAGGTAACTCTATGGTTGACTGTAACCAAATTCAGTTCTATTCTTAAAATTTCATTTCCACCCTAGGGCGAAACGGATAGTTTTGGACCCGCTGCTCAGTTTAAATATACATCACTTTCCGAATCTGAGAGATGAAAAACCATATTCAATCCTAGTACTTAATGGTTTTGATCGATTGTAAATTTAGTATTTTATACGTAACATTCAATTTTGAAAAAATCTGAAATCATTTGAACTTAAATATATAGGTACGTAAACATATTCGTAAGCCTATGCCCAGCAGTGGGCGTCGTTCGGCTGACATGATGATGATGATGATGATGAAACATATTCTTGCACACCGCATCCATTGCAGCAGATGAATGGAAAAAAAAAGATAGTGCACTCGGACTTTTTAAATAATAAAATAAACTCCGCCAAAACTACTTCAAGACGCTCTTATATTGAAAAGAAATATTCTGTAGGTTTTATTCGTAACTTTAGAACATTGCCCAGAATTTCAAACCTTCGTTAATATTTTCTTTTCCTTTTTGTGATGAGCATATTTTTTTTTATTGCTGATTTCATCGAAAATGCTACACAAAGCTAGGCACAAAGAAACATTATATTCTACGATCAAAGCTCCGAAATAAATAGAGAAATAAAAACATATATATAAAAATAAACATGTAATCACTTTTCAATGATTATGGCGACTTTCATCACTGATATTTAAACGTGATTAATGCTAAACGTGTTTAATACATAGTTCTGTCTCTGACATCTGTTTGAATGTGACAGGGACAGAAATACGTTTTAAACACGTTTAGCGTTAATCGTGTTTAAATATCAGTGGTGAAAGTCACCCTTAGGCCCGATTTCATCAATGATATTTAAACGTGATTAACGCTAAACGTGTTTAAATCACAGTTCTGTCTCTGTCATCTGTTTGAATGTGACAGAGACAGAAATACGTTTTAAACACGTTTAGCGTTAATCGTGTTTAAATATCAGTGGTGAAAGTCACCCTTAGGCCCGATTTCATCAATGATATTTAAACGCGATTAACGCTAAACGTGTTTTAAATATAGTTCTGTCTCTGTCATCTGTTTGAATGTGACAGAGACAGAAATACGTTTTAAACACGTTTAGCGTTAATCGCGTTTAAATATCATTGATGAAATCGGGCCTAACTCTCGTTTGACCCTTTAAATCAGAGACCTACAATGTGTACAAACCCCTCAAGCAATATGTCTTACATCAGGTCAGACCCAACAATGTAACGTATAAAATTTAACTTTTTACGAGTCCGTTGTCGTCGTATATTCAGTAAAGACAGCGCCACCTTGAGTTACTAAACGACTTTCAACTTAAAAACCAGCATGTTAAGGCTGAAAATCAGTGGTGGTATTTGACAGTTTTGGAGGAACTGTTATGGCGTTGACCGTACAATCCTTGGAACATCACGAGTCGTAAACAACTTCCCTATCGGATCGGCCATCGAAAGCTGCTCGCTGCCCATTGGTTTATTTCCCTATTTATGTAATATCCCATGAATAGGAATATAACCATTGACCTATATGGAGATTGCTTCGGATTCTTTGACTAAACCGATACGTAACCGTTCCCTTGCAATCGTTACATTTTATATGCATCAGTGCTTGAAAATTGACCAGGCTTGATTTTTTTCTAGGCGGTCGTCGCCTTATTGTAGATGATTATTGAAGAATTTGAGACTATCATAATAATGAGTCTTTTAATATCTATAAGTCACCACATTTTATCCCGGTAAAAGTAAAACTGCAATATGAACTACTCTCGTGTATTAAGGTAGATCTTATGTAGCATCTCTTTATTGGAATCACACTTTTTTTATCCACAACGTGGTAGCACTTAGCCTTCATCACACCTGATGTTGAGTGGTGATAATGCTGAGGGTGGAAGCGCACTACTCCCGGAATCCTCAACCACTGAGGAACTGGCTATCTTATCTCTATGTTAACTGCCGGAACACAATAATGCTGAAATCATCATTGTTATGGCGTCAGACTTAGATAAGATGGTGGTAGCTAGCCAGGCGGACTAAGAACAAGTCCATGATCAATTTGTAAGTTAACGTAAGCATCGAAGTCTTCAGTTAAAAAAGAGTAATAGTACCTATACCAATTGCTGTGATGCCACATGTTTAAAATGGACTAGCGGATCCTCGCGGTTTGAAACCGCGAGGTACCCATTCCCGTGGGAATATCGGGATAAAATATAGCTTTGTAATGGTGAAAGAATTTTCTGAATCGGTCCAGTAGTTTTGGAGCCTATTCGATGCAAACAAACAAACAATCAAATCTTTCCTCTTTATAATATTAGATACCTAGATAACAAATTAACATTGAACTTCATCCGTTCTAATACAGGTAAAAATTTTGTAAAAGTGTGTTTGTTTGTCCGTCTTTTACTTCAAAGCGTACAAAGGATCGACGTGATTATTGGTATGGAAATAGTTTGGGAGCTGGAGAGTGGCATAGATTACTTTTTATCCTGAAAAAATACTCACAGGATAACGTCGTGTAATCCACGCGGGCGAAGCCGCGGGCGGAAGGCTGGTAAATAAAGAAATAAATAACAAGATCAATATAAAACTATTAACATTAAACCTTTCCTTCTTTTATTTCCTTTATCGATTAAATCATCGACATTTACCGTCGACAACGACCGGAAAATTGCTTATTTTTAAAAGTAGAAAATAACGACCCGCGGCCGCTCCGAGGGAAGTGGGGTTTGGCCTCTTCCGCTCCTCAGTTCACGCAACATGGCCGAACTTCCGGCGCCGAAAATATTTAATATAGCTGCTAATATTGTTTATAGTCTGCCGGTAGATATGCGTAGTCATAACATCCATGGTTATATAAATTAACCAGACAATGTAATGTAAAACAAATGAAAAAACCTATCACGATAATTTTATTAAATTTTTGATAATTTTTGTCTTCACAACGTTGAGATGTGAATCGAACCCGCCACTGGAGCTGGACCCTAAAAATATTTTATTCCACTCTCACTCAAAATTTTTAAGTTATTTATTTAATTCTATGTGTTGGTGTAAACTTAATCTTCAGATATTTCTCAAGCTTTTCCTAGCTCTCCACCATTCAGCCATCCATGTCATACGATATCCTCATTATGTAGAACTTTTCAGCAGCCGGAAACAGTTAGTTAATGGAGAAGACATTCTCAAACAGAGCCACAAAGGGCGCCGCACTCTCGCCTCGTTATTTCGTGTTCGACTCTTCATTTTCTAATTCGAGCCGCTAACAAAGAGCGTCTGTCATTGTATGTGACATTACAAATACAATGTGTGCTCCAGTGCCTCCTAAGAAAAAAAAACACTTTTACAAAGAGGTAACGAACCCAAAGTCTTTAAAAAAAAAAACACTACAATCGAAATGGTTTTAGGGTTTACTCCGTAGCTCAGTGGTTAGAGCAGTCGCCTGGATAGCGAAAGGTCGTGGGTTCGAGTCCCATCGGAGCTGGTTGTGAGCCGGGTCGATTTTTTCTAAATACTTCATTTTCCATTTTTCATTCCATTTTGCCTACACTTCACATTTTCAATAACGACCCATCTAATAGTACTAGAGGAAAAACAAAATGCAATATTAATAAAAACATAATAAACAACTGCACATTATCTCAGTTTACATCAAAATGTTAATGTAGATGAAGGACATTTTTCACGAAGGAAAACTAATTTCAAAGTGTCACAGCAAAGTCTGACGGCAACATCAGGAAAAAAGAAATAAAAAGTGGCAAGACTTGCCATTTGTCATGAAACTGTATCCGTGACTCATCTATGTCGGCGTAGCAAAAGTTTAAAAAGGGAAACTTACTACAAAGTTAATTATGATTTTATCCGAGAAAAAACGTCTGTTCCACAAAGAAATACTCTAGGATAATTTGCCGGGGAAACATAAGTGTTAGCAACCGGAAACTCTTTTGTGGAGGGCTCTGCTGCATTAGTTAAAAAGTGAAAAGTCTGCGATTCTCAGAAGAGAGTCTCTCTCTAAGTCCAAGTGAGCCACTGAGCCGACATTGTTGCTCTAATTTGAAAAGGCGGCTCGAACGACTACACTGACGAGACTTTGTATTTTTAACACGCCGTTGCTTTTTTGTTTGTAATTTACGTCATTTGCACGAACAACTTTAACGCACTCTGTGTATATTTTGCGATAACGGATGCGGTAATTTTCTTGTAATGTTTTTTTTTAGCAATATGTAGGTGATAATATAGCTTAAATAAAAATACAGTTTGGTGATTTTGTAAGTATATAAATACAACAAATTAAGTCATAATAAACAAATAAAGTTCTTATTTACTTGCAACATACCAAAATATACAAATTCAAAGAAAATGTCTATTCTACTTTTATGTTATTTCGTTTAATTTGGACTTTATTAAAATAGATTCAGTAGAGCAAAAGATTTTAGCTTAACAATGTTGAAATGCACAAAAAAAATATGAAACACTTATTAATTCAAAGTTCATTTTATAAAAATAGATAATTAATAAAATTTATGTTAAAATACATCTTTCTTATTTTTAAATGCATTTCTGAGATAAAGAGACATATCAAGATTGTTTACTAAAAATCTTTTGCTTCGCTGAATAGAGTGTATGGACATAGCCAAAAAAACAAATTAACGTTTCATGTGCATGCACAATGGGTTTGGGAAAGGTAATGTATTTATTTAATACATACAATATTTTTATTGTCAATACTAATCGTATTGAAGTGAAATAAAGACTATTATTATTATTATTATTTATTATTTATTGCTTTATTGTACAGAATACAAAGTAAGGTACAAAAGGCGGGCTTAACGCTAAAAGCATTCTCTACCAGCCAACCTTCGGGAAAACAGAGAAAGCTCAAAAGCGGTACAAATAAAAATAATTTATACATACATAGAACATACCAAAGTATAGACATAAATATATAATATACCTACATACATACATACATCTATATATATAAAATTCAAAGTCCTGACTGACTGACTGACTGACTGAGATATCAACGCACAGCCCAAACCGCTGAACCTAGAGACTTCAAATTTTGCACATTGATACGTTATACAGTGTAGGCATCCACTAAGAAAGGATTTTTGGAAATTCCACCCCTAAGGGGGTGAAATAGAGGATGAATGTTTGTATGAAAGTCCGTCAGTTTTGAAGTTAGGATCTTCAAACATTCTATTTAGGCTGGCAATTGAAAATTAATATTTACCTGTGTCAGCGTCTTTGACAATTCCACCCCCGAAGGGATGAAAAGGGGAATGAAATGTTGTATCTGGAAAGTCCTTCATTAAATTTATTATTTAGGCTTATGGTCAGAAAGTAAAACAAATAAGCAAAAACATGTTTCGTATTTTTTCGAAAATCAACCCCTTAGAGGTAAAATGGGATACATAAACCTAAAGATCGATATGGATTTCGTTATTGAGGTTTTATGGGATGACGATTGCAAAAATGGCATTTATTTTGACGTTTAACACGCTGAACATGATTCAACCCCTAAAAGGTTGCAATAGGGGTGAAATTTTGAATGAAAAATCAGGCGTAAAATAGACATTTCAACTTGAAACTTTGTAGGCTTACTTCTTAAAACAAATAGGCAATCCATTTCGTAATTTTCCCAAAATCAAACCCAGGGGGTAAAATAGGGGATGAATATGTGTATAAAAGTCCGTCAGTTTTGAAGTTAGGATCTTAAAATTTTGTATTTAGGCTGGCAATTGAAATTTTTTATTTTCCTGTGTCAGTGTTTTTGACAATTCCACCCCCGAAGGGGTGAAGAGGGGGATGAAATGTTGTATCTGGAAAGTCCTTCATTAAATTTATTATTTAGACTTATGGTCAGAAAGTAAAACAAATAAGCAAAAACATGTTTCGAATTTTTTCGAAAATCAACCCCTTAAAGGTAAAATGGGATACATAAACCTAAAGATCGATATGGATTTCGTTATTGAGGTTTTATGGGATGACGATTGCAAAAATGGCATTTATTTTGATGTTTAACACGCTGAACATGATTCAACCCCTAAAAGGTTGCAATAGGGGTGAAATTTTGAATGAAAAATCAGGCGTAAAATAGACATTTCAACTTGAAACTTTGTAGGCTTACTTCTTAAAACAAATAGGCAACCCATTTCGTAATTTTCCCAAAATCAAACCCAGGGGGTAAAATAGGGGATGAATATGTGTATAAAAGTCCGTCAGTTTTGAAGTTAGGATCTTAAAATTTTGTATTTAGGCTGGCAATTGAAATTTTTTATTTTCCTGTGTCAGCGTTTTTGACAATTCCACCCCCGAAGGGGTGAAGAGGGGGATGAAATGTTGTATCTGGAAAGTCCTTCATTAAATTTATTATTTAGGCTTATGGTCGGAAAGTAAAACAAATAAGCAAAAACATGTTTCGTATTTTTTCGAAAATCAACCCCTTAGAGGTTAAATGGGATAAATAAACCTAAAAATCGATATGGATGTCGTTATTGATTTTTTTATGGGATGACGATTGCAAAAATGGCATTTATTTTGATGTTTAACACGCTGAACATGATTCAACCCCTAAAAGGTTGAAATAGGGGTGAAGTTTTGAATGAAAAATCAGGAGGTAAAATTGACATTTCCACTTGAAACTTTGTAGGCTTACTTCTTAAAACCAATAGGCAACCCCTTTCGTAGTTTTCCGAAAAATCAAACCCAGGGGGTAAATAGGGTATAGAAACCTAAATCATCTTAAGTACCCTAAAAGTTCTTGGTACCTAAGCTACTCAGAACTAACTTTTTGATTGTGAAACAAACACTTATTATTTACTAGCTTCCGCCCGCGACTGCGTCCGCGTGGACATTCGAGAAAATACTAAGGGGACCAATAACCAGGATAAAAAGTATTCTATGTTTTAATTTCATAAAAATCCGATCAGCCGTTTTTACGTGATTAGGCGGGTCCTCCCTCACCAAGCGAGCAGCCTCGCGCGAGGCAGATAGTTTTCCACGTGCGGCGGGCCTCGCACTGGTTATTTAGTCCCCTAAGTATTTTCTCGAATGTCCACGCGGACGAAGTCGCGGGCGGAAGCTAGTATAATAATATAGTAACTTAAACAGTGAAGATGATCAAAATACATTCCACATCATGACTGAGATCCTTCAAGAAGGAACGCATGAACATTTATTTTAAATGCGAGCTTGGATGGAGATCTTCTTATGGAATCTGGGAGACTGTTCCAGAGACGGATAGCATGCAGTGTGAAAGAGTCGGCCATATAGCCAGAATGGAAGAGGGGAGTAGAGAGTGCTAAAGAATCGGAAGAGCGAAGGTGACGATCGTTAGACTCACAGAGATATTTAACTTGCATTTTAAGCATTCAGGTGAGAGGGGATTATTTAAAAGAGTGTAAAGAGTACTCAGCAGCCTCAACTGTCTACGCTGACGAATGGGGAGCCATTTAAGCTGCGACCGGTAAGAGGAAATGTGATCAAACTTACGAAGGCAGAAGATAAAACGAATGGCATAGTTTAGAAGCCGGTCCAGCTTGTTGAGAAGACTATTGGTTTTGGAATAACGGTAAAGGATAAAAATGAACTTTATTTTTGTTTTTCTCATGTCCAATAGGTAAGTAGTAGTAGTTATTACATGCTAGAGCTGGACCAAATGGGACTACTCTCAGGAGCAAGTGTCCGTAGCTACGTGGCACCACCGATAAATAAGTCTTTAATTGAACAACAATAATAGTATATTATGATACAAGTTAGCTAAGGTTGCTCATTATACACGAGGCTGCGGGTTGCAGCCCGAGCCGCAGGCGAGGGCGTAAATCAGCCAAGTGTCTAGTGAGTAAGTTGCTCACGAGTTTCATACGCACTTTTTCAACACACTTGCGAGGAAAAACAAACATTTATTAAATACATAACATAATTAGAATAACTTGATATTAGCTAAGGGAAAAAGCGCGCAAGTTTTTTTTTCGCACGCGCCAAATGTAAGGTGATTCATTACATACAGCCATACAGCCTACTTCAAAATAATAATAATAATAGTGATAAAATGCAAATGTCTTATAACAAATTATTGTAAAATATAAATAACTTGATAACAATACACTTAATTATGTTATTTTGTCTTAATTAGGGACACATTATTTATTCTAAAAACGTAAATGGATTTTCATCCGTATAAAACCTCTTTGTTGTTACAAAAAAAGAACTTTACCTATTACCCGGTGAAATTGAAAATGCTCTGTTTACTCGCATATAACTTGCAGTTAGGTACTAACTTAACTTTGTAGGGATACTGTATTACCCGGTTAAATTGAAAAGTCTCTGTTTACTCGAATATAATATGCAGTTAGGTACTTACTTAACTTTGTAGGGATAATTATATTACGCAACTAGTACTGTAATATTATTATGCACGCGTGTGTTATAGTTCTGTTTATGGCCCTAAGATCGATGTAATAAGGCTCACTTTATGAGCAAGTGTGTTGAAAAACATATAACTAAATTATTTTCCTGCGAGGATTGTGTTGAATCTTGTTAGATCACAGATTTCTTTATTTCGTGTATACTCATTATTGATATAAATGGGACTTGGTTTAATACTCAATCGGGACCACTAGTACCAGATAAAATAGACGCTGAGCGTAAATTCTTAAATCTAAAGAAAACGATTCGATACACTTCGCGCGGACCCAGCGGTAGCTGGCAGTGAAAATCACTTAAAATTCAATTAAAAATTTAATAGTAAAAAGAATTAATTTATGACGGCCGGAATCCCTCGGCTATTCAAAAACAATTATTTTCATATGTTTTTCATTTACAAACCAAGTATACTGCAAGTAATATGACATTTGAATTATTATTAGACGGATGTTTGGAATTTTATTTGATACAGTAAAATATCATAATTCGAATTAATACATCCGGAAGCACTATATAAATAACTGTAAAATAACATATGTTTTTTCCAAAATTTAAGTACTTGTGATTTGCGAGTAATCCATAATTTAAAATACCCTATTTTCGGGAATCGGCGCCTTAAGGTCCAGTCGCCGGAGAAACTGAATGCCGCTCACTGCTCTAACAAGAACACTCAGAGCTTGGAAATTAGTCCAAAGTTACAAAGTAGCGCTCTCAGTCTTAAAAATTTAGTGCGCTAACAGATTTAAATTCAACTTCATTCATTTTAGCAGAGTGGCAAGCGAGCTTAATGAAGCTCTTCCCATTATATCGGGTAAGTAAGCAACGTTGGGAGTGGTCAGGTCAACCCACCCCAAGTTTGTGTTGCTTTAACCTTCATTGTTAATGCCTTTTCACACGGGCCATAAATTCAGCTACGAAGAATTCTGGGACGACATTATCGCAAGCATTTGAACCTTGTTACTAAGCAGGTAGGAAATTTCAAGATGTGACTCTATGAAAAGTCTCTTCGACGCGCTAGAGTCAGAGAGATGTTTTCACAAATTTGTGCCTTCATTTTATAAAATTTCCGTCTTACAAAATGTATTAAATGCGAAACCACAATCTGTTCCTTACCTTATTTCTTGGCACTAAGCAATTTCTGTTTTAAACGAAGTAAAACCGTAGTTTGAAATTAAAATGAGAATGTTCTCTCAACCTCCTACGAGACGCTTCGGCGAGAGTCTGTGGCCCTTTCCTTTTGCCACCCGTGTGAACAGACAGTTGCCTAGTTGCCGATACAGCCGACTAAACTTCCGAAGGACAACTCGTTAAAACGTTAATGGCAGTGGAGTCGTTCATTGCATAGCCGGTATTGTTTATAGCCGGTTTAATATATAGTTAACTACCACTCTAATTCCCAAATGTGGAAACCTTCCGTGGTTGCTAAGCTGGATTATTTTACTATTTTCCACTAATTTGATATTCATTCACGTTTCCATGTCCAATCAAATGAGAGAAACTTTATTTTATATTCCCTTTTCTTTTATTGATATCAGAAAAACAGATGTTTTATCTATAAATTATTTATTATTAGCCTTCCGCTCGCGGCTTTGCGCGCGAGCTAGGCGATGTACCTAATCCCGTTTGAATGTGTTAAAAGTAGCCTTTATGCTATTAGCGGTCATAATTTTATCTCTCTGACAAGGGACATCCCCAGTTTTGAGCCCAGGAGGTAACTACAGAAATAAATTAAGAACCAAAAAATTCCTATAAATAAATTATCCTTCTAAGCATTGCCATTGGCATGGCCCGCTATTATTTCTCGGCTGCTTGGTTACAAGTGCAACGAGTGAGATAGAAGATGGCTTTGCCATTGGCCATTGGCACAGCCATCTCTATCGTCTTCTACAAGCCATGCGCATAAAGTTGGCAACGTAGTTTTAAGTACCGTTTGCACCGTTTGACAGGTAAACAGCGAGTAAACCTCGAGTACTGAATCCTATGGAGATGGCATATATCTTCTATACATCTATATAAATAAATAAAGTTGGAGTGTCTGTTTGTAACATTAAATAACCGCTTTTTACGACGTGCATATGATTAAATATAAGTACGGTACATACCTATACCAAAATGACATTTTTTACAATTTTTGTCTGTCTGTCTGTTTGTTTCGGCTAATCTCTGAAATGGCTGGATAAATTTTGACGGACCGATTAATACGACAATTAGAAGTAGTTTAAAATTGAATTCCAAGATTTTCTTACATTGTGACTTACTTACACCTCACTTTTTCGTAGGTATGCCACCTCCATAGGATTTAGTACTCAGAGGAGTAAACCGGTTCACAGCAATGTTGCCGTTCCGTATCATAGCATGGCTTGTAGAAGACGATAGAGACGGCTGTGCCATTGGTCATTGCATGGCCCGCTATTATTTCTCGGCTGCTTGCGCTCCTACAGGCCATGCTGCTCGGATTGGCAACGTCATAAATGTCAATGTCGCACCACTGCTCCTAATTTCTTGTATGCATGAGATGAGATGAATTCCTGATTATATCGCCTTAAAATCAAATAATACGCGTACATAACTAAGGGTTGTTTTATTTTAACTATATCACAGTCACGAAAATGTTTATTAAACACTCCTACTGATGTTGTAAGCTCCCAGTCGGCTCGAGGTATCGCACGAATCCATCGCTGACGCAGTGTTCCTCCTTCGGGAATCCAAATCTTTCGAGATCCAAGGTTTCATAAGTAATTTCCAACAATGATCACGTATTTATATGCACTAATTATACAATAAATATTGTATTAAAACACCCACAAAGCAAACAAGAAAATTAAACAGCAACGTTTCTTGACATGACCAAAGAGTATTCCGACTTGCCACATCCAGATAAAAAAATTATCCAAAATGTGCAAAAATAATAGATTTTTCTTTTTATTTTGTAACAAGCAAATTTAACCAAGTTGTTAAACCAAATGCGTGCAAAATCCGAGAAAGTGTTTTATTTAAATGAACAGTTCGCGCAGAAATCTAAGATGTGAATTGAATTACGGCGAAAGTTATTTTTTTTTATTATATTATATCAAGTTTAGCCTAGTCAACGAAGAGATATAGAGGGAAATGTTTGGAACACAATTTTTGACTTTGGAACTTTGTTTGGGCTAAAAGTTTTGTATAATACTGTATATATTTTACCGGCCAAACCCGATTTCAGGACAAACTAGTTTTTCCTAGGCCAAACTAGTTCATCGCGTTGACATTTCAGAGAGCGAGTTTGCCTCGGAAGTCCTGTAGAACACGAACAAAGTCAAAAATTGTGTTCCAAGCATTTACCTCTATACTGTTTTTCGAGTGTTCGTTGATTTTTACTTCCACATAATTTGAGAGTTATCGCCTAACCTGGCAACACTACACGATTGTTTATTTATATAGAACAAAGAGTAAAGTGTATAGATCAACAATCTTTTCTGTTCCGGTGACAGCAGCGCTGGTTGGACAGTGCAACTCATGAAGTTTGACTTAATACTCTGAGGTAACTGGAGCACTCACCCTGAATAAAAAAGTGTCGCCAGCAAATTTGACATTTATGTATGTAGTGGCAGGTAGTGGCTGTCAGTTGTCTCATATGACCATACGTATTTTTTTAAAGTGTAGGTGAGACGGAAGACAGCCACTGTGTTATTTGTGGTATTCAAAAAATTGTTCGTACTGCACTCTCCAGTTACCTCAGTATTAAGTCGAGCTTCATGGTGCAACTTGACAGTAAAATGACATTATGAACAAAACACGTTAGTTCCAGTTTTGGCCATCGGAACCATAGATGTATTATTCCTATAGATGGATCACAAAAATAAGCTATAACTCACCCATCCTTTACCCCTTCTAACACTATCAAATTGTCATAAGATAGAAAGAGACATACATGTTAATCTGTTGCGTCGTAATTAGTGAATGTCTCCATTTTGACTATGCAATGCTAGATGATGATGTTGCAATGATAGTGCTGTGGTTTTTTTTATAACAAGTTATCGATAAAAGATGTAAAAATAATTTGAATGGTATGCGATACATAAAATTACAATGTATATGTATATATCGCAGGCGTATTGTATATTTCACCGTATTACATAGGTAGCAACTAGCTGTATTGGAAAACAGCACCGCATTGTAATGCGGCGGATTCAAGATACGCCGTATTCAATACGGCTGATCGAAAGTACGCCGCATTGAATAGAGCGCTTCGCGATTTTCAATGCGGCTAGACTTAATGTAATTGGGCGGTTCATAATCCGCTTTTCTGTCAGTTTTAGTACTAATCGTGTTCAAAGTGCTCACGGCCTTAGAATTTTGTTTATGCTATGAAACTTCAGCATAGGTCGAATATGGCAAAAATTTCTTCCCTCCAGACAAAAGCGCACGCTCAGCTGATCGATCTAGTGTGGCAGAATATTTTTTTATATTTTGACGTATGCTATGGTCCAAAGAGAAAGTTGTTCAGCTTCATGGTCTAAGCAAGCCCTTTAATTTTGAATCGGTGCCAAATATGAATTAGGTACTATAATAAAATTATACTTGAGATCGATGGCTCATTGGTACGCGGATTCTGCATCCGGTCGTTGACGTTAAGCACCATTCGTTGCGGTTGGACATCTGAATGGTGACCAAAACTTTATTATCTCGGTCTCCTCTGTGCTTCGGAAGGCACGTTAAGCCGTTGGTCTCGGTTGCATTAGCAGTCGTTGGCACCCTCACCCACCAATCCGCATTGGCTTCGCGTGGTGGGTTATGGCATTAATGGCCCGTTCTACCTGTGGTGTTTTCTTGCACAGGGAAGGCCCAGCAGTGAGGACATTAATATGATAATGATGATAATTATACAATTTATACTAGGAGGTGTAGTCGTAAAACTGAACGAGATTTCTAATCAATTTATTAAATTAAAAAATCTACTGAATGATATCAAGTAAAAAAATACAGATTTCATGCTAATTTTTATACTTTTAATGTATTCAATTTTTTAAGTATAAATCCACAATTTATGCATCAACACAATAAGTGCATCGAGCAGATTCTTGTTTGTTGCGAAGGTCTCCAATCGTCGCCTTTTCTTACGTTTCTTATTTACGTTTCCTTTACATCGACGGCGGGCGCGGCGGTGGGAAATCTGTTTAGAATTGAGAAAAATTAAGTTTAAATACAAAATTGTTGACACTACAATTTTTTATCGATATTACATAATAAAATCGGACTACAACACTATCAGGTTGGTCAAATGTCAAAAAATCCCAATTGGCTTTAAATTATATATTTTTAGCCTAAAAACACCCGATTTTCTTCAACCAAGTCAATGTTAAACTGTATATACACGTACAGCGATTTAGTTTTTGCAAATTTGCTATAAAAATGTGTTCGCAAAAACACAAAACAATGAGTGTGACTTACCTCTGAAATGATATGTGTTCATTATTCTCTTTCAAAACACTCACTCTGCTTGAATAACCGGGAACAGTACAGGCCATTCTTAACAAACAACTGATTTACCGCACCACACCATCAAATCTTTCTATATTTTTGTACAAAAAAAGCTTTTTATTCTGAAGCATTTGTTAACCAGCTGGTTAACAAACAAACATGACGTTTACTTTCAAGTGGCGCGCCGCTCACTAAGACGCACACGTTGGGCTATTGTTATCTCTTTTTAACACACGACATGTCGCCATTTGAGAGACGAGAGTCGATTATAGAAGGAATTGTTCATTTTCTTATGCTCCATCTACAGGAATAATACATCTATGATCGGAACAGAACACGTTGACGTAATCGACTGCAACGTTGCCGCATTTCCAAGGAGCATGGCTTGTTACAAGTGCAACGAGTGAGATAGAAGATGGCTTTGGTCATTGTCATTGATAAGTTGACATTAAAAAGATTATCATAACAACGGTTGCTAGGCAACGAAACTTAGTCGGGTTTTACAGTCACGCTTTCGCTAGCGTATGTTGTAAGCGTCTCGTCGTGTCGCGGGCCACGAGCATTGAGTGACTTGCACCGTTTGTAAACCTACTTGCGCGGATGACTTGCGCTGAGAGAAACTCGGCCGCGTTTTTTAAAGTTGAAGTTAGTTGAAATTTAAGAGTCTAGTGCTACTAGTGCATTACATTGTACCTAATATAACTTATTTAGAGGGTGTATGTGGTAATACCCGTCGTTGTTTCCATTTTCTATAATACTACTGATGGTGTTCATTATTTATTTATTTATTTATTTATAGTCTCGCTGGTTGACCATGCGTATGCGTACTTAATGTTGCCGTAAAAATGAAGGTCGCAAACCGCGCGGCACTAAACTCGTTTTATTGTTTCGTGCGGGTCATCCGCGCCCTTGCCAGTCGCGCTGACAACGAACGAACAGTAAGCGTGACTATAAAACCTGCCTATCTTGGTTAGAGTTGGATTGCTCGATCGAATCAGAAATGATGAGATCCGCAGGAGAACTAAAACGACCGACATCGCTCGAAGGATTGCTCAGTTGAAGTGGCAGTGGGCGGGACACATAGCGCGGAGAACCGATGGCCGTTGGGGCGGAAAGGTTCTCGAATGGCGACCGCGAACCGGACGACGTTCCGTGGGCAGGCCCCCTACAAGGTGGACCGACGATCTGGTCAAGGTCGCGGGAAGCCGCTGGATGCGGGCAGCGCAGGACCGATCGTTGTGGAGATCCTTGGGGGAGGCCTATGCCCAGCAGTGGGCGTCGTACGGCTGAAATGATGATGATGATGATCTTGGTTAGAGAGTATTTTTTTACCACACTTTTATTAGCTTCACTTGTAACTAAGTCACAATGTAAGAAAATCTTGGAATTAAATTTTAACCTACTTCTAATTGTTGTATTGATTTGAAACTTTGCAAGTCTATATGAATCCGATGACAATACAATAATTTGCTACCATCGAGCTGATCTGATGATGGAGTCAAGAGGAGGGCAATAGAACTCTTCAATGGCTGCTAGGAAACCTCTCGAATTTAGGCTCATTTGTTTTGTTCTGATGAGACCTATTCGCTACACTTGATGGTGTGAGGGTCTGATGATGGAACAGGGAGGAATCCAGTGGCACTTCTTAATGACCACTAGGAAACCCCTCGAGTTCTGGCTCATTTATTTCGTTCTGATGAGACCTATTCGCTACACTTGGTGGTGAGGGTCTGATGATGGAGCAGGGAGAAAGCCAGTGGCAATCCTTAATGACCAATAGGAGACCCCTCGAGTTTGGGCTCATTTGTTTCATTTTGATAAAACCTATTCGTTACACTTGGTGGTGAGGGTCTGATGATGGAGCTGGGCGGAAGCCAGTGAAACTCCTTAATGACCTCAAGAACACCCCTCGAGTTTGGGCTAATTTGTTTCGTTCTAATGAGACCTAGTTGCTACACTTGGTGTTGAGGGTCTGATGATGGAGCAGAGAGGAAGCCAGTGGCACTTCTTAATGACCGCTAGGAAAGCCCTCGAGTTTGGGCTCATTTGTTTCGTTTAGACGAGACCTATTCGCTACACTTGGTGGCGAGGGTCTGATGATGGAGCTGGGAGGAAGCCAGTGGCACTGCTTAATGACCACTAGGAAACCTTTTGAGTTTGGGCTCATTTGTTTCGTTCTAATGAGACCTATTCGCTACACTTGGTGGTGAGGGTCTAATGATGGAGCAGGAAGGAAGCCAGTGGCACTCCTTAATGACCACTAGGAAACCCCTCGAGTTCGGGCCCTTTGTTTCTTTCGGATGAGACCTATTCACTACACTTGGTGGTGAGGGTCTGATGATGGAGCAGGGAGGAAGTCAGTGGTACTCCTTAATGACCACTAGGAAACCCTTCGACTTTGGGCGCATTTGTTTCGTTCTGATGAGACCTGTTCGCTACACTTGGTGGTGAGGGTCTGATGATGGAGCAGGAAGGAAGCCAGTGGCACTCCTTAATGACCACTAGATAACCCCTTGAGATGGGCTCATTTGTTTCTTTCTGATGAGACCTATTCACTACACTTGGTGTTGAGGGTCTGATGATGGATCAGGGAGGAAGTCAGTGGCACTCCTTAATGACCACTAGGAAACCCTTCGAGTTTGGGCTAATTTGTTTCGTTCTGATGAGACCTGTTCGCTACACTTAGTGGTGAGGGTCTGATGATGGAGCAGGGAGGAAGTAAGGGTTCGGCTCGCGCATCTGGTTACTAATAGACTCCACTTGAATTTGTAAAACTAAATACATACAATCACGCCTTTGAGTGATAATGTTTACGGGGTGGGCAGATACATGAATGGACGGTGAAATCGATTACCATCCCCATCCATAGCTTGCCATTTGTTAAACTAAAAAGTAAAAAATAAATATGTAAGTAGTTTAAAAAACTAAATAACACACTTTTATAGGAACAGACTAAAAAGTACAAAATAACCGTCTATTCAGTAACTGAAATTAAAAAGCGTGGTGCGCCCTTTGCAAAGCATGCATTCAAGTACCTACTTAATGTTGACCTCGATACTACCAGCAATTCAACTTCAAACCTCGATACCACCAGTTTAAATACAAATAATATTGCAGATATCGAAATTGATCCAGCTGAAGTATATAAGCTCCTCAAAGCAGTCAAGTTAAATAAAGGTGCCGGCCCTGACAACATATCTCCCTCTCTTATAGTTAATTGCGCCAAAAGTTTAGTAAATCCTCTTTGTATACTCTTTCGACGTTCTTTAAGTGAAGGTGTGGTCCCCTCTATTTGGAAATCAGCCTTTATTACACCAGTTCATAAGAGTGGGGATAGGAGTGAGGTTAAAAACTATAGGCCTATCTCAAAACTTTGTATCTTTATTAAAATTTTTGAGAGCATAGTTCATATGCAGACCTATGCTGCATTGGCTTCGTGGTTTATTCCGGAGCAGCATGGTTTCATTAAGGGTCGTTCAACCGTATCCAATCTCTTAATATCCAACAATCACATTACTACTTGTATGGATTCTGGCTCGCAGGTTGACATAATCTATACAGACTTTTGCAAAGCTTTCGACCAAATTGATCATAACATCCTCCTTCAGAAACTGTCCTGCGCTGGAATCCATGGTAGCTTATTCAGATGGTTTTCGTCTTATATAGAAAATCGCTCCCAAGCAGTAGCAATCAATGGATTCCACTCTGGGTGGGTAAGTGTTCCGTCAGGAGTACCCCAAGGTTCAATAACTGGTCCTCTGCTATTTGCTATATTTTTAAATGATATAGCTTTATATTTTCAGAATTCTAAATTTCTACTTTATGCTGATGACGCAAAAATTTTCAGGCTAGTTAATAGTATAGAAGATAATCTATTACTACAAAATGATTTAGACACATTCCAAGTATATTGCATCCGTAACAAACTAAATTTAAATATTTCTAAATGTTATTCCATGTGTGTCACTCGTAAGATTAATGTAGTTAAGTATAGTTATAAGCTTAGAGGTCAAGCATTAGCATCAACAAAAAAAGTGAGAGATCTCGGTGTAATTGTAGACTCGAAAATACTATTTGATGAACACATTGATAGTATAGTTAATAAAGCCTCAAAAGCACTTGGATTTGTTATTAGGTCATGTTCCAATTTTAGCAATATTAAGCCCATTAAAGTGTTGTACTGCTCTTTCGTACGTAGTGTCCTTGAATATGCTTCTGAAATATGGAACCCTTTTTACACTATTTATGTAAACAGAATCGAGTCCATTCAGAGAAAGTTCCTCCGATATTTACAGTTTAAGTGTAAGCAATTTCTCCCAAACTATGAAGCTAGATGTAAGCAATATCATTTCCTACCGCTTCATATGCGGAGAAATATTGCTGATCTCATTTTTCTTAATAAGATTCTTAATGGCACCATCGATACACCCGAATTATTAAACGAAATTTATATAAACACGCCTGCTCGGCAGCTACGTAAATACAGTCCTCTGCGCATACCACCATATAACACGAACTATAGAAAAAACTCGTTCTTCTGTAGAGCTGTTGAGAACATGAACAAATTTTCTTTAGATTATCCCGATGTTGACGTATTCAATATTAAGCCGGTCACTTTGCGTCGCTTAATCACCACCTCTTTTTTCAGCAAGGAAAGTGCCTAGTTGTTTTTGTTTGTTTGTTCGCTTTGTGCAATAATTTGTAACACTCCATAATTTTTACCTACCTGTGAAAACCTGTAAATGGCTCCATAGTCACCTTATAATTATGTAAGCTATATTGTATTACAGAGCTGTATGTTTACCAAATAAAATAAAATAAAATAAAATAAAATTATGTTATGATGTAATTACTGACCAATGTTAAGGGCGGCTGGGCGGCCAACCCGACTTACTTTTCATACAAACGCTCTGACGTGATTATGGCGTTGTAACAGATCTTTATTTGAAACTTTTGAACTAATAGGTATCTTATGCACTATATCTAGGTTTCTATCGAAATAAAAAATCAGAAGAAACAAATTCAGTGTAAGCCTCCAAAAATCTGATTTTGTGCAAAAATTTTACCTGAACTTTGGGCGTTCATCGCTACTCATAAATTTTAATAGCAAACAACATATTATGATAGAAACCTTGAAAATGTAATGGAGATTCTAAATGACAAACATTTATTTCACAAACTTGTAATTCTTCCTGTAAAACACGTAATTCCTGAAACAAGTCTCCTCAAACTACTTTTCGTTCCAAGTTATCGCGTTCTCACTTGCTCACTCACTCACTGTCATTGCGCTAGATGAAACAACAAGCTTGTCAACTTCTTGTCAACAATGACGGGAAGGGCCCTCTTAAGGCTTGTACGTTGGGGCCTCAGTTTGTATGGGATTCGGGGGATGTCCTTTCATCCTGATCAATAAATCAAACTTTTGCATTTTTAATAATTTAGTGGATTACCGCAGTTTAACACGCGTGGTACCCGCAGGAATATCAGGATAAAATGTAACCTACGCCATTGGGGAATAAATAATGTAGCTTTCTAATGGTGAAAGAATTTTAAAATAAGTCCAGCCGTGTAGAATACTCGGTAACACTCACCACTCGAAGCACCAGTAAATACACAATTCACTACCTATCCCAATTAGAAACAAATACGTTTTCAGAATATCTCGAATATTTCCCACCGGCCATTCCTCAGTTGACAGGTAACGTCACCGACCCGATGCAATGCCACAGACTATAATCAAAGAATACTATAATATTACTAACGTCTATAATGTGCTATAATACTGTAGTAGTTACACTACAAGCCGTTTTTGAGTTTATCTTTACAATATAATTATAGGAAAAATGTGATAGTAAAAAACCACGAGCCCTATAAGTAGCTTTCAGGCGGGATTCGAACCCGCGCCTCCGGGAATCCAGCCCGATGCTCTGACCAACTAAGCTACCGAAAGGCTTACACGACTCGTCGAATTTTGCTATCACTTGTTTGTTACGCTGTAGGCCAGCGTTGCTTCATCAATGCGAGGAAACCCTCCGGCGGCTCGGAGTTCGGAGGAGGCTCGTGGTTTTTTACTATCACATTTTTCCTATGCTTACAGAATTGCATTGTGAATGTATTAAAAATAATTTAAAATCTTACAATATAATTGTTTGTTTGTTTGTATACAAACAAATCTTTCCTCTTTATAATATTAGTATAGATAATTACCTACATAGAATATAAGTAATAGTAAGATAGTCATTAAAAATATCTATGAAATATCATCCAACAGCTTTTATGAAATTATCAACCACAGAATTAGTTTAAAAATATAGTTTAATAGTATTTTATAACTCGCGCGCGATGTTTGCACGCTGCGAAGCATAATCAAGCATAATGGCGTCTATATCAGATTATGTCACAGCGCATTACCGCCGCGCGCCGGAGACACTCATTTATTCCTCGAGTTGGGACTGAAACTTACTTGACTAATAATAACATTGAGTAGAGAGATAACTTGCGGACGAATCACAGGTTCTACCTATAGTACCTAAACCTCGACAATTTTTCTTCTGATCATACATAACCTCTTATCTGTACGTCTTTATAAATGTCGCAGAGTAAGCGCGTTTATCCTGTGACTCTAGCAGTTAAGCAACTTTCGTAATGGTCGGTTACGGGAACGGTGACCTAAAATTCATTATTTTTATGTCCTCCATGCTTTAGTAAGCAAATTAATATGCCGTTGGACCCGACTGAATTCGCAGTCGTTAAAACCCACCAATCCGTATTAGGCCGGCACCGTGTTTGCCCGTTCTCCTTATGTATCCATTAGGAAAAGCATACACCCCCGCATTAGAGACAAATAAATAGCTGATTATGAACCCCTTTAAAAACTTTAATTGAATTTAATATTACAAATAGTGCGTTGTATTGAATCTTCGATTAGCAATACCAATAGATAACGCTAAGAGAACTAAAAGAAAACTCAAATATCATCATCTTTCATCATCATCATCAGACCTTATAAGCCCCCACTGCTGGGGTACAGGCTTAAGGAAAGCCTTATGGATGGATATGGAGAAACTCAAATATGGCACCAACTAATTGTTTTTAATGGAGAAAAAAGTTACCTATACGAATGTTACGATCTTAGGTACTTCTTTAACGACAGGTTGCGATACGCGCACCTTTGAAGTGCGCTCTTATTTTCTCGACCGTTTTTGTCACTTCAATCGGTTATCTACAGGTATTATTGATCGAAGTATTGAATATTAAACGAATCCCGCTCACACAAACAGTTTACACTACTCGACCTATTACAATGTTGTTTTTAGCTTGTAATTTCCGCCAACTATACTACGGATGATTAATTATTATTTTCCTTTCTCAAGAAAAACTCAATTGTTTTACGCAGTTTTCCTTTTGTCGGGCTTTGTCATTTGTGTCAGTTCCTTCGCCTACGTTGCTTGTCGTGTTAGGGATTAAGTCTTCAGCTTTTTACGGAAAAACCATTAACGACGTAATTATTGTTTGTTTATTATTTTAAAAAAAAGTTCAAACTTGAATATATTTTTATGTTAATACTTAAATACACACAATAAGTAATTGTTTTGGTGTTAGGACCTGTTCTATACCGCCTGTCTCGCTAACACCAATGTACCGTCATCGTAACAACAGCGTTTACCTTCAGTATAGTTGTGTTTCAACAGCTAACAGTTGAGATAAGTTATCCTCAGAGGTTTAGTATACTTATAAGAGCAGCGCGATTCTACCTTCAGCCTTAGCATTACTTAAAAATCATAATGTCAATTCGATGTTTATTTTTGCTTGTATTTCACTTGTATGTTTTTAATTTGATATAAAGAGTCGCGTTCGAATGTGAAGTAAAGGTAGAGTTGAGGCCGAATATCCTTATAAAATTGCACACTCTATGATGAAGGCTAAACGTTCCCTGGTGGTAGATAAGTTGCCAAATAGTTTGTAAATAAACACAACCTATTTGGTAAGCTAGACTCGATGTCAGCCTTCGCCTTCTATCGATTGACAGCGCTTAATTTACTTCATCGTAAATGCAGACCAGTCGTTGCGTTCTATTTTTGTGCCACCGTCGTCGTCGTCGTCGATCGCCATTGATTTATCGCCGTTATACCAATGCGCTCCGTTAACTAAATTTACTCTACACGTTAACTTATAACAGAGGACTTGTTGACAGTTAACTAGATCGTGTAGCGCACTGAAATTTACAGCTTGCTAATAATTTACGGAAGAAAAAACACAGATTGTTTTATCTTGCTATTTCATCTACCTGGAAGGTTACAAAAGAGATAAAAAAAAATCATTCCATTTTTGGTATTTTGATAATCTCATAAAGTCAATATACTTACCTTTTCCGATAGGTATATTATCTTTATGGATAATCTATAACTTAGGCCTACTGTCCACGTAACCGTACGTCATGCGCAAGCTTTTGTCAATGACGATTGCATGACGATAGCAAGACGAATGCTTGCATCTTACGTAGAAACAATCAAAACGGTGTCTACGGTGCGGTAGCGTCGCGGCAGCCTCTCGTCATGCGTTCGTCACGTGGACACAGTTTGATTGTTTCTACGCAAGATGCAAGCATTCGTCATGCAATCGTCTATTGACGAAAGCGTACGCATGACGTTCGGTTAAGTAGGCCTAACTTACTACAATTCGATCACCAGCCCATAGTACTCCGCGGTTTACTTTCACTTGTTTGTTATGAATTTGACATAAAGTAGGTATATATGGATGTGAAGTCACGTCGGAATACTAGAGAATCGCACCCCCAGATATGACACGTTAAATGAGACTCCTTTCTAACTCTATAAAAATCACTTGGAACTCCAAAATCGTTGGTCATAAATCCTCTTTAGTGAGCAATAGTCGTGATCGTCACGCCACGGCTAAGAACACGTCACATAGAGGATTGTGCCGAGAAAGCTCCGATTCTAATTCCCTCAGTGAGTCCTCGATTATCGCCCTTTGTCTCCGCTCAGAGGGCCACTTTAAAAGCCTAGTTACGAACTTCCCTCGCTCACAACTCTTAAGGTTTTTAATAAACGACTCTCGTGAAATCTTTTTAGGGGTTGCTGGAGTATCTGAGAGTTCATTTGCATTGTAAATATTCTTCAGTTGAAACTTGCCAATGAGTACCTAATAATAACTTTTAAGCCAAATTACGGTTTGCCGTACAAACCAGGGATGTTAAGAATATCCATATCCGTAACCGAAACTATCGGATATCTGAAATACAAAAATATCCGTATCCGTAACCGAAACCGAAATAAATGTTTCGGATAATTTCGGATAGAGGCGGAGTCTAAATGAGACACGTTACGACAAGTAGTTAATAATTACTACTACTAATAGCTGACCTATAATAATTACTCATAGGCTGATTGTAGTACCTACCTACAAAATGATGACATATGTTACTTTGAAATTCCTTAGAAATCTAATATCCGTTACCGAAAATATCCGAAACCACCGGATAATCCGAAATAATTTCATATCCGTATCCGAAACCGAAACCGATACAAAAAAAATCCAATATCCGTATCCGTATCCATATCCGAAATTCCATATCCGTAACATCCCTGGTACAAACTAGCATCATCAAATAGACCGCGCGTGGTCGTCGCATTTGTGATTTCATTCTGGATTTTCTTCGAAAGTGGATTTTATATAAAATCGGTACTTAGTTGAAATACCTATACTTTATGAGTAGGTATTTTACGTTTGAAATGGGAATGGACGTTGATTACATTCTAATTCGGTTAGGTCGCAGTGAACGAGAATTTTATTTCCAGCAACAACTGAACTACTGGTGTAAATTGATAATATAAATAGTCCATGGAAATCGTACATTTTGCCTTGCGTTAAATGAGGTAGTTCTGATTTTTTTGTATGTTAGTAGTGATGAGATAGTAATGACAAATCCAAGTTTTCTACCTCGAAAGCCCTACGGATCATTGTTAAATATTTAAAAAACCAATAAATTTAGTTGATAGTTCCTGAGGTAGCTGTTTAAAGTTATTGAGGTAAGTAAACAATTATGTAATAGAAGGGTTTGTAAAATGAAGTACGCCCTAAAGGAAGGAGGATCTGGGAGGTGGTGGGATTAATTATGTACATTGTATGTATATTTTTGATGTTCCAGACACGTCCTCTGAATCCACAGCACACTTTTTGAGGGCAGCTTGCTGAGGTATAATTTCTTCATCAAACTGCTCAGGAAGGTCAAAATCGTCCTTTGATGGTGGGTTATCAATCAATGGTTCATCAATGTCATCACACATCAGATCTGGTATGTTCTCGCATGATTGGCCAATGCAGTAGCTGCAAACAGCCGAACATTTGAGTTCTGCTTTCCTGCAACCACATCTGCTGGTACAATCTTACATCTTTGGTATGCTTTCAAGGTGATTAAGGTTTGCGTGTCATTTACAGGGTAGAACGGGAACGCCTTCCAGATCCTTCTTCCTTTAGGGCTTACTACCTTTTCAAACCCTTCTATTACATAATTGTTTACTTACCTACCTCTATAACTTTGAACAGCTGTGTCTCAGGAACTATCAGGTGTAAATTGACATAATTAATCTCATTTTGTTGGAAATTTAATGGACTTTGGAAAATATCACATTTCCTGAGGATAATGTCGTGTAGTACACGCGGGCGAAGCCGCGGGCGCAAAGCTAGTAACTAATAAAACGCTTTTGCCATAAACGCATTACTAGGGGGTCAAAGTTGACGAAAAAAAACTGTAATACTTCCTTTTTGTGATTTTGCAAATTTTAAAATAGCCTTATCTTAAAAACTATTTGGCCTACAAAAACTAAATTATTCTCTTTTTATTGCAAATTTAGTCTACTTTAAAGAGTGCATAGTAACATTTGCCGTAACTCAGATCCTTGGTGGTAAAAATTGTCAAAAACTGAAAAATATCCGAAAATTTATGGATTTTTAAGTATTTGACAATGATCCAAAGGGCTTTCGAGGTGGAAAACTTGGATTTGTCAATACCATCTCATCACTACTAACATATAAAAAAATCAGAACTACCTCATTTAATGCAAGGCAACACCACTTATTTGGTACGATTTCCATGTACTAAAACTATTGAGTGTTAAGTTAACAGTGTGTGTGACGTATTCACTGATCAGAAAATATGTCTCACTGTTAAAAAGTTAACTTCTTCGCTAGAAACCTTGACAGTAATTTCAAAAAGGTTTTAAAAAGCATTTCTACTAATCTAATACTTTCATAAAACGATCCGGCAATGCACGTAAATTCTGCTGTCCAATACCGTCCAAAACACATGAAAAACAATAATGAAGTTATAATTTGGAATAAAGTATAAATACCTCCGGCCAACTGGGATGCCTCTTAGGAAGTTTAATTTGAGGGCAATTTTATTAAGCCTCTGACATTGGGGTGGCATAGGTACATACACAACGTTTTCCTGTTTCGTTTTTCCTTAAAGCCTTGAACGCAGTAAAAAAAAACATGAAATCAATATTAGTGTTTACATTATTATTATGTTAAAGTGATGTTACTCTTGGTAGCCTGACTTCAAGTTCATCTTTCAAATACATGTAGAAGCAACATAATAAATATTTACAACATAGCGAAAATCCGTACACTACTAAGTACCTGGCTCTACAGTATAAAACGTTGTCCCCAAAATAGACTATTCTATTATTAAATCCTTATTTATACATTTATAACGTTTCTTGACTACTCCAAAAACCTCCTGAAACATCCTCAAATGCAACTGACGAAGCTGAACAAAATGGGCTCGTTTGTTATTGCAGGCTGAAGATCTAACGATACACTTGCAGCCGGCAAAAAGTGGAGGCAGCCCTGAAAATGTCAGCGGCACGTTTGTGAAGTGGCTGCCGCCGCCGGTGACAAGAAACTAAACGACAGTACTTCGTGGCCTAGGGTTGCCATAGCCGTTTATTATCCTGTATTAAGTGTTTTTAACGCGGAAATATATGCCGGTAAACTATATCAAGTGTTAACGTTTCTGTAGTGGCAGCCGCCGCCGCCGGCCGGTGACAATAATAAACTAAGCGACGTATTTCGTTGCTCATGTAATTTATTTTAACGGGTGTCAAAATAATCGTTAATCGTCATATGATAATTATGATGGAACAGATTTTGCTGAAAGTTTACAAACAGCTTGAAACTTTGAAAAAGGGAAGAAGTTACCAAAGTTTTTTTTTTCAAAAATCTCACTTACGGAAATGCACTTAAAATAGGTATGCACTGTTTTTATTTTCTTGTATGCCGTGTTTGGAGAGTGCTATCTCCACATTTTGGGTCCCACCTGAAAATCAGGGTCACACTTGCTGTGGCAATAGCTGGAGCTAGGGATTTCGCCTAAATATCTTTGAAAAATGGAAAATGAAGTATTTTGAAAAAATCGACCTGTCTCACAACCAGCTCCGATGGGACTCGAACCCACGACCTTTCGCTATCTGGGCGACTGCCTAAATGCTGATAGTGAAACGTCGTGGGTTCGAGTCCCATCGGACTAGTTGAGACGGGTCGATTTTTTCAAAATACCTACTTACTTCATTTTCCATTTTTCAATAACTAAATATGTTTGTTATTTTTCCGTGTATTTTGTGTTTTATGTGTTTTTGGTACTCAAATTTAAGTATTATTATTTTGTAATAATATTACGTAAAATAAACATAAGCGAGATTTTGGTGAATCAAAATTCAAGAATTCGATAACTGAGCTAGCTAGACTTTACAAATTCTCCAAGGGAATCAAATGCAACGATAAAGTTTGCAAAGTAATCAAGTTCTGATTAGCATTTTACTTTTATACATTTTCGGATATTTTGCATAATATGTCTACCCCAAAGTTGCAGGGAGATTAAAGAAAGATTCTCACTTTAAATAAAGAGAAGTATCGTCAGTATAAAATTTTCAATAAATTACTTCTTTCCCAACTAATGGAAGGAGGATGTATACTAACATTTATACCCATGTACTGTGGGCAACCTAACGAGGCTAAGCAGTAGAAGTGGTCCTTGGTATTTTAGAAAGCAACAGCTAGTTATATAATAAATCTGTTAAGTTATTTGGTGCAATACAATTTTAAAATGTAGCAGTAATGTCAGCCCTACGGTGGTGACCAGAAGGGCGCCGAGCTGTGACTCGTAGACGTTGGCAGGGCGGGATCACGATGAGTATCGCTCACCACCGCTCCATTGTCGCCACCCAAGCTTTAGGGCTTCATCGTGTCTAAAATGTTAAAATTATTTGGTGCAACACAGTCTTGAAATCTTAAAATGTAGCCGTAGTGCTAGCCCTGCGGGTTGACAAGAAGCCGTTTGCCGTTCGCGTTGCTGGTAGGGCGGGATCTGATAAATGTCACCACCTGACCACACCACCGTGCCAGTGTCGCCACCCAATCTAAACGGCTTCATTATGATAATCTGTTAAAGTTATTTGATGCAAAACAGCATCTTTTAAAGAATTATTGGTAGCCCTACTGTGACAAGAAGGGCGCCGTGCAACGTCGTCGACGCTGCTGGCCGGGCGAGATCGCGATAAATGTCACGACCGTGCCGCTGTCGTCACCCAATCTTTATGGCTTCATTACAAACTAAATCCGTTAGAGTTATTTGGTACTCTGCCTTCGGGTTGTGACAAAAAGTAGGCGGCAGGGCGGGATCACGATAAATATTGCTCACAACCGCGCCACTGTCGCCAGCCAATCTTTACGGCTCCATTATTTGTACCTCTTTAATTATTTAAACAGCCCTTCCGCAAAATTAGGGATAAATGGCACTTGCAGACTCTTGGAATAATAGTTTAACTATGTCGAATTTTGTAGTTATAAAAAAAATTTAAGTAAAGCATTTTATTTTTAAGTGTAGGATTCTTGAAACAATGCTGCAAAACGTCAGTAGTTTCGAGCAACGCGGCCCGCGTTGCTCGAAGGTTAGTAGTGAATAACGTTATTTGGCCATTGATCAAAGTCTCGACATTCGTTCTTACAAAAATAAATCGATATAAGTAATTTCTAACTACTCTTATTCCGACAAATATTAGAAGACTTATGACGACTGCAAAATGTATACCCTATGGAATTGAAACCAATAGCGGAAACATGAAAGTCTCGTATGCGGTAGTCCGTATGGAAATCAAATCTGGATCTAACCTGAATCAGCGTTCCGGCGTGACATTGAGCGATAGAGCTATGCGCCCAGCGTACCCTAACGACTGTGCGTAGTGACAAACGATATCTTTTGCCAAACCAAGGCGTATGGACAAAGAACGCTTTTAGTCCACATCGCTTTGCTTCTATAAAGAGCTCTACAAAAATAAGAATGGAAAATAAGCGTAAATTTATGCAGGGAATTTCTGCTTTTCCAAGCTTCTCAAACATTCTACAAGCACTCTGTTCTGTATGATAATATGAGTTTTCTAAAGCTTAAAAATTCAAGTTTTCTGCAGGATCGAACGCACGAATACCTTATAGTGACATTATGTTTTTTGTCACTTAGTGAAAAGCGCAGAGTACTAGCATAGTGAAAGATCACTAAGTATATATACGAGTTATAAAAAATCGGCCAAGTGCGAGTCGGACTCGCCCGTGAAGGGTTCCGTACCCACTTAAAGTACCGATTACATACACTTAGCAAAAATACCCTATCATTTTTGGCCAGAAAAACATAACTTTGTTTTTCATAGTGTTCCTATGAATGACAAAGTTATATTTGCGGTTTTCGAAAATGTGTGATATCACAAAAACTTGTAAAGCCTACTTAGCTGGGATAGTTTCCCTTTTAACTTCGTCATATATAAAACTATCGTGAATTTTTTCACGTATCCATAAAGAAGTATTTGGCTGGAAGGGGGTGGGGACACTTGACTCTAACAAAATTTTGGACTTTAAAGCATAATTATTCACAAACGGATGCCTCAATCAAAAAACTGTTTTCACAAACCCGCAACATTTTTGAAATTGCTATCCAACGACACCCCACACTATGAGGTAGACAAGAAAAAATAATTACATCCCCACTTAACGTGCAGGGGAGGTAAACGAAAAAAAATATTCAAAATTTTACTTCACCACTTTGTCGGTGTGATTTATATGTACATTCATAACAAATTAGAGCTTTCTAGTACTAACTAAGAGTCTATGAGCTAGGCTGGGAACATACAGACGGACAGACGGAAATGGCGAAACTATAAGGGTTCCTTGTTGACTACGGAACCCTAAAAAGGTTACGTATTACGCGACTAAGTTATATGCCAATTATATGCCAAGAAACTAGTCAGTTATTATAAATTAATCAATAAATCGTAATTTTAAACCGTACATGAGGTTTAAAAAATTTCTAAGTTCACGCGTAGTTCTTCATTCTAAATACATCTAATGTACATAACATAATTATCCTAAATTCAGTCAATCTTAACCTTCTTTTGTGCAGTCAGTGGCTCGAAGTGAAACATTTCAATCAAGATAATGTGGTATCGATTCTTGTAGTCTGAGGTCGAGAGGTCGGAAACCGCAAATATGTAGCAATATTTTTTTGTCCGAATAAAGTATACTGATAGCCACTTCTTCGTGTGTGGAAATGCGACAAAAATTAAATATCCATCACTATCCTGTCAACCGTAATTAATTATCTTTGTTTAAAAGTCTTGGTGTTATAAAGATAAAACTTATTGTTTTTCAAACGTTTGAACTCTGTCAAATATAATGAAGTGGACTTATTTACCTATATTATTTACTAGCTTTCCGACCGCGGCTTTGCCCCTACCAGCTCAAGTGCTTTTGTGACTGTAGTCCCGAAAAAATAATCACCGTCAAGTGCAACTTGGCACTGTAGTCCCAATATTTTAGTTTTTTTTTCGTTCCTCACAAATTCACATTTTTTTAACGAACTAATTCATTGTCCATAGAGAAAAAATTCCTTCTCCTTTGAAATGAACCCATGCGCATTTTTCTATACTAACATCATTGTTAGTAGTAGCACAAAGTAACTAGATACGCGGGCGGTCGCTAGTAGTACTCTGTGGTAGTAGCACAGTCTACATATTTCCCTTCGTAGTACTCTGTGACGGTAAAAAAAGTTTAAAATCCAAAATCGAGTCATAATGACATGTGAATGACAGTGATGTTTGTCAAAAGTGTTCATTTATAGTAAACGTAGAAACATAGTGATTATATGCTCTTTGATTTATAGGATTTAGGATGGATTACTAGGTGTTATTGTTGATCGAAGATTTAGATCTATTTTGTTACATTTGTGCATTTTTAATTATGGTACATAGGGCAGAAGCCCCGGTTTTGGGCACTGTACCGGTTTTGGCCACTTTTTGCTCTAAAAGTCCGATTTTGACGACCTCCGTTGGCCGACTGGTGTACGCACAGGTATTCTAGGTGCCGCTACCTTTAGAGGTCTCGGGTTCGATTCCCGGTCGCGTAAATATTGAAAACAAACTTTTCCTCGGGTCTGAGTGTATGTGGTAATTCCCGTCGTTGTTTCCAATTTCCATAACACTTGTGCTCTAGTTTGATATTGAAACAATATAATAGTGATGGTGTCCGATATTTTTTTATTTAAATACTTAACCTTTTCATTTGGATTCCTGGAAGAACCGCATCTTATTCAGGAAAGTTTAAATAGAAAAAAATCTTTCCGTGTTCTGTGGTTTAAATGTCTAGTTTTTTGGATATTTGTTACTCAAGTTGGCACAGAGATTGATTATGAATATTATGATATACCTTTTACAGTACATAGGTTTCTTTTTACCCCGGGAAGTGTCTCATTTCCACGGGAAAACAGCGTGTAACTCACATAGCCGCTCGAGTGCCTCACGACCCAACGCCATCTGCACGGGTAGCATGACGAACTCGAGAAAGGCTTTGTCTATATCGAAATGTCAAAAATGACATTTCATCGTAGACAAACCCATTGTTCGGCTGTCAATTATAGACTTTCGACGTAGACAAAACTCCTCTCGGGTTCGTCATGCTACGCGTTCAGGTTTATTTTTATTTATTGAACTTCAAATTTTACACAATAAAACTTAAATTAAACACACAATCGCCAAACTGCATGGCAGTTTGTTGGCGAAGAAAAACACTCTAATATTCAATATTATTGTGTTTACCTACACTAGTACGTCTACCTTGTATATCATTGTAGTAGCAACAAATGCATCACAATATTAATAACATTTATATGACCTGACATAATATTATATTATTACAATAAAAACAAATTAATTAAAGACCTGTTTAACATTCTGAGTCTAATTTCTCTAATAGGTAATTTTTTAACTTTATTTTAATAGCAGTCTTACACAATTTATCCTCCTCTCTTAATAAACTTATTTCGTTACATATGTCCGGAACCACATACCATGAACATCTTTTACCGTAATAGTTGTTTATAGATGGCTTTATGTATTTATTCTGTCTGACCCTTCTAGTATTATACTTATTTTTTACTTTAACTTTATATTTGTCGACATAATAGTGCTCTAACGCAATTACATATTTAATTTTATGTTCCAAAGGGAGTATTTTACATACAGAAAATAGTTTATTATAATTATGTTTACATTTTTGCTTGACTTTTTTTGTAACTAAGTGCTTAACCAATCTGGTTTGTATTTCTTTGATATCCTTAAGGTAAGAAGCAAAGGTACGACCATATGTACTCAACCCGTAATTTATAAGACTATCTGCCAATGCATAATAAACCATTTTCATAGTTTTCTTGTCTACTACATACTTTACTTGGTAGAATTTACATAATAAAGATCTTAAACGAGCACATACGTCATTGACTTGCGATTTCCAATTGAAATGTTTATCTATATTAATTCCTAAATACTTATAGTTTTCTACTAATTCAATCTTAGTGCAATTACAATACAGTTTCTGTGAATGCAGACATTCATAACAATGACCTGTTATGGTCATTTCTGAGAAGTTAACACGCTTAGCAACTGCATTATAGGGTGAATAAATATGCATATATTTCGTTTTATTTAAGTTTATTATTATGCCATTGTCATGAGCCCATTTCGTTATATTTTCAAAATCACTCTGAATAAATTGATGTAATTCTTGGATATCGTTTGAGGCGTAAAACAGGCACATATCGTCAGCAAACAACAAAACATCGCACTTTTCGATCACATTGCAAACACTGTTTACAAGCATTAAATAGCCCAAGGGCCCAAAAACGGATCCGGTCGGAACACCCAAAGTGACATGGGCCTCATCTCCTGTAACACCGTTCACAGCGGTGCGCATTGTTCTATTACATAAATATTCACGGAAAAAGTCATTAGTAGGCCCCCTAATACCGCTTTCATTCATTGCCTGTAACAGTGTGTTGTGGTCCAAAGTTTCAAAAGCTTTTTTATAATCAATGAATAATGCTATGACCTGTTTACCACTGTTTAAGCTATCGTTTATTTTGTCAGAAAAATTTGTCAGGTCTCAAGTGCCCGTCAGTTTTTCGAAAAAAAAAACCGCGGGAGTTCCCACGGATTCCGTCGGTTATTATTTTCTTATCGTTTGGATTTTGAAGTTTTCGTCATAGTGATGTTTTAATTATAAGCTATTTCCGATTCTACATATCGGCTACACCACAGATCACCTGTATGTAGCAAGCTATATTTTACACGAACACATTGATAGAAAAGTGTTTATGTCAATTTCCCGATTAGCCTGCAAATGCGTAAGCTAGTTGAATGAATAAATGTCACCTAGTAGCAAAGAATACTATAGTAGGTAGCACACTTCGAGCAACGCGGGCCTTCCGTCTGGACGGAAGACCCGCGTTGCTCGAAGGTAGCACATGTGCTAACGTTGTCTATTGTCTAGTGACCTTGTCGGTACAAGGACCTAGGCATATAATATTCAATTTCGTGCTTTGGTACTAAACTGGTTCGGTCTCGGGGGGACAATTTGGCCCTGCGTGATATTGACGAAACTGTGGACAGACCATCCATCACAATGTGTAGGTAGCTACTGGTAGGTATGATTTCCACATGCTGCGGTGTGTTATGTGGATACGCTTACATTGATTGGCTGTTGTATCACGCTAGTAAGTTATACCTATCTGTTGTTTAGACTGTCGGTAATATAAGATAGACCTATCGGCATAAAGGATTTTAGAAATATCCCTAGACTATAATCTATATCTGTGCCAAGTTTGATCAAGAATCGCTTAGCCATTATTTTGTGATTGAGTGACAAACATCTATCCATTCATTCAAACTTTGCCATTTACATTACAAACTAGGTTTTATATTACTCTTCACGTCAAGTCTTCAAATTACAAGGAAAACCAAACGGAAAGTTCAAGATTTTAGTCAACGAAACTTTATACTTAGAGTATGTAACTGAATTCTCAAAATCGCCTCTAGCATCTCTGCTCTACAAAGCAATTCGTAAGAAACTGGTTACTCCGAGCTACGTGCGTGGCAAGCTGCCAGGCCTTAACTGCTCTGCCAGTCATGTTAGTGGTCTCAGAGACCGCTAACGGTGTTACACGTGCGTCCGTATTTATGAGCAACACCGAAACTAAAATGAGAACACACAACGTAGACTCGGCTGCCTGAAATTTCTAGATTCACGTCGTTTGTTTGCAATAATAAAAACTTATTCACCATTCGATTGTGTAGCGGAGAGCACGTTTGGTTTACGATCTCAACAAACACGAAGATTTTATCATCTCAAACTCTTCTTCGCTTCAGAAGACACGTTACCGACAGACCCGCATAAGTCTCTAATACTCTACAATTCACTGCGGATTGTTGGATGACAGGGCGAATTATGTCTAGGGAACTTCACAGTTATATTATAAAGAGGTATTTCGATAAGTCTTGGTATCTACAATAGGTAAGCTCCACAACTACTCATGTGAAAGTTGAATACTTAAACAAAATTGTGTTGTACAACATTTTTAAGTATTTTTTTTTATTGATTGTGCTAGTGTCTGCCCTTAAATGCTAATACTCAACGTGTATTTTAGTAATGCCACTAAAAAAAAAACCTTATTCCATCCAACATCAACAAATCTTTGTGGCTTAAAGCCAAAACTGGCCAAAACTTAATGTGGTGTGAACTTTTTACGTTGCCAAATGAACTCCAGAGACTGCCAATGGAATCAATGGTCGAAGTTTAATCTATTCAGAGTTCAGTAGTTGTAAATAACAGCTTCCGTACATACTTTATTATATGCGACGCGAAGTTAGCTTCAGTATGCCTCCCACTTTTAACGTACCAAATCTACCCTTACTTTGAAAATCTTTAGGGAATTCGAATTTTGAGTTATAGCAATCTTGCTTAAGTGCCTAATAGTCCATGGAAATCGTACATTTTGCCTTGCGTTAAATGAGGTAGTTCTGATTTTTTTGTATGTTAGTAGTGATGAGATAGTAATGACAAATCCAAGTTTTCCACCTCGAAAGCCCTCCGGATCATTGTTAAATATTTAAAAATCCAATAAATTTTCAGATTTTTTTCAGTTTTTATCAATTTTTACCACCGAGGACCTGTGTTACGGCAAAAGTTACTATGCACGCTTTAAAGTAAACTAAATTTGCAATAAAAAGAGAATAATTTGGTTCTTTGTAAGTCAAATAGTTTTTAAGATGGGGCAATTTAAAAGTTTGCAAAAATTCAAAAAAGGAAGTATTACAGTTTTTTTAGTTTTCGACATTTTGACCCATAGTAGTGGGTTTATGGCAAAAGTTAAATTATTAGTTATAAAAGTCCATTAAATTTCTAACAAAATGAGACCAATTAGTAATATCAACTTACACTTGATAGTTCCTGAGACACCTGATCAAAGTTATTGAGGTAAGTAAACAATTATGTAATAGAAGGGTTTGCAAAATGAAGTACGCCATAAAGGAAGGAGGATCTGGGAGGTGGTGGGATCAATACGGTATTTTACTGTTTTTTTTTTATTTCTTTAAAATGTTTTTCGAAATATTAGCTACACAAAACAAGTTTTCATTTTGAATTATCTTGAATATTTTCAAAGATATAGGACTTCAAACTTTATAATTAGACAAGGACAGGACGCTATCTTAGTGACGTCAGTGGGTTAGTAGCGTCATAGTCACGCCATAGAAGATTTCGTTTTAGAAAGAGACAGCTACAGTCAAAATTAAACAGACTATAATTCTTTTATTATAAAACAGATTCAAATTATTTTTTCACATTTGATATTCATAATTGCAATATTTTTTAACGTCGTCATTAAATATCTACATTTCAACAACAGTAAAATACCCTATGTACATTGTATGTATAATTTTGATAGACCAGGCACGTCCTCTGAATCCACAGCACACTTTTTGGGGGCAGCTTGCTGAGGTATAATTTCTTCTGCTCAGGAAGGTCAAAATCATCCTTTGATGGTGGGTTATCAATCAATGGTTCATCAATGTCATCACACATCAGGTCTGGTATGTTCTCGCATGATTGGCCAATGCAGTAGCTGCAAACAGCCGAACATTTGAGTTCTGCTTTCCTGCAACCACATCTGCTGGTACAACCTTACATCTTTGGTATGCTTTCAAGGTGATTAAGGTTTGCGTGTCATTAACAGGGTAGAACAGGAACGTCTTCCAGATCCTTCTTCCTTTAGGGCTTACTACCTTTTGCAAAGCCTTCTATTACATAATTGTTTATTTACCTACCTCTATAACTTTGAACAGCTGTGTCTTAGGAACTATCTGGTGTAAATCGACATAATTAATCTCATTTTGTTGGAAATTTAATGGACTTTAATAACTAATAAAAAAGTTTTGCCATAAACCCACTACTAGGGGGTCAAATTTGACGAAAAATAAAAAAACTGTAATACTTCCTTTTTTGTGATTTTACAAAAACCCAATTACTCTTTTTTTATTGCAAATTTAGTCTACTTTAAAGAGTGCATAGTAATATTTGCCGTGACTCAGATCCTTGGTGGTAAAAATTTACAAAAACTGAAAAAAATCTGAAAATTTATTGGATTTTTAAATATTTAACAAAGATCCGGAGGGCTTTCGAGGTGGAAAACTTGGATTTGTCATTACTATCTCATCACTACTAACATATAAAAAAATCAGAACTACCTCATTTAATGCAAGGCAACACCACTTATTTGGTACGATTTCCATGTACTGTAATGCCTATGCACACTGCGTTTTTTGAACGCACCGTTGACGCATATTTGTTTCGATATCCATAGGTTCTACGGTTTGCATGGTGTTAGCAAATAAATAATTATATTTTTTTTATCTCGTGAAACGATGATTAATTAGTAAGTCTTCATCATGTCTTTATCATGTCTTCATCAATGAACATAAAAGAGTCCAGAATGGGTTATAGGGCAAAACTGACGATTCAAAAATACTTAAAACAAATGTTTATTTGAATAAAGATCTTTTTTCTTTCTTTCAAATTGAGAATGAATATTTGCTTGCTAATTACCTCAGTAGCCTCGTGAGACTCAAATCAACATGAATTAAACACATCTAATACCGATGTCAACCAAATAGAGCAAATTGATCCAATTCAACCCCGGGCGTTATACAGTAATTCTAAACAATAGGCTACTTGACCCTTTTTTTATTCGTGTCTTAAACGATTAATAATTGTCATATTACACCAAAAAAATGTACTTATTTAATTTTATTTTAAAACATAAAAACCTACAAAACTTTACTTATTATTAAATTTTTATTTTTATTAACCGATAAATACGCTCTTCGCCATGTTCTGACGTCATACAATTTGTAACCAACCACTTGACAGTGTTGACAGTGTCAAGTGGTTGTTTACTTACCCCACTTATCAAAGATCTTTGTCCAATATTCATTTGATCAATGAAATTGGACGACTTTGACGTTCAATTTTATACATTCGACATTCAATTTCTTTGATCAAATATATATTGGACAAAGATCTTTGATAAGTGGAATACACCCTTACTAATATGTATCAAAAGTGAAAGTAACGTTTATTTGTTTACAAATTTAGAAATCCAATGACGTCACAACATGGGCGATAGTGTTTTCATCAGTTCAAATAAAAAGGCTCGTCAATTTGATTGTATGAATGTGGAGATCAAGTTTTTGCAAGGACTGATTTTGAGATTTACTGAGAGAGACTAATAATAAAATAGAAATCTATATTGTGTATTGAGATATTGGAGGAGGCCTATGCCCAGCAGTGGGCGTCGTATGGCTGACGCCCCCCCCCCCCCCCCCCCCGCAAACCGCTTCATCGCTCCGCTCCCCCTCTTGAAAAGTGACCCATTTTAAGGATTTTCTCAATTTTCAGTAAAACTTTACAAGCTAGGACAAAATGGTCTAGTCTCTTTCTAAAACGAAATCTTCTACGCCGAGACTATGACGCTACTCACTCGGTGAGGCTCCTTGTCCAATTCGAAAGTTAAATGTCATATAGCTTTGATTATATTCAAGATATAATTCAACATAAAAACTTTTTTTGTGTAGCATATAAATTTAATATATCGAAAACCATTTTAAATAAATAAAAATATATTAGTAAAATACCCTATTGACATTTTAAATTATTTTAAAAATGTGATAGTAAAAAACTACGAGCCCTATAAGTAGCTTTCAGGCAGGATTCGAACCCGCGCCTCCGGGGGTCCGGCCCGGCTCTGACCAACTAAGTTAACAATCGATTAAGATGAAACAGCCATTAAATTGAGATTTTAAAATATTTTAATGTTAAGTAAAGTTAATATTATTTTTTGATTACTTTAAAATATTAATTAGCTTAATTGGTCAGAGCATCGGGCCGGATCCCCGGAGGCGCGGGTTCGAATCCCGCCTGAAAGCTACCGATAGGGCTCGTGGCTTTCTACTATCACATTTTTCAAATAGCCTATTGTTTGTGGTGTCATTTAACTTTTATGTATGCAGGCGTAAATACGAAAACGTTGTTGTGAAAGAACAAAACACAAAACATAGAGATAAAAACTTAGTAGATATATCACAGGTGTCGCGTACACAGGTACGCAGTAAAAAAGTTTCGAGTTCAATCTCAAAGCCTTACGTAGGTACCTACTACTTTTTGTATGCTGTCACTGAAGTTGCTAAAAAACCAAGAGCTAGGCACTTCCTAAAAATAATTCCGTATTAAATCCGCTCCAACCGCTGTGTGACAGAATTACGACTGTTTTCGGGCGGCGCGAGTCACTTTTTGCCTTCAGCCTAACAATTTCCACTTCTTTCTCTGTGCCAGAAACAAAAGAGCTCTTAAATACATTACTTAGTAAATAACACGTTTGTATTAATTTTTACACATTTTCTAAAACATTTTGCTCTAAGCTTAAAATGTCTTTTTCAATTTTAAACTTAAAATAGTATAAAGTAATTTATGATATCTTAATGAAAGTTTCAATCAATACCTTCTGTCAGTGCGTGAACCTGGTTAAAAACATACCTAATTTATGAAAAAACAAAAACCCGACTGCAAAAAAAAACTATTAAAAATAATAAAACAAGCACTTTATTTTCTCATTGCAGTCAGGGGACCGTTCGGTGAAAAACTTTATAATTTAAAAGGTCCCCTGACCGCAATGAGAAATAAGTGCTTTTTTTACCCTTTTTTATATTGCAATATACCTACTTACCTTAAAAAATCCACCATTTTGGTTTAGTATTTTTTTAATGTACCTAGCCAGTGTCACTCGCGCACGAATCTTACGACATCTCATACGTTAAAATCCTTCAAACGTTTAGGCTGGTAGCAGAGAACATAGAAATCTACATAGCATACATAGGTACTCTCGAAAAACATAACCCTCCTTCTGTCGCAGTCGGGTAAAAAATTATAGCAAGCACCAATATTTTTTATTTGATTCCAGCGGATCCTCGCGGTGTTACCCGCGTGGTACCCGTTCCCGTGGGAATATCGGGATAAAATATAGCCTATGTCACTCGGGAAGAATGTAGCGTTCTAATGGTCAAAGAATTTTCGAAATCGGTCCAGTAGTTTCGGAGCCTATTCGATGCAAACAAACAAACAATCAAATCTTTCCTCTTCATAATATTAGCACAGTTTAAGCAATCTTATATTAGTTTAGATTGATGATGAATAATTTATCTATTAAATTATTAAAAAATATTTCAAACATAACGTTAAAGTTTTGTCCATAAGAATTCCATCTAAAATGTTATTGTTGTAATCATATTTTGCTGAACAAAAGTAAATAAGATTCGAGGCTAATAATTCAAAAACCAACATGCAATTGATGGCAGCCGGTGAAAGAGTTAATACCGATTGCCTTTCCGATAATACCGGTTAGTTATGTCAATTGCCGGTTGTTAGGTACTGGCTACCGGTGAACCTTCTTTGATTGCTATAATGTGGAATAATTTCCTTTCTATGGGTACATTTTTGCCGGATCCAATTTGTTTACTGAACAAAGAATGATTTTATCAAGTGAAAACAAACTCTTGTTTGTTGTAAAGTTGTTTATTTTTGGAAGCTCTAAAAACTATTGAGAAATTAGCACGTAAATTTCATACTTTACTGGACAAGGTAGGAAAACATAGTGTAAATATAGCGCTTGTTTATAGTGCGATAACACAAACACCCGAAACCGACGCAATAAACAAAATTTTGTTCGATCGTCAGCTCCAAACTAGTTTAAAAAATCAATCAGGGGGCTGAGTGTAGTTAGTAAATACGCATAGGTACCTACTTGGCGTCTGAGTAAAATCTTGATATACCTACTTATACTAAGATTAAACCTTATTGTAAAGAAATAAGATCCAGAATAGAATTCTTAATGCAAATGCGATAGTAACGTTTGCACATTGACAAACTTACACTCGGGGCACAGTACCCGTAGTGTTAAAAGTTATCGAATCAAACATAAACATCGTTTTATTAAAGTGCCTTTGCACGGGTGCAATTCCTCAAACCTTATTTTAAATATACTAGCTGACCCGGCAAACGTTGTTTTGCCATATCAATTTTATTGGACACGAACTTCGTATCACCTGCCTGACACAATGTCACTTAAAAAAAAAACCTAAGTAGCCCGAGAGCCAAACTAATTCGCTCTATGGAGACTCAACAATAATTCTATATCATTAATTTCTTAACATTGAAAATTAGATTATCTAGTTTTATTTATTAAACTAGATAATCTAATTTTCAATGTTAAGAAATTACTGATTCATTAGTAATCCACCAATATTTATGACAGCGACATAAAAAAAAACAAATACAAAGCTTTAAAAAATCTATAAAAAAATAGGCAAAAATGGAATAAGTTTTATTCGCTTTACATTTGAATATATTTATTATTATCTTTCGTAAAAGTATATAATCCCCCTATATTTGTAAATGAAAAACAAATAAACTTAAAAAAAACTCTACGTAAACTCAAATTGGCATTACACCTATGTTAAAAATGCTATCAGAAACAACCGACTTCTTCCTAAAGTGTTAGTTTCCCGTTTTATCTTTATGGATTTCGACTTTGGTGCTTAGATATGGTGAACATAAACACATGTTAACGATAAAATTGGTGATAGCATATTTGCTGAAAGAATCGCACCATTTTTGGGGTATAACTTTTTTTTTCTACCTTCCAATGCGATATTATGTTGGATTCCATAATATAGTCTCTTAAAATTATATTTAAGGGCCGTTTACAAAAATTTGGCCTGTTATTGAATTTTTTACAAAAATATCGGATAGTTCTTGGGGTAAAGCGGCAAAAATGTCAGATTACATACTCTTTGACATACCTTCTCTTTGGAAGCGTGTGTGTGTGTAAACTTCTCCTAAACGGCTGGACCGATTTTAATGAAACGTTTTATCTGTCTTAAGGTGGATTCGAGAATGGTTTAGATTTACAATTGGACCCGGTAGGTGGCGTGCTGTCGATAAGGCGGTACGAAGTTCGCTGGATCAGCTAGTCATTATATATATATTTCTTCTGTGCGTGTGTATGTAACTTTCTGAACTCCTCCTAAACGGCTAGATCGATTTTAATGAAATTTTTGTGTGTCTTCAGGTGGATTCGAGAATGGTTTAGATTTACAATTGGACCCAGTAGGTGGCGTGCTGTCGATAAGGCGGTACGAAGTTTGCCGGATTATGTATAGTTCTTCTGCACGTGTGTTTGTCACCTAACTCCTACTAAACGGCTGGACTCCGCCGGACCGATGTGGTTGAAATTTTGTATGTATATTTCAATGAGTTCCTGGATGGTTTGAAAACACATATAGACCCGGTAGTTGGCGCCAATGTCGGCGGTATAAAGTAAGTTCGCCGGGTCATTTAGTATGTATATGTCGCAGGGATATGAGGAAGTCAGAGATTTCACGAAATCCCTAGGGATATCACAAAATCACGGAAGATGTGGAATAGTCTTATTTACGACGTCTTCTTCCTAAACAAGTTCAGTGATATGTCTTTCACTAAACTAAATCTAGTGAAATGAAGAATGACTGAAGTAATAACAGCAAGCTCACGGGTGCAGGTGACAGGTATGAGCGAGTTTGTATCGGAAGTCCTGTAGAACACGTGATAAGTTAGAAGTTATTGGTAGTTAGTGGTTATTTTTTTTTTGTGAAACAACTTATGGATTGTTTTCACAAAAAAAAATAACCACGAAATTTAAGGCAATCGCTTCGCTGCGCTTCGCGATCGCCTTAAATTTCTTAGTGAAATAACATATCACTGAACTTGTTTAGGAAGAAGACGTCGTAAATAAGAATATTCGACATAATACCGTGATTTCGTGGTATCCCTAGGGATTTCGTGAAATCCCTGATTTCCTCATATCCCTGCGACATATAAGCGTTATTCTCGAATAACTTTGTCTATTAATGAAAACCGTATTAAAATTTGTTGCGTAGTTTAGAAGATCTATGCCTACGGCCTACATAGCGGCGGCGGGATGGGCGACTTTGTTTTATAACCTATATAGAGATGTACGAGTACGAGTAAACCGTTTCTTTATTCCGTAGAAAAATATGTTAATGCCAATTTGAGGTTAAGTATATTTAATTTGATAATTTATATTATTTTAATATTTCAAATTTGCTTGGTTTGTATTATATTTTATAAATTCATAACTTATTTATTGTTAACCATAAATAATATAAAAGTATTTTATGTATGAAATTATTTATCATAAGTTTGTCACAGCAGATAACTGTATTGTGTTTAGCTTTTTTATTTATTTATGCCTCCAACTGATAATCAGCTTTGTGGCTACAAACTGTAACACTAGCTGAGCTGGTCAGCCCTCTTAGCTCAGTTGTTTCTCATAGCTAGAACCATTTGTAATGTTCTATTGTTAATACTTTGACAGCCGGGCATTTAATCGTCATTATTGTGAATTCAATAGAATAAGAACTATAATAGTAATGCGTTTTTTTATATATGTTAAAGTAACGTTTTAATTATATTTTTTTATACCAAATACCCTGTTTGGCAAAAATAAAAACTTACATGGTTATTTTTATGGATTATGTTTTTTTTCGATGCTAAATAGTGTAATCCTTCTGAGACTACGCAAAAAAATAAACAAAATAAAGCTAAATTAGTCAAAAGAAATCATTCAAAATCGGCCCATGGGAGAATAAAGAGCATACCGACCTCAGGTAGCGATCGGCTGTCAAAGTGTTAATGTATGAGACACTGAATAAATACAATTACTTTACGTAGCTAGCATGAAAATGAAAGAATAAAACACGAATGAATCACTCCAAATTTTCTGTAATGTTACGTTAGACAACACAATTCTTCATTTCCCCAAGAACAGACAGAATTTATGTTATTGCTGGTAGCCCTGGCAGGAATCATGGATGCATGAATAAGTAAACTGCTGGAGGCCGCTGTCGACGTGCCGATGCCGGCAACATATTACACCCAAGGCCTTACACTGTGACGGCACACAAGAACTGCTAAATTCTTCCCCCTTTTCCCTTACATTACAATCTCAAGGTTGCACATTTCACAAGAAGCGAGAATTCTTTTAGAATAAGTATTTTTTCTGCATTTTCTCACGTAAGGATATTAACCTTTGACGGTGTTATTTCGGTCGGTTATATTATCAAGGCGATTGTAATATGAAGCTTTGGTTCAGTGGTTTTTCTTAATGTATTAAGTTACTAAGGATTTCTCAATTTCATTGGAATTAAACCATATAGACATCAAGTAGGTATATGTGCTGCTTTATCGTTCTAATGTCCTGTTTCACAATGTCTGTAAGTTCTGATTAGCAGTTACTTGACAGATAGGCCATACAAAGCTACAGGGTAAAAAAACTAGTGACAAAACTGTGAAGTAAACTGGAAAGTACCTCCTAATCGGACATTGTGAAACAAGCACTAAATGTTCAAAAATAAACAACTACCTAAATAAATAAATCCAGCTTATACGCTCCTCGTGTAAAGTAACCGTCGATACCCATTCAATGAACTATTCCGTCGATACCCATTCAATGAACTACGAGTAGATACTTAAACATTAATAGTTTCTGTCATTGCTGCTCTTGTTACACTCCTCATAGTATCTTTCGTCCTGGGATTTGTAGGCTTAGAAATCGTGAAATTGGCTGAGAGAATAGAGGTTGGAACTCCCTTAGTTTAGCTAAATATTAATACGTTTCATCGCGGTAGATTGCATCGGCGATAAATTATTTGGACAAATTCCCAGAAAAGTTACTCATTTTTCTTACACAAAGCTGCTTGTTTTCTGCTTTAGAAAGCTCTTTGGAAATTAGGTAACTTTTTATATCGACTTTGTAAATTAAGGGTTTCTTTTGCTTCTGACATTCCATTAATTGTTCTTTGTGACTGATTACGTATTATCTATTGTAACATTTTAGGACTCTTGCTCAGATTGACTATTTATTACATCCATATCCATACTAATATTATAAATGTGAAAGTGTGTTTGTTTGTTTGTTTGTTTGTTTGTTTGTTTGTCCGTCTTTCACGTCAAAACGGAGCAACGGATCGACTCGATTTTTGGTATGGGGATAGTTTGGGAGCTGGAGAGTAATATAGGCTACTTTTTATTCCGGAAAATTATAAAATAAAAATGATTATTTTGTACAGAAAATCGATAAACTGTCGTACTATACAAAACTGACATTTCTTTCATAGCCGCGTCCAAAGAGGTATGTCAAAGAGTATTGTAATCACTGACGTTTTAGCCGCTTTGGATTACCTACTTTTTAATAAGTGACATTTGTTGCAGGCAGTGTATAAAACTTCTTCGCGATCATTTATTTTCATCTGTCTATCTATAATAGATGTTGGTGATACGAAGTTTACCGGGTCCACTATAATTCATATGGCAAAACAACGTTTGCCGGGTCAGCTAGTATGAAATAAAACACAAACAAAACCAAGTCAGTCGAGCTGGTTATCATTTTTAAAGTTATTGTTAACTTACATATTATGTGTGAAATGTGAAGAGTGTATCTATACAGGGTTACTTGTAAAATACCAGTTTACTCGCAGGAGTAGATTACTTACAGCGTTCATTCGAAGACTTTTCCGAAAAAAAACAAAAAACCATTTTCCATACAAAGACAGCTGATCGAGTTTTGTATGGAAAGTAGATTTATTTCGTCTTTTACGGAAATTTGTAGAACGAATGTTGTTGTTTATGATGTTACTAAGATACTCCTGCGGGGATAGTGGTATTTTACACACAACCCTGTATATTTTCTTTTCAGAATGTCATAGGGAAATCACCGTGTTGTGACTAACTTGCGAAGCGTTATGTCACATCGCGTCGCATTATCGTGTAGAAGGACACCTCGTAGACTGCAATGAAGATCAAAGGACTTGCGTCGTGCTACAATGGAAGCGCGGAATTTCTTTAATCTGTCTTGGCAGGCACTCCCTAACATCAAATTCCAATGTCGATTGTCAGCCAGGCGTCTGCTCTTTCCTTTGTTACTTTACTTTAACACATACCTAAAGAATATGGATACCTTGGATAAAACTTTAAATTCGCTGAATAATATTATCTCGCTCTAACAATCTAAATTATGAGTTGCAATTTGGCTGCAGACTTCACAGACAAAACAGTAGTAGTGTAGAATTTTAGCTACATATTATATCGAATTTAAAATTCGAGTGGAATAGGTACCTAGGCAGCTGATTTTCCGTTGTTTAACTTAATCAAGTGAAAAATTATGCATTACAGTAAAATATTTTCTTTTGTTCAAATCGACATTCTTTTGTCAGATATTTATCAATATCTTGTACCTACCTACCTTATTCGTAACATAATTGAAGGTTCTAACGGTATGTTGATACTTAATCTGACTAACAACTACGAGACGTGAGCTTTACTATTATTATACCGTCACAAATAGTAATGACGTTACACGGCATTCATTAGGTGGTAAAGGTACCTTTAACGTAATTAGCCTGTGACTTGGGCATAAGTAATTTGTGACACTTTATCCCAACTTAGCATTTTAGATATATTTTACAAACGGTTCCCTATTTTAGACAAAAAATTAAAAATTAATTTCATATAGGTACCTACTAAGTACTTACATAAAAATCGTGCTGGAAAACTGATAAGTATATAATATTATCAATGGTTTTTATAAAATGTTAAATGACCCACTGAGTTCTACGTACTTAGTTTGCAAAAATGAAAAATTACAACAAGGTATGGTAACTTCACTAAAAAAAATCAAGTTTTTTTTTTTTTTTTAAATCGTTGACTGCTTTTGTTCTTGAATTATTAAAATAAATCATTATACCTTTGTGAAAAGTTTAAAATTTCAGGTAAAAGTGAGAAGGGAAGAAAAAATAATCAAAAAATTAACCAAGATGGCGTCCGTTTCATTATTTATTTATGGCGCAAGATCCAGAGATTAAGCTCCTAATTTATGGACAGCGGCGACTAGCAAGGGACAGCGTTAAATCATTTACGATATTTGCTGTAGACCGACCTTAATTAGAAAACGATCCAGTTATATACCGTTCGTCGTTTTATACCCCACATTTTCCCCTGTAAAATATACATCTAGCTCTCTGCAATGTGCCCTCTACATAGTATTATATTATCTGTGCCTCTACCTAAAATACCTATTTCATTCCATTTTAATTTCAAATGCATATTAAGCCGCAATATCGCATAATTAACTATGAAATGTCAGGTATTTTTCTATTACCGAAATTGTTTTAAGACTTATGGCGTTATTTCAGGCAGCCATGCCTATAGGTACCTAAATTTATTTAAAAGTATTTTCGACTCGCACTTTTGTTCCGTAATGAGCAATAAACGTGTATTTTTAACTTTAATATGACACATTAAAGTGCTTCGGCAGAAATAATTGCCCGATCAAATTAGATTTCGAATAACAATCATTCGCATAGAGTTGGTACGAATTTTTGAGACACCGTTATAAGTAAATGAAATATGAAAAGTCCCATGAAATCCTACATGTGCAAAAAAAGTTGTTCAAGATCAATTGTTGCATGTATGGGCTTTTTTAGTTTTTTAGGCAAACTGTAATTGTTATCATAAAAATACGTCACTCAAAAAATTGTACTTACATCATGCACAATTATCTACAAAAATTTACCTTTCACTATTATTCCTAAGATTCACCATTTATGAGAAAAAGTTACATAATTTCCCTATCTTCCATAGTTTAACTGAGCTTTTAGGGGTTTTCATCGCACAGTCCAGACCTTTGATTTTTGTACCTATATCAAAAGAAAGGGATTGGGCCTTTCTTATTACTTTACTTAGTTACGCTGAATATATTCTGTAACGACAACATTCCAATAACTTTAATAGTTTGGCTGGTCTCTATGGTTTCTCCACAGATTCATCAGATAGGTTAATTTAATACTTTTGGTAGTTTTAATTAACTTGATTAAAGAATGAGCCAATAAAGTAGTTATAAATCATAAATTGAAGTATATTTTAGAGTTGAACATAAAAAAAACAACGTTGAGATTGTAACACTCTCCTAAAATGTATTTGTTTTTATTCAATTTAAGCTACATAAGTAGTTGTAAGTAGGTTAGGTAGTTTTTCGTTGTCGCAATTTTAGTTTGTTCAACATACACTGAAAACATAGGCTGAAATATATTTTTAAAACTCTGTTCCCAGAAAATCTGAATTTGCACCTAGTTGAAAATCCAATTGAAAAATCGTATCCTATAATAGAGCCTGGTCGTATCCTACGAGAAGGGGCGTAATTGCAAAACAGCAACTTTACAGGAGAAGCTTTTTTGTGTTTATAAAAAAATCGGGTAATGGTATTGATAATGTTTGATTTCAATAGCACGTTTTGGCATCCTGTGCTTTGTATAAAACATGATTTTGATAATAATAATTATTATTTAATTAATTATGTTCTTTAATTCCTTATTCTCCGATGTAGTTCTGCTAGAGAGCTCCCAACTTGGGTCCTTATGTACATTGTGGCCTTATTTGTCGGAAATATAAAGGCAATAAAAGGATATGAATTTCGTTTACTATTTAAAAAACTCAAGTAAACCTCATATGATATATCATAGTTAGTATACTAACACCCGTTTGCACTAAACTTAAAAATCGCCTAAGTCTTTTCCTAGCTAACTTAAGACATTCTTAACGAAAAATTGCTTTGCACTAACCTTAGGACATTCTTAAATGCACTTTTGGCTATTCTTAACTTACGGGCCCAATATCGAGCGCCTAAGGCTTAAGAAATACCTATATCAGTGATTATTGTCTGTGGCATTGTGAGCAAAGAGTAGTGCGACAAGCTTTTCTGTTCCGGTGATTATCTTTGGAACTAAAACAGTTTTCATACGACAGTCCATTTTGACAGCTAATTTCGTATTGCAAGTGCCTCCTGAGTCACGGCTGTCACCGGAACAGAAAAGCTTGTGGCTTTTGTATTCTTGTTTGCTAGATAGAGACACAACACATGTGACATACGTCATTCATCATTTATTTAAAAAAAAACATTACAGATCGACAATCTTTTATGTTCCCATGACAGCGGCGCTTATGTTTAGCAGCAAAACATGAAAGTATTAGCAAAATGACATTAAAAACAAAACTCGTTAGTTCTAGTTTTGGCCACCGGAACAGAAAAGGTTGCGCACTGTATTTATGTTTTTCCTGACAGTTGAGCTCAGTTGACTTTTTCTTTTCTCGGTGAATTACTCCTACCAAATAAAATAGACAACGCCTTAGCTTTTGTCTCCTTTTAACTTACGAAGGAATCAATGAGAAGTCTCAACCAAAAAAAAATCCAGTGACCTACAGTGCCACAACCTTTTCTGTGCCGGTGACAGCGGCGCTACGTACGTTTTTCTTTTTTTTGTAGTAATTTAACCGGCCCTGACTTCTAAGAACTTCAGCCGCCAGCAGCGCTATGGTTGGACATCAACTTGACAGCAAAATGACATTAAAAAAAATCACGTTAGTTTCACATTTTGGCCACCGGCACAGCAAAGTTTGTGGCACTGTACTTTACCTCGCCAGGTTTAAAATCCATAAACAATTAATATTTGAATTCATTCATTCATTCTTTTAGCAAAGTGATGACTAATTTACGACGTAGTCTGTCAGTGCAAACAAAAATTTTAGCTCGGCTGTTTTAGGCTGTTTCTAAGCTAAGATATATCTTATCTATGACAAGCTCAACCCGAGTTTAGTGCAAACGGGCATAACACTCGTTAATTAGGACTTAACAATTAATTTTACGTAGAATAAAGACACAAATGACATAAGGGCTTCCTCTCTTCCATACTTTCGTTTTTTTCTATTCCGCAGAAAAAGGACTCAACCAACACAAGAGCTTTTTTCAGCGTTTTACGAAATTTAAGGCTGTGTATAAATCGAAATATATTTACTATTATATCTGAGCAATTTAAGATAGCTAAACACGGTAATTATGGATAATTTTCTCTCAAATTAAGTGTCTGTAACATCAAATAGTGCATAATGTTGTGTTTGACTAACTTGTCGACTTTTTTAGGACAAATGCACTAACAATAGCAGTCCGCGGAATGGAGACCGAACGGCGCTTACGATGGCCCTAACGGCGGTTGAGGCTTTATTCTACGTTCAATTTTGCCACCACGCAATTAGGGCTTATTTTAAAACTTGAATATCAAGACCATTTTTGAATTTTTGAGGACGATTATCAGACTGAAATATGCTTAAATTAACGTAAAATCCAAAAATCTAATAAAAGAAAAAAGCCCTAATGAACATTGGGGCAGTTTTCTTGGGATACGACGCAATGTGTTTATAAGTAATTAAACGTTAGTCAAGTGAATTAGCACTAAATAATATGTAACAATAAGAATTATAATAGCAGCAGTAATGGAACGGCGGCGGCGCTGGCGTGTCGGACAACATGATTATGCAATGTTATATTACTTTCCACAGTAATTGAAAGCCTTTATCAATATACTTAATTGCAGTAATTATTACCTATATCTTACTAGATTTCCTCCAGCGGCTTCGCCTGCGTAAGCTAGACGATGTTTTCCTATGGGAATAAGGTAATTTCCCGGAGTAAAAAATGCCTTTATATACTATTTCAGACCAAAATTTAATTAACTCTGTACGAAATTTCATCCTAATCCGTTAAGGCGTTTTGGCGTAGTTTAGTACCTAACAAACATAAACAAAATCAAATAAATGTTAACATCCATACTTTTGCATTTATAAAATTAGTAAGATTGGAATAATGGTCAAAATGTTTTCAAACAAAGCTTAAAGTACCTATGTGATATTACTAAATCAGCTGACGCATAAGCGAAGAGTTATTAATCTGAGCAGCTGACTCAGAAGTTTCCAATAAGAAATTAATATACAATTTTTTAAGTAAAAAGTTGACCGTGTCTTAGAGGCGATGTACATTATAATGCGAGTTATTGAATTACAACATAGATTCGGTGTTAAGTTAACCTCATTAAGTATGAAAGACCCAATTAGGACGGCATTAACTTAAGTTACTACTAAACATCGTACGTTGGGTGAAGGTTACATTGGAGTATATTTGTTGCGTTAACGATATAGCATTAAGACAAACAAGTTAGAGACAACACAAGGTAATCCGTAAACAGCGGAAAGGCGCGGCCCGTTAACACGACTATTTCTAAAAGGCTACCTATAAAGACAACAATTAATTAAACTTCTCCCGAAGTTTCATCGCGGCATTATATTAATTACTATTATTTGTTCCACGTTAACGTTCCGAAACGCTATCGAGGAATGTCTCCGAGGGCTCGAGTTCAGGCCTAGTTCCGGGCGGGCCCCGAGGGCGAAGTTAAGTTTATATCAAGTACAAAACAAGCTCGCAAGGGCCGCCGTTTGTTTTCCATTGTTGTCTTGATCATAAATATTTAATATATTCACTTTATTCCCGACTGAGCCAGGCTTAGGGCCTTTTGTCGACATTTAAATGAATTACAGCAACTCATAAATTTGTCTTAAATAAAAGTTTTATAATGATAATGAGATACAGGTATTAATAGTTAAAGATGATAAAAGTAGGCTACTTGACTCATACTTAATTGATTGGTTTCTAAAGCATTAGAATATAGTGATTAAACCTGGGTTTGGTTTTGATTTTTCGCTATACTTACAAAAGTTTAACTATCAATAAGTGGCCAAAACCGGTACATTTGGCACCTCTCACACATTTTGTGTTATATACAAAAAACTATTACACTTTTTTAAATATTTATTATGTACTTACGTTTAAAGGTAGATAAATTACCTATACTTTAAGATATTATTTGTGTCTTAAATACCTAGGTAAGACCATTTAGTACTTAGTGCTTAAAAGAAAAAAAATCCTTAAAGTGGCCACAAAGGGTACCTCTGCCCTACTTGGCTTAGGAAAACGTAATATAGCGATATCATGAAATAAAAGTACAAGATGGATAAGTAAAAATAATTTGAAAAATATATTTTTTTATTTTTTATTTGAACTGATGAAAACACTATCGACCATGTTGTGACGTTATATTTTGGTTGTGACGTCATTGGATTTCTAAATTTGTAAAGAAATAAACGTCACTTTCACTTTTGCTACTACATGTAAGAGTGTATTCCACTTATCAAAGATCTTTGTCCAATATACATTTGATCAAAGAAATTGGATGTTGAATGTATAAAATTGAACGTCAAAGTCGTCCAATTTCATTGATCAAATGCATAATTGCCACTTTCAAAACGAAGTTTTTTATTTATTAAATCCACCTCTTCCTGTTATGCCGGCGCGAGACATAGCACAAACATTTGAACAAATATTTGGACACATGTGTAGCACGGGTATTTGAGTATTTGTTCAAAGCTTTGATAAAATACTAGAACATATTTCTACAGTACTTTGCAATGTCAGAAGGAAAAGACTTCAATGTCTTTGAAGCAGTAGCAGCTACAGTAGCAGCTCAGACCGATGATTCTCAAATGAGTGGAATAGAAGAGGTGGAATAGCATTAGCAAGCATAATGTGTTTTGATTTACAATTGGCGGATTCACGAAAGGCCCCGAGTGGCTTGATTGAATCATTCCCCGTGATACCAATACCCGGCGCACTCTGGTAACAGCTAGATTCTGCCGAATCTAAGTTCAATCACCGTGCAGAATCTAGCTGGCCAATCCTTTTACCATGATAGACCAATACAATTTTTCACTAGACCCCCAATTTACGAATTTTATTGATTATTAAATTATTTTCATTACTTGAATTCCTGTTTTATCGAAATACTTAAACCAGTAAATAGAATCAAAATTCAATTTATTCTGTGTTATTGAAGCATAGTATTAAAGTGCCCCGCAAAACAATGTATGAAAAAATAGTCTCAGTTAAATATCACAAAATTTTAATTTGATTGAGATTCAAATTACCTGATCATTTTCGTAAAAGCGTACTTTCACGAGTCCTATACCTACTTTCCGAAAACATCAAGTTAATGATTTGTATTTATCTGCAAATCCTTACTTTTTATATTATAAATGCGTCTCTGTCTGTCTGTGTGTTACACAATCACACCTAAACTATTGAACCGATTTGAATGAATTTTGGTACAGAGATAGTCTAGAGCCTGAGAAAGGACATAGGCTACTTTTTATTCCTGAAAAATATTACCTTCCCGCGGGATAACGTCGTGTTGTACACGCGGGCGAAGCCGCGGGCGGAAGGCTAGTTATTCATATGTTTTGGTTTGCACGAACATCATCATTTATCGTAAGCTATGACATGATCAGCCCCCTGATTCACGATAAATTCCTTTTTGCACACCATACTGAAGTGAAGTGAAGTTAGTTTGACAGCACTTTGACAGCTTGACGTCACAACATGGCGGTGTCCCTATCCTATTCTTATAATAATCGCATAGTTGTGTACAACGTGTAGTAAGTACCTATTCTGCAACAAACATGAAATGATTTTGCCTTTGATTAGCCTGATGGTGCTGCCACGTGCTGCCTGCTGTTATCTCGCCTCTGAGTGAAAGATCGCGGGTTCAATAGTTCATGAGTTAGCCATCTTTTTTTGATTCTTTATTAGTATCAGCTATCAGTATTAGATCAATATTCATGATGCTGTTATACATTTATTTATTACTAGCGGCCGCCTGCGATTCGCGTGGTTTCCGCTCCCTAGGGAATATCGGGATAAAAAGTATTCAGAGCCTATAATCTATCTCTGTTATAAATTTCAAACAGATCCGTTCAGTAGTTTTTGCGTAAAAGAAAAACAAACATCCATACTTACATCCATACTCACAAACTTTCGCATTTATAATATTAGTAAGATGAAACCACTGAAAAAACATTCGAGAAAATTGTTTCAGATCATTATACGAAGTGAAATCACATGTTTCATCTGCGTGGGCCGAGTTCTTATTTTATCTACTTACTTATAAAAAAAACATCAATTCCTGTTTCAATTCCATGGATGAGGGATGACAGTGCTATTATCGTCGCGCTAGTCCCCAATACATTATTCACGCTTTAACTTCGTATTAGAATAAAAATACGTGACGGTGATGGTACCGGTCATGGAGCATTCCACCAAAATGTCCCACACGACAGGCGATGCTTTAGTATACTTCTGATTAGCTAAAAGGACTGCTAACAATATTTAATTTCGGATTACTTACATTCCATCAGGATTTTTTCCACTGTTTTCAAAATATCCTTCTTGGTTCGTTTACGTGCGGAACAAAAGTTGATATTTTTATGGAATGCTCCTCATACATCTAATGTAGGTATATCGACAGACCTGTCGCAATAACACAGATTACTAAATAGTTATGGCAATAGTACTAATCCCATCATAATTATTGCGCCAGCCGCCAAGGGTCGTGGTTTCGATCCTCACCCAGTTTGATTTTTTATATGATGAACTTTTATCTTTGTTATCTGCGTAGATTTGAAATACCTCATTTAATTCTGAAATCTAATCCACTCAACATACTAATTGTTACACAAATGCTTAAGCTTTTTATACATATATTGGAATTCGATCAGCTACGTTTGGTCATAATACATTTAAATCGAACACTGGTGGCCTGTGCCTCCGTTAACCATAATAATATACTTAGTCAATGCTGCAATGACTATTCATTGTGATATTTAAGGTTATCGGCTGCCTTCCATCGTTCAATATTATTCATTTTGTTTTGGATTTACAGTGCAACGTTTCGATTTAAGCCATAGCTGAAGCCCGTAGTTTTGCTTATATTTTAATAATAAGTAAAACAAACCCCGTTGCTTCGTAGAATTGCGTTAGTTTTCTTTAAAGTCTTATACTTACAAAATCTGTATTGAAGAATTTAAGATTATAGCACTAAGATTTCAAACCAAGATTTCAAACCAAGATAGCTATTTGAAATCAAAAGGTAAATTATAGAAACAAAAGACCTCACAGGTTTTCTATAAACCCAGTTTATTTGAGCATTATAGTGAATTTTCTATATGAATAGTTCTTGTGCCTAAATACTGTTTCTTTTTAATATATATCTACAGAAAATTAAAAATGCGGTCACTGATTCCAGATTTTTACATTCACTGACAACTGTAACGTTTTGGAGTTCATATTCTTGTCTTGTGCGTAATGTATTGGCTCATTGATGTAGGTAATTATATGAGAATAATTAGAGCTTTTGCTTCAAGGTGTTTTGTTAGTCATTATACACGTTAAACACGTTATATTAACAATTTATAAGTTATTATAAAATATTTCCAATAACAGTGAGAATACCAATACAGGGTGTTAGGGGCACCCTTGCAAAAACTTTAACCATGGCTTCAGACCTTCATGCTGAACAACGCACAGCAAGATTTTTGTCGGATATGAAAAAAAATATTTCGACTCTCCATACAAAATGTCCCGATAAGTTGCTTTTGTATGAAAAGTCCAATTTATTTTTTTCATTTCCGACAACAAATTCTTGCTGTACGTTGTTCAGCATGATGGTCTGAAGCCATGGTTAAAGTTTTTGCAAGGGTGCCCCTAACACCCTGTATATGTTTTACCTAGTAACACTGAGGTAACAACGTACCTAGTTGTCATAATATTTCAAGAGTGCTTCGATATAGCCGGTTAATGAACGTCAATTAATGCTCGAGCCATGTTAATTGAGTAATTACTTTTTTATTACGGTCTGCCCTCAAAGAAAGGTTTAACGTAACACAAGTAGGTATTATACAGTCGGGGTGTTTCAGGCGTGTTACAAATCGGTAAAAACATTTTTGCCAAGGACATTCGGACCAATGTCATCGACAAGAAAAATGATATTGAAGTGATTTCTCCTCCACTCCAAATTGATTAAATAGCGTTCTTATTATTCCAATGAACGAAACAAACTGTATCAATAAACAAACAGCTCTGTTTCCATTTGGCTATAATGAATTTGTGTGCCATTTCTTTTTCAACTTATTGAAAAACTCTTATCATGCCGTATATAATCAAATCAATCGTAAAAACTCAAGTAAGAACTTTGATCATCTGATTTTGTTTACTCATTATCAATAGCAACATTGAATTTGCCTATAATCAGTACTATTGCAAACTAATACCCAAATGAAACGCAGAAAAAAAATTAAAATCGTAACGTTACCCAATAGCATGACGTAGACGTGACGCCGTCCTCGCTCAAGTTATTCGTTAAACACAAGTCTGTTCTCACATATTATTACATTTATCACAGTAACAATTTGAACAGTCAATCGTGTGTTTCGGCGACGAAGCCGGTACCGCGCGCACTATTCACGTGTCAGATACAAGTACCCAGTTATAGGTAGTTAGTTACACTGGTATGGCGGTGCTGTCGGTAGCTGTGAGGCGTGCGCGCCTGCCCTCCCCGCGGTCTCGACTGAAGGGCTTCGACTAGGGCGGCGCGCCCACGTTCGATACCGCCGCCTTCCCGTCACCCTCCCACATTGCAAAACCATTTATAAAAATTCACTTGTTTACTGCTAAACGATATCAGTGGCTACACAGAGTACTGATAACACTGCTTTTGATACGATCTAATAGTATTAGTTACTAGCTGTATCCCAGAAACGAATCTCGTGAAACGCGGGCATGAACACCAAACGAAATTTTGCGGTGTGATTACGCTTATTTTTTTATTTTGACTTATCAAGCGTAACTTAGGTATTGTTATTAGATCAGACGTTTACAAAATGTATTTTGTGTTTAAAGTAGGTACTTACTATTAGAAAAACTTTATTATTCATGGATGAATTTTCTCGTATTAAGTTTTATTGGTAAATATTTATTGCTTTTGTATTTGGAATATTTACGGAATTAACTCGTATCTCTTTAAACTTAATTTCGGCTTATATTTAATTCGATATACGATTAAACTTTGAAAAGTTGCTGTAAAGTGTCATATACCTAAGTAGGTACTATTAAAATTAAGTAAAATAACAATGCAAATAGCATAAAAGGTAATTTATTACGAACAAACCGATCGTACATTATCATACGAATAATGAAATAATCTCCCCATCGCCATCGGACCGTTTTGGGAAGGTCAAGCGGTATTTTGTACGTAAGTAAGTACTTACTTATTATAATTTATTCATATCTTTTAAACCAAAACAGGGCACAAACAAAACAAATGAAGTATTTATATGACACTGAAATTTAATAGGCTTTCTGAAGGTCTGAACTTTGTGTCACCTTATGGTGCTCCCATACAACACAATAAAGCATTTACTAACAATGTTTCCAATGGTTACATTTCGTTATGATTTGTTATACTTTTTGCTTAGAAATATTTACTAACGTCACTAACGTATAACTACGTAATGTAATGACGACCTATTTGGCGCAGGGGTAGGCTACCCACCTTCTGCGCCAGTGGTCTGGGGTTCGATTCTTGAACAAGACAAATATTTGTGTGCATGAACATGTCTATTTGTCTTGGTCTGGGTGTTTACTATGATTAAGTATGTATTTACAAACAAAAAGTATTTAAGTATATATTTATCCGTTATCAAGTTTTCCATGATACAGTTTCTTAATGGAATTAAAATAGGCTTAGATAATTGGTGTGAATGTAAGAAGATTTTTTATTTATTTATTTATTTACTACCATTTCCTTAAAACAGTGTGATCAAATGAATGTTAGTAACCGAATTAGACATAGAAATTAATCAGTAGAGTTTACGGTGTCTTTATGTAATCTTATAATTCTAAATCTTATTTTCAATTTATGGGTTCCGTAATATTTTATAGCGAACACTATATTTTGTTTTCCTCCCCGCACAGATCAATCAAGTAAATATTTGCTGAGGTGTAATTTATGTTTTCCGGATCGCATGGCAGTGTCCGATCTTCATAATCGTTTTGTATGTATAGGTATGTACGAGTATAACTGCCGGATTGTTTCCTTGAAGCCGGAAAATAAATAGAAATCAATGGTTTTCATAAAAACTCTAGATGATTTTCAAATTGTCTTTTGTCAATTTAACCGTTATAATTTTTCAGCTTAATTTAATCCACCGATTGTGTAGTGTACCTACTTAATACCTCGTGGACAAATAATACGGGCGGGTCAGGTACAAAATATTAGAATATCTCTTGTAGATGGTTCTCCCTTGTTTGAAATAACAACGTTTGGTCTAATCTCACTTTTTATAACAGCGTTTAACATAATAATCGTTGGGTATAAAATTGGTTAACATATTTTTTGTTTGACATAGGTAATATTCATTTGTTATAAACATGTTTGCGCTATAACTTACTTGACATATTATTCATCTATATAAATAAATAAAATTGGAGTGTCTGTTTGTAATATTAAAATAACCGCTTTTTACTACATGCATATGATTATATAAGATGGTGTAAAACAAACTGCAAATAGAGCAGGAGGTGTTCAGGTCAAGTGAATAGAACATAAAAAAAATAGAAAAAATATCCAAAATTATTTTTAAGTATATTATTTAATTAAACAAAAAATTCTAATATTATTATTTTTTGATATCAATTCAATATGTACAATACCAAACGTTTTAATAAAATTATTTCATTTTACGATGAAAACAAGTAATTTCAGAGCGCACGCGGGCTGGGCGTCATCAACTCCGGCGGTCCAACAGCTGATCGGCCAGCCGCTATAGCGATACTCCTACCGCGCTATTGTATGCGCCCAATAGCTTCCGGATTATCGTTTACCTGTCTCGTGGTTAAATAAGTAATTTTGTTTTTACGTTTGGTATTATGTTAAATATTGAATTGATATCCATAGATAATTTATCAGAATTTTTGTAAAATTAAATTTAGGGATTTTTTTTTCTATTTTATTTACGTTCTAAACACTTAACCTGACCACTCCCTGCTCGTTTTGCAGTGTGTTTCAAACCATCTATACAAATAAATAAAATTGGAGTGTCTGTTTGTAATATTAAAATAACCGCTTTTTACTACATGCATATGATTATATAAGATGGTGTAAAACAAACTGCAAATAGAGCAGGAGGTGTTCAGGTCAAGTGAATAGAACATAAAAAAAATAGAAAAAATATCCAAAATTCTTTTTAAGTATATTATTTAATTTAACAAATTATTTAGTACCATTTGTTGTAATTTTTCGTGTACTTAATTAAATAAAAAATAAAATAAAAAAACAAAAAAATCTAATATTATTATTTTTTTATATCAATTCAATATGTACGATACCAAACGTTTTAATAAAATTATTTCATTTTACGATGAAAACAAGTAATTTCAGAGCGCACGCGGGCTGGGCGCCGCCGCGGTCATCAACCCCGGCGGTCCAACAGCTGATCGGCCAGCCGCTATAGCGATACTCCTACCGCGCTATTGTATGCGCCCAATAGCTTCCGGATTATCGTTTACCTGTCTCGTGGTTAAATAAATAATTTTGTTTAACGTTTGGTATTATGTTAAATATTGAATTGATATCCATAGATAATTTATTAGAATTTTTTGTAAAATTAATTTTAGGGATTTTTTTTCTATTTTATTTACGTTCTAAACACTTAACCTGACCACTCCCTGCTCGTTTTGCAGTTTGTTTCAAACCATCTATACAAATAAATAAAATTGGAGTGTCTGTTTTTAATATTAAAATAACCGCTTTTTACTACACGCATATAATTATATATACGGTACATATACCAAAATATCAATTTTTACAATTTTTGTCTGTCTGTCTGTTTGTTCCGGCTAATCTCTGAAACGGCTGGACCGATTTTGACGGGACTTTCACTGGCAGGTAGCTGATGTAATCCTTACTTATATTATAAATGCGTCTCAGTCTGTCTGTGTGTTACACAATCACACCTAAAGTACCCAACTAGCAAAATCAGTTCTTATAGCTATCTTCAAGACTACTTCTAACCTCTTTTATAAGAAACTTGTAGTATGCTACAAACCTGGATTTGGGCGCAGTTATAGGAGCTATTATTTCTGTAATTATCTTATAACCAGCTTAAATAATGTCACTAAGCCCTATAGCATACTTGAGAAAGCGTTCGCGAAAAGCAATTGCTTCTATAATAATCTAAGACTAAACAATTACAAGCACAAACGCTCTTATTATTATATTACACAAGTATCTTACTAATGCAATCTAGTTTATAGTGTAATTAGCTAATGTATTTAGAAGTCAATTTTAAAAGTTAATATTGTTCCTTGTTATTTTGTGATTAAAGTTAAATTGTATACGTAAACACACTTGCTTTTATTATAGAAATAACAATACATTGTAGTAAGTATTTGTAATTAAGTACCTATGTGAATGGGAGGATGGGGAATTTATTTTTACTGTAAATATGTACAGTAATTTGGTTAGTTTCACCAATGCCCCTCGAAAATAAGCACATAGTACAATGTTGTAAAAATTTTATTTGATCAAATTCTTATGTATATTCGCCATGTTTTAAAATTGCACTGCATTAAGTACTTTGTAGAACCATTATAGGTAAATTAGTGCTTGTAGTAGTTTTGGTCCAGATAACTCTTCTCCATTTTGAAACAAATTAGGGTTCCCTGAAATCTATTTACACTAATGTTTTTATTCGCTTTTTAGGACTCATTTATTAGAGAATTCATTCATTCATTTGAAATGGTGTTCTTCTTTCCAATGTTGAACTTCTTCATCTTCTGAGTGGTCAGATGAGGATGTAAAAATATTGCTAATAGAATAATATGCAGAACCCTCTGTCAGTTCACCTGAATTCGCACTGGAAGAGCTTTGTTTGCTTTCTGATCTTGTCGGATTTATTCTCCGAATGGTCACCTATTCACTAACTTATCATACGTTTTTGTCACTTTTCTTTTGTAACCACTGCTCCTTTTGAATCGTTTCCAATACCTAACTTATATTTAAACTTATTTCCTCAAGAGGATGGAGAAATCTACAAAATGGCAGATGTTTACTAGTTAAGTGCTTGATCTAGTGGTTCATTAGCTTTTTTGATCTCATAACGTTCTTATTGAGTATAATAAGATTTAAAAAAGTCTCAAACAAAACTATAGCAGTTCAAACTTATAGTAATCTCAGAGAAGTGTGTTATAAATCTTGTTCTACTTACAACATGCTACTATTAGATCAAAATATTATTCAGGACTATATAGTCTTACCTAAAACAATTATACGAGACTTATTCTTTAAAGTGTCCTATAAGATACTCTTGCAGCTAACTACAAGACTGAGATATAAAAGCAAAAGCTCTTTAGAATATCTATGCTTGTGAAATGCTATTACTAGTAAAAGTGTCCTATAAATGTTTTAAACTTTAGTCTTGTAGCAAGCTATAAGATAGATATATAAAAACTAATGCCCTTGAGTATATTACGACTTGTCAAATGATATTATAAGTAAAAGGGTCTACAACAAATCCTTTACAAGAACGTTATTAGTAGAGGCAGACTTATAATCAATCCTTATAGGATTACTTTGCTTGTTGGGTACTGAACCGATTTGAATGAATTTTGGTACAGAGATAGTCTAGAGCCTGAGAAAGGACATAGGCTACTTTTTATTCCTGAAAAATATCACCTTCCCGCGGGATAACGTCGTGTAGTACACGCGGGCGAAGCCGCGGGCGGAAGTAAGGAATAACTTAGGCTACTTTTTATCCCGATATTCCCACGGGAACGAGAACCACGCGGGTGAAACCGCGGGCGGCCGCTAGTTTGATATAATAATCGTTTTGTTTAAAAACGTTTTTGGTAGAAAAGTCGTGTACTTCTCGGAAGTCCTGTAGAACACGTGATAGGTTAGATTTTTTTTTGTATCAATACAACTTAAAAAAAAACACGAAATTTAAGTTAAATTTCTAATCAATCACGTGTTCTACAGGACTGTGACCAAATGAAGATTGTGTCAAATAAATATTAGGACATACGATTATTATATCAAACAAAGGAGAAAGTTTTTTTTGTATGGGAGCTGGACTTAAAATAAAAAACCTATAATTTGTTAGAAAATGTGCTTAAATAATAAATAAGATACTATTGAAAGGAGGGCAAAAGCCCCGGTTTTGCTCTAAAAGTTTTCTAAATCAGTTTTCGTCATTTTTGCGAATGGAAATAAAAATAATATGTTTAATGGCAATAATAATATTGGCAATTGGGGTGGTTGGAATCTACCTCCTAGTGGTCCACCCCGGGCAACCGCATCACGGACCACACGGCTCGTGGTGACGGCTAATGATTCCAACGGCGGTGGTAGGCTCCGCAAGGGGCCGCCTGGCTCGCGACCACCATCCTGCCGAAATCCGGCGCCAAGCAGCTTTGCTGCGTTCCGTCGGCGTGCGGGAGTGCCAGTGCCAATGGGGGTTGGTAATTACTCAGTTGCGCAGCTTTTGGACCGGTCTTGGTATTTTGGCAATGCTGTACTGGGTAACTCATTCTGGAGGGTAGCGGGATCCGAAGCACGGTTTCAGCCGTTGGCCGACCGCAGTTAGTTGGGGGCCCAACTAGCGCGCTAGCCACGCTGAAAGGCTGCCCCGCCAACTCGCGAAAAATCCCGAAATGCTCCACCGTGCCAGTTGGCGACTGGATGGGAGGACCCGGTGGCCATTTTTGGGGGGGTTCGGGCGTCCCCGCAGTCTCCAAATGAGTTTCCCTCTGGTCAGTTTAGCCTATAATAACCTTTATGGTCGACTAAGCAGCATCTCGATTAATAATCCTTCCCCCCTACACTCGACATTAATGACAAAGCATAAGAAGAAAATAGTTAAACAACGGCTGCACTTCCTCCCACTAAAAGTGCACCTCACAAACATCAGAGGACTGCACTCAAATCTCGATCCGGTCCATCACCACCTAGAGACCGAAAAGCCGCACCTGTTCTTCTTGACGGAGGCGCAGATAGCAACCCCGTCGGACGTGGCATACCTTGTCTACCCTGGTTACACACTTGAACATAAGTTCAAGAAGCACGCAGGTATTTGTGTGTTCGTCCGCGACAACATTTGCTGTAGGCGTCTCCGGTGCTTTGAGAAATCTGGGTTTTCCGTAATTTGGCTTTTGATAGACACTGGGGTAGAGAAGATGCTCTACGTCTGTGTCTACCGATCGCACAGCGGTAATCAGGAGACGACTCGGCTCATAGACTACCTCACTGAGACGGCAGACTTAGCAACTCAGCGGTATCCAGCGGCGGAGCTTGTTTTCTTGGGGGACTTTAACGCTCACCACAAAGAGTGGCTGTACCCATACCAGGAAACTGACTATGCTGGGAGGGAGGCGCGAAGGTTTGCCTTAACGCTAAATTTAACCCAGCTGGTAGATCAAGCGACGCGAATTCCAGATATCGCTGGCCACACACCCAATTGCCTTGACTTACTGCTGACAACTGATCCACACAAACACTCGGTAACGGTCTCAGCTCCGCTAGGAACGTCCGACCATTGTGTGGTGAAATCCGTGTCGATCTGCTCTCCTCCGGATGACAGCTCTAGGGGCACGAGGCGAGTATGGCGATATGAGTCAGCAGTTTGGGACGAAATGCGACACTTCTTTGCATCGTATCCTTGGCAGCAAATATGCTTCTCCTCATGTGACTCCTCTGTCTGTGCTGATGCGGTCGTGGATGTGATACGGCAGGGAATGGAATATTTTATTCCTTTCTCCGACATCCCGCTCGTAGACAATGCCCGACCTTGGTTTAATGCAGACTGTGCTCGCGCAGAAGCGCGTAAAGAGTCCGCATATCAAGCATGGGTACAAGCTCGCGACCGAAAAGCACGTGCACGGAGGGTTCGTGCGAAGAAGAGAGCATTCAATTCCGCAGCCAAATTATGCAAAAAAGTGATTCGTAAGGCACGATTCGACCACGTAAGCCGCATAGGAACCAAACTAGCATCGTATCCAGCTGGTAGTAAGCAGTTCTGGTCCCTGTCTAAGTCGGTCGAATCAAATTTCTGCCGCCCCTCTTTACCTCCCATGCTGCGACCTGACGACTCGCTGGCCCATACCGCGGCTGAAAAGGCAAATTTGTTTGCCTCTCATTTCGCGAGCAACTCACGCCTCTATGCTGGCTCGAATAATCTACCTAATATCCCCCACTGTGCAGCCTCCATGCCGAGGATCACAATTCACACGAAGGAGGTCAGAAGAGCCATGCTAAACTTGGACGTGAATAAGGCCAGCGGCCCCGATGGAATTCCAGCTAGAGTGCGCCCGAATTGTCTCCTGTTTTGACACGCCTGTACCGCCTTTCTCTGCTTAACAAATCGATTCCCAAGTCGTGGAAAGTTGCGAATGTCCAACCTGTGCCCAAGAAGGGTGACCGTGCCGACCCAACTACAGACCAATAGCTATCACCTCCATACTCTGTAAGGTAATGGAAAGGGTTCTTAATAATAAGCTGCTATCGTACCTTGAAACCAACGACCTACTCAGTGACCACCAATATGGCTTTCGCCGTGGTAGGTCAACTGGGGATCTTCTTGTGTACGTTACGCATTGCTGGGGCGAGGCTATTGAAAAACATGGTGAGGCTCTTGCTGTTTCGCTTGACATTTCGAAAGCCTTCGACCAAGTCTGGCACGCTGGTTTGCTGAACAAACTCCCAGCGTACGGTATTTCTGCTGACTTTTGTGACTGGATTTCAGATTTCCTGAGTGAGCGGTCGATCAGAGTCGTCATCGACGGCTGCTGTTCTAACCTTATGGCTATCGATGCCGGAGTTCCTCAGGGATCCGTTCTCTCTGCGACTCTCTTTTTGCTGCACATTAACGATCTGCTTCTGCCCGGAATTGTTGGGTATGCTGACGACAGCACCGTTACAGAGAGATACCTATCCAGCGCAAAAGCCAGCAGTGAGGAAGTCGGTTCTTTGAGAGAGGCCATGGTAGAGCAAACTAACTTGACTTTAAGCCATGTCGCTCAATGGGGTCACGATAATATGGTCAATTTTAATGCCATCAAAACCCAGGCGTGTCTTTTTACCGCTAAAAGGAGTCCTTTTACCTTAACTCCTACTTTCCGAGGTTCAACTGTACCAATTGCCGACAATATAGATCTTCTTGGCACGAAGTTAACTGCGGACCTTAACTTCGGCGACAGCATTGAGTGCAAAGCTCAAACTGCGGCCAAAAAACTGGGAATCCTGAATAAGGTTAAGCGATACTTCACGCCAGGACAGCTTTTGACTCTTTACAAAGCGCAAGTCCGGTCATGCATGGAGTATTGCTCTCACCTCTGGGATGGTTCGGCTAAGTACCAGTTAGCTGCACTCGACTCAGTGGAACGCAGGGCCAGAAAACTAATTGGAGATGATGTGCTGGTTAAAACCAAGCTACATAGTCTTACCCATCGACGTAAAGTGGCTTGCTTGTCGGTATTTTACAGGCTGTACTTCGGAGAGTGTGCTTCTGAGCTGCATGAGCTCATTCCGCCATCCCCGTTCTACCACCGAGAATCTAGGCGCACAGCGGGCTATCATCCTTACCTGGTCAACATCCCGCGGATGCGTACCAAGCGCTTTTCTTCTTCCTTAGTGATGCGCACCGCCAAGGAATGGAATACCCTGCCTGCGTCTGTTTTCCCGAATGACTACAACCCTGTTATTTTTAAAGCTAGAGTGAATAGGCTGCTTCTGGGTAAGCTCGCCCCATCTTAGGCTTCTTCTCAACCCTAAGGTTCAGTATGAAGCCAAGAGCAAGCCCATAATATATAAAAAAATAAAAAAAAATAAAAAAAAAAAATAATCGATAGAACTCCTTGTGACCAATAAACGCCATTTTCTGTTTTTTTATGATTTATTATAAACCTTTGTATTTTTTACAATTAAATTATTGTTTTGCAATTGATTGCTTTATAGCACATTAGAATTTATTGATTTAACCTTGCTATAAAAAAGTTTGGCTATCAATAAATGGCCAAAACTGGGGCATTTGGCAACTTTCGCACATTTTGTGTTATATACATTAAACATTTTTTTTAAAGATGTACATTTAAAGGTAGATAAATTATATCTCTATAATTTAAGTTATAGTTTTTGTCATAAATACCAAAGATCATTCACTTAGTGCTTCAAAGTGAAAAAAATCCTTAAAGTGGCCACAAAGGGGTCTCCTGCCCTAGTCAACACTTTAAGGTCCGGAGCATGAATTGTGGGGCGATACGGAAACATTTTAATGATTACGAAACATGACGTGCGCCTAATACAAGTGAAAAAGAGGCTATAAAGTTTTCGTAGCAAAGGGGTCGTAGTAGTTCTCGTAGCAATGTAGGTAAAGTCGTAGCTAAAAGTCGAATTTTATTGGATTCGATTTAGTCTTAGTCATCTTATTCATTTTCTTCAAGCATTGTAACAATATTTTGAACTCCCTAAATTCCTATTTTAAGTATAGATTTTTTAAATTAATAAAGTCGTCACAGCCCCATTATCCCGTCCAATATCTACTATGGGGCTGTGTGGTTTTTTCTATTACAATTTTCCAATTCCCTAAATTTCAAATTAAATCATTAACCAAAGCTCAATGAAAATATCATTTCATTACGTTAAAGTTCAAGTTAAGACTGCCTTCCGCCATTCAACGAGTATACGTTTACGAAATATCAATGCTAATCAACACAGGAATGTGGGTCAAATACGACTTGTGAAATTTGTCAACAAACGCCGGGCCAGGTGAAGTTAATTAAAAGCTTCTAATAGCAAACAATGGAGTACTGCCAAGGACAACCGGCATCATTCAATCGGTCCTTTTAAGATTCAAAAGGAAAATCGTTTAACACTTGAACCAGCCCCCCTAGCATGACCAACAAAATTCGATATGATATGATAAGTTATCCGGTTTAACTGTCAAAAGACTATGGGTTTGAATGTCGATAAGTCGCTCTATCATGCGATACATATCACGTTTTGGGTGGTCATGCTAGGCTTACATGCTGGCGTTAAAAATATTATAAAAGGAATTTCAGATTCTATTCCGATTAATAATACAAAAATTTAAACGTAAGCCTCGCTATTAACTTCAATTTTAATCACGGCATCAGCAACGCTATGAAGCCTTAAATAAGTAAGCGAATTCATAAATAATGTTGCCATGGTCGACGCTTACCCTCTCATGTATTTTACTTAACTAAGCCAATCTATTACTAACAACAAACAAGAGCGGAGCACCCTTGAACCAATGAATTAATTATTGTGCGACGCTTGGAGCCATCATGCCACTCGTTAATTTGTAATTTGACGCCGAAATCACGGTGTATGCGAGTGCTGAGTGCTGAGCCATTGCGGTGATGACGACAGCAGATAAAAAATATGAGGGGGTATATTGCTGATCGTTTGTTTGTTGTTTACTTCAAATTATTCAAGAGATTGTCGACTATTGGCGGCAAAAATACTAGAGAATTATGCTGATTATTTGTTTTTGTTTACGCCAAATTAATGCCGAAGCTCTTGAAAATTATAATTACGATGTATGCAGTGCTGAGCCCTGGCAGTGATGTCGACTGTAGCCGGTGTATTGCTCATCGTTGTTTGTTATTTACTTCAAATTATTCCAGACCCGCGATATTTAGATCTCTATATTTTATCTTAATATGACGCCGGTATCACGGTGTGTGTCGATAAAGGTTACATGGTACCTAAACCACAAAATATCTAAACTCTTGCGAGAATCGAATAGGTAAAACTTGCATGGAACACGGCCCCAAGTACCGATGTTAGCACTTGAGCTAAGTAACAAATTTCAGAAACAAACTTTTTCCAGTGAGTCTGAATGTTCCCAATGTTCAGCTAGAATATTCTTTAAAATTCCGAATTAAGCGCTTTTAATATATACTAAAACAATTTAAAGAAATGTAAATTAATCTACTTCGTGTCTAATTAAAATATGGAACGTTACCTGCATTCACAAAGCGATAACAAAAAACCACACAATAATTTTCTTTGGAGCAATTTATTATTTAAATAGTTTTCCATTGCAGCTGCAACCAGTGCATATAATGCAAGCATTGCATCGCGTGCAGCGATACCATCGGCACTGCGGCGCGATGTAGGCCATTCTGGCGACTGACATTCTAACCAGTCTAACCACCATGCCACGTGCGCTAAATAAATCACTAGATAAGGAAATTATAGGACAATGCCATTAATATTTTACATAACGTTGACATTATTTATTTCCTTTTTGCGGTGCTTTATTGGCTCCTATTGTTGAGTGTAAAGTAGTTATACAGTAGCGCTTGTTGGTACTAGTTGGTATTATCGTGGGAGGCTTATAATTATGCTTGTGCGTATTTATATACGTTATTGTACAAATTTTCCCTTTTCATATCGCAGACCTCCTTACTTCAAAATTCATTTTAGGTTTGCATGACATTGCGATGACTATACTTATGCATAGGAGCAATTACCTTCAAAAGCGATTTACCTTTAAATTATGTAGCGGTACACACACAATAACCTCTCCTCTAAAGATATGTGTTTAAGGCTAGGATTCCCGACCGAAATAGGCACGCTAACGCTTGCTCGGCCGCGCTCGATACATTTCGCGCGGCGCGGACCCAGCGGCAGCCGGCAGTGAACTGTGAACACGCGAGAGCGCTTCGCGAATCGAAAATCACTTAAAATTCAATTAAAAATGAAATAATAATAAAAAATATGACGGCCGGAATCACTCGGCTATTCAAAAACAAATTATTTTCATATGTTTTTCATTAACTTAAACTAAGTACCTATACTGCAAATAATATGATATTTGAATTATAATAATAGACGGATGTTTGGAGTTTTATTTGATACTTACCGTAAAGTATCACTAATGGAAAATATAACGGCCGGAAGCATTAGATAAAAGACTGTAAAATAACATATTATTTTTCCAAATTTTGAGTACTTGTGGTTTGCGAGTAATCCATAATTTAAAATACTCTATTTTCGGGAATCCTCGCCTTAACGCGATAAAATTATATTTGTTACTTAAAAATCGCTGCTTTTCAAAATTACAAACCTGAAATAGATAAATGCGTAGGAGGAATTTAGCAGCTGGGCGGCACTCGTAATGTTTTAGTATTTTATTATTATAACAAGAAGCATTAACATTCATCTATTTTGAGTTTCGCATAAATAACACTCGTTTTTTATCGTCGGGTAGGTAAAACCAAAGAGAAACTTTTTATATATGGGAAAGGTAGATCTATTTTATATTTTTAGTGAACTACCAGTGCAACGAAAAAAAGCTGAGCCCACTTAAGGTGGGAATTGACGCACTATACTTTCCTACCCTATATATAGCTTACTGTCACGAGCAGTCACGATATGTATAATACCAAAAGCTTTAAAGGGATTGGTGTAGACACAATCGAATTATAAAGTAGGAAAAGAAAGGCTTTTCGCCTGCAGAGTGAGTATTTAAGCTCTTAACAAAAACCGCCTTCGAACACAAACTCCTAAAAAAACTCACTTCCCAAAAACACGTAAAAGTTAAAAATAAATTGAATCATCCCATTCAAAGGACGAAAGGGCGGGACATTATCTAACTAATCTTAGAACTTACCTACCTACTGATCTGATTGAAGTCGGTGCCAAGCCATATATTTCGTATTTCAGACCGCTTCGCGCATGAGATATTCAGTATCAAAATATTTGTTTTTGTTTCTTTGGGCTTGACACCGACATCAGTAAGTTCTAAAATTAATTAGATAAAGTCCCGCTCTTTCGTCCTTTGAATGGGATGATTCAATTTATTTTTCATTTTACGTGTTTTTGTGAAGTAGTTTTTTAATGGCAGTTTTTGTTGGAAAGCGGTTTATATTTTTGGAAAAAAAATATTTTCCTTCTATCATCACCTCACCTAAATAACCTGAAAGAATACAACTAAAAATCTTTACTTATCAACGATATTTAAAGAATTATCCTCCAACTCCTAACCACTGAGAAGTTGTACCTTCCATCATCACCTCACCTAAATAACCTGAAAGAATACAACTAAAAATCTTTACTAAGAACCCGATAAGGACCTTAAGGTCCTCCATATTGCCCTCCATATTGCCGTTCCGTCAACCCCCGTAAGGACCTTAAGGTCCGCCACAGACTTGGCACAGATTACATTTTTTTACTCCATGAAGGAGTCTATGCGTGTATGGGACACTTGATTTTATATGGAAGCTGCATACATTGTCTATAGGCTGTAAAATTCATATCCCTCTGCATGTTTCGTTCGAATTGATATAGAAAAAAGAAAGTCTCATTTTTTTCGCTCTGCCTCTGCAAATGTTTATAATATTTTATAATATGTGTAATCTTATTATTTCGAAGCAAAAAGCAAGGTAAATTGTGTTTTACTGTTATAAAAAGTGTTATTTTAGTGTTTTACAGAGGAAGTTATAGGAATCAAATCATCTAAAAAAATGTCAAAAAATTTCAAAAAAATTCTTCAAAGAATTCAGTCAAATAGCTTATTGCTGCACTTATACCATGTAGAACTAATATATTACTATAGTAATATAGTATAATTTAGTACCTGAAAATAGATAAAACATTCATAAGCCAAACACACTTTACATAATGAAAAAATATAGCCTAATTCCTAAGTTATCAGGTTTTTCGTAAAACACGGCTATTTTTTCCATTTTTTTCGATTAGCGATTTATTTTTACCTAGTAGCGCGCTACTGTGCGTTCGTTTATATATGCGATAGGCGCCGGGTTCCAAGGGTCAACGATATTTAAAGAATTATCCTCCAACTCCTAACCACTGAGAAGTTGTACCTTCCATCACCAGCTCATAATCATGAGATGATGAATACCAGATGCAAATACTTAAAAACTTTAGAAAATATATAAAACACGTAAACTAGGTACCTATAAAATTTGCGGATTTTCCTCGATTTCCCCTGGATTCCATCATCAGATCCTAATTTGGTAACAATGTGACCAACTCAGGAGTAGGTATACTCTTTCGAATAAAAAAAGAATCATTAATATTGGTCAATAGTTCGCGAAGATAATGACGCGTAAAGCAGGTATATATACCACCAGTCGACAGTGGTTTTTCAGGATTGGATTGTGAAAAATTTACGTGATAACTGCCGATAAATATGCCGCTGTCTCTCTTCTACTCGGACGCATAAGCGTGAGTCAGCTGCGCATAGTGCCATCTAGTGATAAATAATTGGAGCTAAATAATTTATGTGATTGTGAGAGTTATTTGCATGCAGTTTTAAATTTAGTTATTTAAATGCAACTGAGACATACTACAGAAATAACAGAAGCATTTATAGCTGTTAAAGACGATTTAACAACAACGACATGCCAATAACCTTATTAGCTTGGCTGGTCTGTTAAGATTTCTCCTCAGGCAAAGAATATATACACTTACGCGAAAAGAAACGACACTTAAGCATGTGTGCACGTAAAATCGCTTGCGGCTATGTGTGGGTGTCGGGATGTGAGCGGGGGCCGTGAGAGGTGCGCGGGGCCGGGAACGGGCAGTCGGTGAATGCCTTGGCCGAGGGCTGGCGCAATCTTTATACATTCAAATAGGAACTACTATTAGGAAGCCAAAAAATGCGAAAGTTGTTAAAATTCAGTCGATAATAAATAATTTTTATTTGGGCGATTATTGATTCACTCACTCAGTATTTTTGTGGCTAACTTAGTATTTTCTTTAGACGATTTAGTATTTTATTCGGACACATTGACTGTGTCCCACTGTTAGTAGCTTATTTTACGTACATATATTATTATTATTACTCCCTTTATTACATTTAAAATAGGTACTTACAAAATTATATTTCTAAACGTACATTTTTTATAATATAAAACATTAAAAAATATAACATTTAAAAATACAAAAATGCAGTTCCCCAACCGTAGCAAGATCAGGGTCCCGGCTACCGATGGTTAAGGATCCAGAGACAGACACGGGCCGTGTACAGAAGTAGGTACTGCCTTCTGCATCTGACTCCCGATCCATCCACCTAACGCAAGCCTCTTAAGGTGTTTATCGAGGGTCTTGGCTATCAGACCATGGGCAGATATGACTATCGGAACAACAATTGCTGAATCAATGTCCCACATGTCAACAATCTCGTGAGCTAAATCAAGATATTTGTTTTCTTTATCTTTTTCAGCTTTCCCAAGGTTGTCGTCAACTTGTCATGTCATGGGGAACAGCGACATAAACAATTATTGCGTGGCGTTCATGTCGATCTATCAATACAATATCAGGCTTTAATGAGCCTGTTGTATTGTAGCTAATGCTACAATAGTCCTGCCTGTCTGTAATGATAGATCGATCCCAATACAATGTGGCATGGCATTTTCAAGAACCTGTTCTGGTGCATACTTGTAGTACGGCACCTCGGATGCCACAAGATTATGTTTCAGAGCAAGTTGTTGGTGTATTATCCTTGGTTATGCAAATACTCGCCGTTTGCGAGACGAGAACAACCGGAGATTATATGTTTAAGGGATTCACCCGGACGATATCACGCTAGGCAAAATATATCCACTGTGCCATCCCTTAGGATATACTTTCGGTAGTTATTCGTCATCACAACTTTATCCATGACTGCACAGACAAAACCTTCGGTTTCCCCAAAATGATACTTGTTTACCGAGATATACCTACGTATTCCTGAACATATTCTAATAAAGTATTTTCGACTCGAAATTAGTCATTCGTAAATTGTTGCTAGCTAAAATATCTATAAAAGTTGATTGAAAATTGAACGTGTCTTTCATTACCTAAATATTCTTACACAAATTATATAACATCCTACACGTAACCTTCTTTGGCATAAGTCTATATTCTATTTCGGTATCAACCCTAGCGTCGGCTAAACGTCACCGGCGCTCGAACTCTCACGGACACGGAGTGTCACCGCTGTGCCTCAGGGTCAACTAGGATAATTATTACTAGTATCACAGAGGACCAAAAAATACTACGTATAAATGGTAAGAGGCTGTGTAAGTTGGCATGTGCAACACAGTGTATTGTTTAGATAGAATGTTTTTTTTTTTTTTTCCCAATGTTTTTGGCTTGGATGCGAGTCCTTAGCCATGTCTGGATTTATATTCCTTCAAAGTTCAAAAAGTCTTTTATAATTTTTCAATTGTAGATTTGATATAGTTAAATATCGGCATATAATTCTTGCTATTTTTTAGATATACTATTAAGCGGCGGGATTCATCAGTATCGTATTCACTCACGTCATCACTATTATTTTCGATAAGTTCACCAGCCAGTAAAAGTCTTTGAAATTTGAACTGACAGCATTTGAATAACAGATGTTGAATATCACCGATTTCACTATCACTATTGCAGTAAGGGCACTTATTTGTGGATATTATGTTAAGACGTCCCAAATGAGCAGGAGTTTTGTGGTGGCCAAAACGCAGTCGGTTTATCGTGGTTATAAGATCTCTGCTAGCTTCTTTTATCTTGGTGTACCAGGGTTCTGCAGGTATTACTTCTTGAATGCTTCCGTACCATTTGCCTTTATTTTCCAGGTCTTTTTTCCAAACCTCATCCCATAGCATTAACACATCTTTTCTGATTTCAGAATAACAATCAGTAAATGGAATCTCAGCTATAGACCTTACATCTAATGAGTTTATTCCTTCACATGCAGTCTTATCAGCTACCTCATTGCCAGTAATACCTTTATGTGCAGGAATCCACAGAAAGGAGACTAAAATATCTTTGTTCCATAAGGTATGTATTAATTCTCTAATATTATATAAAATATAATTAGTTTTGAAATGTATGCAATAATTTTCTAGACATTTAACTATGCTGAGAGAGTCTGTCAATATGAGGAAGGATTTATCACAGCTGTTTAGAGAGTAAATACGTTTGAGTGCTTCAAAGACTGCATATGCCTCTGCTGTAAAAATACTACAAGTAGTATCAAGAATAAAACTTTGACAAAACTTAATCTGGGGATCATATACAGCGCTTCTAACATGTAAATTAGTTTTGCTACCATCTGTGTACAAAGTGTAGTACTTGTTTTCATCTAAAAACTGTTGTAAATCTAGATTATTATTTATTTCTAATTTAATAATGTTAATTTCATTAATCAATATGTAAAACTGCTTAGCGTAAAAAGGCCATAGACCTTGTTTTTGTATCTTCTGATTTTTTCTTTCCAGGTCTAACAGAATTTGAGAAAGTGTTGGAAATTTGTAACTTAAAATATCAGAGGCTAAGATCAATGGAGTTTGAATTGGAATAGGAAAAGGTATGATCTTTTTAATTACATGTTGATTATTTTTAGTTAAGAGCTTTATACAAAATCTTTTGGCAAGTAACAAACGTCTTAGCGAGAGTGGCATTATTACAGTTTCAACCTCCATGGCTCTAATAGGAGTTGAACACATTGCCCCAGAAATAGTTCTTAGAGCTTTATTCTGCACTAAATCCAACTTATTTACAAATTTACAATCTATATAAGCTATACAACTATAGTCAAAATGGCTTCTTACAATTGCTTTATACAAAATTGAGAGAGTCAATGGGTCTGCTCCCCATGACACCCCAGCTAAACATTTGATAATGTTCAAACCTTTGATTGCTCTTTGTGAAATATAGTCAACATGAGGTTTAAAGGACAAATCTTTATCAATTACAACACCTAAAAACTTATGTTGGTTTACTGCCGGAATAGCTTGGGCATTGTACATGACTGCTGTTGATGGAAAATCTTTGCTGAATATCATAGTTTTACTTTTAAGGGGATTGATTTTTAATTGTAACTTATCATAATAGAATTTTAATTTAGTGAGAGCTGAATTGACTGTTTCTATTGCTGTATCAATATTGTTATTTATACAGTAAAACACTAAATCATCAGCAAACTGGAGAATATTTACACTTTCAATATTAACATATTTACATATTTCTGAGGTATACAAATTATATAGCAGCGGGGACAGTGTAGAACCTTGCATTGTGCCTTTTGAGACTGTTCTGGGTCCATGTAAGATATTATTATGTTTAACATATATAGTTCTATTACTTAAAAAAACGTAAATCCATTTGCAAAGTAGTCCTGGTATACCTAATCTAGCTAACACATCAACTAGAATTCCTGGTTGAACATTGTCAAATGCCCCCTGAACATCAAGAAAGGCACATGCTACACTTTTATTATTTTGTTTTGCATATTTCAGGTCTGCAATGAGACAAGTGAAGCTCTCAGCACAACTCCTGCCTCGTCGGAAACCATATTGAATATTTGGAATAATACAATTGGATTCAGCAAAATGATCGAGACGAAACTTTACCATTGTTTCAAATATTTTGCCTAAGCAGGACGATAAAGAAATAGGCCTGTAAGAGTCACAATTATCAGGAGACTTGTCAGGTTTAAGAACTGGGATAACACATTGTGTTTTCCATGACTGTGGTATTATTTGTTTGTGCCAAAGATTGTTGAGGATTGCTAAAAATATTTTCTGGGCTTTAACATTTAATTTGCTAATAAGTATATAAGGAAAATCATCCATACCGGGAGTAGTATTTTTCCTAGAACGAATACTAATTAAGAACTCGGACCATGTAAAAGGTTCTAACAGATATTTTGATTTATCATTATTGTTATTAAGGTTAAAAATAGTGTTTAAATTAACTGTATTTTCACTATTGTTTCCTGATAATTTATCAAAAAATTGTGGAATAAATTCATCACAGTAAGATTTGTTGTTTACTTTTGTTCCTTTAAATTTCTTTATATTATTCCAAATAGTTGCAATAGGGGTGGTTCTGTTAAAACTGTCACACAGTGATCTCCAACTCTGCTTTTTCTCCTCTGCAATAGTTCGTTTTTTAAAAGCATCTATTTTTTTGTAAGCTATGTAGTTTTCCATGGTAGGAACCCTCCTGTATAACTTTAAAGCCTCTTTAGAATTCATGACACTATTTTTGCATTTGTCGTTCCACCAGGGTGCAGGTGGCCTAGTTCTGTATGCTGAGGTTTTGGTAAATTTTGGAATACACTGTGTCTTTAGGGAAGAGAGTGTTACACAAAAAGCATTATAGGAGCTAAGAGGATCATCACTGTTAAGGTTTATATTGTCAAAAGAAGATTTTGAAAGCTCATTGAACTTATTCCAATCTGCTTTATTATATAGGAACTTATCAGAAGGAGGATTTATATTATATCGATGAGTTGAAATAGTTATTTCAGTTATTGTTGGGAAATGATAGCTTCCCATGTTATCTTCATGAACGGACCATTTACAGAGAGGGGTAATCGATGGGCTAGCCAAAGATACATCAATAGCTGATGAGTTACGATTCGGATACCGCATAGTCGTTGCATCACCTTCATTTAATATACACAAGTCTAAGTCATCTATAAGTGTATATAACTGCTCACCTCTACTTTTGTTTGCTAAGCAGCCAAAAGCGATATGGTGAGCATTAAAATCTCCAGCCACGTAAACGGGCTTAGGAAGGTTCTGAATAATGTTACGTAAATTGTTAGTTCGAAATGTCCCTGAAGGGGGGCAGTAAACACATAGAATAGACAAATCGCCACGAGAGGTAGAAAGAGAAATAGCAACAGTTTGCAATTCCTCGTAAAAAACTGTAGACAGAGTTTTATACTTTAGATAAGGTTTGATTAGTATGGCTACACCGACATGTCCATTTTCAGCATTCTTAGAATACATATTATAGCCAGGTATACGACAAGGCCTGTTATCTTTTAGCCAAGTTTCATTTAATAAACAAATATCGATATAATTTTCTTGTAAAAAATGTATTAAAAGAGGCACTTTATTGTGAATACTTTGAACGTTAAAAAGAGCTATTCTTAGAGAAGACAAGTTAGACTGATTTTTATCCATAATAAATCAAGTAGGATTTTTGAGTAATAATTCTTTAATCGAAATAGAAGTGATTGGCGTGTCATCTCCTTTATTTGCTATTGAAATAAGAGTTCGAACTATGGCGTTGGTTATTTCTGCGTTATTAATTAATTGTTTTTTAAGTTCGTCAATTGATAGAGATCTCTGTGCGACAGATTTCCCAGATTGTAGAGTTTTATTTACAGTTTTCTGTTCGTGGACAGTAGAGCGTTGTTCATTGTTCGAGTTATTTACAAGAGCTGGGAATTCAGCATCATACTTATTTACATTGTTAGGTTTTGTGATGGCAACAGTGCTTGCGTAAGTTATTTTACTTTTCTTTTCCATGTTCTTTTTTATTTTAATGGGACATAAATTGGAAATTGCCAAATGTGGTCCGCTGCAGTTAACGCAGCTTAAATTATTTGGCGATGCACATTCTTTATAGTGATGCTCTCCTGAGCAGAGACTGCAACGCTGCTTGCCATTACATACCTTGGCCGAATGGTTAAATTTAAAGCATCTGTAGCATTGCTGCAGAGGTGGAACATATTCGAAAACTCGGTATGAAAATAGATCGTATTGCACGGAATCAGGTAATGTATTTGCTAGAAAAGTAATACTGACCGTTTGTAATGGTACTTTCTCATTTGCAATTTTTTTAACAAAGCGGCGCACCGCAATAATTTCATAGGTTGATGATAATTTACAATATAGTTCTTTATTGGAAATGTTAGCTGGAACGTATCTAATGATTCCAGTTTTTTCAATTTGCGCTGCTGGGATGTAGGCTTTAAGTTTGTATTTTTCCAGGAAGGTACTGTTTGTCAAAAAGTTGTTGGCATTGTTGTACTGCTTAAATACAACTGCTATTTTGCTTGCGTTTACTCGGTGTATGGCCACCACTCCTTTGATTTCCGTAGTAAAAATGTGGTTAAGGTATATGGGACTCTTGTTGCCCAAACGTTCATTGCTGTCGCTTTCAACAAACACTTTAAATTCAAAGTTAGTAGAGTTTTCAGGATAGAGTCTTTTGTAATTTGGTTTATAAAACGGTAAAAAGTTCAAACTTTCCTCACCACCGCCGCTATCATTGTTAGTTTCGTCTGGCTCATTTTTCTAGCTCGTTTGACCGTAGACCCCGAGCCCTTGGTGGCCGGGGGGTTTTCACCCCCGGCCTCACTGCCTAACATTATATTTAGTAATAAAACTAATATTTACAAACTATTTACACAACTGAAACTGAAAATTATATAAATAACACCAATTTTGCGAAAAAATTCAAATTTGCAAAAACTTTGCACCCTCTTGTTTCAAATTCCCGCCAAAGAAATCAGATAGAATGTTTAATTTTCCAAAACTCCTTGGTCAAACAATATTTTTTTCATAAAATGATAACGCCCGAATTTTCAAACGCAAATCATCTTTGGGAGCGTCTCAAACATCATGGCATTTCTTTCATACGTTTGACATTTAAAGTGACAGGGCGATGTTTGAGAAGCTCCCAAAGATATGTAGCGTAACAGCTCGCTTAAGTTCCTTGTGTAAGTAACAAACTACTAATTCGGTGAGGGCGCTATGTGAAGGATTCATTATAGCATCTACACACGTTCCGATCCGACCGCCGATTTGGTCTGCTCCAGACCAAATCTGGACGTGTTTAGCGTCGTCGTCCGACCATAATTATTATTATTCGTGTTTGACGCGGTCGGCCGGATTTGGTTCGCACGAACTTCACTTCCTACCAAATCGGAACGTGTGTAGGCTTCCGACCGGACCAACTTGGCAGTGTTGACAATTTTGGAGGTTTCCCCTAGATTTAGGGAGAAAATATGTAAAAGCGGAAATATTTAAAGAAGATAGAATTACGTTTAGGGGAATTTCAGAGTATTCAATTTAATGCTCGTTCATGAGTTTTACGTAGGACTGAACAAACGAAAGGTTTAGTTATGGCAATTTGTGCAAAGATTCTTTTATCTATTAGGTTTTTTTTTCGTTTATTTTATTTAAAAACTCGCAATTTATCGTAAAACTAAATATTTATAATAAAGGCATAACACCTCATCAATAAGTGCTGCTTTTAGTAAATATTTAGCATGTTCTAGTATTTCAATGAAAATAACAGAAAATAAAAAAATAATGAAATTGTTTTTTTTAGTAATAAAACATGAAAAACCGAACATATTTTTCTTTTTAATTTATTTATTGCAAGCAAATTGATGTTTTCAGTATTTATAAATAATAATAATATTGGGAGATTAGCAGTGGCTGGCAATACTGCAACAACGGCTAGAGGTCGGCCAGACCAAATCGGAACGTGTGTAGCGCCGACCGATTTGGTGCGGCAGATTTGGTCGCGGATCAGATCTGCAGTGAAGTTCGCCCGCACCAAATCGGCGGTCGGATAGGAGCGTGTGTAGTGGCTATTATACGTCGCCCGAGGTGAAATGTGCATAAAACGTACCATTTTACCCGAGACGTATATATCAAATTAATTAATGAATGAATGAAATGAATTAGTCAATTCGATGGTAAAATGGGTTTTATCTACGAGTTATACACTCTGCTTTTCACTTCGAGTGTGAGGAAAATAAATATAACAATATTGCAAAAAAGAAAAAATAAAGACTTCGCCATATTGGCGGGAAGACTTTCTTTTTTTTTATTCGTGGCAGTGGCAGCACAGTGACTTTAGTATAGATCGTAGTAGATAATGCTCTTGAAATACTTATTTCTTACAAAACTCATTAATTTTGCCTAGTTTTATTAATTTAGTAAGTAGTTTAAAATGGATTGTGTACAAAATTAAAGAAACAGAATGAAACAACAAGTTTATTTAACGAAGTTTATTTAACGAAGTTTAATTGCGTGTGTGACTGTTTACCTGACGACCTTTGTCTTAGAGTCTGAGATTTAGACGAAGATTTTACTTTATGCACTAGAGCATAAAAAGCGATTTTATGCAGCCGAGAAGTGAAAATAATTTTGCGGCCGAGTAATACACTCTGCTCTTCATTCCCCTCTATAAGAAAAAATTAAACCGCCTTCAAAAAAACAACATCAAAAAAGTAAGAAATATTTTCTCACCAAATAAATAACGTAAGTACTTTGAAGTCGGGCGTGAAACATGTAAGTACAATTTTTTGTTGTTTTTGTTAAAACCCGCCCGACTTCAAAGTAGGGCAGGAGTACCGGTTTTGGCCACTTTAAGGATTTTTTGACTTTTAACCGCTTAGTGCTTAATGATCTTAAGTATTTTAGAGAAAATTTATAATGTAGAATTATAGATAATTTATCGACCTTTAAGGGTACAACCTACAAAGTAAAAAAAAAATCAATAGTTTTTTTTTATATAAAATAAATTCTGCGGAGGGGGCCAAATACACCGTTTGCATTGGTTTTGGCCACTTTCATAAAATGACTATATTTATAAGTAGAGTTTATGCTTAATTGATGTCTTATTAGAGTTCTGGACTAAAACACTACATGAAATAGTATTTCAATCCCAGCTAGCTCCTTACTACAAGTTTATAAGTATACCTTTATCACTTGATTAAAAGAAAATTAGCGGATTGAGATGACTCCGCTCTGCATTGTTGACTCACTCCGTTTCGCTACCGCGACAGCGGACAACCTAAACATGATTAATTTAAAAGTGAGTTGTGAGTCTTTTAAAATAAATGAACTTTATGAAAGGTTGGAAACTTTCTACTAATGCCAAAGCGGCCAAAGGTGGCACAATGCTAAAATTTCTAGCCCCACTTTTGACCACTTATTGTTTCCCAACTTTTTGTGAAAACAGTGAAAAAACAACACTTAATCCATCTAGAAGAAACATATTCCAATGTGATATAAAATATTATATAACCATAAAATAATTTTATTGTAGAAAAAAAAAATTTTTCAAAACCTTTACCCTTAACATTTTTCTTAAGAACTTTACAAAATGTTAACTTTGAAACATAACATGTGTTTATTTCTAAAATATCGTACTACATGAAAAAAGCTAAGTGCTGTAATTATTAACTAAAAGTCCAACCTTTTATTCGTCATTAATAAATATAGGCAATAATTATTTAATTCCTATTTATATAACTTTAAAGTGAAAAGTGACCAAAACCGGTACAGTGGCCAAAACCGGTACGCCTGCCCTACTTACGTTATTTATTTGGTGAGGAATTATTTCTTACTTTTTTGATGTTGTTTTTTTGAAGGCGGTTTAATTTTTTTATAAAAATAATTTTTATTTCGCTCTTAGTGCATCGTGCAGGCAATTTACGTGTTTTCTGGTAAATAGGTATGTGATCAAACTGAAAACCTCCTTTTTCGAAGTCGGTTAAAATACCTTGAGGTATCCCCTTTTTAACAAAACAAGAATCATCTTTGTATTTTTCCTATACTTACAAAAATTGCATTGTGAATGCATAAAAATAATTTAAAATCTTAATTTAAAATCTTAAGAATCATCTTAATCGGTTTATAAACAAAGGAGTTATGCCTAAAGATACGTATTAAATTTACATAAAGTGGTAACGAAAACGACAGTATTTTCAAGATTTCCTGAAAACTACTGAACCGATTTCAAAATTTCAAAAAATGGGACCAACTTGGAAACCACCCTGATGTAATAACGTTTGAACCATTTCAATCGGTTCAGCCGTCTTCGAGTAATCGGTGGACATACACAAAAAAAAAAAACATACATACAGACGAATAGAGAACCTCCTCCTTTTTTATTTAGAAGTCGGTTAAAAAGCAATGAGTCTTTCTTTGTCTTTCGGATACATCATAGCGCTAGTTGGACAAAGGCTACACCTTTTTGAAAAAAAAGAAGTTATGAAATAACAAAAAAAATTGTCTTATTTGTCCATCCACAGCCTTCTCTATTGTTCTTATCGGATGCCTTTTAAGTATCTCCGGGGTATCATAGGGGGTTGAAAATTTTGTTAGGTTTTAGCTACGACGCACCGTATTCGTGATATTTTTTATTTTTATAAAATTAAATTTTGAAAATTTTACAATTGTTACAATTTTCCTCATATTCAAAATAAAAAGTAGAGTGTTTACTTGGGGTGTATGGACCCATAACAGTCTCGAACTATCGGCGGCCTCACTTCGTTCGTGCGCCAAAACACTCGACTGTTATGGGTGCCATACAGCCCTTGCTAAACAATCTACTATTAATAACACTACCTACTGCCAAAAAGGAACAAAAAAAAATTAAACTAAGCACATTACCTACCTACACTCCTAGGGCAGTTGTGAAAAAACAAGCTCACATTGCAGTCGGGGGGGACCTTTTAAATTGAAGTATCAGCATGGTATCGACTGCAATGACAGCTTGTTTTTTTTCCTTTTTTTATTTTGTATCATGTTCTACATTTTTCTTGCAGTTGGACGGCAGCACCCACCCCTGCTCCACAGAGCAGACTGGTGGAGGGGTCGGCAGGAACATGGCGGAGGCTCTGTGGCGAATGGGCGGTGGCCGCGTGCGCCTGCTCACGGCTGTCGGAAACGACTCTGATGGCCAGTACTTACAAGACATTATACCTGGGTTAATCCCTGACGGTGAGATATAAAGTCTGAATTTCGACATGGACTTACATGTTATTATTAAGTTAGTTATTGTGGCCGCCAGTTTCAAAATTAGCCAAAATGTATGGAGAATGGGTGATCTTTGAACTTAATTATAATTAAAACGATGGCACTCTGTAGTAATAAAAAATGCTTAGGCTTAGAATAACATCTTTGTTGTTGGCCGACACTTTTAAAAATAGCCCAAAATGTATCTACGGAGGGTGGGTAATGTCCAACTTTAATTAAGATGTTAACTTTCTATATAATTTTCGATATTACTTTGCTAAAACTGAAAAGAAAAAGTAAGCAATAATAGTGCTCGCTAAGTGAAATCGTTTGTTTCTGGCGTAAGTAAACCACCACTGGTGTATTGATGTTGGCCGTGGACCAAAAAAAGTTGACTACCAAATAGATAGGTACACTGTAGTGGCGTGTACTTAATTGTACCTACGAATATGTTATAAGTATTACAAGCTGTCCTTTACCTTTTCCTTACTATTTCTCCATACAAACTTTAGAACTCCGTTATAATCTCCGTAGGGGGTAAAAATGAAATCGAATCGAAACTTGTAATAAAACCTGACACTATCACTACATAGTATAAAACAAAGTCGCTTTCTCTGTCCCTATGTCCCTTTGTATGCTTAAATCTTTGAAACTACGCAACGGATTTTTATGCGTTTTTTTTAAATAGATAGAGTGATTCAAGAGGAAGGTTTATATGTACTTTTTATCCCGATACTCTCACGGGAACGGCAACCACGCGGGTGAAACCGCGGGCGGCCGCTAGTTATTTTATATATTACTTCTCACGTTTTGTTCTCTCTATCCGATTTCTCTACTGCGAGCTTACCTGCGCTACGAACTTAAAATGAAAATGCTTTCATTTAGTACATTTAGTACCCAGATCTGCAAAAAGCAACTATAATAATATGTAGTGTGTCCTAATGTGTAGGTATTTTACCAGATTTAGCCCGATGTTCTACGAAGTAATACCTACCTAGTCGACAAGACCTAAACATGAATAGGTAGGTACTGATAATAAGGTGTTATTTTACTTAACAGGTTGCACCATTAAAGGAGAAAAGACAGCAACTTATGCTGCGGTTTTGGACTCGAAAGGGGAATGTCTCATGGGCCTCGGAAACATGGGCATACATGACCACATCACAGTTGATTTGGTGAGTTTCAGGCATACTCCTACAAACACTGCTATACGTATTGTATCGAGGTCAATTCTGTGTAACCCTTGTGCCAAGGATTAATTAATAACATGGGTGCCTATATACTTACTTACTAACAATAAACGTTTTGACATCTCATCTAGCACGGTTGTCAGTCGCGGGTAAGCTGCACTAAGAGCGAGCCCCACGAGCAACTTGTTTCCGCAACTATTTTGTAGGTATCACACATCAAGTCTACGGGTTACTATGAAAGTGCGCGCATCGGCGACGCGACTTCTTCATACTATATTGATGTGAGAGACACAATAGTTGCGGAAACAAAAGACTTCGAAGATTCACACCAACCGGCGGCGGCGTGCATCGGAGACGTAGGTACCTACGTCGTCGCCGCCGTGGCCGCGCCGTAGACAGCAGTACGGAGCCGTACGGCCGTCGCTGAATACGAACGGCAATTAGCGGTGCAGCTATTAGCTGAACTGTAGTTCCCTGTTTACACAATTTAATTTTCGTTATAAAATGCCGTCCGGGCCGAGCCCTACTTGGCCTGAATCTTAGCTATGGCGTCTAAATTCGAATCCAGTGGTTTGCTACTGAATTCATGTAAACTGGCCATCATTCAGACTTGTGTGGATTACATGGCGGTGACCAGAGGAGCGGCGCGGCGGGTAACTACCGTCCGCGATTGCAGAGAAAACAAATGTATGGATATGGAAGTTGTTGGAGGGTGCCGCGCGAGATGCCGCTGAGCGACTTGCGGAGCCGAGCGACCACAGCGAGCGAGCGGCGCCTCGCGGTGGTGGCCCCGTTCGGTACAATTTGAAGCGCTTTCATACAATTTTAGTTCATCAATCGCTCGCTTTTGGCGCTATATCGTAGCGATCTACGTTGTACGAATGTGTAATATGAATATGTGTTATGGTGGACATTAATTTGTTATTTGTCGCGATTACGACTGTCACTTTAAGATCGGTAATAAGCCTGCCGTTCGCCCGCCGGCGCAGGCCGTTCCGCTGATCTCCACCCGCTCCGCTGGTCGCGCCGCTCCGCTGGTCGCTTTACGTGGCCGAGGCCTTAGATAGCACCGTTTCGATTTTGATAGCATAGTGTAGGTAACACTTTAATGTTACAGCACGTTAGTACTATTATATATTCTGTGTTACAGCTAAACAAACACGCAGAGTTGTTGGAACAAGCTCCGATGGTAATTTTCGACGGCAATATTCCCCAAAGGACCATGGAACACATTCTACAAATATGCGACAAAATGCAAAAGCCAGGTAAGGTGTGATCATGAGATATTATAGGAACCAATATTATCATGTCAACATGTACCTACAACCTAAATAGCGCAGTGGCTAAAAAAATTTTAAAAATAATCTCTTGAATTGGGCTCGCACCATGGAATAATAGAGCTGGCGATGGCGCCAGACATAGCACTGAACAAATATTTGAACAAATGTTTGGACACAAGTGTAGCACGGGTATTTGAGTGTTCAAAGCTTTGTTAAAAACAGTAGGTACTTTGCCATGTCAGAAGGCAAAGTATTCAAATAATTGTTCAAATGTTTGTGCTATGTCTGGCGCCTGCATAACTATCTGCACCCTGCGCACCAAACGTAGGTACCTACTGCGTTAGTAAAAGTTCTTTAGAACCTCGTACAGTCGCGATCGCGAGCAATTATAAGTAAGCAACATAGAACTTTGTCACATAAAACGTTCCGAAACAAAACAATCTGTTGCACTTGCACATTTATATGACAGTCAATAGGTATTGTAATATGACATAGTCCTATGTTGTTGACAATTTCTCGTGACTGTACAACTAACAATTTATGTTTGAGCTATGCTCGCCGCAGATCAGCCCTGATTCACAACCATTCGAAAAGAAAGTGCATGTATCGGATTCGAATTTAGTATAAGTATTACTAGCTTTCCGCCCGCGGCTTCGCCCGCGTGGACTACACGACGTTATCCCGCGGGAATGTGTTGATTTGTCTGGATAAAAAGTAGCCTATGTTCCTCTCCAGGCTACAAAGTATCTGTGTGCCAAGTTTAAGCCAAATCCGTTCAGCCGTTTTGGCGTGATTGAGTAACAAACATACAAACATCCAAACATCTAAACTTTCACATTTATAATATTAAAGTAGGATGCTTTCTTTCCTTCCCCCTGATTCACAAACCTTCGGAAATGCTCCCGACGACAGCGGAATGTATGCACTGCCTCTGTCACTCACATAGAATAGACAAAAACAAAGCACAGAATTCGAATCCGATTCCGTTTCTGACGGTTCGTGAATCAGGGAGGCTCTTAAACCTGTCTTATTCAATTCCTGTTGTCCCCATCATGGGGACAACAGGAATACCGGTGATCAACGAGAGTTGATAAAAATTATGATACCTCTACGTCTCCGAACAGGCGTTACTGTCGCTTATTTATCGTAAACTGTATGGCGGCCGTCACTTATCTCTCGCTTTCTTCGTGTTTAGTCCTAAGAGGCACGCAGTTGTTGTCAACCGCAGCCCAAACGTGCGAACGAACGCGGCAGTCATTTTGTCACTTTCCCTTTTTAAATAATTAGCGGGCCGAAATCAGTTATGTATGACTTATGAAACCCTGAATTTATCAACTCTCGTTGAACAGAGTATTTTGAGTAGGTAGTAGATAATTATAATATTCTGAGGTGACAGTGACAGAGCATACGTAGGTAAGTACCTAAATCTCGCTATAGTGTTTCCGACGGTTTGTGAATCAGGGGGCTGATCAACAAACGAGGATAATGGCGCAGTACCTACACGTGTCGTAGTCGTAGCCTATACAGTGGATCCAGATGCAGTGCATGTTTACTTTAAACCTTGGTGGAAGAACAATCAAACTACAGATTATATTTAAAAATACGTAATTTATTTGTCAGTGCTTATCCATCAAATGGCTAAAAATATCAATAATAATTGGACGGATTAAATTGCAACTAAGTCAATTAAGGCAACAAGATCTTATTTGTGTTTTAGGTATTAAAGTAGGACATTTTATCAGGGCAGTTAAAAGAAGCGCCACTAATAAATTATATTATACACAACTTTCAGATCTCTTGCATTTCGGATGGATATACATTTCTGTTAAACAAATATTCGAAAAAAATCAACAAAACTTTTCTAATTTGTATATTATTACCTTCACAGAATAAGTCTAATAACTTTTCGCTCTAAGTAAAATTGATTTAACTTAAAAATATAAGTTGGTTACATCTAAAAAACCTTATAACTAATTTTAGAAATAAAAAAAAACTACCTTTTATCCGAACACTTTTTGTGTTCGTCTATTTGAGTAAACAGTCAATTTTATTGTACTACCAAGTTCTATAAAGGCCAGAAAACAAGTAGGTACCTAGCTAACCCCACCAGGCAGAAAATCTACATAGCGTAATTTACTTACAGTGTTAGCTTAGTTACAAATTACAATACTTATAATATGTGCTTGATATTACATAATGAAGTTTAATCTTAAATGAATATCAATATTATTAACTTTAGAGGAACAGAAAATAGACTTACGAGAGAAAGTATAAACACAATGACATATTATGCATATGACATTTGATGTAAAATCTTCCGAGTGGGGTGGCTCTTTATCATGGCGCGTACCTATATCTATAATGAATCAGCAAGGAAATAGGTAAATGCATAATTTTGGTCAACAAAATCCAACTTAACTACTCTTAACACATGTATGTACGGCATGCTATTACCAACATATTAATTTGTTCTAGCTAGTCTCTTATAAGCCAATGTTAGGAAGCTCCAATGCTTGAAAACCTTTGCAGCTTTAACATGAATGTGTGTAAAAATAAAAAATAAATTTAGACTCTATGTAATACATATTGTTTGCATTTTTTAGCCTTCTTATGCATCAGAGTAAGATGGCTAAACTAATTATTGCAAAAAGTTTATACAGGGAAAAATTTAAGTAAGTAAAGTTTACGATTCAGATTCTGTTCAAAATAAGAAAAAATAACATCTCAATATTGAATTTCCATAATTCAATAAAAAAAATGCTTACACACATTAAAAAACAAAGAAAATATCATAAAATTTGCCATAAATTTTGTTGATATAATACTATGATTAAAAAATGCTACTTTGTGATGATATTAATGTATGTCATAAAAATAAGCTACAATATATGTGTCATTGGAAAACACCATAGATTGCAATCCTCTTGCAACTTCAAACATTTAAATTGTGCATAAGCATTCCAAAAATGTTTGTTGAGAATCAAACAAGATACAATCTAATTAATTAGAGGAGGACTTAAATGGATACAATCAGATCTCATATTTATATATTCCAACCGATAGCACGTTGCTGCTGCAACTGATCCCTGAGCTGGTGCAGTGCATGCTCGGGCTGGCTGTGCTGCATTTGAGCCACAAGGTTTCTTGCTTCAAGACGCAGCTCATACAATTTACGCGATTCAAGGTAGAGAAGAATGGCAGCAGCACCTACAAAATCAATAATAGTTAAAACTGACAATTTAAACCACAATGGGTTGGGGAAAGGTATTTATATTTATTTATTTATTTATGAAATATATACTTTTAACTTAAAATATGACATTAAATTTTTTGCCGTAGCTAGGGTTGCCAACCATACTCTAAAATAGAGTATTGTACTCTATTTCATGTAGGTGTACTCTATAATCTATAATATACTCTATTTTTATTTTTAGCACATGCCAGCCATGCCTTAATATATTTGTTTTAATTTTAATAAGTGATACTCTTTTTTATAAATCTCTACTCTTTATTTACCCTCTCTCAAATCAGATATACTTACTCCAGTCCCGACCCCTCCACCCACTGGACATTCCCACTGGTGGGTGAGAGAGGGAAAGTTTGTCAGTTTTTTAATAAAATGAAAGCAAAATAAATGTTTCATTCGAATAATAATAATAGTTAATCGAATTTATAAATTAGTCGATTACTTAACGTACTTAATTCGGGTTACACTAGCGTAGTGGGTGGAGGGGTAATCGTGAATTACCCGTCCACCCACCAGTGGGAATGTCCAGTGGGTGGAGGGGTCGGGACTGACCTACTATACTTCTTCTAGGAATAGTTGGCAACCCTAGCCATAGCCCTTCAAATCGTATAAATGACCACTTGCTATTGTTTTCGTAACAGTCATAATGCCCGGAAGCCGCGGGCGTGACGTCATAGAGCTGAATTCTCTCGTTAGTCTCGTTCAAATAATAAATAAGGATATCACACACGTATAATGATGAACTATTAGTATTAAAAAATCAACTATAAGACAAGACTTCAATTCAATGTCTGCTCTGAACCAACCAGCTGTGCTGTGCCAGTAGGTAAGGGTGGTATTCCATTTATCAAAGATCTTTGTCCAATAATGTATTTGATCAAAGGAATACCACTCTTATTACCATAGTACTAAGGGTGGTATAGCTGGAGAAAAGTTAGGGCCGTCTTCATACCGAAACCAGGGAAGGCCACGTATCAAGAGGCGAAGTGTTTCAGTTGCATTAGCCTTTCCTCGTTCCTACTGAAGACACTGGAAAAGATACTAGACAGACACATAAGAGAAACCATAGGCAAAAGTAAAAGACCACTACATGACAATCAACATGCCTATATGGAAGGGAAATCTATTGAGACAGCCCTCCACAACATGGCAGTCAGAGTGGAAAGATCAATTACAAACAAGGAATACGCCTTAGCGTGCTTCTTCGATGTTAAAGGCGCCTTAGACAAAGCGTCTGCGCAATCCATCGTGGAAGCTCTAAACAGAGTAAGGCGTAACAAAGCAAATATCAGGTTGGATCACCAACATGCTACAACACAGATCCATACAAGCAGAACTAGCAGATATCAAATACACCATCAAAGCCAGGAGAGGCTTTCCCCAGGGAGGTTGTCTGTCTCCACTGCTTTGGTGTATCTTAATCTCAGATCATATAATATACTATACTAGGTTAGATATGCCAAGTGGGCGTGGCAGGCGTCGCAGGGACCTGATCAAACGATCAACATCGTCGGTTGATGCTTTTTGACGTCCTCAGTTGTCATTCAGCCGTGCTGAGCATCGTTTCTCTTAATCATTCTCAAAATGCCGGTTTGTGCTATTATTACATATCGAAATTATTGCAACAACATAAATAACGCAAAAAAAATGGAGTAACCTACCATAAGCAAGCATTGAAATATCAATAATTATTAATGTTTTACCGAATTTTAAAATATGTAATGTAAACAAATCAATAAATTGATAAATTTTATTCAACAATATCCATTGATGGTTTTTTTTTTGTTGGACTATTCAACTTCTTCCTTCAAAAGTGCAATGGATCGACTATTTATAGATAGAATCGTTGCAAAGAGTAAAATGCGTTTACTCTTTTTCTATGACTAGAGACGCGCGGTGAGGTTCGGCTGTTTTGTCGATATAATTTTCTATGAGTACTTTTGTATACGATGTTGGAAGTGAAAAGTTTTTTGTATAATCCATTCATTCGGCATCATTGTGAATTTAAATGAACCAAAACTAAGTATATAAACTAATCTTAAACTTAGCAAGCTATGAAATTTATTTATTCTAAAAAAAAAATGCGATTATCAAGTAATTTAGTTTTTTTTTTCATTTTTATCATCATTTCTTCATAAATAGCAACACAAAGTCTTTCCCGCCGTCTGTTACTCGTAGATCTTTAAAATTACTCAACGAATCTCATCAATTTTATCATCTCCAACCGGTGAGTAAGTCATTGTCAGGCAATAAGTTTTATATTATACTAGCCCGGTGCGCCGGTTATTTAAGTGGTGCGATGTTACAGCGTGGTTATGTGTTTAGGCTCTAAACTAAGTATCGTTTCCATGATTCAGGTTTTATAAAGTTCCCGAATTTAAAAGAAAATATTATTATTATTATTACCTACTTGCCAGCCAAGAGCATACATGATGAAAAGGCACCGACTTCAAAAAGGTAGGTACTTTAATGATCATGATTCATGATTCCGCGTATTGTCAAAACAAAAATGAAAAAATACCGAGAAAGAAGAGATTCAAGAACATTGTCACAAAATTCTTGATTAGTTTAAAGTTTTTTACAAGTAAGTACCAATATTTTTTCATAATAACTTTTCGCAGTTGTATTGTTATCAACAATATAATTGTTATAACAATCATAATAACATAATGTATAATAGGAAAATATTCCAATACATTAGTGTGAGAATATTTTCTTTCGGCATTTGCATTTTCTATATTTTTTTAGTATAATACTTATTATTTTGTTTAGCAACGAGATAATCATTCGTAATACGTTGCGTTTATCTTGACAGTTAAAATATATCTTTTTCACTTCTGATGCTCGTGAAGTTCGTGTTTATTTTGGGTATAGGCTGCATAAAATCGTTTTTTATGCTCTAGTGGATGAAGTAAAATCTTCGTCTAAAGTCTCCAGACTCTAAGACAAAGGTCGTCAGGTAAACAGTCACACACGCAATTCATTCTGTTTCTTCAATTTTGTACATAATCCATGTTAAATTAGTAAATTAATCAAACTAGGCAAAATTAATGAGTTTTCTAAGAAATAAGTATTTCAAGAGCATTAAGTATGGACTACGATCTATGCTAAAGTCACTGTGCTGCCAATTGCCATGTATAAAAAAATAGAAAAAGAATGTCTTCCCGCCAATATGGCGGTCTTTTATTTCTTTTTTGCAATACTGCTATTTATTTTCCTCACAATCGAAGTGAAAAGCAGAGTGTATAACTCGTACATAAAACCCATTTTACCCTCGACTTGACTATCCATATATTGCATACTTGGATATATACGTCTCGGGTAAAATGATACGTTTTATGCACTTGTTGTACAATCTACTATTAATGGATTCCTAAACAATAATATTATTGCATCTAATTATATGAATAAAAACTTTTTGACTTAAACTTCTTTAAACTTTTATCGACCACTGCACAACACTAGTGTCCCCTAATTTTATAAATAAAAACTATGCATCTTCTTGTCTCGCTTTTATCCTGCCATCCCTATCAGACATAATATTATTTTGGTCTATGCGAGCGAGACAGGTAATTATGACATCACTGAAAGAAATGAATTTCAAATACAGTCTTATTTATTGGTAGTTTGAATGTTCCTGCACAGTGTGATTGGTTTATTTTAAGCGCCAAGAGAGGTTGATTGTAAGGTTTTATTTGTGTGCGGAATTAATGCTTACAGTAGGAAGGAGGAGTAGGAACACACATTCATAGACGCGGCGACATCGGTCCTCGAGCAATCAAGCTGTCATTACACATCTATTTAGTATTATATGATCTGAGATCTTAATAGATGAACTAGTAACTAGGATCACTGCTATGAATATATACATCCAAGCGTACTCGGATGATGGCCTGTTACTTGTAAGAGGCAAAGTTCTAAGCGTGGTCAGAGATATAATGAGAAGTGGAATTATGACAACATTGAAATGGTGCAGGGACAAGGGATTGAACCTCAACCCTAGTAAAACTAAACTGATGTTGTTCACTAACAAAAGAAAGATTGATAGCATGATCCCAATTAACATTGAGAATGTAGAACTCGAGACAGTAAAGGAGTTTAAATACCTAGGGATAGTCTTAGACAGTACCCTAAGTTAATAGGACACACATAAAAGAAACCAGTAAAGAGGCAATGACAGCTCTCATGCAGTGCAGAAGAGCCGTTGGCAGGAACTGGGGCATGAAACCCGAAGTGGTCCAATGGATCTATAGGGCAATCATCCTACCGAGAATCCTTCACGGAGCACTAGCATGGTGGCATAAGGCAAAACTAGAATACAATAGAAAAGAACTCACTAAGGTACAAAGACTAGCTAGCGCCATGGTATCGGGAGCCATGAGAACAACTCCCACGGCCGCCTTAGAAATGATACTACCAATAGATCTTGAAATCGAAAAGAAAGCTACAGAACAATGGTTTAAGCTGAAAAGCACTAACCTATGGATAGGAAGGCACAATGATCAAGGTCACGCTGAAATAGGGAAAAAGTACGAAGAAAACCTTTCTATGATACAGGTTAACAATGACCTAATAAAAAAAAATCACATCAAAAAGTAAGAAATAATTCCTCACCAAATAAATAACGTAAGTATAGTCCGTTCGGTTAGATAGTGTCGGTACACCCGCACGGCATTGTGGCTCTTGCTATAAAATGCAGATATAAAATAATACACTCAAGTTGGGTACCAAAATCAATTTTAATGAAAATTTGGATATTTTTATATAAAAGGAAGTTAAATAAGTGATTTACAAATAATAATAATTATTATAATTTTTTTATATGATAATTATGATTACTTATCATCGCTCGAATTGTCACAAGTCATAACCGTCGTTACCACCTGTATTTATAATAAACATAGATTATTTAAAAAAATATAATTTAATTAATGCCGAGTCCCAAAATCCAATTCCACTTTCGGGTGTACGCCGCACGCGGCTTCTTTTGTTTATGCGGCGGCATCCTTTGATAAGCAGCGGCACGTGCCAAGGCGGCGCGATCAAAGGGCGACACTATCTAAGCGAATGGACTTTATATAGTGTAGGGCGATATTGTACGTGGGCGATACCAGGCGATACTACCTACCTACCACAAATTATATAGACTAGTACTACCCACAGATCACTATATATGTAGCAAGCTACAGATACGACAAATGTAAAAACTAGTTTCATTAGCTTGCCGCGAAGCGCTAGCATGAAGCTCGACTTAATACTGAGGTATAGTCCGTTCGGTTAGATAGTGTCGGTACACCCGCACGGCATTGTGGCTCTTGCTATAAAATGCAGATATAAAATAATACACTCAAGTTGGGTACCAAAATCAATTTTAATGAAAATTTGGATATCACTACATAGTATAAAACAAAGTTGCTTTCTCTGTCCCTATGTCCCTTTGTATGCTTAAATCTTTGAAACTACGCAACGGATTTTGATGCGTTTTTTTTAATAGATAGAGTGATTCAAGAGGAAGGTTTATATGTACTTTTTATCCCGATATTCCCACGGGAACGGGAACCACGCGGGTGAAACCGCGGGCGGCCGCTAGTTTTTATATAAAAGGAAGTTAAATAAGTGATTTACAAATAATAATAATTATTATAATTTTTTTATATGATAATTATGATTACTTATCATCGCTCGAATTGTCACAAGTCATAACCGTCGTTACCACCTGTATTTATAATAAACATAGATTATTTAAAAAAATATAATTTAATTAATGCCGAGTCCCAAAATCCAATTCCACTTTCGGGTGTACGCCGCACGCGGCTTCTTTTGTTTATGCGGCGGCATCCTTTGATAAGCAGCGGCACGTGCCAAGGCGGCGCGATCAAAGGGCGACACTATCTAAGCGAATGGACTTTACTTTGAAGTCGGGCGTGAAACATGTACGATTTTTTGTTGTTTTTGTTTAAGGTCAAACGATTACCATACAAAAAACGTTCACCTTTAACTATGTTAGGATTCACCATTTATGGTAAATTATGTGTTCTATAGTCTTTTCTCATGTTTAAGTAGCCGCGAAATGAATATTTTACATACTTTCATTCAGAATTATAGCACAAATCAACTCTAAATTCTCATGAAACTTACGCATGTGTGTGTGACATTAGTCGTGTACGTATACAAACATTTCGAGCAAATTTGCGACGTTGCCGTTCCATGCGGCTAAGACGCGCAACACGCGATGCCGCTCTTCCGTTTGTGTCATGTGGTTTGTGTCAATTATAATTTACATATTTCTCTTTTGAGTTAGTACTAGATCCCACTGCAAATTAGTGCGCTCATCGAGTTTTTGCTAATAACCTAATTTTTACGTACTTCTATTAATGATTAGGAGAATATATATCTATAGGGTTGCCTATCAAAATGTTGACGCTAGTATTTAAAAAAAACGGCCAAGTGCGAATCGGGCTCGCGCACGAAGGGTTCCGTATCATTGTCTATACAACATTATACACTAATTATAACATTCAATATTATTCTATACTAGCGGATCCTCGCGGTTTCACCCGCGTGGTACCCGGTACCCGTGGGAAAATCAGGATAAAATTTAGCCTATATCACTCGGGAAGAATGTAGCTTTCTAATGGTGAAAGAATCTTCTAAATCGGTCCAGTAGTTTAGGAGCCTATTCGATGCAAATAAACAAACAAACAATCAAATCTTTCCTCTTTATAATATATGTATAGATAGACAACATTAGACCGGACCGGACAACGGGTCAGTATGGGAAAGTTTGAAACTATAAGAGATAGAGATATATTTGTTTTATGGAACCATGTCGTCGATATTAGAGTTTAGAAAACTGCATTCAATGATTTTCAAAAAACTCATACACGACTCGGAAATGGGTCGGTACTCTGTAGTAGGAAATCGAACCTTGTCAGTTTTCAAAACTAAAATATTATGCTATTTTATTACGAAAGTTGATTGTGTAGATTGTTAGAAATACATTTTACTATGGAAACCTATGTCTACAATTGAAAGAAAGTGCTGCAGCTATCTATCTCATAGATGTGCACACGCCCCTTATCATACTTCGGTCCGCGAGGTAGGTATATAGGTTTTTTTTAGTATCTTTTTTCATACCTTGAGTTACATTATCGAAGTTTTCATACGAATCCCTAACTTTTTCAAAATATTCTATAGCCTATGTTAATCAGGGATAATGTAGCAGAAAGAATTTTTGAAATCAGTCCAGTAGTTTTTGAGTTTATTCGCTACATACCTGATACATACATACCTACATACATACCTGAATACATACAAAACGGGAATGCAGGAAATCTTTCCTTTATAATATTAGTATAGATAAGGAAAAATCGGCCAAGTGCGAGTTGGACTCGCCCAGGAAGGGTTCCGTACCAACTTAACGTACCGATTGCCTATACCAAGCCAAAATTCTATTAGGTACCTACTTATCATTTTTCGTCAGCAAAATATAACATTGTTTTTCATTTACATTTGCGGTTTTCGAAAATGTGTTATATCTCAAAAAGTGCTTACTACATCTCGTTCAAACTAATTTTCGTTGAAAGTTATTATAAAGATGTACAGTATATATTTTTCTAGATTTTTCACTAATTTATTTCAAAAGTTAGAGTGGTGGGGGGGGGACACATTTTATCGCTTAGGAAGGCTCTATCTTTCAAAATATTGACTTTGAGAAATAATGGTTCGAGAAACCTTTATGCCATTTTTAAAGACCTACCTATAGACACCCCACACGAATATGGTTGATAAAAAAAATATTTTTCGGTTTCAGCTTCATGTATCGGAAGCCCCCGGATTGTTGTATTAAAATCGTAAAGCGGTTTATAAAATACATCTACTTACCAAATTTCAACTGAGTAGTTTTTATAGTTTTGGATAAAAGTGGCTGTGACATGCGGACGGACGGACGGACGGACAGACAGACAGACAGACAGACAGACAGACATGACGAATCTATAAGGGTTCCGTTTTTTGCCATTCGGCTACGGAACCCTAAAAATGGTTAAAGAAACTTTTATATTATTTTTGAAGACCTATTTATAGACTCCCCACACGAATAGGTAAATTTTTTTTAGTTTCAGTTTTATGTATGGGGTTATTATTTTTATTTTCGTATAAAAATTGTAAAGCGGTTTACAGGATACATCTACCTACCAAGTTTCAAATGTGTAGTCTTAATAGTTTTGGATCAAAGTGGCTGTAACATACGGACAGACGGACAGACAGACAAATGACGAATCTATACGGGTTCCGGTTTTGGCCATTCGGCTAAGGAACACTAAAAATGGTGTTCCAAGCATTATTTTCCCTGTATACGTTTTTTGGAGCATTAGTTGATAGACTACTTGTGTTATTTAAAAAATAATAATGCAATTGCAATTTATACATCTAAATTAATATTTCAATGTTTTTTTTTTAAAAACAATAATAAATATAAAAAAAAGCTTCCTGAGGTTTGAACCTTAACTCTCTGATGCCTGAGTCACAAAGTAACTACGCGGGCGGTCGCCCTAGCAGAGAGTCCGCTTAGAACAAAGTGCCATTTTCGTCACGCACACATAGACGTCACATATACAGGCAAAATGGGGCAGTTTTGGACAGTACTCAGTCGCGAGTATCGCAAAGAGGTCAGTGATCGCAAGTTCCAAAGAGCATTTAATTGATCACTTCACGTCCGCGCCGCTACGTGTCACTGTGACACTTATTTACCAATAATTAACAAAATGATTATCCGATATCATTACAGTTGCAGTGTATTTGGTTGTCTAAATACGACTGAAAACTGTGCATACACGTTCTTTAAATTTCCAAACGATATTGAAAGGTACTTATGTTATGTCAAACTGTTTTCTCTTGTTGGTAGGTGAGTATACCTAGGTACTTTTGGGACTAGCCGATTTGATAACGACGATGAACCATACACATTCATCTTATAGCTAGCTGGTTGTGGTAAAACGCCAGTATTTGGGTTCTATGGTTTAGTTATGTAGGTACCTAGATATATTCTTTGTTGGCGCTCGACCGCCGCCCGCCGCCCCGGTCACAATCACAACTCGTAGCGGGTCACTCATAGGTAGGTAATCTAATGAGACCAATAGTTGTGGAGATCCTTGGGGGAGGCCTATTCCCAGCAGTGGGCGTCGTTCGGCTGACATGATGGTGACGCTGGTCCTTATTTAGATGTTATAGTATTCTCAAAACTTCTTGGCGGTTCAGCGAACACAGCCACAAGTCGTGTTGACGAATTTTCAAGTAAAAGTTGTCGTTGCATTTTCTTTTATTTTAGCAGTATTAAGAGATCCTACTTACATTTTAGAGACTTCAGTCATTAAACCCCAAATAACATTTTACTTGCAGTAATTTTTTTTCATCTAAGCGCACGGCAGTGTGCCCAGCCAAGTTCAGGAAAGTACGCCAATCATTAAATCCCAAATAACATTTCACTTGCAGTAAAGTTTTCTTTATCTAGGCGCACGGCCGGCAGTGTGCCAGTCAAGTTCAGGAGAGAACGCCAGTCATTAAATCCCAAATAAGATTTCACTTGCAGTAAAGTTTTCTTTATCTAGGCGCACGGCAGTGTGCCTGCTTAGTTTGGGAGAGAACGCCAGTCATTATACTTACCCCAAATGACATTTTACTTGCAGAAAAGTTTTTTTTGACGCACGGTAGTGTGCCAGCCAAGTTTAGGGGAAAACGAACCACGCACGATTATGCGTATACCTATTTATTTTAACGTCTTAATCGTAGGAGTACCATAGACTATTTTCGTTGCAAAAATAACTAGTGCATTTTAAAAATCAAATGATTTATTTGCAGACGAACCTTATGGTTAAGTTTAATTGATCGAGTAGATGTACGCAACAAATGGTCAACATATGTTCGAGTTTGTGAGGCCCATTTTGAAACCAATTCTATAATCAAGACATCGAACCGAACTGTCCTGAAAAAGGCACTAATACCAAACTTTTGCTACCTGTAAAAAAAAATTAAAATAAAGAATGCAAGCAATTGTGGAGACTAATGAATCTTGTACACAATATGAAAAAGTTAAATGTGACTCAAATTCACAAATAGCGACTCACGTTTCTGCAAATTCTCCTAGAAAAAGAAAGCTGAAAAACGATATTCTTGAGTGCAAGAAAAGACTATAAAGAACAGCTGCGCCAGAAACAAATATGAACCTGTTTTCATCTCGCTGTTCTCCCGCTGTAGGGTTTGCGAACCGATAGCGTAGCTTCTATGACGTTCACAAGTATTGTAAAAACCAATCTAAATTGAATAAACAAATTTGACTTTGACTATTAAACTACTTATATTTTTTTATTTACCTATATACGATAAAAACACAACATAGGTATTTAAATACACTTTCTTGTTTTCAAAATAGTTACCACTATTGATTGATACAGTTCTTGCGTTATAAAGGTTTTTCAATTTTTGAAGATGACAAGTTATAAATTTAACATTTAAGAAAATATTAATTATTTGAAGTTCTTGAACGAAAAAAATTATGGAACTTGTAACCCATTTAGATTTCAACTATTTTTCGCTGAACTTGGCACCTTTTTTACCTTTATGTTTTCGTCGAACTTACTTAGTGCCTTTTTCACGTTTATGTTTTTAGTGGGATAACTATCACACCAAATTTATATCTTGTTCATAGAGTACATTATAACATATAGGAATGGAATACATTACAACATAATAGGTACGGTATAGGTACAATAGGATTTTGCCTTCGTCGTGTGTGGTGTCGGGACTTTAAATGGATATTAGATGCTCTGTTTACCATCTAAGCAGCATCTAAGGCATGTAAACATGTTTAAAATGTATGTATAAACGAATTTATTTATGTATGATTGTTAACTTATACTACCTACTCCTTTTTAAATTCAGAATCAATACAGAAGCAACCCTAGTGAGTCAGACAAGGATAGGTATAGATTTTCAAAAATGGTGGGAGCGGTCCTTCTGTAAACTCTTTATTTTGTGCCTGAGTCAAGCATATATACCGCTAGGCCACATTGTCGTTTTTAGCTGGATCGAAATGTTTTGTTACTAGAAACTCGGATTTATGGTATGCATGTGTGAGTGATTAGTAAAATTGGATGACAGAAAATCATATTCAACATATTTGGATGATTTTTGTACTACACATAGTTAAGTGTTGGTTTCGAAAATTCAATATTTATTTATAGAAGCCGCAAAAAGTATTTTGAGTTACAAAGATACAAAGAATAATTAACAAAAAAATAAAAACTACCAAATAGCGAAAGTAGCGCCATCTAACGAGCCTTCAGCTTTTTGTGACTTAATCGTTTGACCTTAAGCCCGCCCGACTTCAAAGTACTTACGTTATTTATTTGGTGAGGAATTATTTCTTACTTTTTTATGTGATTTTTTTGAAGGCGGTTTTATTTTTTTATAAAAATAATTTTTATTTCACTCTTTTTAGTGCATCGTGCAGGCAATTTACTTGTATTCTGGTAAATAGGTATGTGATCAAATTGAAAACCTCCTTTTTGAAGTCGGTCAAATACCTTGAGGTATCCCTTTTTTAACAAAACAAGAATCATCTAAATCGGTTTATAAACAAAGGAGTTATGCCTAAAGATACGTATTAAATTCACATAAAGTGGTAACGAAAACGACAGTATTTTCAAGATTTCCTGAAAACTACAAAACCGATTTCAAAATTTCAAAAAATGGGACCTACTTGGAAACCAACCTGATGTAATAACGTTTCAATCATTTCAATCGGTCCATCCGTCTTCGAGTAATCGGCGGACATACACAAAAAAAAAACATACATACACACAAATAGAGAACCTCCTCCTTTTTGATTTAGAAGTCGGTTAAAAAGGAAAGGAAGGAATCTTCGACAAAAAGTACAGAATAAGCATCAGATCCAGAGAAGACTGGAAACTAGAACATGACAATCTGGATAGCACTGCAGTATGCTAGACAGATGGGTCAAGAAAGGAGTCAAACAAAGCATTCAAGAACTTGCTAACTTGGTTGAGGTAGAAGTTGCCTGGGTACCCGGACACGAAGGTAATGAAGGCAATGAGGAAGCCGATGAATTAGCCAGGGGAGGAGCTGATGAACCCTTCATTGGCCCTGAACCAAGACTACCAATCGCATATAGAATTACTAAGAACATTATCCAGATCAGAACAGTCAAAGAAACCAACCAAAGATGGATGAGAAGAAAGGACTGTAGACAGTCTAAGATTTTCATCAAATCGGTTGACAAGATGAAAACTAGAGAACTTCTGAAACAGAGTAGGAGAAATATAAGAACGATTGTAGGTGTACTTACTGGGCACTGCCCACTAAACAGACACCTATCAGTGATTAAACGGACAGAAGACCCTATCTGTCCGCAATGCAAAGAAAGAGAAGAAACAAGCTACCACTTCATGGCAGATTGCCCGATGTACGCATCACTGCGCTGGGAGCTCTTTGGAACGGACAAGCTTAAGGAAGAGGATGTAAAGAAGTTAACGGTAAGTCAACTCAGCAGGTACTGTAAGCGCACAGGTAGGTTCGGGGGTCCGACGCCGGTGGGGTAAATGATAACCCGCCTCCCCCCTGATTTTTCAGCTTTTAGGGGACTTGGGGAACTGGGTGAAATGGTCCCGACCTAGGTGACTGATCACCCGTCCGGCTTCGCTGGCGTCCTCCCTATAAATAATAATAATAAGGGTGGTATTCCACTTATCAAATATTTTTCTTGGATCCAAGAAATTGGATCCACTCTTAGTACTATGGTAATAAGGGTGGTATTCCTTTGATCAAATGCAATATTGGACAAAGATTTTTGATAAATGGAATACCACCCTAAGGTAAGTATGACCGGCCGGTGGGGTACGGGCGGTCGGGCGCGATGATGACGTCACGCGGCGGTAGAAGCCGATTGCCAGCGAGGCAATAGACTTAATTTTTACAATAACTTTGTAAATACTTATCGTATCAAAGTGAAATAAAAACTATTGGTTATGGAATAACGGCTTCTATATTAGTATAGGATAAAAATGTACTTTATTTAATTTTTCCCATGTATAGTCGCCAGCACGTCAGGTTTACTAGAAACTCAAATTTCTTTAAATAAAATTCAAACTTATGTCCTACAGATAGAGTTCAGTTTCAAGTAATAAATTTTGGCCTTTTGTAGTAACCCTACGTGCTGGCGACCGTACATTCTCTTCCCTATATTGGGATAAAAATTATTCATACATACCAAACAACATAAAGGCAATTACAGCAAATGCGTAAGACCAGGACAACACATTGAATGAAGGGTACAATAGCCAATCACGTCGGTAACAATTGCAACCAAATATTGCCACAGCTAAGAAAAGGAAGGCACCTGAAACAAATTAAATTATTGGTCAGTGGGATGACTTGTTCTCAGTCTTATCTAAGTATGTTGCCATAACAACAATGTTTATAGCATGGTTGTGTTCCGGTTGTTAGAGATTAGATGGCTATTTCCTCAGTGATTGAGGACTCCGGGAGTAGTATGTTTCCACCTTCAGCGGTATCTTCACTTAACATCAGTCAGGTTCTCCATTATAGATAAACAAAAATTATGTGTCAACTTAAAACAAAATTAAAAAGGAGATATTGACAAAAAATTGCATAGCTACATAGTTTTAAGAATTGAATTGAATTATTATCTAATGCAGTGATAATATCATTATTTAGTATAATTTAAAGAAGGAGTTAATTGCTAGTAACATTACATTTTTTGGTCTAAGTTTATATGGTAAAGATTAGTTTTCGATTTCGCCCACGCGCAGACTCCTTTCTGGCGCGCACTCTAGTAGGTACCCAGGAAGAAATTATTTACTTTCGCGACAAAACACACGTGTTTTACCCATTGCAAAATTGGTACGTAATATTAAACACTAGTGGACTCGGTAAACTTCGTATCACCTACATTGCAATACATGCAATTGCTTCTGCTTTGCTATGTGCCGCGAAGCGGTGCTAACCGTTTTGCTGCATTTTTGCGGGATTTTCTTTTGGTTGCGTGAAATATTAAATCTGTGATAACTTCTAAAGTATTTATTTAAATTAAATAAGGTAAAGGACAATTTTGATTTACTTACATTAAATGGCCATGGTAACTAATATACTTAATTAGTTATGGATTCTGATTAGGAGAAATTAGCTTTGAAAATAAAGTAATATTTTAAAATTAATTACTTAAAGATAAAAATGATTACTGTGAGACTTTTTTTACTTTTTTATGGTATACAATTCCGTAGTACAATATTCTGATGTATCTCATACAGTTTAGCCAGCCTTCGCAATGTAAGCGATAAAAAAAAAGATTTTTTTGATGGGTTCATTCAAAACATGAAAATTTCTCCATTATTCAAATACTTAATTAGAATGTTTTGTATGTATAAACCTTTGGGAATAAATTTTCTAAATAACAGTGAAAACTGCATCAAAATCCTTTGTGTGGTTTAAAAAAAGAAAGCTTAGAAACAGACAGACAGAGGTGGAGAGCAACTTTGTTTTATACTATGTAGTGATTATTGTGCGGCCAATTATTTTAGACTTAATTGTTGTGAGGAAAAGATTGAAAAAAGGAAACATTGACGATATTTAACTGTTTAGTTACATTAATTTAAAATGAATGTAACTGTTTCAGAAGTGAGCTTTCTGTATTCTCTGCTCAGGCGGAAAGTGAATATGAGTAATTTTTTTTCATGCACGCAGTTCATCGATTTATAAGACGTTATCACATCAAAAATGTTGTACTTACTAGATAAAGCCACCATTATACATGAAAATGTTACAAACACCCACTCGTATCGCAACACTGGACGTAAGGGCCATCTTACAATAACACATGCAAGCAGGACTTGTGCACTGAAGGACAACATAAGAGCCAGAGTTACAAATGCCTGGACACTCATCAACCAGCCTGGCAATAACCATTCGCGAATGACATAGTATTCCTGAAACAGAAAGTAAGCCTAAATGAGTACTAGTTACTATCTAACAAAATAAAAACTTAAAGAACCATCCACTGACCTGGCTGAAGACATAGTGGCAGCCATGAAATAACTTGTCGAATTGATAAGAAGGAAATCGAAAACGATCAAAACAGTATTCCCATAGGCCCATGTGTTTAAAAGATGAATACATTTCTGGATATGACTCTATCCAGTAAGGGCCCGCGAACGATAGAAGCAAGAATAATCCTGCGACATACGTAATGCTGGCCCCGATTAAAGTGGCATCTGCAAAAGAATGCAAATAACATATTTGGAATAAACTTTAATTACGAGGGGTGAGGGTGACTTATTAGAAGTGAGTGTATGTAAGGGTGGTATTCCATTTATCAAAGATCTTTGTCTAATATGCATTTGATCCAAGAAATTGGATGCTTAATGGACGACTTTGACGTCCAATTTCATACATTCGACGTCAAATTTCTTTGACGTCCAATTTCTTGGACAAAGATCTTTGATAAATGGAATACCATCCTAAGACATAGCTGCTTCACATGAATACACTCTTTATATTTTGAAGTAAGCTGTAAGTTATCTCAATCAATGTTTACAAAAATAAATAATGTAATTGGGCGTGCCCATGAGCGTTACTTGATGCCTTCGGATATTCGTTGTCAGCCGCAGTCATTTTGTTCCCTGCCACCACTTCTTTGTTATCAATCAATGAAAATAAATAGTTTTATAGCTTTGTATAGTAAATAAATAGTAGCTATTTCCTGAAAATCAGTAAAATTCGTTCTAGCGCCGACCGACTTGACATTGACAATGACAACATAACTTTGACACTTTACTTCTTTACTTGACTTGTGGCTGGTCCACAAGTCAAGTTGAAGTAAGTGCGTTCCGTCGCTTCGATCGAGTGCACTCGAGCGCACTCCGGGGCGCGCTCTAGCCGTTCCGTGGCTCGGTAAAATTTTACTCTGACAGCTGTCAGAGTGTAGTTTCCTCAGAACAATAACTAAAGCTATAGAAACCGTGCTAAAATAACAACAAAATACATTAGTTCGTACTCTTTTATCTTATGCAGTAGTACATGTGTAAAAAAGAGATAGTATACAGTCTTACGTTTCTTAATTTATAAGGTTGTCACAAGTTATTTTTACGCCAGTGATGCAACGTCATCGACATTAATATCGATAAATTAAAAATAGATATTACGTTTTTTGTTTGGTTGAACGTGCTAATCTCAGTAACTACTGCGCTGATTTAGAAAATTCTTTCTACTATTAGAATGTTACATCCTCCCCGAGTGACACAGGCTATCTTTTATCCCGGGGACGGGTACCACGCGGGTAAAACCGCGAATATCCGCTAGTTGACAATATAATAAGTAAAAAATTGCACATAGTAATTTTGGTTCCTTTGCCTACTTTTATTGCCAACATTACAGTGTATTAAGCCAGGGGGGCGCTCCTATTTCACTCCCCGTGTCGGCTCGAAAACGCGGCAGCAACGCCGGCGTTGTAAATCCATAGAAATTAGGTCCGCAAAAGAGCTAGAATATATGCGATAGAAAGAGATGCAACGACGAGTGGCCGTTCGTAATTTGCCTGCGCCGTACAAGCTGAATTCTACTTTATTGCGTTATAGTTAGAGTTGCTATTTATTTAAATGACTTAGCGGAGTGACCTATCTGTTACATAGTAACTGTTTAGTAATCTGTGATTAAGCTGAAAAGGAAATTAATCAATTAATTAAAATAAAGAAACCATTTTTTCTTTTTAACACATCTTTAATGTACTCATTTGGCTCAAATGATTGTAGTCCAAAGTGTTACGCATAACGTGACTGTTCACTTTTGCTGTCCAGTTGATTTTTGAAATACGGCGTATACAATCATTTTTAATAGTTTCATCTTTGGGAAATCTGAAGAAAGAAGTAAAAGTTGTTAACATCGATAAAAAAATCACAGCACTATCATAACCTTTACAACTTTAACAGAAATGCAAGAAAATATAAAAAAATAGACCAAAACTCACGTACATATCTATTGATAGTATTAATTTATTACAATTTGAGGATAATACTGATGTTAAATTCTCATAAATATTTGAATTTTGAAACAAAACTTACCGATGAAATGATTCAATCTCATCCGAATTCTCTTTCCGTGATATATTAGACTAGCAGCCTAGAACAACACAAACCATCCTAGACACGGAATGTAAGCTCTCTAGAGAGTCTGTATGCACACTTTCCTGTTGTTTTATCACCGAATTCCTTGTAAATTAATAAATTTTCACTTTAGCTGCCAGCGAAGCTGTTCGACCATTGTAATACGTTCGTATTAAATCGGTCATACCTCAGAAACTACGTTCTCAACAAAGACGTATTTTTATTTTGGTAGTATTATATTACAACCAATTAGAACCATTTGACATTTGTACTTTACGAGCTTGTGACAATGACAGAAACAATAGAAACTCACAAAGGTTGTCTATTTCACTCTTACTCATGTATGCTGAATTACTTAAAGTGAGTACGATAGCTGATACACAGTTTTTATTTTAGTACGGTTTCTATAGCTTTAGTTATTGTTCTGAGGTAGTTTCACTATAGTTTCACCCATGAAGCTCGACTTAATACTGAGGTAACTGGAGAGTGCAGTACGAACAATTTTTTGTCCACCACAAATTACACAGTGGCTGTCTTTCGTCTCACCTACACTTTAAAAAAAATACGTATGGTCATATGAGACAGCTGACCGCCACTACATACATAAATGTCAAATTTGCTGGGGACACTTTTTTATTCAGGGTGAGAACTCCAGTTACCTCAGAGTATTCCAGAGCTGTGGGACGTCAGTACCGATCACTCCAAATTACTATCCCCAGGAAGCCGTGGTTTTGGAAATTCCGAGAGCTACCGAGGCATGTGGTTGCAACCATAACCCGCTTACGACTGGGACATGTAACTTCTCCGGTATTCCTACACAAAATCCGCGTCCGAGATAGTTCTCTGTGCGAATGTGGTCTTGACGAAGGTTCGGTGGAACACATCTTGTTCAATTGCACTAAAAACCCTTCCCTGTATGACCAACTCCCACCGTCCATTTCCCGTCCTGTAAACAGCAATTTCCTACTGTCAATGTCAGACAGGCAAGCCTTCATTCTACTCTGTAAATATGTAAATAAATATAATATAAAATTATAAATTGTACATACCTGTATATAACTGAAATGTAATTTATATACATATTATAATTATATCTCTGTGTTGCATTGTGTTGTCTTAGTCTTACCGTACCGTACCGCTTTGTGTTTGTCTCGGTCAAAGGTGTCAAGGCTGAAAACTACGATTCTCACCGGGCATATTCTAAAAAACCGTGTTTCTTTCATTACGGGACGTTGGCGGAATTTCTGTGTAAAACGGAAGAAGCCATTATTAAAAAAAAAAAAAAAAAAAAAATACCTCAGAGTATTAAGTCAAACTTCATGGTTTCACCCGTTCTGTGGCTCAGAGTGCAGCAACCAAACAACCGGTTGTTTTTCACCCAAAACGACGGAACGCAGTCTTGAGTCTTGACGTTGGGTGCATTCCGAGGACTGGGGTGCACACTGGACTGCGTTCCGTTTTTGTGCGTGGTTGTTTGGTTAAAATTTCACCCGTTTGAGTTGCAATGCAACCGATGTGTGGGTCATCAGCTTCCTCTTAAGACATAGAGAAATTCTAAGCATGCTCTATTTTGATGCAAAATTGATGCAATCAAACGTGTCAGTAATAATTTTAGTGCAACCACAAGTTCGTTACTATGAGTTGTTTTTTGTGTGTTAGCTGGAGAAATGTGTCACCAGCTGACACATGCCGTTAAGGCAAACCAGTGAGGTTAGGGTTTTAGACTATAGTCCAAAAGTTAATGCACAATTGGTGCAATGAGAACCAGAAAAACTAACCGTCACACTCTAATACTGTTGAAACTACGACCATAAAAGTGTGTGCGAGCTGGGGTACCGTGTCTCTGGCTTGCACATCTAAATATAAAATAAATAAATATATTTTCTTACAATCACACCAATTATCTAAGCCCGTAGTTAATTTCTTAAGAAACTTTGTCTACGTGAACTTGATAACGGATAAATATATACTTATATACTTTTTGTTTGTAAATACATACTTAATATACATAGAAAACACCCAGACCAAGACAAATAGACATGTTCATGCACACAAATATTTGTCTTGTTCGGGAATCAAACCCGAGCAAGGACGTACCCAGGGGGGGGTCCAGGGGGTCTGGACCCCCCCGAAATCCATTAATCCGCGGGATAGGCGTGAACTTCACGACGTTATCCCAAGGGAATGTGATATTTTTCCGGAATAAAAAGAAGCCTATGTTCCACTCCAGGCTAAAAAGTATCTGTGTCCCAAATTTCAGCCCAATCCGTTCAGCCGTTTTGGCATGATTCAGTAACAAACATCTAAACTACCCCCCCCCCGGCGGACCCCCCCCACCGATAAGTATGTGTAAGCTGGTGACACGTAACACGGGCTGACACATGATGAATCACTGTAACTGTATAAGTAAGAGTTTCGTATTATACATCAAAAAAAACCCTATAGTTGGTGCAAACACGAGGCATGATTTCAAATCTCTGGGCCTCTAAGTTTCAAAATTATAGGCAAAAAACTGTTTTCCCGCCAAAAAATTCAAAATAATGGTCTTGGACGCAGCTAAGTGCGGCGTTGCCGTTCCATGCGCTACACTGTTGCAAACGAGTTTAAACTTAAGAGCTGGTGTTATTAAGAGTCACTATAACTTTAACTGCGCTTTCGATCGTTTTCATTTCTGTTCTAAGAATTTTAGGCCAGGAGCCGTCTGATATAAGTACGCTGATTCCTAACCTTTTTATGAGAAACAGATGTTTTAATTACAAGTAATTTTTAAATTTTGGCCTTAGAAACTTCACACTCATTTGTTGATAAAGCAAAGAAATAATTAGATTTGGCACAATAATAAACCTATAGGAATGCAGAAAGGTAAAATTTATGTAGCTATAAAACCTACTACGTATTTATTACAGAGAGAAAGCTTCATTCATAGAACGGTGCGAAATGATTACACTACTACCACAGTCTACTTACTACATACAGTCAGTCATCGCGTTTGACATTGGCGAAAATGCCGCCGATGTCCAGACAGTTGTAATACTGTAAGGGTTGTCACGCGTATAGTTGTAAGACTTCGCCGAAAAAAAGGATTTACATTTTATACATCTTGCTTGACTAACTTACTAAAAAGGTATATAGATATGGCGAAGTTCACAGGTTTATATTGTGACTAGCCTTCCGCCCGTGGTTTCGACCGGGTGGACTGCACGAGAACGAGACGTTATCCTATGGGAATAATATGATGGCGGCCAACTTTTTTGTTTGTGGGCCGATTTTGATGAAACTTGGTTTTTAGTACTATTTTGACAAGAAAACTGCAACGCAATGATAAAATTTTTGAAAAATCCAAGATGGCGGCCAACTTTTTTGTTTGTCGGCCGATTTTGATGAAACTCAGTTTTTGGTACTATTTTGACAAGAAAACAGCAACACAATGTTAAAATAATTAAAAATCCAAGATGGCGGCCAACTTTTTTGTTTCTTGGCCGTTTTCGATGAAAGTCGGTTTCTGGTACTATTTTGACAAGAAAACAGCAACGAAATGACAAAAATATTATATATAATATATTAATAATATATATTAATAATAATAAGGAGTTACATGGCAGATTCTACCGGGCTCTCCATGGGCCCGACGTAGATTTATTAGCCTCAGTATCCTGGCTCCGCTTCGGTGATCTTTTTGGTGAAACCGAAGGTTTTGTCTGTGCAATTATGGATGAGGTTGTGATGACGAATAACTACCGAAAGTATATCCTAAGGGATGGCACAGTGGATATTTGCCGAGCGTGTCATCGTCCGGGTGAATCCCTTAGGCATATAATCTCCGGTTGTTCTCGTCTCGCAAACGGCGAGTATTTGCATAGACATAACCAAGTGGCCAGGATAATACACCAACAACTTGCTCTGAAACATAGTCTTGTGGCATCCGAGGTGCCGTACTACAGGTATGCACCAGAACAGGTCCTTGAAAATAGCCATGCCACATTGTATTGGGATCGATCTATCATTACAGACAGGACTATTGTAGCTAATAAGCCTGATATTGTATTGATAGATCGACACGAACGCCGCGCGATAATTGTTGATGTCACTGTTCCCCATGACGACAACCTTGTGAAAGCTGAAAAAGATAAAGAAAACAAATATCTTGATTTAGCTCACGAGATTGTTGACATGTGGGACATTGATTCAGCAATTATTGTTCCGATAGTCATATCTGCCCATGGTCTGATAGCCAAGAGCCTCGATAAACACCTTAAGAGGCTTGCGTTAGGTGGATGGATCGGGAGTCAGATGCAGAAGGCAGTACTTCTGGACACGGCCCGTATAGTGAGAAGGTTCCTGTCTCTGGATCCTTAACCATCGGTAGCCGGGACCTTGATCTTGCTGCCGTTGGGGAACTGCATTTTTGTATTTTTAAATGTTATATTTTTTAGTGTTATACATTGTAAAAATTTAATGTTTAGAAATATAATTTTGTAAGTATTTAAAATGTAATAAAGGAAATAATAATATAATAATATAACCTATCGACTTCCTGGATAGATTATAAGAAGGCCTATGATTCCGTGCCGCATTCGTGGCTCATGAGGGTGCTGGAGTTGTATAAAATAAATACAACTCTACGCACTTTCTTGATATCGTGCATGCGAAAATGGAGAACGGTCCTTTTCTATCCAGGATCTCGACGGATTCTAGGTCAGGGCGATCCTATAAAAATAGAGCGAGGTATCTTCCAGGGTGACGGTTTGAGTCCATTGTGGTTCTGTCTGGCCTTGAACCCTCTGAGTACACTTCTCGAGAGTTCAGGGTTAGGCTATCGTTTACGGAGAAATGGTCAAGTAATATCACACCTGCTGTACATGGATGACTTGAAACTATTTGCCCATAGCAGTTCTCATTTGACAGCGTTACTGAAGGTTACTGAAGCTTTCAGTAATGCCATTAAAATGGAATTTGGTGTGGATAAATGTGCAGTAATGCATGTAAAGCGTGGTCAGATAATGGAATCTACGGGTATACAACTCTCGGATTCTATTCATCTTAGATCTCTCTCCGTAAACGAAACCTATAAATATTTAGGTATGTCACAGGCATTAGGCATCAACGATGCTGACATGAAACAGTCGTTGCGTGAGCGTTTCTTGGGGCGCCTTTCAAAAGTACTTAAAAGTCTTTTGTCTGGCGGAAACAAGGTTCGCGCATACAATGGATGGGTCATGCCGGTACTGATGTATTCCTTTGGCATACTTAAATGGACTCAAACTGAACTGGATGCCCTGGATAGAAAAGTTCGTACATTGCTAACAGCACACCGCATGCATCACCCACGTTCATCGACCATGAGATTGTATATCCCGCGGAAGTGCGGTGGTCGTGGCTTCTTAAATGCTAAGACATTGCTTAACCGCGAGATATGCAATCTTAGGGAGTATTTTCTCCAAGTCGATATGGGGTCTCATAGAGATGTAGTTGCTGTTGACAATGGACTGACGCCTCTATTTTTAGCAAAAGAAAACTGGCGCAAACCTGTAGTACTTAGTACGTCCGACCGCAGCACTGTGTGGCAAAGCAAGGAGTTACATGGCAGATTCTACCGGGCTCTCCATGGGCCCGACGTAGATTTATTAGCCTCAGTATCCTGGCTCCGTTTCGGTGATCTTTTTGGTGAAACCGAAGGTTTTGTCTGTGCAATTATGGATGAGGTTGTGATGACGAATAACTACCGAAAGTATATCCTAAGGGATGGCACAGTGGATATTTGCCGAGCGTGCCATCGTCCGGGTGAATCCCTTAGGCATATAATCTCCGGTTGTTCTCGTCTCGCAAACGGCGAGTATTTGCATAGACATAACCAAGTGGCCAGGATAATACACCAACAACTTGCTCTAAAACATAGTCTTGTGGCATCCGAGGTGCCGTACTACAGGTATGCACCAGAACAGGTCCTTGAAAATAGCCATGCCACATTGTATTGGGATCGATCTATCATTACAGACAGGACTATTGTAGCTAATAAGCCTGATATTGTATTGATAGATCGACACGAACGCCGCGCAATAATTGTTGATGTTACTGTTCCCCATGACGACAACCTTGTGAAAGCTGAAAAAGATAAAGAAAACAAATATCTTGATTTAGCTCACGAGATTGTTGACATGTGGGACATTGATTCAGCAATTGTTGTTCCGATAGTCATATCTGCCCATGGGCTGATAGCCAAGAGCCTCGATAAACACCTTAAGAGGCTCGCGTTAGGTGGATGGATCGGGAGTCAGATGCAGAAGGCAGTACTTCTGGACACGGCCCGTATAGTGAGAAGGTTCCTGTCTCTGGATCCTTAACCATCGGTAGCCGGGACCCTGATCTTGCTGCCGTTGGGGAACTGCATTTTTGTATTTTTAAATGTTATATTTTTTAGTGTTATTCATTGTAAAAATTTAATGTTTAGAAATATAATTTTGTAAGTATTTAAAATGTAATAAAGGAAATAATAATATTATATATTTTATTTGTAATTTCATTTTTTTTTTATATAATTTGAAATTTTGAACTGATATTAATTTTATGATTTTATTAAGTTTTATGAATAAATGTTTTTTTTGACATTGACTTCCTTTCACCATCAATCTATTATTATTCAAGAATTACTCTATTTAAATTATTTTATTTATTCAAGGCATGATAATATATTTTATTTATATTTCACTAAATGGCTTATTATTATTTGATTTTTTTATTATTTTTTTTATTTATAAATTTTACAGTTTTACTTACTAATTCAATTTCAATTTTATCAAATTTAATTACTTATATTTTATTATTTTTTAATCAATTTTGTTAAATAGATGATATTTTTAAATTAATAAAAGGGCGTCCGATTTTGTTAATGCGTCCCCTCGCGTTTTTCTACGGGCGAAAGCTGAAAACCAGTGTTTTGTTCTTTCGGGGCAATATATACGCTGAGCTTTTGCCTCTTCGCGTCGCTGTGACAAACATGCACACATATACCTGCTTAATTATATACCTGCTTTGTTAGTCAGTAAGTAGTTGGTTTGCTTCTCCTTCCTTTTCTTTTGTTTATGTGCATGTTATGTTTGTGATGCAAATAAATGATTTTATCTATCTATCTATCTTATCTAATATTAGAAATCCAAGATGGCGGCCAACTTTTTTGTTTGTTGGCCGATTCTGATGAAACTCGGTTTCTGGTACTATTTTGTCAAGAGAACAGCAACGCAATGTTAAAAATATTAAAAATCCAAAATGGCGGCCAACTTTTAAGTTTTTGGACCAATTTTAATGAAACTCGGTTTCTGGTACTATTTTGACAAAAAAACAGCAACGCAATGTAAAACAAATTAAAAATCCAAGATAGCGGCCAACTTTCTTGTTTGTAGGCCGATTTTGATGAAACTCGGTTTCTGGGGCCCTGTTTGTGGTTTCTATTGAAAAGTTAGAACGTTTCAAACAAACTAAGCTGTCTCACATGTCAACAAATTCATTTTGACAGCTAAGTTCGTATACGAACATATATTGGTTTTTACCACTCGTAGCGTTCGACTGGTTTTCGATCGAACTTTTTCGATTGTGAAATTTTGACAATACAAAAACTGTGTTATATTTAAATTTCGAGCTATAAATGTGAACTTTTCTCGATTGCCTGAGAATCGGCCCCCTGGTACTATTTTGACAAGAAAACAGCAAAGCAATTTTAAAAATGTAAGAAATCCAAGATGGCGGCCAACTTTTTTGTTTGTGGGCCGATTTTGATGAAATTCGGTTTTTGGTACTATTTGGATAAGAAAAGCAGCAACGCAATGTTAAAAATATTAAAAATCCAAGAGGGCGGCCAACTTTTTTGTTTGTGGGCCGATTTTGATGAAACTCGGGTTTTGGTACTATTTTGACAAGAAAATAGCAACGCAATGTCAAAGATGTAAAAAAATTAAAGATGGCGCCCAAATTTTTGTTTGTTGGCCGATTTTGATGAAACTCGGTTTTTGGTACAATTTTGACCAGAAAACAGCAACGCAATGTTGTTAAAATTATAAAAAATCCAAGATGGCGGCCAATTTTTTTGTTTGTGGGACGATTTTGATGAAACTCGGTTTTTGGTACTATTTTGACAAGAAATAAGAAACGCAATGTTAAAATTGACGAATTAAAATTAAATATAAGCATGTAAAATAATAAATTTTGAGACTTCCTGCCCCGATTTTTTTTCCACAATACCTTCGGGGTCCTAAAATATCTACCTTCACATTTTAAGACAACCCTTCCGTACTAAAGTTAATACCTATACAGGTGTCGGTATCGCTCAACTTCAAGGGCCTACTGTATGGAAAAGTTGCTGTTTTCTTGTCAAAATACTACCAAATACCTAGTTTCATCAAAATCGTGCATATTTATTTATTTAATCTTTATTGCAAAATATATAACAAATGGCGGACTCAATGCTGATATGCATTCTCTTCCAGTCAACTGGAAAGGGTGTCAGGAAGAAAATGAACAGCAGCACTAAAAAAAAAATTTACAGTTAAAAGAAAACAGAAGGAACTAATTAAATGCAAGAAAAAAATACTAAAATTAAATAACAAATGAAAATTTGTAAATGCTTATAAATATATGAGTATTAAAAGGTATACATACTAAAGTAGCAATAACATGATATATAATTTATACATACACATATTATACATACAACTATAAATAAATAACACATAAAGTCAGAACAGATCTATCATGATAAGTGTAATCAGCTCGAGTAATGTTCGCGGACCATTTTCTTGAACACGCACTTACTTGGGGCACTGCGGATATTTTAAGGGCAAATCGTTCCAAAGTTGTACAGGCGAAAAAGAAAATGATTGGGAGACGAAGCCAGAAGAGTGGGATGGTGTTTTCAGGAGAAAGTTGTCACTAGAGCGAAGGCTACGTTCATTAGAGTCGCCCAGAAACTGAAATCTGGATTTCAATTAATCTGGGGTAAGTGGATCTAATAGAATATTGAAGAGCATGCAGACAACTCTAACGTTCCTACGCTCGCAAATAGGGATCCAATTGAGCTGCTGACGGTGTTGAGAGATATCGTATTTACGTAATCGATATATGAAACGAATACAGTTTTTAAGGAAACGATCCAACTTACTGAGACGGTTTTTTTCTTTTGAGGTTGGTACTACAGACATCAGCGTAGACAATTATAGGTAAGACAACCGTCTGTATTGGAGCAATCTTGATACTGGTAGGCAGAAAGAACTTAAAACTATAGAGAGATCTAAGTGCATTAGTGGCTCGAGACATGCTTGTTCGATATGATCTTTCCAAGAGAGGCAGGCATCGATATAGACAAACCCAAGTCCTTCAATTGTTGTGAGTAGGATATTATCACGCCGTCAAATACCAAATTGTAGAAACTATTCCAGTTTACGCATGACAGCTGTCGAGAACTACCCTACCAGCAATTAAAGATTGACATTTAGGCGCGTTAACTGATATGCCATAATTAGTCGACCACACAGAAATCTTCATCAAATCACAGTTGATTAGCGCGACAACATTATTTAAACTGTGGATATTATGTTGCGCATAAAGTTGTAGATCGTCGGCATAAAGATGGAAAGAAGGGGAGAAATGAGAGGTCAGAGAGTTGATAAACAAGAAAAAGAGAAGAGGGGAGAGTACACCGCCTTGTGGAACGCCAGCCTCCAAGTCGAGCCAGTCAGACAGCGTCCGATTTACTCGCACGGCTTGCTGGCAATCGCCAAGATAGGAAGAGAACCAAGTAGGTGCCATAGAAGAAATACCTAACCGAACGAGCATAGCTAGGAGAATTTCGTGACTAACGGTATTAAATGCGCTGGAAAAATCTATTAAAACTAGGACAGTTAATAATTGCTTAGCAGACCCAAAAACCCATTACATGACACCAATATCACAAAATAGAAAAAAAACGCAGCTGCCATCTTGGATTCCAAAACATATCAAAATCGAGCTTAGCATCCCTAAAAACCCTTTATTTGACACCAATATCACAAAACTAAAAAAAAAAGTGCAGCCGCCATCTTGGATTCCAAAACTCACATCAAATTCGAGTTTAGCATCCCTAAAAACCCTTTACATGACACCAATATCACAAAACTAAAAAAAAGTGCGGCCGCCATCTTGGATTCCAAAACTCACATCAAATTCGAGCTTAGCATCCCTAAAAACCCTTTACATGACACCAATATCACAAAACTGAAAAAAGGTGCGGCCGCCATCTTGGATTCCAAAACTCACATCAAAATCGAGCTTAGCACCCCTAAAAACCCCTTACATGACACCAATATCACAAAACGAAAAAAAAGCGCGATTGGACATAATTTCTTATTCTACGATTAAAATAAGGTGTCTAGATTAAGATTGGTATAACTTGGATAGGAACAGAGAGTGTATCGACACAATTAATTAAAGTATTTTAATTAGATGTCAGCTTGCCTCCAGGAGGCAAGAAACCATTGGAGCGGGTAAAAATACTTGCCTCTGGGAGGCAAGGAACCATTGAGTGGATAATATGTTAAAATTTAGGGTTAAAAGCCTATATATAGTATTCGGGAACACTACTTAGAAGCCATGGCCGGTTAAATTCTTATAAAATACATTTCTTAAATTTTAACTAGCGCCATCTCTCGAGAGTTAATGCAAAAGCGTAGCCTGAAAACTGCTCATACGTGCTTCGCGTTGACCGAGCTTGTCTACTGGCTGAGCTGTCGTAAACCAGTTTTTCCCAGTCTTGTCGCGTACGTGACAAGCCAGTGACAAGCGGCCAGTATGGACAGTAGTAGCACAGTCTACTTACTACATACAGTCGTTCATCGGAGGCGTCTAGTCTAGACAGAGCAATCGTGCGGGGTACGCGGGGCAGGAGGGGAGAGGGTCCTTCCCATCTACCATACAAAATTTTATTAGCTAGATGGGAGCTTTGCGACAGGGCTTTCGCATTTGATTTCAAATATTGAATTGGAAAAATAGTTTCTTTTATATTGGTTTAATGTTGGGGGTTTTTAAGTGTGTTTATTACGATTTTTGGAATTCAAGATGGCGGCCGCGTTATTTTTTCAATTTTGTGATATTGGTGTTATGTAAGGGGTTTTTAGGGATGCTAAGCTCGATTTTGATGTGAGTTTTGGAATCCAAGATGGCGGCCGCGCATTTTTTCAGTTTTGTGATATTGGTGTCATGTAAAGGGTTTTAGGGATGCTAAGCTCGATTTTGATGTATGTTTTGGATTCCAAGATGGCGGCCGCGCTTTTTTTTCGTTTTGTGATATTGGTGTCATGTAAGGGGTTTTTAGGGGTGCTAAGCTCGATTTTGATGTGAGTTTTGGAATCCAAGATGGCGGCCACACCTTTTTCAGTTTTGTGATATTGGTGTCAAATAAAGGGTTTTTAGGGATGCTAAGCTCGATTTTGATATGTTTTGGAATCCAAGATGGCAGCTGCGTTTTTTTTCTATTTTGTGATATTGGTGTCATGTAATGGGTTTTTGGGTCTGCTAAGCAATTATTAACTGTCCTAGTTTTAATAGATTTTTCCAGCGCATTTAATACCGTTAGTCACGAAATTCTCATAGCTATGCTCGGTCGGTTAGGTATTTCTTCTATGGCACCTACTTGGTTCTCTTCCTATCTTGGCGATTGCCAGCAAGCCGTGCGAGTAAATCAGACGCTGTCTGACTGGCTCGACTTGGAGGCTGGCGTTCCACAAGGGGGTGTACTCTCCCCTCTTCTCTTTTTCTTGTTTATCAACTCTCTGACCTCTCATTTCTCCCCTTCTTTCCATCTTTATGCCGACGATCTACAACTTTATGCGCAACATAATATCCACATTTTAAATAATGTTGTCGCGCTAATCAACTGTGATTTGATGAAGATTTCTGTGTGGTCGACTAATTATGGCATATCAGTTAACGCGCCTAAATGTCAATCTTTAATTGCTGGTAGGGTAGTTCTCGACAGCTGTCATGCGTAAACTGGAATAGTTTCTACAATTTGGTATTTAACGGCGTGATAATATCCTACTCACAACAAGTGAAGGACTTGGGTTTGACTATATCGATGCCTGCCTCTCTTGGAAAGATCATATCGAACAAGCATGTCTCAGAGCCACTAATGCACTTAGATCTCTCTATAGTTTTAAGTTCTTTCTGCCTACCAGTATCAAGATTGCTCCAATACAGACGGTTGTCTTACCTATAATTGTCTACGCTGATGTCTGTAGTACCAACCTCAAAAGAAAAAAACCGTCTCAGTAAGTTGGATCGTTTCCTTAAAAACTGTATTCGTTTCATATATCGATTACGTAAATACGATATCTCTCAACACCGTCAGCAGCTCAATTGGATCCCTATTTGCGAGCGTAGGAACGTTAGAGTTGTCTGCATGCTCTTCAATATTCTATTAGATCCACTTACCCCAGATTAATTGAAATCCAGATTTCAGTTTCTGGGCGACTCTAATGAACGTAGCCTTCGCTCAAGTGACAACTTTCTCCTGAAAACACCATCCCACTCTTCTGGCTTCGTCTCCCAATTATTTTCTTTTTCGCCTGTACAACTTTGGAACGATTTGCCCTTAAAATATCCGCAGTGCCCCAAGTAAGTGCGTGTTCAAGAAAATGGTCCGCGAACATTACTCGAGCTGATTACACTTATCATGATAGATCTGTTCTGACTTTATGTGTTATTTATTTATAGTTGTATGTATAATATGTGTATGTATAAATTATATATCATGTTATTACTACTTTAGTATGTATACCTTTTAATACTCATATATTTATAAGCATTTACAAATTTTCATTTGTTATTTAATTTTAGTATTTTTTTCTTGCATTTAATTAGTTCCTTCTGTTTTCTTTTAACTGTCAATTTGTTTTTTAGGGCTGCTGTTCATTTTCTTCCTGACACCCTTTCCAGTTGACTGGAAGAGAATGCATATCAGCACTGAGTCCGCCATTTGTTATATATTTTGCAATAAAGATTAAATAAATAAATATGCACGATTTTGATGAAACTAGGTATTTGGTAGTATTTTGACAAGAAAACAGCAACTTTTCCATACAGTAGGCCCTTGAAGTTGAGCGATACCGACACCTGTATAGGTATTAACTTTAGTACGGAAGGGTTGTCTTAAAATGTGAAGGTAGATGTTTTAGGACCCCGAAGGTATCGTGGAAAAAAAATCGGGGCAGGAAGTCTCAAAATTTATTATTTTACATGCTTATATTTAATTTTAATTCGTCAATTTTAACATTGCGTTTCTTATTTCTTGTCAAAATAGTACCAAAAACCGAGTTTCATCAAAATCGTCCCACAAACAAAAAAATTGGCCGCCATCTTGGATTTTTTATAATTTTAACAACATTGCGTTGCTGTTTTCTGGCCAAAATTGTACCAAAAACCGAGTTTCATCAAAATCGGCCAACAAACAAAAATTTGGGCGCCATCTTTAATTTTTTTACATCTTTGACATTGCGTTGCTATTTTCTTGTCAAAATAGTACCAAAACCCGAGTTTCATCAAAATCGGCCCACAAACAAAAAAGTTGGCCGCCCTCTTGGATTTTTAATATTTTTAACATTGCGTTGCTGCTTTTCTTATCCAAATAGTACCAAAAACCGAATTTCATCAAAATCGGCCCACAAACAAAAAATACAAATACAAAATACAAAATACAAATCATTTATTTGTAAACATAGGTAAAACATATAGTAGGTGTTATTAAAAATAAAAATGTATCACTATGTTTAGCCATCGATGGGCATACAAATTTTGAGTCTCATTTTAAGAATATTATATTTTATTTTAAAAAATTGAACAAAACCAAAGTATTTAATTATAATAAATAATAGAAAAATAAACGACAACAATTAATAAAACATGTCAATAAATTGTAGAAATGTCAACAAAATTAAACAAAATAACTACATAGGCAATGTCCAAAATGACTACATAGGCAATGTCAGTGAATTGCTTAAAATGTCAATAAAACTAAAGAAAACATAAAGATAACGAGTACCAAAAGAATGTCAGAATTTTTTAAATGTCAATAAAATTAAACAAAACTACATGAAAATGTCATTAAATTACTCAAAATGTCAATAAAATTAAAAGTAATACATTAAACTAAGTTAATATACTATAGGTAGTTAAAATAATCATTTATGTACTCTGGCTATAATTTGTCAATAAAAAATTCTGTTATGGTATAATAGGCTTTCCTTATCAATAAAGTCAATAATTCTTTACGAAAAGTAGATAAATTAGCTTCTCTAAATTTTTTTGGTAGTTTATTGAACATTTTTGGTGCCATACAGAAAAGGCTATTTCCTTTCAACGCGGTTTTTCTATCGGGTACTCGTAATTTTATTCCATGACGTTTGCCTCCTCTTGATTGGTCAGTGGGAAAATGATGCGGATTCCCCCTGACAAACATTGCTGTTTCATAAATGTAAAGGGAGGGTACAGTTAGTATTTTATGGTTTATGTAATGTTGTTTACAGCTATCCCTTAGCTTAAGTGATTTAATAGCCCTGATACATTTTTTTTAGGTTTTAAATACAACTTCTTTGTTTGAGCAATTTCCCCAAAATATAATGCCGTAACGCAAGATAGATGCGACATACCCGTTATAGGCAGTTAAAACTGGAAAATGAAGTATTTAGAAAAAATCGACCCGTCTCACAACTAGCTCCGATGGGACACGAACCCACGATCTTTCGCTTTCCGGGCGACTGCTCTAACCACTGAGCTAAGGAGTTGTGAGACGGGTCGATTTTTTCTAAATACTTCATTTTCCATTTTTCTATATAAAAAATTGCATTGTGAATGCAAAAATCTAAAAATTAAAATAACAGTTAAAACTGTCTCTATATTAAACACTTTAGAAAGAGCCCTTAGTGCATAAACAAATTTATTAATGCGTGTACATAAATCATTTGTGTGACTGAACCAATTCGTTTGATAGTCCATTTTAAGACCTAGGAACTTTGTTTCAGTGACAGGTTCAATTGTAGTACCGCCATGACGTAGTGTCACTTCTGGTGCCTGAGTATACTGCCGAAAGTGCATTATCTTGGTTTTGTCAATATTTAAATTTCAATTGTTTGCGTCGAGCCATTTAATAATATGTGATAATGTCATTGTTATTTCATTTTCATAAGTCAAATTAGTTTTACATTTTATTAATATTGTACTATCATCAGCAAATAATGTCATAGGACATTCAATGGATGTTGGCATGTCATTAATATATATTAAAAAAAAAGTAGAGGTCCTAATATTGTTCCTTGAGGAACACCATGCTCTACATCTCTACATTTTGAAATGTGCTCCTTTTCTATTAGGGTTCGTTTGCAGATATGTTTGATAGCAGTTTGTTGCTTTCTGTTGCCAAGATAGGATTCAAACAGATTTAACGCTACGCCTCGTATTCCATAGTGGTAGAGCTTTTGTAATAGAATGCGCTTGCTAAAACAGCATGTTTGAATCGATTAGATTCGCATATTTGTAGGTCTGCACGTCAAGGTTTAGAAGGCTGTTAAATATTTCTACTCTGCAGTTGTAGATAACAGCGCCGCATATATAATTTGGCACAGCTATGATAATGTTGGTGTGTTGCATTTGTTGAGCAAATTCTCTTATCTTATAAATTAAATGTGTATAATCTTTTGTATCATAAAAGTCAGGTTCTCCAATTAATATTATACAGTAGTCATTTTTGTTAAAGTCACTCAACTCTTTATTAGAGCAGTCAAATAATTCCGTGACATAATATTTATCAATGTCGAATTGTTCAATAATTTTTATTAAGTTATGTCTTTTAGATGTACTTAATATACAAAGTTTGTTCTTCGATATTTTCGTTGGAGCGCTATCTATTGTCTTTTTTATGAAATCGTTGTTCTGTTTGGTGATGATCGTATCCACCGTTGTATCAATACTTTCACTAGATGACGCTGCTTTCGGGCTAGAGAAATTTAATTTAGTTTTATTTAGGATCGATTCCTTCTTTTTTAAATTTTTCTTTTGCGGTGTAGATTTACATACACTTGTTAGTTTTTTAATTCTTGTTTCATAGTTATGAATTTTATTGGTAAGTGCCTTGTTCTCACTCAATAAATTTACTACTTCATTGTCTGCTATTTGTAACTTTTCTTCAAGTAAAAGAACTTTTCTTTCTAGTTCATTTATTCTGTCGCTAATATTAGTATCTTTTCCCGGACAGCTCCTATTTAATTGTGTGGAAGAAGATAGGAATGAGTTTTCACTATCCTCATCAGACAATGCTTCAAATGAATTTTCCACAGGAATATTTATTTTATAATTTTTGTTGCGTCGAGTTATATTATTGTTGCCCATGGTTAAGCTAGATGCAAAAGATATATAACCGATTATAAATAATTGTGGCGCTATCTATTGTGCAGTAGCAAAAGTTTTGATTCCTGTATGTGTTCGTAGATGGCGGTAGTAAGTAGCAGTGTAGTGCAGTTCAGTGTAATTCTTGATATTCCTACTAGATGGAGTATAGCAAGGCGCCATCTATTGGCGAGTAGCTAAACTGCTGAAATTTTGAATGGTGATTGGTCCGTGACTTCGTATATTACGAAGCTGATTTGTGTTTACATTTGTTTGAAAAAAAATAACGTTGTTATTTGTAAGAAAATCACTGTATATGGTCAAATAAGTGTTATAATATTGTTTTTATTATGATCTTGTTTATAAGTTTATTATCACTGAACTGTTTTGTAACAGATTTAGTTGAGTAACTGAATAAATATGGAATATATTCACCAGATCTGTCCTCAGGATAGTTTTGTGAAGATTTATAGCAATCGAAGCTTTACTTCTTGAGATAGATAACACTTGTGCACATCTATTACACATTTACTTGTATGAATCACACTTAATAATAAACATAAGAACGTTTTTTATATTTAAAAAAATATTAAATACACAGAGGCGAAGTTAACCGTGGCAACTAGCGCCACCTATCTCCAAATCTCCAAATCACCTATCTCCTAATCTAAAAAGTTGGCCGCCATCTTGGATTTCTTACATTTTTAAAATTGCTTTGCTGTTTTCTTGTCAAAATAGTACCAGAAACCGAGTTTCATCAAAATCGGCCAACAAACAAAAATTTGGGCGCCATCTTTAATATTTTTACATTTTTGACATTGCGTTGCTATGTTCTTGTCAAAATAGTACGGAAAACCGAGTTTCATCAAAATCGGCCTACAAACAAGAAAGTTGGCCGCTATCTTAGATTTTTAATATGTTTTACATTGCGTTGCTGTTTTTTTGTCAAAATAGTACCAGAAACCGAGTATCATTAAAATTGGTCCAAAAACTTAAAAGTTGGCCGCCATTTTGGATTTTTAATATTTTTAACATTGCGTTGCTGTTCTCTTGACAAAATAGTACCAGAAACCGAGTTTCATCAGAATCGGCCAACAAACAAAAAAGTTGGCCGCCATCTTGGATTTCTAATAAATAAATAAATAAATAAATAAATAACTTCTTACATTCACACCAATTATCTAAGCCCATGTTAATTTCATTAAGAAACTGTATCATGGATAACTTGATAACGGATCAATATATACTTAAATACATTTTTGTTTGTAAATACATACTTAGTATACATAGTAAACACCCAGACCAAGACAAATAGACATGTTCATGCACACAAATATTTGCCTTGTTCGGGAATCGAACCCGAGACCACTGGCGCAAAAGGTGGGTAGCCTACCCCTGCGCCAAATCGGTCGTCGTCGGTAATATTTTTATCATTGCGTTGCTGTTTTCTTGTCAAAATAGTACCAGAAACCGAGTTTCATCGAAAACGGCCAAGAAACAAAAAAGTTGGGCGCCATCTTGGATTTTTAATTATTTTAACATTATGTTGCTGTTTTCTTGTCAAAATAGTACCAAAAACTGAGTTTCATCAAAATCGGCCCACAAACAAAAAAGTTGGCCGCCATCATATTATTCCCATAGGATAACGTCTCGTTCTCGTGCAGTCCACGCGGTCGAAACCGCGGGCGGAAGGCTAGTCACAATATAAACCTGTGAACTTCGCCATATCTATATACCTTTTTAGTAAGTTAGTCAAGCAAGATGTATAAAATGTAACTCCTTTTTTTCGGCGAAGTCTTACAACTATACGCGTGACAACCCTTACAGTATTACAACTGTCTGGACATCGGCGGCATTTTCGCCAATGTCAAACGCGATGACTGACTGTATGTAGTAAGTAGACTGTGGTAGTAGTGCAATCATTTCGCACCGTTCTATGAATGAAGCTTTCTCTCTGTAATAAATACGTAGTAGGTTTTATAGCTACATAAATTTTACCTTTCTGCATTCCTCTATGTTTATTATTGTGCCAAATCTAATTATTTCTTTGCTTTATCAACAAATGAGTGTGAAGTTTCTAAGGCCAAAATTTAAAAATTACTTGTAATTAAACCATCTGTTTCTCATAAAAAGGTTAGGAATCAGCGTACTTATATCAGACGGCTCCTGGCCTAAAATTCTTAGAACAGAAATGAAAACGATCGAAAGCGCAGTTAAAGTTAAAGTGACTCTTAATAACACTAGCTCTTAAGTTCAAACTCGTTTGCAACAGTGTAGCGCACGGAACGGCAACGCCGCACTTAGCTGCGTCCGAGACCATTATTTTGAATTTTTTGGCGGGAAAACAGTTTTTTGCCTATAATTTTGAAACTACGAGGCCCAGAGATTTGAAATCATGCCTCGTGTTTGCACCAACTATAAGGTTTTTTTTTTATGTATAATACGAAACTCTTAAGCTGACCATTGACGGTCAAATTTTCCTAAAACTGTGGCGTAAAACTCCGGCGTCAATCCAAAATTTGATCGTGAATGTCGAATCGTCACTCCAGAGTTTTAACTGACGACGCGCCACGCAATCGCGTCAGTTCGCTCGCAGCGCCCGCCCGCGGTGGTGCGGAGGTCGAGCGTGCTGTGTATAGTTTTTGCTTTTACAAGTAGAAAGTGACGTACCGAAAATTTAAAAATAACTAGCTAGCGATAACTTTTTCATCCATTGCTTTCTTTCTTGTTTTTAGGGTTCCGTACCCAAAGGGTAAAAACGGGACCCTAACTCCGCTGTCCGTCTGTCTGTCTTTCACCAGGCTGTATCACACGAACCGTGATAGCTAGAAAATTATTTTTTAACAGATGATGTATTTATATTGCCGCTATAACAATTAATATAACAACATAAAATATAACAACAACTATATACAACGAATAAAATTAATATTTTAGGGGGGCTCCCATAAAGTAAACGTGATTTTTTGCCGTTTTTTGCTCGATATTAATAATGGCAAAATGTAGACGTTTGAAGTATTTTCAGAATATTTAGTTGTATACTCACTTTAAAAATAAACAAAATAAGTTAAAATGAAGTTCATATTTGGAGGGCTCCCCTACAACAAACGTGATTTTTTGCCGTTTTTTGCTCGATATAATAAAGGCAATATGTAGACGCTTGATATATTCTCAGAATATTTAGTTGTAAGTATACTTACTCACTTTAAAAATAGATAAGTTATATCAATTTTTTTTTTATCCACAACGGGGTAGCACTTAGCCTTCATCACACCTGATGATAAGTGGTGATAAGGCTGAAGGTGGAAGCGTACTACTCCCGGAATCCTCAATCACTGAGGAACTGGCTATCTTATCTCTTAACTGCCAGAACACAATAATGCTGAAAACATCATTGTTATGTCGTCAGACTTAGATAAGATGGTGGTAGCTAGCCAGGCGGACGAAGAACAAGTCCTACCACCAACCAAACCGAATACAATATGTACCATCACTGGGAATCGAACCCGGGACCTCTTGGTCTGAAATCGGTGGTATGAACCACTAGACCACAGAGGCGGTTAATTCATATTTAAGGGGGCTCCCATACAACAAACGTGATTTTTTGCCGTTTTTTGATCGATATTAATAACGGCAACATGTAGATACTAAAAATATTTACATAATATTTAGTTGTATTTCTTATTCCAAATCAGAATCCATTTTTTTTACGACAAAATAAGTAGACACGTCTTTCAACAGCCCGGCCGGTCGAAAACTGAAGAGCCGGCGTCACGCCAGTCAGTGGGGAAATCTAGTTGGCCTAAAACCATTTGGAGTGACGCCACAGTTTTACGCCACAGTTTTAGGACAAAACTGATCGTCAATGTCCAGCTTTACTTATACAGTTACAGTGATTCACCATGTGTCAGCCCGTGTTACGTGTCACCAGCTTACACATACTTATCGGTTCGTAGCTCCAAAACTATTTTACCTAAAGATTTGATAAATTTGGTTCTTATTGCATCAATTTTGCAGCAACTTTTGAGGTATAACACATCATCGTACCTTATATAATTACGAAGATACAGATGTGCAAGCCAGAGACACGGTACTCCAGCTCGCACACACTTTTATGATCGTAGTTTCAACAGTATTAGAGTGTGACGGTTAGTTTTTCTGGTTCTCATTGCACCAATGAGCGGTTTTCTGAGAGGCCATTTAAAAAAAAAGCTTCCAATTGCTTCACTAGATGGCGTTGAATAAGTATGTACATGTCTATGGTATATTTTGGCATGAAACAAATTTAAATTAATTACTTTTTAAAAACCCAAAGGAAACTAATAATATAATAAATAAGTACTACTGTGAGGAACAGAAACGAAATAGGTAAATTTAAAGATTTAGGTAAATAAATAACATCTGTCTGACGTTCCGTTTTACGTAAAAAAGTCGCGTCAAGGTAAAATTTATAACGTTCCGTTCCTTCTAACTGCATAGGTGGGACAGCGCCATCTAGTGACTGAGCTTTCAGAAAATCGCCCATTGCTTCACTAGATGGCGTTGAATAAGAATGTACATGTCTATGGTATATTTTGGTATGAAACATATTTAAATTAATTACTTTTTAACAACCCAAAGGAAACTAATAATATATTAAATTAGTACTACTGTGAGGAACAGAAACGAAATAGGTAAATTTAAAGATTTAGGTAAATAAATAACATCTGTCTGACGTTCCGTTTTACGTAAAAAAGTCGCGTCAAAGTAAAATTTATAACGTTCCGTTCCTTCTAACTGCATAGGTGGGACAGCGCCATCTAGTGACTGAGCTTTCAGAAAATCGCCCATTGTGCATTAACTTTTGGACTATAGTCTAAAACCCTAACCTCACTGGTTTGCCTTAACGGCATGTGTAAGCTGGTGACACATTTCTCCAGCTAACACACAAAAAACAACTCATAGTAACGAACGATGCAATCAAACGTGTCAGTAATAATTTTAGTGCAACCACAACACTAAAATTATTACTGACACGTTTGATTGCATCAAAATAGAGCATGCTTAGAATTTCTCTATGTCTTATGAGGAAGCTGATGACCCACACATATGCAACCGAGCAACGGAACGATCGAGTTGTTTTCATAACCTCAAAATTTTTGACGACGCTTGTGTTGGAAATTATTTACTTTTGCTCGAGTTTTATAGCTTTTTCTGCAACATTTTAACTTTAATCCTCCTGGAAGATGAGATAGACGAAGTAATTACGGCGATAAATCATTGTTCAAACTTGGTTCAAACGTCAAATAGCTGTCAGAGTGAAAAACAACCGGTGATTTGGTTGCTGCACTCTCGCGTGCGTTCCGTCGCTTCGATCGAGTGCACTCGAGCGCACTCCGGGGCGCGCTCTAGCCGTGCCGTGGCTCGGTGAAATTTTACTCTGACAGCTGTCAGAGTGTAGTTTCACTATGGTTTCACCCGTTCTGTGGCTCAGAGTGCAGCAACCAAACAACCGGTTGTTTTTCAACCAAAACGACGGAACGCAGTCCTGAGCCACAGAACGGGTGAAAGAACACTCTGACAGCTGTCAGAGTATAATTTCACCAAGCCACGGAACGGCTAGAGCGCGCGTCATGTGTGGGTCATCAGCTTCCTCATAAGACATAGAGAAATTCTAAGCATGCTCTATTTTGATGCAAAGTTGGTGCAATCAAACGTGTCAGTAATAATTTTAGTGCAACCACAAGTTCGTTACTATGAGTTGTTTTTTGTGTGTTAGCTGGAGAAATGTGTCACCAGCTTACACATGCCGTTAAGGCAAACCAGTGAGGTTAGGGTTTTAGACTATAGTCCAAAAGTTAATGCACAATTGGTGCAATGAGAACCAGAAAAACTAACCGTCACACTCTAATACTGTTGAAACTACGATCATAAAAGTGTGTGCGAGCTGAAGTACCGTGTCTCTGGCTTGCACATCTGTATCTTCGTAATTATATAAGGTACGATGATGTGTTATACCTCAAAAGTTGCTGCAAAATTGATGCAATTAGAACCAAATTTATCAAATCTTTAGGTAAAATAGTTTTGGAGCTACGAACCGATAAGTATGTGTAAGCTGGTGACACGTAACACGGGCTGACACATGGTGAATCTCTGTAACTGTATAAGTAAGAGTTTCGTATTATATATCAAAAAAAACCTTATAGTTGGTGCAAACACGAGGCATGATTTCAAATCTCTGGGCCTCTTAGTTTCAAAATTATAGGCAAAAAACTGTTTTCCCGCCAAAAAATTCAAAATAATGGTCTTGGACGCAGCTAAGTGCGGCGTTGCCGTTCCGTGCGCTACACTGTTGCAAAAGAGTTTGAACTTAAGAGCTGGTGTTATTAAGAGTCACTTTAATTGCGCTTTCGATCGTTTTCATTTCTGTTCTAAGAATTTTAGGCCAGGAGCCGTCTGATATAAGTACGCTGATTCCTAACCTTTTTATGAGAAACAGATGGTTTAATTACAAGTAATTTTTAAATTTTGGCGTTAGAAACTTCACACTCATTTGTTGATAAAGCAAAGAAATAATTAGATTTGGCACAATAATAAACATAGAGGAATGCAGAAAGGTAAAATTTATGTAGGTACCTATAAAACCTACTACGTATTTATTACAGAGAGAAGGCTTCATTCATAGAACGGTGCGAAATGATTTCACTACTACCAGTCTACTTACTACATACAGTCAGTCATCGCGTTTGACATTGGCGAAAATGCCGCCGATGTCCAGACAGTTGTAATACTGTAAGGGTTGTCACGCGTAAGTCTTACTTCGCCGAAAAAAAGGAGTTACATTTTATACATCTTGCTTGACTAACTTACTAAAAAGGTATATAGATATGGCGAAGTTCACAGGTTTATATTGTGACTAGCCTTCCGCCCGCGGTTTCGACCGCGTGGACTGCACGAGAACGAGACGTTATCCTATGGGAATAATATGATGGCGGCCAACTTTTTTGTTTGTGGGTCGATTTTGATGAAACTTGGTTTTTAGTACTATTTTGACAAGAAAACTGCAACGCAATGATAAAATTTTTGAAAAATCCAAGATGGCGGCCAATTTTTTTGTTTATCGGCCGATTATGATGAAACTCAGTTTTTGGTACTATTTTGACAAGAAAACAGCAACACAATGTTAAAATAATTAAAAATCCAAGATGGCGGCCAACTTTTTTGTTTCTTGGCCGTTTTCGATGAAACTCGGATTCTGGTACTATTTTGACAAGAAAACAGCAACGCAATGATAAAAATATTAGAAATCTAAGATGGCGGCCAACTTTTTTGTTTGTTGGCCGATTTTGATGAAACTCAGTTTTTGGTACTATTTTGACAAGAAAACTGCAACGCAATGATAAAATTTTTGAAAAATCCAAGATGGCGGCCAACTTTTTGTTAGTGGGGTGATTCTAATGTAACTCGGTTTCTGGTACAATTTGTCAAGAGAACAGCAACGCGATGTTAAAAATATTAAAAAATCCAAAATGGCGGCCAACTTTTAAGTTTTTGAACCAATTTTAATGAAACTCGGTTTTTGGTACAATTTTGACCAGAAAACAGCAACGTAATGTTAAAATTCTAAAAAATCCAAGTTGGCGGCCAACTTTTTTGTTTGTGGGACGATTTTGATGAAACTCGGTTTTTGGTGCTATTTTGACAAGAAATAAGAAACGCAATGTTAAAATTGACGAATTAAAATTAAATATAAGCATGTAAAATAATAAATTTTGAGACTTCCTGCCCCGATTTTTTTTCCACAATACCTTCGGGGTCCTAAAACATCTACCTTCACATTTTAAGACAACCCTTCCGTACTAACGTTAATACCTATACAGGTGTCGGTATCGCTCAACTTCAAGGGCCTACTGTATGGAAAAGTTGCTGTTTTCTTGTCAAAATACTACCAAATACCTAGTTTCATCAAAATCGTGCATATTTATTTATTTAATCTTTATTGCAAAATATATAACAAATGGCGGACTCAATGCTGATATGCATTCTCTTCCAGTCAACTGGAAAGGGTGTCAGGAAGAAAATGAACAGCAGCAATAAAAAAATTAACAGTTAAAAGAAAACAGAAGGAACTAATTAAATGCAAGAAAAAATACTAAAATTAAATAACAAATGAAAATTTGTAAATGCTTATAAATATATGAGTATTAAAAGGTATACATACTAAAGTAGCAATAACATGATATATAATTTATACATACACATATTACATATACATACAACTATAAATAAATAACACATAAAGTCAGAACAGATCTATCATGATAAGTGTAATCAGCTCGAGTAATGTTCGTGGACCATTTTCTTGAACACGCACTTACTTGGGGCACTGCGGATATTTTAAGGGCAAATCGTTCCAAAGTTGTACAGGCGAAAAAGAAAATGATTGGGAGACGAAGCCAGAAGAGTGGGATGGTGTTTTCAGGAGAAAGTTGTCACTAGAGCGAAGGCTACGTTCATTAGAGTCGCCCAGAAACTGAAATCTGGATTTCAATTAATCTGGGGTAAGTGGATCTAATAGAATATTGAAGAGCATGCAGACAACTCTAACGTTCCTACGCTCGCGAATAGGGAGCCAATTGAGCTGCTGACGGTGTTGACAGATATCGTATTTACGTAATTGATATATGAAACGAATACAGTTTTTAAGGAAACGATCCAACTTACTGAGAAGGTTTTTTTCTTTTGAGGTTGGTACTACAGACATTATTTCTTATTCTATGATTAAACTAAGGTGTCTAGATTAAGATTGGTATAATTTGGATAGGAACAGGGAGTGATTTGACACAATTAATCAAAGTATTTTAATTAGATGTCAGCTTGCCTCCAGGAGGCAAGAAACCATTGGAGCGGGTAAAAATACTTGCGTGCGAGTAGATCGGACGCTGTCTGACTGGCTCGACTTGGAGGCTGGCGTTCCACAAGGCGGTGTACTCTCCCCTCTTCTCTTTTCCTTGTTTATCAACTCTCTGACCTCTCATTTCTCCTCTTCTTTCCATCTCTATGCCGACGATCTACAACTTTATGCGCAACATAATATCCACAGTTTAAATAATGTTGTCGCGCTAATCAACTGTGATTTGATGAAGATTTCTGTGTGGTCGACTAATATAATAATAATAATAATATATAATCTCTGGATCCTTAACCATCGGTAGCCGGGACCCTGATCTTGCTACCGTTGGGGAACTGCATTTTTGTATTTTTAAATGTTATATTTTTTAGTGTTATACATTGTAAAAATTTAATGTTTAGAAATATAATTTTGTAAGTATTTAAAATGTAATAAAGGGAATAATAATAATAATTAATTAATTAATTAATTAATTAATTAATTAATTAATTAATTAATTAATTAATTCAACAGGTCCTTGAAAATAGCCATGCCACATTGTATTGGGATCGATCTATCATTACAGACAGGACTATTGTAGCTAATAAGCCTGGTATTGTATTGATAGATCGACACGAACGCCGCGCGATAATTGTTGATGTCACTGTTCCCCATGACGACAACCTTGTGAAAGCTGAAAAAGATAAAGAAAACAAATATCTTGATTTAGCTCACGAGATTGTTGACATGTGGGACATTGATTCAGCAATTATTGTTCCGATAGTCATATCTGCCCATGGTCTGATAGCCAAGAGCCTCGATAAACACCTTAAGAGGCTTGCGTTAGGTGGATGGATCGGGAGTCAGATGCAGAAGGCAGTACTTCTGGACACGGCCCGTATAGTGAGAAGGTTCTTGTCTCTGGATCCTTAACCATCGGTAGCCGGGACCTTGATCTTGCTGCCGTTGGGGAACTGCATTTTTGTATTTTTAAATGTTATATTTTTTTGTGTTATACATTGTAAAAATTTAATGTTTAGAAATATAATTTTGTAAGTATTTAAAATGTAATAAAGGGAATAATAATAATATACTCTGTACTTGATCGGCTCCGAACAGAGGTGCAACGTAACCGTATCATTACTACTGCATCGCAGGCGGCAACTCAAGCTTCTGCCGCGGCCACATTGCAAGCTGGCGTTGCTGATAGTGATGGTGGAGATGATATGGTTACTACTGTAAGTCCCCAATACAATGATATATTGAGGAGTACTCTTGAAGATGTAGTTCGGGAATTTCGATCGACTCCTGTTCACCTTAGACCTCGGCTTCCGCGTTTTCCCATGCACAAAAAAAAATAGGGCGCTGATGTGTGCTTTAGATTCACTACTATCAAATTACTTTGATAGTAGTGAAGACCTGGCTGATACTCATTCGATCTTGTATTGTGCGGCTATTACGGCTTATCGTGTTGCTCATGTCAAATTTCCAAATACTGACACAGCAACACGCCCGCGTCTGGCTGTACCAGCCTGGCAGTGTAGGATTGAACGTCGTATCAGTGAGGCTAGGGTACTCATCGGTAAGCTCAGCTGCTTTAGGGAGGGCAACATGCGCCCTAGGGTCATGCGCTTTGTGAAACGTGCATTCTTGGGGACTGGTATTAGTCCTCAAAATTATATTTCATGTGTCACAGAGCGCATCGACTTCCTGAAGCAGAAAATTTGTGCATGGGCTAATCGTATTCGGAGGTATAGGGTGCGAGTCGATCGCTTTACTCAGAACCGCATGTTCGAGAGAGATCAACGACGCGTTTATGCATCCTGGGAGCAATCGGATCAGAGTGATACTGATATGCATCGGCCGGATGATGATGCCATGATTTCTTTCTGGCACAACATCTGGTCCGTGCCTGTCACTCACTCTGAAGGCGCGTGGATGGGGGATGTTGAGCGTTCATGTGAGCTTATACCTGATATGAATGAAGTAACCATTGACTACCAAGACGTAGTTTGTGCAGTTCGTTCCTTACCCAACTGGAAATCTCCAGGCCCGGACGGACTGCACAATTTCTGGTATAAATGGTTACCTAGCTCGCACGTTTGCTTAGCATCTCAATTTCAAAATGCGTTATTATCTCGATCGCTTCCAGAATTTATGACAACAGGCATAACCCATCTGCTCCATAAATCTGGTAGTACTGCGGACCCCAAAAACTATAGACCTATCACCTGTCTACCAACAATTTATAAAATTCTTACGTCCATTTTGAGGTCGAAAATTAATAAACACATTGATCAAAATTCTATTATGTTCGCCTCTCAAAATGGATGTAGAAATGGGTCCCGTGGTACTAAGGAGCTACTCCTCATTGACATGGCTATTAACCAACAGGTTCGTCGAAACCGAAAGAACCTGTCGACTTCCTGGATAGATTATAAGAAGGCCTATGATTCCGTGCCGCATTCGTGGCTCATGAGGGTGCTGGAGTTGTATAAAATAAATACAACTCTACGCACTTTCTTGATATCGTGCATGCGAAAATGGAGAACGGTCCTTTTCTATCCAGGATCTCGACGGGTTCTAGGTCAGGGCGACCCTATAAAAATAGAGCGAGGTATCTTCCAGGGTGACGGTCTGAGTCCATTGTGGTTCTGTCTGGCCTTGAACCCTCTGAGTACACTTCTCGAGAGTTCAGGATTAGGCTACCGTTTACGGAGAAATGGTCAAGTAATATCACACCTGCTATACATGGATGACCTGAAACTATTTGCCCATAGCAGTTCTCATTTGACAGCGTTACTGAAGGTAACTGAAGCTTTCAGTAACGCCATTAAAATGGAATTTGGTGTGGACAAATGTGCAGTCATGCATGTAAAGCGTGGTCAGATAATGGAATCCACGGGTATACAACTCTCGGATTCTATTAATCTTAGATCTCTCTCCGTTAACGAAACCTATAAATATTTAGGTATGTCACAGGCATTAGGCATCAACGATGCTGACATGAAACAGTCGTTGCGTGAGCGTTTCTTGGGGCGCCTCTCAAAAGTCCTTAAAAGTCTTTTGTCTGGCGGAAACAAGGTTCGCGCATACAATGGATGGGTCATGCCGCTACTGATGTATTCCTTTGGCATACTTAAATGAACTCAAACTGAACTGGATGCCCTGGATAGAAAAGTTCGTACATTGCTAACAGCACACCGCATGCATCACCCACGTTCATCGACCATGAGATTGTATATCCCGCGGAAGTGCGGTGGTCGTGGCTTCTTAAATGCTAAGACATTGCATAACCGCGAGATATGCAATCTTAGGGAGTATTTTCTCCAGGTCGATATGGGGCCTCATAGAGATGTAGTTGCTGTTGACAATGGACTGACTCCTCTATTTTTAGCAAAAGAAAACTGGCGCAAACCTGTAGTACTTAGTACTTCCGACCGCAGCACTGTGTGGCAAAGCAAGGAGTTACATGGTAGATTCTACCGGGCTCTCCATGGGCTCGACGTAGATTTATTAGCCTCAGTATCCTGGCTCCGTTTCGGTGATCTTTTTGGTGAAACCGAAGGTTTTGTCTGTGCAATTATGGATGAGGTTGTGATGACGAATAACTACCGAAAGTATATCCTAAGGGATGGCACAGTGGATATTTGTCGAGCGTGCCATCGTCCGGGTGAATCCCTTAGGCATATAATCTCCGGTTGTTCTCGTCTCGCAAACGGCGAGTATTTGCATAGACATAACCAAGTGGCCAGGATAATACACCAACAACTTGTTCTGAAACATAGTCTTGTGGCATCCGAGGTGCCGTACTACAGGTATGCACCAGAACAGGTCCTTGAAAATAGCCATGCCACATTGTATTGGGATCGATCTATCATTACAGACAGGACTATTGTAGCTAATAAGCCTGATATTGTATTGATAGATCGACACGAACGCCGCGCAATAATTGTTGATGTCACTGTTCCCCATGACGACAACCTTGTAAAAGCTGAAAAAGATAAAGAAAACAAATATCTTGATTTAGCTCACGAGATTGTAGACATGTGGGACATTGATTCAGCAATTATTGTTCCGATAGTCATATCTGCCCATGGTCTGATAGCCAAGAGCCTCGATAAACACCTTAAGAGGCTTGCGTTAGGTGGATGGATCGGGAGTCAGATGCAGAAGGCAGTACTTCTGGACACGGCCCGTATAGTGAGAAGGTTCCTGTCTCTGGATCCTTAACCATCGGTAGCCTGGACCCTGATCTTGCTACCGTTGGGGAACTGCATTTTTGTATTTTTAAATGTTATATTTTTTAGTGTTATACATTGTAAAAATTTAATGTTTCGAAATATAATTTTGTAAGTATTTAAAATGTAATAAAGGGAATAATAATAATAAAACACTTTATTGCAAAAAGAAAACACATAACAAAAAGAAGACACTACAAAAGAAGTACACAAAAGGCGGCCTTATTGCTACGTAGCAATTTCTTCCAGGCAACCTTGAGTGGAAAAATAATAATCGTCTGAGGACATAAAGGGGAAGGGGGAGTGGGTGCAATTTGAAGAACATTATAATATATTCATCATCATCAGCCATTTAATGTCCCCACTGCTGGGGCACTGGCCTTCCTTATGGATGAATAAGGAGAATGAGCCATGACCCACCACGCGGGCTCAGTGCGGATTGGTGGGTATTAACGACTGCAAGTGCAGCCGGGACCAACGGCTTAACGTGCCTTCCGAAGCACGGAGGAGCTCGAGATGAAAAGTTTTTGGTCACCCATCCCGTGACCGACCATTGCGAACGTTGCTTAACCTCAACGATCGCAGGCCGAGCGCTCTATCCACTGCGACACGGGCTCCTCTATAATATATAATATAATATATATATAATATATTATATAGATATAATTAAAAAGAAATAGGAATAAAGTAAAGAAAATTTAATGATAATATGAGTAAGAGAGGAAATAAGATAGGTATTAAGAATAAGATAGGAAATGTGTTCGGACTTGATCACTAAAAGATTTAAGAGATGGAGCCTTCCTGATACCTTCTGGAAGAGCATTCCATAGTCGAACAGCATGCATAGAGAAAGAATAGGAGAGGAAATCTGTGGAATGGGGTGGAAAAACAAGAGTAAGATTTGAGGAGGAGCGTAAGGTACATTGGGTGGAGGAGGTGTGATATCGGAAACATTCTTTAAGGTAGTGAGGAGTGGTTGGGTGGAAGAGGATGGAATAGAGAAGCGTAAGAGCATGTAAGTCCCTGCGCCGGCGAATTGGAAGCCAATTTAGCTTTGAGCGGAAGTGCGACACGTGGTCAAATTTACGGAGATTGAAGATGAAACGGATACACATATTCTGCAGACGCTCCAGTTTGTTGAGCAAAACCTCCGAAAGATCCGTGTAACAGACATCAGCGTAGTCTATGATAGAAAGGAGAAGAGACTGGGCAAGAGTAATTTTGGTTTTAGTGGGTAGAAAGTTTCGTAAACGGTTTAATGAGCTGTATGCAGCAAATACTTTTTTTCTAAGAGCATCGACCTGAGGAATCCATGAAAAACAATCATCAAAAATTACGCCAAGGTTTCGAACAGATTTAGATAAAGGAACGACAGTGCCATCGAAAGTGATAGGAGGTAACTGCCCAAAATCAATCCTCGAGACGTAATATGGACTACCAATAATGATTGCCTGAGTCTTAGAAGGGTTTACAGTAAGCCCAAAAGACTTACTCCAATTGGTAATAGCAGCGAGATCGATATTGGTAGCCGCTATTGCACTAGGGAGTTCAGAGAGAGGTGCCTGAGTATAAATTTGTAAATCGTCTGCATAAAGGTGGTGGGAGCTTGAAAGTGAATGTGTGATGGAGTTGATAAATACAGAGAAAAGCAGAGGAGATAAGACACCTCCCTGGGGAACTCCTGCATCGATGTTACACCATGCAGATAAAGAATCACCAACGCAGATGCGCTGCTGTCGTCCGATCAGGTAACTTCTAAACCAATCAGTTGCAGCTGGAGATATGTTAAGAGATTGCAACACGCCAAGGAGTAGGTCAAAATCAACAGAATTGAAGACATTACTGAAGTCTAGTAACGTCAACAATGTAAGTTGACGCTTTTCCATTCCCCGGCGTATGTCCTCCGTTATCTTAACCAATGCCGTGGATATGCTATGGCCCTTGCGGAAACCAGATTGAAAAGGATTGAGGAGGTTATTTCTATGGAGATAGGCAGTCAGCTGGCCGAAAACTAGTTTTTCTAGGACTTTGGATAGGAAAGGGAGGACGGAAATAGGGCGATATTCGGAATAAATGGTGGGATTTTTTTTTTTGGGTACTGGAACGACATTCGCGTTTTTCCAAGAAGCAGGAAAAACACCAGTAGATATAGAAGTGTTGAGTATTTTGGTGACAACGGGAGTAAGGATATCAATAATAGGAAGGATCATTTTGCGACTAATAGAATCAGCACCCACAGCATTGGATTTGATAGAGAGTACAGATCTCTTAACATCACATTCCACAAAATGATTGAAAGTAAAGGAAAAATCAGGAGTTGGTAGAGAGTAGTGCTAATTATGGCATATCAGTAAACGCGCCTAAATGTCAATCTTTAATTGCTGGTAGGGTAGTTCTCGACAGCTGTCATGCGTAAACTGGAATAGTTTCTACAATTTGGTATTTAACGGCGTGATAATATCCTACTCACAACAAATGAAGGACTTGGGTTTGACTATATCGATGCCTGCCTCACTTGGAAAGATCATATCGAACAAGCATGTCTCAGAGCCACTAATGCACTTAGATCTCTCTATAGGTTTAAGTTCTTTCTGCCTTCCAGTATCAAGATTGCTCCAATACAGACGGTTGTCTTACCTATAATTGTCTACGCTGATGTCTGTAGTACCAACCTCAAAAGAAAAAAACCTTCTCAGTAAGTTGGATCGTTTCCTTAAAAACTGTATTCGTTTCATATATCGATTACGTAAATACGATATCTGTCAACACCGTCAGCAGCTCAATTGGCTCCCTATTCGCGAGCGTAGGAACGTTAGAGTTGTCTGCATGCTCTTCAATATTCTATTAGATCCACTTACCCCAGATTAATTGAAATCCAGATTTCAGTTTCTGGGCGACTCTAATGAACGTAGCCTTCGCTCTAGTGACAACTTTCTCCTGGAAACACCATCCCACTCTTCTGGCTTCGTCTCCCAATCATTTTCTTTTTCGCCTGTACAACTTTGGAACGATTTGCCCTTAAAATATCCGCAGTGCCCCAAGTAAGTGCGTGTTCAAGAAAATGGTCCACGAACATTACTCGAGCTGATTACACTTATCATGATAGATCTGTTCTGACTTTATGTGTTATTTATTTATAGTTGTATGTATAATATGTATATGTAAAACTTATATATCATGTTATTGCTACTTTAGTATGTATACCTTTTAATACTCATATATTTATAAGCATTTACAAATTTTCATTTGTTATTTAATTTTAGTATTTTTTTCTTGTATTTAATTAGTTCCTTCTGTTTTCTTTTAACTGTAAATTTTTTTATTGCTGCTGTTCATTTTCTTCCTGACACCCTTTCCAGTTGACTGGAAGAGAATGCATATCAGCATTGAGTCCGCCATTTGTTATATATTTTGCAATAAAGATTAAATAAATAAATATGCAAGATTTTGATGAAACTCGGTATTTGGTAGTATTTTGACAAGAAAACAGCAACTTTTCCATACAGTAGGCCCTTGAAGTTGAGCGATACCGACACCTGTATAGGTATTAACGTTAGTACGGAAGGGTTGTCTTAAAATGTGAAGGTAGATGTTTTAAGACCCCGAAGGTATTGTGGAAAAAAAATCGGGGCAGGAAGTCTCAAAATTTATTATTTTACATGCTTATATTTAATTTTAATTCGTCAATTTTAACATTGCGTTTCTTATTTCTTGTTAAAATAGTACCAAAAACCGAGTTTCATCAAAATCGGCCCACAAACAAAAATTTGGGCGCGATCTTTAATTTTTTTACATTTTTGACATTGCGTTGCTATTTTCTTGTCAAAATAGTACCAAAAACCGAGTTTCATCAAAATCGGCCCACAAACAAAAATGTTGGCCGCCATCTTGGATTTCTTACATTTTTAAAATTGCTTTGCTGTTTTCTTGTCAAAATAGTACCAGAAACCGAGTTTCATCAAAATCGGCCAACAAATAAAAATTTGGGCGCCATCTTTAATTTTTTTACATTTTTGACATTGCGTTGCTACTTTCTTGTCAAAAATCAAAATAGTACCGAAAACCGAGTTTCATCAAAATCGGCCCACAAACAACAAAGTTGGCCGCTATCTTAGATTTTTAATATGTTTTACATTGCGTTGCTGTTTTTTTGTCAAAATAGTACCAGAAACCGAGTTTCATTAAAATTGGTTCAAAAACTTAAAAGTTGGCCGCCATTTTGGATTTTTAATATTTTTAACATTGCGTTGCTGTTCTCTTGACAAATTGTATCAGAAACCGAGTTACATTAGAATCACCCCACTAACAAAAAAGTTGGCCGCCATCTTGGATTTTTAAAAAATTTTATCATTGCGTTGCAGTTTTCTTGTCAAAATAGTACCAAAAACTGAGTTTCATCAAAATCGGCCAACAAACAAAAAAGTTGGCCGCCATCTTGGATTTCTTACATTTTTAAAATTGCTTTGCTGTTTTCTTGTCAAAATAGTACCAGAAACCGAGTTTCATCAAAATCGGCCAACAAATAAAAATTTGGGCGCCATCTTTAATTTTTTTTACATTTTTGACATTGCGTTGCTACTTTCTTGTCAAAAATCAAAATAGTACCGAAAACCGAGTTTCATCAAAATCGGCCCACAAACAACAAAGTTGGCCGCTATCTTAGATTTTTAATATGTTTTACATTGCGTTGCTGTTTTTTTGTCAAAATAGTACCAGAAACCGAGTTTCATTAAAATTGGTTCAAAAACTTAAAAGTTGGCCGCCATTTTGGATTTTTAATATTTTTAACATTGCGTTGCTGTTCTCTTGACAAATTGTATCAGAAACCGAGTTACATTAGAATCACCCCACTAACAAAAAGTTGGCCGCCATCTTGGATTTTTCAAAAATTTTATCATTGCGTTGCAGTTTTCTTGTCAAAATAGTACCAAAAACTGAGTTTCATCAAAATCGGCCAACAAACAAAAAAGTTGGCCGCCATCTTAGATTTCTAATATTTTTATCATTGCGTTGCTGTTTTCTTGTCAAAATAGTACCAGAATCCGAGTTTCATCGAAAACGGCCAAGAAACAAAAAAGTTGGCCGCCATCTTGGATTTTTAATTATTTTAACATTGTGTTGCTGTTTTCTTGTCAAAATAGTACCAAAAACTGAGTTTCATCATAATCGACCGATAAACAAAAAAGTTGGCCGCCATCTTGGATTTTTCAAAAATTTTATCATTGCGTTGCAGTTTTCTTGTCAAAATAGTACTAAAAACCAAGTTTCATCAAAATCGGCCCACAAACAAAAAAGTTGGCCGCCATCATATTATTCCCATAGGATAACGTCTCGTTCTCGTGCAGTCCACGCGGTCGAAACCGCGGGCGGAAGGCTAGTCACAATATAAACCTGTGAACTTCGCCATATCTATATACCTTTTTAGTAAGTTAGTCAAGCAAGATGTATAAAATGTAACTCCTTTTTTTCGGCGAAGTAAGACTTACGCGTGACAACCCTTACAGTATTACAACTGTCTGGACATCGGCGGCATTTTCGCCAATGTCAAACGCGATGACTGACTGTATGTAGTAAGTAGACTGGTAGTAGTGAAATCATTTCGCACCGTTCTATGAATGAAGCCTTCTCTCTGTAATAAATACGTAGTAGGTTTTATAGGTACCTACATAAATTTTACCTTTCTGCATTCCTCTATGTTTATTATTGTGCCAAATCTAATTATTTCTTTGCTTTATCAACAAATGAGTGTGAAGTTTTTAACGCCAAAATTTAAAAATTACTTGTAATTAAACCATCTGTTTCTCATAAAAAGGTTAGGAATCAGCGTACTTATATCAGACGGCTCCTGGCCTAAAATTCTTAGAACAGAAATGAAAACGATCGAAAGCGCAATTAAAGTGACTCTTAATAACACCAGCTCTTAAGTTCAAACTCGTTTGCAACAGTGTAGCGCACGGAACGGCAACGCCGCACTTAGCTGCGTCCAAGACCATTAGTTTGAATTTTTTGGCGGGAAAACAGTTTTTTGCCTATAATTTTGAAACTAAGAGGCCCAGAGATTTGAAATCATGCCTCGTGTTTGCACCAACTATAAGGTTTTTTTTGATATATAATACGAAACTCTTACTTATACAGTTACAGAGATTCACCATGTGTCAGCCCGTGTTACGTGTCACCAGCTTACACATACTTATCGGTTCGTAGCTCCAAAACTATTTTACCTAAAGATTTGATAAATTTGGTTCTAATTGCATCAATTTTGCAGCAACTTTTGAGGTATAACACATCATCGTACCTTATATAATTACGAAGATACAGATGTGCAAGCCAGAGACACGGTACTTCAGCTCGCACACACTTTTATGATCGTAGTTTCAAGAGTATTAGAGTGTGACGGTTAGTTTTTCTGGTTCTCATTGCACCAATTGTGCATTAACTTTTGGACTATAGTCTTAAACCCTAACCTCACTGGTTTGCCTTAACGGCATGTGTAAGCTGGTGACACATTTCTCCAGCTAACACACAAAAAACAACTCATAGTAACGAACTTGTGGTTGCACTAAAATTATTACTGACACGTTTGATTGCACCAACTTTGCATCAAAATAGAGCATGCTTAGAATTTCTCTATGTCTTATGAGGAAGCTGATGACCCACACATCGCGCGTCGGAGTGCGCTCGAGCGAAGCCACAGTACGAAAAATGATAGTGGAATTTTGTCTAGGTATGGGCATCATCGGTTCGTTAAGTGGGTACCTCTGAGTACTGAATCCTATGGAGATGGCATACCTACGAAAAATTGAAGCATACACACACACACAAGCACACATACCGAGAAACCATAATGGCGCCTTTCCGTAGTGCTGCCCTATTTGTATTGTACATCGATATATTTATTGATGAAGTTATAGATTAGTATTTTTGTGACTACCTACCTATATCACCCTATATTTTATAAAAGCAGTTTCGTAATCACCTCGATAATTTAAAACGGAATTATAGTGTATAATTATATACCTAGTTTTTTAGAATAATAAAACTTAATAATGTGAGTTATTTTAATTAGCCAGTTATTTCCGAGCAGTCGCCCGGAAAGCGAAAGGTCGTGGGTTCGTGTCCCATCGGAGCTAGTTGTGAGACGGGTCGATTTTTTCTAAATACTTCATTTTCCATTTTTCTTAATAATGTGCTTAAATTATACCTACATTTGCACATAATTAAGTTCTTTATGACAATGACACAATGTGCATGTGTTTGTGCCAAAGATATTATTATATAACAAGATTGCGCACTCATGAGTTACAGCCGAGCCGAGCGAGATAGGCCTATTATGGTGTGCGTCCCTCTCTAATGAGAGAGACGTGAGTGACTACACGATTTGGTTTCTTCAAGGACAATTTATAGTTAACCAGACTTGGCTCACGTAGGATTCGAACATCACGCTTCCTAGGGAGCTCTTGTAGCTAAAAGAAACATACATTTAAACATCCGAACTCACTTTCTATTTATAATATTAGTTAAGATGAGGACTCCGCGAGGCAAAGCATTTGCACCACTTATGAGGCAATAATGTGACAATCGACACATACACATATGCTTTATAAGCATACTTACTTTTGAACCGACTTCAAAAAAGGAGGTTGTCAGTTTGACCTGTATGTACTTATATGAAATGTATGTCTGTATTTCTGATAGGCGTATTTTGCTAAAATGGATAGAAATAAAAAGTCCACGTACAGTAATAAAAATCTGTTTATTAGTTAGACTATATACATTGCTAAACAAAATTTTCTTGCGGATCTTTTGACGCATGGAGGCGTTGTGTCCAATCAATTTTAAAGATAAGTTTTTTGCGTACCTACTTTTTTAACCTTAAATTAAGATACAGATGTTATAATAAATAAATATAACTTCTTACAATCACACCAATTATCTAAGCCCATGTTAATTTCATTAAGAAACTGTATCATGGAAAACTTGATAACGGATAAATATATACTTAAATACTTTTTGTTTGTAAATACATACATAATATACATAGTTAACACCCAGACCAAGACAAATAGACATGTTCATGCACGCAAATATTTGTCTTGTTCGGGAATCGAACCCGAGACCACTGGCGCAGAAGGTGGGTAGCCTACCCCTGCGCCAAATCGGTCGTCAAATTTAATAAGTTAAATCTAATAAGTTTTGTTTCATGCCTATTTTCTGATAAAGTTCTTCTTCTTTTTCTTCTTCCACTGAGTATTGTGTAAATTTTTCAGATATGAGGTTAAGCCAACCTTTTTTAATTTCTTCATCTTTAGGAAATCTGAAACAATGAAAATTAATGTATGGGTTAAGTAAGAAAGTAAATTCCAGTCTATAGACTAAAAACGAAATGGACACCCTACTATACGCAAGAATAAAAGTTTGGCTAAATACCTACTTACTTATGAAAAGATACACCGCTCCGTTTAAATGATTCGCTTTTGCATCCTTTCACACATCAAGTGAGAACCATTTTTATTGATTTAAACGTAATTTTAAAATGATAATTAAGATCCACACACTAACTTTACACACATAAATTAATTTGCCGTCGCCATATTGATGATGTTTTTATTTTTATTAAAATTGTCCAGACGCAAAGTGTTGCATATTTATTATAATTAAAACTACCATAACACCGACTCTTACATTAAAAAAGTAGTTTTTCAAGGTTTTAAATAATACAAATGATATGGACTTTATTATTATCAGCTGAACATTCCTTTTAATTAATTAATATTTTGAAAATTCTCGAGAACAGGAAATATGAATTTGAATTAAGTTCTACTACAACCAAAAATATTTAATGGTGGCAGCCCAGTAGACAGGGATGCAATCCTATTTAGGAGCCTCTCGCTCGGCTCGTTTTTCCGTTTATCGAAATGTCATACGAAAATAAACCTTATTGTAACTGCATAGAATCGAATTGACATTGCTTTTATTTTCATAGTGCACAATCTTGTTATATTATAATATCTTTGGTTTGTGCATGTATGCACACAATCATTGGCCCGACCGCGCGCGTGAGACGCAACAACTGTAAAGCCCCCAGTACAGGGGGGCTACCGCGTAACTTTATGGGTATGAACTTCATACGTTTTTGGGAACTTTAAGTCAACTTTTTGAAGAAAATAGCCGCTATCACTTCCGTTTTTTGTGACGTCGGGTATAACGATAACTAGCTAGCAACGTTTAACTGAACAAAGCTGCAAAAATCTATCATAATAAGGAATTCAAATGACAGTAGAAACCCATACCCATATCCATATTTCTTAGCTAGTAGCCCCCCTGGATGGCCGATCATGTTGGCCGACCATGATGGGTCATCGTGTACAGGGGCGGTTTGCGTGTGATTGCCGTCTGCGAGTAACGCAAACTGGCCCTGTACACGATGGCCAACATGGTCGGCCAACTTGATCGGCCATCCTGTACTGGGAGCTTAAAGCCCCCGTTGTGGGAGTTTGCGTGTGATTGCCGCCTGCGAGCAACGCAAACCGCCCCTGTACATGATGGCCCATCATGGTCGATGAACATGAGTGGCCATCCTGTACTGGGGGCTTCAAACTAACCTTAGTAAAATATAGTTCATGTTGCAGTAGTAGTAGATAAAAGACCAACCTACTATATTTTACTGAGGTTATAGTTTGTAAATAAACTGATACCTTAGCTTCAATCTGTACGATTGTAGATACATTAATACTTAGCGAGCAATAAATTTGATTGAGGGCGCCCCACTTATCGGCTCTACTCGCCTTTACTTAGAAACTCCAATTTTATAATCAAATTGTTTATGTTTTCCGAGTCACGCGTGTATACACATGCGAGACCTCCATAGAATTCCAGATCAAAGGTCACGAGAACCTGTTTAAGTAAAAAAAGGTAATGAAATAAAACAAAAAGCTCCATATTGTAAAAACCTATTATGTTTATACAACAAGGATTGTTTTTTTTTACATAACACACATTACAATATAAATCACAAAGGAGAATGCCTACTAGGTACCTAGCTACTTACCATAGAAAAAAAGAAATGTCTCAAAAAAAAACAAGCATTATTTTAATAAAATAATAAACAGTTTGAATCGAGATCTTTACTAGCAAGTGTTAGAATAGTAAATATATAAGAAATATATAGTGTAAATAATATAACAAGTGTTAGAATAATTTTAAAATAACAAGGAAGCAAGGAATAATAAATAGAACGTCTGTATTGACTAGCAAACCGCACCTGGCATCCGGTTAGACAGATGGCGACACAGGTGGCCTGACCACGTGTTGTTTGTGAGTCGGTTTGTAGTGGGGGATGCCTTATAAAAGCAAGCTGGCCGTCCGTGCGGTCACTTTTGGTCGAGACGTGGACAGTGACGGTGCTCCCAGTACAAAGCTAAGTGTTTTGGTTATTTATGGATATTGTTGATTTATATATATGTGGATGTGTATATATACGAATATGGGTATATATGTTTATATGTGTCCAGAATATACTGGACGTTATGTACAGATATAGAGTATGTTTGTATTGTGTACTATGGATATATAATGTATTGATGGAAGTACCTAGCATAGGTATAACAATGCTCAGTAAATGTATATTGTATATAACAAGAAATACATTATATATTTTAATACATGGAAATTACTTTGTAGCTCAGTTTTTAAGATTCAATTTGTGTATTACTAATTCATTGGGAACATTACTGGTTAGTAATTTGTACCTACGTAGCTTTGGCTTTTATATGCTTAAAGAATAAAGTAAGATAAAAACACACAAACAAAATAATAAACAAATAATGAATAAACAAGTCATAAAATTATATTTCTTGTTTTGTTCTTGACATACCTACCTTTTCAATGATAGTTACTTTAACTGTATTGCTCCATACGAGAAATACTTGACAACTAAAATATCATTTCTCTATATACCTACTCAGGTCTTCTATCCGATTCATTATCTTTAAAATACCTTGTAGTTTAACCATAAATATATAACGATCAATATCTAAATCTAACATCAGAAGTGGGATGTGCTCTGGCTCACAATGATTAACATTATATTATGTTTTCAGAATGGGTACGAAAATGGAAACGAGTTTTGGCTGATCTACTTCATTTTGCAATGCTGCCGCTTCAAGCTACGGTCACGGTCATCCATCGTGACAAAGTGGCGCTGCCGTTCTTCGATCCAGCCTGGCAGCGGTTCGAGGAGGACGAGGAGCTGATTCCGGGACGTGCAAGACTACAAAAACCTGGTCAATAAAATTGGAACCGCATCTCGAAGGACGTTGAAGCTAGTAAAACCCTTTGGGGACTCTGCAACATTAGGACGTCAAGAAAAAAAACCGTCATACTTAGATTACTAGTTATTTTACCAAAGAAATGTCACCAGTTTGGGACATCTTAATCAATAATAGAAGTCTCAACCTAAACAACAAACTACAAGACCTTAAGTTGAGGTTAGTCGTTTATGTAGAAAAATAGAAATAAAAACGCGGAGGTCGGTCCACGGTCCACCCTTCGTGAGTTTTCTTGCCAGTTCTTTCTTCGAAGGGTCTCCCAATTTGTGAACTGGTGGTCGAGTCAGTAGATTTCGCTTTGTATAATAAAAAAAGAGTCTAAACAAATACAGATATAAATAAATAACTTTCCTGGCCAATACTAACTTAATAATAGTAAATGTCGAAGTGTCAAAAAACAAATTAACACTTAAATACATTATAAAGGTGGTAATAAAACGCGGCTAATTTTTATTTTTTTATTTATCTTGCTGTATTCAATCGTGACATAATCCTTCCTGAAATAGTCTGTGAAGCTACAAGATTTCGTGAACGACTTGGTATTGAAACCGCGTAGCGAATCTTAACATTAAACTTAACTAGTTCTGTTAGTAACAATGAAAATTTATTTCCTGGTGCTCAAACCTTTGCTACGTTTGTTGAGACAAAATTAGGAACTGAATTGCAAACAAATGCCACAAGCTATGGGATGTGGTCCAATTCTAATACAAAAAATGCGAGTAAGCTAAATAGTGTTGTTATTCCGATTCACAAAAATTTAATCCATATTTTTTATTAGTTTCTCATCTCTCTTCTCAATGCCGAATTGACCGATAATTACGGGGAATTCAGTGTTCTAATGACTTTTAGATTTATACACAGTTAATAATGATGTTAACAATAATGTTAAATACTGTGCCACTGTGTGTAACTAAGAGATATTTTCTTCCCTTACCTTTTGTTAGAAAAAATCTTTCCAATATAAGTTTCAATGGTTCTTTTATGTTTCATCCCGTCCATTGATAGAATCATTAGTGCAGTGAGATTAGATACACTACAGTTTTATAAAAATTTTGCTCCATTATAATATTGATGCAAAATTGTCTTATGATAGAAATAGCCAATTTGAAGTGATAATACGTATTAAATAAACTTGAAAAAAAAAATGATATTCAAAATATACATTTTCTAAAGGGTTTTTTTTTATTTTTAGTTCAGTTTAATTTGTGTAAAACCAGTAAAACTTAGATTTGATTAATAGTTAAAAGGGTCAAAGGCTTCAAAGGGTCATTTGGCTGGTTTTAATTTTTGTTACCGATTCGGTATTGTTCTTTTTTCTCATTACTTAAACAACTACTTGGTACAGTGATATTACAGAGTGTTGAGAGCACTGGAGTATTCTACCACTGTGATAGTGGTCTTGACACACACTGCACTAGTCTGTAGAATTAATGATTGTGTTGTGTCATTGTTCCTGGCTGTCATTTGAGATCTTTTTTTAAAACTGTTTAAGAAATTACCCCCTTAATAAAGAAAGCTTATCATTTGAAGCGACTTTGCTAACGCTGAACCTTCAACTGGTTCTTATTCTTCCAATATAAAACCAAGAGAAAGTAAATCATTGTCAAATTATTTCAATGTTCATGCTCAATAAAATAGTAAAAAATTACATACTTTTTCCTCCATAAAGATTGAAAGTATCGTGAAATATTTTTCCAGTTACTTACTTACTCATTTATATATTTTCTTTTAGTACCTACTCTCTCGCTTGCTATAGTTTCACATTTTCTCATTTCAAATAAAGTTGGAATTCTTTCCATGTTTCATTTAACAATATTGAAAGTATTGATTATGTACCACAAGAACTACTCGAAGTAAATAATTTTCAAAGCAATACGTGGCTGCAGTGACAGATTTATGTAACTGTCAGATTGGCCAAGCGGTATATGAGAGAGATTTAAATTATTGAACCTAATGTAGATACCGGAAAAAAGTCTTTCAATTATTCAATCCATTTATCTCTAATAATAGGTATTCATTATGTTGAGTTTGAAAAACAATACTATTAAAACAAAAACCTAACACATTCAAAACAAATTAAAATTTTATCAAATAAAAGGCCAAGACAAAAAATATTTTATAATCAAAATAAATATCATGTTATAAAGGACAATAATTAAGTTACATAATTAAAATATAAACAAAAAAACATAATTTCATACAAATATTGAATATAAATCAATGTCCAAACTATTTCGGTAATAACAATTGTAAACAAGAGTAACGGGACTCAACGCGACATTTTATTATGTAGTACATTATGTACTTACAGCTTGACGTTTCGGCTACGTTCCTCTTATTTATAATTATAATGGAACGCGAAAGTTTAAAATCTTAAATATAGGTAAGGATGATTTTATAATGATTAATAACATTTCTCTATTAAAAACAATTTGAATTTTGATTTACGGTTACTATCCTATTTTCAATACATTATTCTGGCTGATATGATCTGTCGTCTATTAATACAAACAAGACGAATGATTTCTTAAAATTCTTAGAAAGATTTGATTTAAAACATTCAATTACAGGCCGTTGGGACTCGGGAATAACGATAGCGAATATTTCTAGATGCAGAAATGTTATTATGAAGTTTTGATAAGTCAAAGAGTAATATGAAAGTTAGAAATTCTGTTAAATACGTATTTAGTTACTTTACAAATATGTTGAGATTGATTTATCCTTAATGTAAAAAGTGATACATTTGATAAGTTAATTGAATTCAGTAAGGTTGGATTAAGAGAGATGAATTAAGTAAAAAATAATGGGAAAAGTGAGACATAATGCCACACACGCTGTGGTGCGGAATAGGTGTTTAAGTGAAGTGCACACAGGCCTACTTAATGTGAACAGTGAGGCTGTGGTGCGGAGTAGGTGTTTAAGTGAAGTGCACACAGGCCTACTTAATGTGAACAGTGAGGCTGTGGTGCGGAGTAGGTGTTTAAGTGAAGTGCACACAGGCCTACTTAATGTGAACAGTGAGGCTGTGGTGCGGAGTAGGTGTTTAAGTGAAGTGCACACAGGCCTACTTAATGTGAACAGTGAGGCTGTGGTGCGGAGTAAGTGTTTAAGTGAAATGCACACAGGCCTACTTAATGTGAACAGTGAGGCTGTGGTGCGGAGTAGGTGTTTAAGTGAAGTGCACACAGGCCTACTTAATGTGAACAGTGAGGCTGTGGTGCGGAGTAGGTGTTTAAGTGAAGTGCACACAGGTCTACTTAATAACAGAAGTGAGACTGTGGTGCCAGTTAAATAATGAGATATGAATTATTACATTGAAAATTATATGAATAATTATGTATAAACTATGGAAAGTAAGACTGTGGTGCCAGGTATCATGAGAAATGAATCAATTAAATAGTGAGACTGTGGTTTTTGATTCATGAATTACGTATAAACTATGAAAATATGTAGTATGGTTTAGTTTAATAATAAATAAGAAGCAGCCAATGATTCACAAATAAATAAAACTGACCGAGGGCTTGAAAAGGTAGGTACTTCGGGGAACGAAGTACTTGTCAGTATGGCCGTGTTAGAATAGTAAATATATAAGAAATATATAGTGTAAATAATATAACAAGTGTTAGAATAATTTTAAAATAACAAGGAAGCAAGGAATAATAAATAGAACGTCTGTATTGACTAGCAAACCGCACCTGGCATCCGGTTAGACAGATGGCGACACAGGTGGCCTGACCACGTGTTGTTTGTGAGTCGGTTTGTAGTGGGGGATGCCTTATAAAAGCAAGCTGGCCGTCCGTGCGGTCACTTTTGGTCGAGACGTGGACAGTGACGGTGCTCCCAGTACAAAGCTAAGTGTTTTGGTTATTTATGGATATTGTTGATTTATATATATGTGGATGTGTATATATACGAATATGGGTATATATGTTTATATGTGTCCAGAATATACTGGACGTTATGTACAGATATAGAGTATGTTTGTATTGTGTACTATGGATATATAATGTATTGATGGAAGTACCTAGCATAGGTATAACAATGCTCAGTAAATGTATATTGTATATAACAAGAAATACATTATATATTTTAATACATGGAAATTACTTTGTAGCTCAGTTTTTAAGATTCAATTTGTGTATTACTAATTCATTGGGAACATTACTGGTTAGTAATTTGTACCTACGTAGCTTTGGCTTTTATATGCTTAAAGAATAAAGTAAGATAAAAACACACAAACAAAATAATAAACAAATAATGAATAAACAAGTCATAAAATTATATTTCTTGTTTTGTTCTTGACATACCTACCTTTTCAATGATAGTTACTTTAACTGTATTGCTCCATACGAGAAATACTTGACAACTAAAATATCATTTCTCTATATACCTACTCAGGTCTTCTATCCGATTCATTATCTTTAAAATACCTTGTAGTTTAACCATAAATATATAACGATCAATATCTAAATCTAACACAAGCATATTTTTTTTATATATTTAGAATATAGCGAAGCGACATCTAGTGGTAAAAAAATATACTTACTTTTAATGTGCTACAATGAATGTAAGTTGGACAACAACTTAATGCCCCCAGTACACGATGGCCGATCATGGTCGGCGACCATGACCAATACATCGTACATTGACACTTTTGAAAGAACCTTTTTAAACTTGTTCGTTCAAAAGTGTCAATGTACGATGTATTGGTCATGGTCGCCGACCATGATCGGCCATCGTGTACATTACCACCGGGGTAATGTACACGATGTACATTATGTACATCGTGTACATTACCATAGGGGCATTACAGCAAAATGACATTAAAAAAACACGTTATATATAAGTATCCAGTTTTTGGCAACCGGAACAGAAAACGTTGTCGCACAATAATTTCGATTTTGCCAGTGGCCTAATTAACGACTTTTTCAAAACTTAAACTGTCGTTGACGTTTGAAACTGTTCTTCAAAATGAAAAGAGCACATAAAAATAGTTTTCGTACGAGTCTTTAAATTTTCCATTCTTTTTTTGTTATTTTTAGGCAACCTAAAATAATAAAAACAGTTTAAAATTAATACACTCAATTTACACTTGAAATTTGAAAACATCGATAATTCGATAAGAAAAATGCTATAAGGGCAACTCTAGCGCAAAACAAACAGATTTATATTTTCTTGAAATACACCAACAAAACTCACCAAAATAAGTAGTAGGTAAGCTACATTTGGTATGAATTCTAAGTAAACTATTCACAGGAAAACCAAAACACAAGGCATTTATTGTATTGTTTTGGTGTTTTTGCAAAATAAATAGTACGTACCGGTGTAATGTAATGTTTGGACGATTTTCACTTTTTTTGATGCCACAAACTACCACACTGCAATTAGACATGTTCCTTGTTGCTTTCTCTCACTTATTAATACCTTTTATTCACATGAAAGTCTCAAATTAAAAGACTTTTATCACAAAACACTGCAAATACAACTCGCGTTGACAGCTCACATACCGAGAAACCTAAATGCAAGGATATTATAATATAACAAGATTGCGCACTCATGAGTTACATCCGAGCCGAGCGAGATAGCCCTATTATGGTGTGCGTCCCTCTCTAATGAGAGAGACGTGAGTGACTACACGATTTGGTTTTTTCGAGGACAATTTATAGTTAACCAGACTTGGCTCACGTAGGATTCGAACACCACGCTTCCTAGGGAGCTCTTGTAGCTAAAACAAACATACATCTAAACATCCGAACTCACTTTCTATTTATAATATTAGTTAAGATGAGGACTCCGCGAGGCAAAGCATAGAGGGTACTTTGCATCACTTATGAGGCAATAATGTGATAATCGACACATACACATATGCTTTATAAGCATACTTACTTTTGAACCGACTTCAAAAAAGGAGGTTGTCCTGTATGTACTTATATGACATGTATGTCTGTATTTCTGATAGGCGTATTTTGCTAAAATGGATAGAAATAAAAAGTCCACGTACAGTAATGAAAATCTGTTTATTAGTTAGACTATACATTGCTAAACAAAATTGTCTTGCGGATCTTTTGACGCATGGAGGCTTTGTGTCCAATTAATTTTAAAGATTCGTTTTTTGCGTACCTACTTTTTTAACCTTAAATTAAAATACAGATTTTATAATACATTTAATAAGTTCTGTTTCATGCCTATTTTCTGATAAAGTTCTTCTTCTTTTTGTTCTTCTGCTGAGTATTGTGTAATTTTTTCAGGTATGACGTTAAGCCAACCTTTTTTAATTTCTTCATCTTTAGGAAATCTGAAACAATGAAAATTTATGTTTGGGTTAAGTAAGAAAGTAAATTCCAGTCTATAGATTACAAACGAAATGGACACCCTACTATACGCAAGAATAAAACTTTGGCTAAATACTTACCTATGAAAAGATACACCGCTACGTTTATATGATGCGCTTTTGCATCCTTTCACACATCAAGTGAGAACCATTTTTATTGATTTAAACGTAATTTTAAAATTGATAATCAAGATCCACACATTAACTTTACACACATAAATTAATTTGCCGTCGCCATATTGATGATGTCTTTATTTTTATTAAAATGGGAAAGTTTCTTGCAGTAATTTTTCGATGCACTAGATGGCGCTGTAACCCTAACACAACCTACTTTTTTCAGCATATTATGGCAAAGGATTAGTTCATTCAGCTAAAAAAAGACTTGAGTGTCAGTCGGTTGTACTGTCAAATTAATCTGTCTGTGGTAAAGTTTTTGTTCTGTGAGGTCTGCGGATTGCTTTGCTTCCATGCGTTGGTGTTGGTGGTGTTTTGTGAGCGTATTCGTTTTTCTTGATAATTTGATTGAAACCTGGCTTGGACTGGTACTGAATACTGGACCCCGATTGGATAGCTTACATTTTGACCTGGCACTGAATACTTGACACTGATATTGCTTAACGTTTTGGACTTGCCTAATCACCGCACTGGTGAACGAACTTCAATCATATCGATAGACTATGGATCGTGTCGTCTTGATCAGGGGGCTACCGCGTAACTTTATGGGTATGAACTTCATACGTTTTTGGGAGCTTTAAGTCAATTTTATAAAGAAAATAGCCGCTATCAGTTCCTTGTTTTGTGACGGCGGGTATAACGATAGCTAGCTAGCAAAAGTCTATCAAGATAAGGAATTTAAATGACAGTTGAAGCCCATACCCATATCCATATTTCTTAGCCGGTAGCCCCGCAGCCCCTTTACCGGCTAAAAAATATGGATATGGACATGGGCTTTGTTGACATTTGTATGGGCATAATATGGTATTCAAATGTCAAATGAAGCCCATGTCCATACCCAGATTTTTAGCCGGTATAGGGGCTGGGGGTCTACCGCCTAAAAAATCTGGATATGGATATGGGCTTTATTTGACATTTGAAGCCCATAATCTGAACTTGGCGGTACCGCCTAATTCCATGGACTTCATATTTCTTTCCATACCCATATGTCAGAAAAAGAGTGAATGACGAAGAAAATTCTCTATACATTTTTGACAGTTGAAGCCCAGAATCGGTATTTTGTAAAAATTAAAAAGTAAAAACTCGAAACCCAGATTCATATCGTTATGTCAAATGAAGCAGGCGAGTATTTTGGTATCGGAAGATTCATGGAAAAGTTTAATTTCTCAATTTGTGTGAAATAACTTGCTACTTTTGAGTGTAATCAACTTCATTTATAGTAAATATACCCCTAGCACTTGTAAAACGTTGAACTTTAGCAGAAGAGAGTTTAAAAGCAGAGCGAAAAGATGGAGCGAAAGAGACAAACACAAATTGCTATTTCGCTGTTTCTTTCTCTCGAAGTCATGTAATGGAATTTTACCCGCGAAATTCAAATTTTCGTTTCTTGTTTCGTTATCGGAATTTACATAACTTTAAAGATAAATTGTTGACCTACTTTTGATAAAAATTAGGCATTTAATTAAAGTAATGAAGATACTATGTAAATCAAAAATAGGAAAATTTTATTTTATGTAGGTACGGTTATATATTTTGTTTTTACTGCTTTGAGGATTTTTATCCGAAACACAAAAATTAAACCAAATCACTAGCCTAGCCTAGCCACCATTCTGGCTGAAGTGTGCTGAAGTGCTAGATAATACTTATTATCCTCCTTGGAGTAATTGTGTTGTGTGATATTATCAATAGCGACTTTTTTGTGGATATTGTCTACGGAAAGTGCATTTGATTGACATATTATTTTACAAGTGATATTGAGCTGTGTTAAAGTTCTCCGTTATTTATTATGTTATAAAGCTAACTCCTTCCTATAAATGCATGTTTTAAGACCTCAGCAAAGCATTTGATCTTGTGTGTTATGAAGTTATGATAAGCTTTGGACCTTTGGACAAAACTTAAAGATGTTTCTCGTTGGCTGAGGTTATAAATGTACCTACTGGCACATTGGTATGGTAATCAGAAAAATGTGGTAAAGTGGGGAAATACATGCTCTGAAGAGTTTATGTGGTGTTAGACAGGATGGGCTGACTTCGCTCTTATATATGTATATATGGACAATTGGACAAGCTCATCGCTGGGCTGAGCAGCACACAATATGGTTGTTATATAGATAATGTCTGTGTGAATAATATCAGTTATGCTGATGACATGGTGCTGTGCTGCTCTGCCTATTGCTGGGTGGCCCAAAAAGCTCCTGCGAGGACTATATATGGAAGCACGGCCTAAGGTACAACGAGAAATAGAGTGAATTCATGTTCTTCAGGGGTAACATAAAGAGACTTGAAAATGTGCCCCTGTTACTTTTGAACAGGGTTCCCTTGGGCCGTGTAAGTCAGTTTAAATACCTTGGGCATATAGTAACTGAAACTCTGTATGACAATTTATTCTGATATAGATGGATAGGGATGCAGGGCTTTGTTGGTCAGTGGTAACATTTTGAGACACAGGTTTGCTTGGTGTACAGTAGAAGTAAATTTTACTTTATTTAAAGCCTATTGTCAAAATTTTTATACCAGTAGTCTGTGGTCAAACTTTATCCAGCTTTCGTACAATGCCCTGCGTGTGTTATACACTAACATCTTTAAATCCTTGTTGGCGCTTCCACGTTTCTGCAGTGCATCTGGCTTCTTATTTCAAAGGCATTCTGAGGAGAGTGGAGAGAAGTTAGTCTCTCCATATTTTGCTAGGTGAAACTTTATGTTAACATAAGTAGCCTATTTTAATTTTAATATTGTGATTTTGTACTAAAATAGTCAGTAAGCAAAGAAATAAAGGAATTTTATTTTATTTGAACAGTTTAATCATTGCTTATTTTCAATCATTTCTGTCGAACAAATATCTTTTTATTTTTAACCTAATCGATAGAAGTTTAAGTTATAAATTTCAATAAAAGCTCCCATCTGTTATCATTTGTTAGATACTCTATACTTAACAGACTAACTCTAGTTTGTCTGTTTTTCGTTTCGGGACGATGCAATTATTTCAGAATTACTGAATAAATAAACCATATTATTAACCTAGGTATTTATTTAGCAATTTCTATTCAAAGTACCTAATCCACGTTATGTGCTATTTTGTAAAAGTATTTTGTAGTAAGTAGTACAACTACATAATATGCTATGCTATGTTGTACTTACTAAGTACAATATAGCATAGCTACAATACACATCTATACCTGTCTATTGTGTCCAACTCTTATGAGACAGCGCTTAAAGCTCATATTTTTCAAATAAAATTATGAGTTGATAGACAATTTGTTAATTTTCTTAATTGCTGTTAAATTGTAATGTCAAAAACCCACTTATTTATATTTAAGTTAGCAACTAAAAACATAAGATGTGCTAAACTGAAAAATCATAGAAAAAAAAATAACGTTTGGCCGCTGAAGAAATAAATAACTTATGTATTTACAGGTCTAACTATTTAATCATCCTCATGAATGATAGTAATTTTATTTCTCTTTCATAGCAAATTTATATAAAATAAAGATAATGATAAAAATAAGTACTAAGTAAGTATGTTACATAAATAAGTGTTAAAAATATGAATTCAAGAAACTAAACATTGCTTATTTTCAATTCTGGAAATGTTGTGTTGTGGCACTTCTTAATTGAGAATATTGGCTTTGTTTAGTCTGAATTTGTCACAATATACTAATAATTTATGTAAACACAAAGGTATAAGTAGGTAAGTACAAGAAATTAACAACCAGAAATAAAAAACTAGCAAAATGGTATCATCATGCATTTATTAACCAAGTTGTTATTGTCACAAGTTCACAACACATATTTTAAGACATTATTACGGTATACTTTGTACTGTTTATCTTTTAAAGGTTCTGTTGAATGATTTTCTCTGTAATTATCATCTTATAAACAATGTTCTTGTCTTGGAGTAGCCGTCCATTCCATCATGTCAATATTAAACTTATAAGGAACATTCGGTCTGCTTTTCTTTAAATCCTGATAAATATCTGCAACCTTGCTCTGATAATGAGCCTTACGGGTAGTCACAAAGTACCTTTGTATATACGGAAATAGAGACCTCTCTCGGCGGCTAAAAATGGCAACTATTTTGTTTGGACCTAGCGCCCTCTTTATTTGTTTTTTGGGACTACTACGTACTACCTATGGATACGCACGTTTAGCCTATTTAGTTTTTAATGATTTGTATTATTTTTACTTAGAAGGGGCATTATACTAAGAATTATGAATTTTTAGCAGATTTCTTTTGTTCAGTTGGATAGCTAATTATTAATTCTTAGTTTGAAAATGAAAACATAAAGATAAGATGAAAAGATCAAAAACATATTTATTCACATAAAAATAATACACATGTAGGTACTTGTGAATCGTTAACATTTTCCTACCGCATCCAAGACTTTTTTAACTGAAACACAGGCGCAATAAACTTGCCAGTTTCGTAACGAAGTTTACAAAAAAACTTATGTCGTTAAAATTACAACAATTTGCATAAAGCATATGCACAAGATAAGATAAGATAAGATAAAATGTTACACAGGTTATACAATATTATTAAATAACATTTAAGAGAAATATGTTCTCATACCCAAACATAATAAACATGAAAAAATTCAATTACATCTTGTGGACCTTTATTATAGAAGTCTGCCTTTCCCCAAAAACGAGCCTCTAGTTTTTTCAATTAGGTCCGTATTATAAACGACACTCAAGTGGAGATTTCTTCTCAAGTATAGTTGGCAAGTGATGAATGTATTCGTTGCATGTATTTGCATCCCTTTCTAACTACTTGAGAAGAGATCTCCACTTGAGTGTTGTTCTATAATACCGACCTAATCTTGGAACAGCAAGCTTATTCTTAATTCTTGTATTTAAATTATGAACATCACTTCCCTTTATAAACGAATTACGATGCTTTCTTACATACACACAAAATTTTCATAAATGTAGGTACAATCTCAGATTTACCTGTAGTAACATCGTCAAATTTCATTTTTTTTAACTTAATTTTAGCATCGTGATCGTGCCACACTTTATGGTGCTGTGCTGTGATTTTGGCGTGACGGGTCCGAGGAGAGGCGTTGCAATTTTTTCTTAATGAAACTTCCATTTTACGATTTTGCTGTTGCATTACACTCTTTAGGCAGAATTACTTTATCTGAAAAACAAAAAACACCTCTTTTTAAACATGAAAATATAATTTCTTAGAAGGAGGGCGTTTTGGGTTCCGACCCAATAGCCACAAATTATATAGACTAGTACCACAGTAGTATTAAGGCTGTGCTAGTACCAATAGCAATGAGTTGGTGTCGTTGGATAGGTATTACAAAGACGAACAATGTTTAGAGCCAACGCGGGCACTTGTGGTTTTTAGTCGACCGTAAGTTTAGTCGGGATCGTAAGACGATCGTGATTAAACCATGATTAAACTGTCGGCCGATAGATGGGCGATAGTTTAGTTGAATGCAGTGCGCACGCTCACTGGTCCTTCTACCCGGCCGATAGTTGTGCTGTGCGATTGGCGATAGTTTGATCGAACAACTATCGGCCGATAGTTTGATCGGTCGATTTTTAATCGTCAGTGCGCGCACTGCCATTTAACTCTATACTGAATCCGAGAACGATCAAACTATCGTCACTTGACTGAAATCGTTGTCCGTTCGGAGATAATCTGATATGATGATAAATACCTATTATCACTACATAGTATAAAACAAAGTCGCTCTCTCTGTCCCTATGTCCCTTTGTATGCTTAAATCTTTGAAACTACGCAACGGATCATGATGCGTTTTTTTTTAATAGATAGAGTGATTCAAGAGGAAGGTTTATATGTACTTTTTATCCCGATATTCCCACGGGAACGGGAACCACGCGGGTGAAACCGCGGGCGGCCGCTAGTATTAGGTATTATAATAACCAACATAAAATCTTAAGTGTGTTACACAAGATTACCTGCAAGGTGTCCGATATTTGTTGCAATAGTCCTGCTAAAGATTTGGCTTGCAAATTTCACCTTCATTATATTTTTTAAGTAATGTTAAAACCTTATGCAATTTATTGTCTTCGGGAGTTGTTATTATTAATTATGCTCTTTGAAAGCAACTGAACCTTTCTTTCTCTGGAATTCTAAAATAAAATAAATACAAGGGTTAATTTTAAGACATAAATCTGAACATAAAATAAAAATCTAGCATTTGATAATTATTATTTACTTATAATTTAATTAGCTATAAGTAACAGAGAGGAATAAAAATGAAAAATACCTTTATTGAATTCCACAGCCTTTTCTCTGGCCGGCAAGGTTGGTTGGTTGACTGGTTGAGTTACTATACTGACTGGATCTATAAAAATGATGATAAGATGAAACCAACCGGTCAATAAATTTAATCTCATTTAATAATAAGGATAGAAAATGTAATTTTTACCTATATTTGTAAGTAATTGTAAAACAAATGTTCGATGAAAACTAACCTGGCCAAATTAAGAATAGGCCCTGCAATGTTACTTAGCCTATTAAATCGGCATTAAAACGCTCCGTATCTTTAGCTGAATTCGGGAATAATAGCATAGTTCGATGCGAACCTGAAAAATAAAAAATAATTCATCACAAATAATTATTGCAATACATAAAGTATAAAGTTAGAAATATAGAGGGAGAGGTTGGTTTGTTGTTGGTTGGTTGTTTTGAGCGTTAATTGAAGAAAAGTTTGGTCTTTACTTACTTGCTGAATCTGAACACCCAGGAACACAACACTTTTTCCTAGACATCGACATAATGCCTGAAGTCCTGTCTCAATCCAAAGTTAAAACTAAACCACGAGTCTCTGTCTAGCCGCACTATTAGGAGGAGAAAACTCTCAACTCGACAGAAGACACAGGGAATTAATATAAATTTAAGATAGAAATTCACTGCACCAAAACTATCAATCAAAGCAATTTTGAATGACCGCGCGCAATGACGGTTTAGTTTAGTGTTGCCATTTTTCTAAAATAATTTCATACCGTAATGAAATAATAAATATTATAGAAACGCCTTTACTTTGAGTAAATAACAGACAAAACACCTATCACATCGTAATAATTTCCTATTCTTTATAAATAGTTGAAAATTCTTTTAAGTACCTTGTATTTGGGATTTTGACTTAATTGTTTATATGACTCTGATAATTACAAAATCTACCAAATCGTAAGAATTCATGTGGAACGTCGCAAAAATAACACCACTACAATTAAAAGCCCCCTGAGCGCTATCATTATCTAAGATAGTTAGTGCAAACTGAATTTAGCATCTTTTGAACGCCCTCTGAAATAGTTTTATGGAAGTACTGAATTACAATACTGCTAAATCTAAACGACGGAAGCTCTTCGTGACGTTAATAGTATTGCTGACTTCTAGAACTGATAGTATAGCTTTCCTACGATTGCCAGTAGCGATAGGTGAAGATTGAAGAGCCTGCGGGTAGTATCATAAGAGGAAATGAAGAACATCAACCACAAACTTCTACAAAATTTTGCCATGACGGGGTCATTTGTCAAATTGTTCACGTAATTAGCGCACACCACAGAACAATATTACGCGCACACAAATCGAAGAGAAACCATAGTTGACCCTCAAAGATATGCCTTTTTCGTTATATTTTATTAATTTTGTGTTATTTACTTAAAGTTAAGGGTGGTATTCCACGTATCAAATATTTGATCCAAGAAATTGGACGAGGACAACTTCGAATGGTTTCATTGATAAATTCTTTGATGAAATGCATATTGGACAAAGATCTTTCATAAGTGGAATACTGTAGAAAGGCTTGTCATTTGCGTTTGGTTATTAATTGATACGTACATTATTTATTTTAGGAATACTTGTTTTTAATACTATGAAGAACTAAATTAATTGTTTTTATCGACTTTGTCCGTTGTCATTTAAAATATAAATAATAAGAGTAAAAAATGCAGAGAAATAATAATATTTTGTTAAATATTGGTATTTATTTAAAATGATGCAACAAGACGCGACTATCATTCACTCGCGAAATCCAGATCCGGAAAAACAGTTAGCCGGTAGCTCCAATTGAAGCCCATATTATGGGTCTGGGCTTGAAATCAGAAATATGGATCTGAACTTCATATTTTTAGCCGGTAGACCCCCTGTTATCTGTTTCTTTTTCCGGCTTATAAGATTGGTTATTTACCGTTACTTACAGTTCAGAGCAGTGTGTCGTCAAAAACATGTTCCGATTAGTACATTGATTTTTTAAGATACATATTATTGTTTTAACTCGAAAGTTGTTTAAAGTTTTGCACCAAGTATCTAAAAATAACTGAAGTTTATTATAATCATAAGTTTTAGTGTATTTATATAAAATATTGTGATGTGAAGTCATAAAATATACTTTCGTAACGTTCAGGTGAGTAACGTTTTTGTATAGCATTTATTTGAAAAATAATAATATTCCGGTTCCGTAACGGTCAACTTTTTTGAAAAACGCCCATTTGCATCTGAAAGGATTGACTACAAAAGAAACAACGGTTCCTAGTGGGGTACATTACATAATTGTATTCGGTTTGGTTGGTGGTAGGACTTGTTCTTAGCCCGCCTAGCTAGCTACCACCATCTTATCTAAGTCAGACGCCATAACAATGATGTTTTCAGCATTATTGTGTTCCGGCAGTTTGAGCTAAGATAGCCAGTTCCTCAGTGATTAAGGGTTCCGAGAGTAGTTCCCTTCCACCTTCAGCTTTATCACCATTTAACATCGTCGTGATGAGGGCTAACTAAGTGCTACCACGTTGTGGATAAAAAAACAACGGGAGTGAAAATTAGAAGCAGTTGCAGCAGTTGAAAATTATTTTATAGCTACACTCATGTTATAATTTTCGAATTATGAACTCATGCCTGAACGTATACTGATACACTTTATGCCATAGTCAACTTTAAAAAATAAAGCTGCTGTATCCGGGTGTTTCATAATGACCATTATGCAACACCCGGATACAGCTGTCACTCATTATAAAACACTTATATTTCTTTTTACAGTCTCCATGGCAACCGTAGCATTTACCGGCCCTGACTTTCAACTTTTTCAAGCTCTTTAGCCGGCAACAATCAGAAACGTTTTTAAAATTAGAATTTTGAATTTAGAAGGAATAGACCGTATAGACTCCTATGAGTTCACATTTTATAATTAATATTAATTTGCTTTATTTTTGAAATATATAATAAATGTAATGAGTGTAGATAAAGTAGTGTATGAGACTGCACATAACTCGGTATTAAAACACTCGTGGAATACTATTAAAAAACTCGCCAAGGCTCGTTTTTTAAACTCCCACTCGTGTTTTAATACCCCTCCTTATCTACAAATATTATTCTGTGTCCTTTCCTTATGCGACAGTCACACTACTATTTTAATACAGTTGCTCAAAAAGTGGCGTATTGCAGGGACGTATAGCGTTCGGGATGTGGGCTATTGCTATTACACACTCGAGCTTTTTTATTACCTTTCCCGAACTCGTGCGTTTTCTTTCCCAACTGTCAAAATAATGTCTATAAAGAAAAACCAACCACGAAGTTTTACAAAAAAAAAATCATAGAAGTTCTTATGATTCATGCAAATATTTCTAAAAAGAAGCTACTAATTTGTTTTAATATCAGATTTAAAGGTAATTTTAATTAAAATTAAAAACGATGTAGTAAAAGTGAGAAATAAGGAAAGGCGCTCCTGTAGGATTCGGATTGCTTTTGTTAGGTTAGGTTTCATTTCATTTCATCTCATTTAATTTCATTTCATATCAATAAAAAAAAACTACTGATGACTTGGCTGTATGGGCATAGTTCCCTTTGGCTACCCAGAATGGGTGAAGAAAACAAAAGAAATCTCTGCATATAAGTATTATTTTACGATTAGGTACTTAGTTGAGTTTATTGTGTTTTTATTATTTTATTTAATTGCTTCATTTTTTCCCAACTGTATTAAAAATAGTTGTTCAGTAATCAGTACACGTGCGGAACCGTCATTGCAACTTGTTCCGACTGTCAACCCTCACCTTCGGCTGCGCCTCGGCTCGGGTAGACATTTGTCGGAACTCTTTGCAATGACAGGCTTTCCGCACTTATAATATAACGGTTTTACAAAACAATAAAACCGATATTATGTGCCGAGAGGGAAAACATACAGCATTGTCTATGAAGAAGCAGTGTGTACTTAGCTTTACGATGGTGTGGTCTGGCCTTTAGCCATAGACAAAGTCGATCTTCCACTATTCGTCCGCTAGGTGTCGCCTGTGTCCCCAGCTAGGGCGGAAGGTGTTTGCCGCCATTCCGAGTCTCATAGTCTTCACCAGGAAGAACTTCCTGCAATGCTGTATGTTTTCCCTCTCGGCACATAATATCGGTTTTATTGTTTTGTAAAACCGTTATATTGATGTGCCTCCGGAAAACATACAGCATTGTCTATGAAGACGTGTTTGTTATCTGCTGGTGAAAATAATTAACACAACGCTATGATGATTAAGACATTTTATATTTATGTCTGATAAAAATAATGTTAAATTGTCATTATAATATAATAAGAAAGTTTTCAGAGTTAAAGAAAACGATCAAAATGGTTTTTACTTATTTCTAGGGAGACTAATCGTTTGCAATAATTGTTACAAAAATTATGTCTTGGACAATTTCCAATTGCCCCTAGAAAGTATTTTTTACCACCTCAAAGAGGCGAACAGATCTGCAGCTTCCTGAAGCTATCAGTAAGCACATTTTATACTTAATTTCATTTACTGCAGTACTAAGCTTTAATTAATTATTTAATTTAGTTACTTTGTCTTTTAGTCATGACCTAAAAGATTCTCTAATTATCTCGAGAAGTATTACTGGTATTACTGCCGGTATATTTGAAATGGTTTCCAAGCTGGCTATGAACATGTGAGTCAGTTTCAAGCCCAAAATATGGAATAAGAAAACTGTTTTAATGGACTCTGCGTCCAGATGATAAGAATAGTACTTTGCTGATATACTAGCGATATCGAGGAGCTAATAATCTTAGACTTGGTTGGCAGAAAGCCACTTTAGGAATAGACTTGGGTCCCAACCACATTTAAAATTTCGTTTCAAGTTTCAGTTGGAGAATTATAGTTTTTCTCTGTGAAGTCCAAAGATTATAATAATTTTTCTGTAACAATAGATTTATCAAGAATTTATGCGATATTATAAGGCTTAGTCAAGAGATGTTAAGGATCGTCTTGATTATCACCATCTAAAATATCTTCTACTTGCTGGCATATAAGCCGTTTAGGTAGATTTACGTCAGTTTTGTTTTTATTTAATAAATCTTTTCCTTCTTATGACCACTCATATTTGACTACCCCACCCCCAATTTTTTTAATTTTCAGGTGATTTGTAATGCTTGAACCTGTGGAGGTGGCAGTAACAACGTTATACCTATCAGCGTCTTGGACAAGTGCAGGATTTCACGCGTGTGATCCAGAGATCGCGATTTCGGAACTTGTGATCAGAGAAAGAAAGCTCGAGTACACTCTGGCTCGACTATCATGCATGTTCTGTATAGATGAGTGCCCCAACTCTACTCGGAAGCGTCCGTTAGCTAGAAAGTGAGTAACTGGAGGTTCTAGTATTTTTGTCGAGTGGTTTATGGCTCCGCGCCACAACACACACAGCTGTGTGGCTCCGCGCCACATCATCTCTTGGCATACCTTTGTAGGAATCGAGATAGTATGTCGAAGTTACATTTTGTCGAATTAGCGTTACAATATTTGTGAGTAGTAGCGGCAGTGTGGCCGTGCCGTGGCCTACAGAATCTCGCCGGCCTCGCTATTACGCATAACGAAATTGGCAAAGCTCCGCCAGGGTACAGCAGACTCTAAAGTGCACGCAGGCCAGGCAGTACCTCTGTTCTATGAAGCGATCTAGACTCCTGTTGAATTTGTCTACTTGCTACTAAATTATTCGCTATATTTTGAATTTTCTGCTGTATTTCGCCGAATTCGGGAATATTCCCAGTGTTGAGAGGGCGTTAGGGTAGGTTTTTAGTAACTGACTGTACAAACCCGGTTTCTCCAGGTGTCTAACGGCCTCCGCAGTTTCTTGGTCCATCGGTCTATTAGTAGGCAGGTAAGACCTTGACAAACTTCCGGGTCGGGATAGGGTGTCCGCGACCCTGCAGGTAAGACCTTGACAAACTTCCGGGTCGGGATAGGGTGTCCGCGATCCGGCACGTTACTGGGTCTCAGCGACCCAGCACGTTAGTGTTGCAATAATTTTCTACGAACTTTCGCTGGTAGGGTCTACGCGACCCAGCACGTTACTGGGTATCCGCGACCCAGCACGTTGCTGTTGCAATAATTTTCGACGAACTTTCGCTGATAGGGTCTCCGCGACCCAGCACGTTACCGGGTCTCCGCGACCCAGCACGTTGCTGTTGCAATAATTTTCAACGAACTCTCGCTGATAGGGTCTCCGCGACCCTGCACGTTATTGGGTCTCCGCGACCCAGCACGTAGCCGTTGCAATAATTTTCGACGAACTATCGCTGATAGGGTCTCCGCGACCCAGCACGTTACTGGGTCTTTGCGACCCAGCACGTTGCATTTGCAATAATTTTCGACGAACTTTCGCTGATAGGGTCTCCGCGACCCAGCACGTTGCTGTTGCAATAATTTTCGACGAACTCTCGCTGATAGGGTCTCCGCGACCCAGCACGTTATTGGGTCTTTGCGATCCAGCACGTTGCAGTTGCAATAATTTTCGACGAACTCTCGCTGATAGGGTCTCCGCGACGCAGCCTGTAGGCGCAACTTAGTAGGTGTAGGTCTTCATGACCTGACCTCTCAAACACTAAGCGGTTATATGAGACGGCGCTGCTGTCAGATCCCACAAACGAAAATGCAAACACAAAAACGAACCTTGATAATTGGTCCTTAAAACCACCCTATGCGATTGTGCAGTAGGGATACGAGTGTAGATTCCTTTACTCTAGTTTTATATCTAGTTTTTTTTTTCCATTCAGTCTCCAAGCTGAAGGAACACCGACTTCACGGAATGTGAAATATGACAGTGACTAGTTCTGACAAGTTATATGTGTTGGTGATGTAATTATAATTAGGTACTGTCTGCGCAAGTAATAATAAATAAAAAAGTGATGAGTTATTTTAATTAACTATTCGTTCAGCTTTCGAAGATTGGATGCATTATTCCATTGCTTTTCTTCCGCAGAAAAGGCTTGGAAATGAGACTGGGAGTCTTGTTTATAACAAACAGACCATAATCCTTCCTTTCAAAAGTGCCCGGATCAATCTGTTGTTACTGGTAATGTCATTGCATGTACATGTACTGGTATTGTCATTGCACTGGTATTGTCATTTAATGTTTCACTGTTACTTGTGAAGGCATTATTTTCTTTAAAAAAATGGTTAATGTGTGGCAAGAGCGAGATACACACATGAGATTCACTATTATTAACCCGCACAGATCAGTTTTGCGTATATAGAGGTAACTATATTGTGTTGACAAAACACACAGTTGGTAGTACGACCATAATGAAATACTATATAAACGTGTATAAAACAAACGTTACCTGTAATGTGCAAAATAGTGAAAGCCCAATTTACATGTGGGGTACTAACATTACGTTCTAATAAGATATATGAAGAAAATAATGTCAAATGTACGAAATAGCACATTGCTTTAATTTTTCAGTCTGTTTTATTATATTTTCGTTGCCGATGTGAAAGGAATTTGTTCCGTGAACATTTCTTAAATAATTTCAAAGATGAGGGTAGGTAAAAACCCAAGCTCATTTCTGGGAGCAAACGTAGCCTTTTTAATAAAATTCTACCGCCTTTAAATCAATTCACCTTTGTGTAAGTAAATTCAAAAGTTTATAAAGATTCACCCATGGGCAAAAGGGATAAAGACCCGCAATGCATGGTATTGATGTAACATAAACACTAGGCATTATGTTTTTTTTTCTCTTTTTATTAATAATGTGTAATGAGTAACGATATAAATATCCTTAGCTCAGAAAACGCTAGCAAGTTTATTGTGCCTGCTATTCATGTTGGTTAGAAAAAATCGTAAACATAACTCTTTATTATTTTTAATTTCAATACCAGGTTGGTTAAAACATATCATGCAAAGCTTAAGCTTAAGCTTCCCTACAATTGTAGTGAACGTATTGCCGATTTTAAGAGTAACAAGGTTGAAATTCCATCATAAGTTTGAAAAGTTTCTTGTCAACTGGTTTGATGAACTTTTTATGTACATTTACTTAGTTCTAACAGTTTTGCATATCCAGTTGGTGTCTTGACATTGATACAAATCGGCTTAGTCAAGTTCTCATCAGTATTGTATTTGTAAAAAGACTGACCTGATATATCACGCATCGATCCGAGGATCGACCGTTACCTCAGCTCTTAGTTTCCTTTTCTCGGTGTTTGATGCTTGTTGATCAGTCTCACTGGAGCTGCTGGTCAAACTTTCCTCTTGTACTGGATCCCTCTCGTCGATGTCGATGTAATGGAGCCCGTTGACCAACGCCATATTTTTCCGCAAATTCCGTAATAACCGAGAAAAAAATAACAAATTTAATATAGATCGTTTATGAAAGACGTTAACAATTAACGTGTGAGTTGAATTTCCGATCTTTATTTGAAGATCATGAAGATTCAGGACGATTTTCGTCCGTACGTGACGAAAGTACACAACGCTATGAGACTCGGAATGGCGGCAAACACCTTCCGCCCTAGCTGGGGACACAGGCGACACCTAGCGGACGAATAGTGGAAGATCGACTTTGTCTATGGCTAAAGGCCAGACCACACCATCGTAAAGCTAAGTACACACTGCTTCTTCATAGACAATGCTGTATGTTTTCCGGAGGCACATCAATGAAATATCTATGATTACTTTTTTTTTTCTTTTTTTATCCACTACGGTGTAGCACTTAGACTTCATCACACCTGATGTTAAGTGGTGATAAGGCTGAAGATGTAAGCGCACTACTCCCGGAATCCTCAATCACTGAGGAACTGGCTATCTTATCTCTAACTGCCGGAACACAATAATGCTGAAAACATCATTGTTATGGCGTCAGACTTAGGATATATAAAAAATCGGCCAAGTGCGAGTTGGAATCGCCCATGAAGGGTTCCGTACCCACCTCTGAGTACTGAATCCTATGGAGATGGCATATTGTTCTATAAGAACTATCGGTTATACAAATATCAGCTAAATCGACATTGTACTCATAAACCTGTAGCCATCTTGTTCTATCTTACCTCCAATACTTCATGTAAAAAGAGACAGCAATATATTTATTCGACCTATTTTTTGGCAACATTGAAACGTGACGTCATCGTAATGCATGATTGAAGCCGGTCGCCATTTAGGCAAAGATATTATAATATAACAAGATTGTGCACTATGAAAATAAAAGCAATGTCAATTCGATTCTATGCAGTTACAATAAGGTTTATTTTCGTATGACATTACGATAAACGGAAAAACGAGCCGAGCGAGAGGCTCCTAAATAGGATTGCATCCCTGTCTACTGGGCTGCCACCATGAAATATTTTTGGTTGTAGTAGAACTTAATTCAAATTCATATTTCCTGTTCTCGAGAATTTTCAAAATATTAATTAATTAAAAGGAATGTTAAGCTGATAATAATAAAGTCCATATCATTTGTATTATTTAAAACCTTGAAAAACTACTTGTTTAATGTAAGAGTCGGTGTTATGGTAGTTTTAATTATAATAAATTTGCAACACTTTGCGTCTGGACAATGAGAGAGTTTCTTTTGACGTTTCATCGTTCAGTTCAAAAATTTGTACTAGATGGCGCTACCCCACTATAGCGACCTAACTTTTTCTGAAGAAGTAAACGAAGAAGTATTTCTGAGTAATACACGAAAAGTCATTGTGTTTATTTATCTTACTCTATGCATTGTGTTGGCTTATGAAAGCTTTGTGTGTCTCTGTGCAGATGGGTTTTGTTGTTATTTTTTTATGCTTGGTGAAATCGATTAGTCCATTTATTACAACCAAAATATGTTTGCACTGACCATGGATGGGGGCCCATCCCTGCCGCACACTCACATTGAGCTTCTAATATTATGTGATTGACAACTTTTCGAATGACATTATATTACTTAATGTTTTTCGCTTTTCTGTTGCACATTATACCAGCCACAAAATAAACATCTTCAGTATTATCATAGGTTAATCGGCTAGTAATTAAAAACCTCGATACATATTGGCAGAAGTGTCAACATTTTCTCTTTCAGCCAATACAGAATACCTCATTAGATCTTCTTCAGTAATCGATGGCGCTATTGTATCACACTCGTGATATCAAAAAAGCTTCTTTGATCCGGGATGATCCGGGACGCGTGTCTTATACGATGTGGATGGCCGATCGTGTTGACCGACAACGGGTCGGCGCGGCGAAAACAGAGCGCAGAAATCCTCGCGGAAATTTTTGAGGTCATTGAAAAATGAACCATGTCACCAAAGCCTAAAATACAAAATTGTATGAATAATATGCGCACGAGGCGACACCAGACTTCTCCGTTGATATTCATGAATATCAATATGTATGAATTCAATTTTGTGTTTTAGGCGATGGTGACTTGGTTCATTTTTCAATGACCTCAAATATTTCCACGAGGGTTTCTGCGCTCTGTCTGCGCCGACCCTAATAGTTTAATTCAACTCAAAACATTATAGGAATCAGGAAAAATCAATCAATATTTTTTTATATATTTTATTAAAATAAAGTATAAAATACAGTGATGGACGGCAGTAATTGAGATTCTTATTCTAACTAAAACAAAACAAAATTACTTTCGGAATGTTAAACAATGTCACTTTGAAATATTCTTAACCAAAATTAACTTACTACAATGGACGGAACATAATTAGGTACCTACCTACACACACAGGTATCATATCATATTCATTTATCTATGTAATAAAAAAAATAGAGAAAATTAAGTTATTTGCATGTCACAGTCTACAGCACATCAAACTACACAGTTCTGTAATGAAAACCGCTCTTATTATACTCGTTGAAATAAGAGTCTCTTCTGCCCCCTGATTCACAACTATTCGGAAACGGAATCGGATTCTATGCTTATTGCATACTTGCCCCTGTCGGGAACGTTTCCGGTCCGGCGGTTTGTGAATAAGGGAGCAGATCTGACGCTTGATGTACTGACTGTCTGTCCACTGAAACTAAAAAATACTGGTTTTTATATTGAATACTTGATTTCCTTAGATATTTGCTACAAACTAAGTGCACTTGTATTCGTTGGTAAAAATGTAGAGGTAGTCTCTATAAAGTTAACTATTTACACACAACAAGCTATAATGAACACCATATTCACAACATGATTATAATATTTCTCAAGAAAAGGGCTGCGCCATGATGAAATTTGTAAATTTCAGTTTATCTAAATTATTTTGAGATTCAGTTATGTCTATGCCAAATTTCATCAAAAATGCAACGGCCGCCGGTGTCCTGCGCGGCATCTACTCATCAAGACCTTTCTGACGGTATTTTGGTGTATCCAAACAGCCCGGCTTTGTGTGCGGCCGGAGTCTCTTTTCTGACGGCTGTGGTCAAGCCGCCGGCATTGCCGCCGGACTAAACCATATATTTTTAGGCATAAGCATCGCGACATAGGCCAGTCTGGTACAAAACGATCGCTCTTACACATAATTAAACTAATTTAAAGATTTGTCACAGGGTTTATCTTAATAATTTGTAGAGTAGAAATATTTGCGTGAAGATGTGAACTAAATGTTATAGAACTGATTTCAATCATTCATAATTGATTTCGTTGCTAGCTTTACGTAGATCGTCAGTCAGTTCATTTCAGACGAAAAATAATACTAACATAACATGAAACATATACTGTCATTGTTATACATAAACTTAAAGCATTAATTTATAATTACTACATTGGAGATGCTTGGCTTACTTAACTATGATATAATAATGTAAGTAGATCAGAAATTTAAATAATAAAACATTTACTTGAACAAAAAATATACTTAAAATACTACTTGTGTTAAAATGTTAATGTTTCAACTGCTTTTCACGTCTAAGTAGTACGTTTAACTTATTTTACGAATAATATTCAATACCTACTTACATAGTTAAATTACAATAGTAAAAAAACATATGAATTAATTCTATCTACAGTAGATAGGTAAAGCTCTATAGGCACTGAATTTTTTTTTGAGAAATATAAAATAGTCAGCTACCATCATGTGGTTGTTATGCTTTGGACTCATACTCTAGTTCAAACCGTGCTTGTGATTCCTTCAACTTGTCGCGTTTCTTGGCTTGTATATCCGCTTCTGTTAAGAACAGAGCTGCCGTTACTAGGCAAGCTACTGCTCCCACTACGCCGAGACCGAACGACCATCCTGGAAAGAAATGTAGTATTTTGGCGTAATTTATTCCTATTGTAGCTAGCTTAATATTAAAATAAACTATTGCACACGATAAAAAGCAAACAATTTGTACAGGAAAAGATAACAAAGAAACACACACAATAGGCGACCTTATTGCTAGACAGCAAACTCTTCCAGGCAACCTTGGGTAAAAGAAAACAAATAAATAGGGTAATTAGAGGAATGGGTGCTTATGATTAGGTATAGACGGATTTAGAAAAAGTATATACTTACAATAAAATAATGATAGAGGAAGTAAGTAGACTATTATAAATTAGGAAATAAATAGGAAATTACTTTTGACTTGATGCCCTCGGGAAGCGCGTTCCACAAGCGAACGGCATGCACGGAAAAGGAGTAGGATAGAAAGTCGGAGGAGTGTCGTAGGGTTTCTAGGCAAGGTTACATGAAGAACGCAAGGTACAGTGAGAGGATGAAGAGAGAAAGAAGAAGAAAGTTTTGACATACGGTGGAGAAGTAGATAGTAAAAAATAGAGTACAGGAGCTTTAGAGTATGTAAGTCCCTGCGCCGGCGAATATGGATCCAGTTAAGTTTATTGCAGAAGTGTGAGACGTGGTCATATTTGCGAAGATTGAAAATGAACCTGATGCAAAAATTCTGCATACGCTCCATTTTGTCGAGTAACTCCTCAGTAAGGTCAATGTAGCAGACATCAGCGTCCTCCTGATGCTGAAAATGCAGACTTCAGATCTGAAGATCTTCTGCATATAGGTGATAGGAACAAGAAAGCGACTGTGTGATGGAATTAAGAAAGATAGAAGAAAGAAGTGGAGATAAGACGCCACCCTGAGGGACACCGGCATTGATATCATATACCAGCACGCGTAGGATGACAAACCCGAGAAGAGTTTTGTCTACATCGAAAGTCTATAATTGACAGCCGAACAATAGGTTTGGCTACGATGAAATGTCATTTTTGACGTTTCGATGTAGACAAAACCTTTCTCGAGTTCGTCATGCTACCCGTGCTGGTAGGACTTTAGAAAGAAAAGGAAGGATCGAAATTGGGCGATAGTCAGAAAATGCAGTCGGTTTTGACTTTTCTGGAAGCGGAATGACATTTGCGTTCTTCCAGGATGTAGGAAAAGTGCCAATGGAAATAGAAGTATTTAGGATATGGGTAGTAACAGGAGCGAGGAAGTCAAGGATAGGTAGAACATTTTACGACTGATTGAATCAGCACCCACAGCCCACAGCAGGGAATAATATCCCACAGCATTGTAGTTTATAGACAAAAAGATCTCTCTTCACATCACAATCTACAAATTGATTAAAAGAAAAAGAGAGTTCCTGGGCTGGCAGGTTTGAAACATATTGCAAGGTTTCACTTTTACTGTTGCCATCTATGTTGGGCGTAGAATATACAAACAAATATCGCAAATACCATTTGCGATATTTTTATAATAAGAAAAAAAAATAAGATAAAAAGCAAGAGCCTATGTGCCCTTTTTTGACGACCTACAGGGCCGAGTGGTGTACGCACCGGTTTTCAAGGTGCCGCTATGTCTAGAGGTCCTGGAATTGATACTGGAATCGGTGGTCGGGTAAATATTGAAAACGAACTTTTCAATATTTCCTTCGGTGTGGGTGTATGTGGTAATTCATTGTTTCCGATTTCCATAATACTTGTGCTCATGCTACAAGTTTGGTATTGGAACAATCTATGTGATGGTGTCCAATATTTTTTATATGTTCTATCTATAGCTACTAATATAAATATATAAAAATGAATCGCTGTTCGTTAATCTCATAAAATCTAAAACTCATAAACGGCTTGATTAATTTTGATCTTGAAATATTTGTGGAAGTTCAGGGAAGGTTTAAACGGTGAGAGATATAAATAATAAGTAACGGAAAATACTAAAACGACAGAGATGATACGAAGTTTACCGGGTCTACTTGTATATTATATTATTATTTACCAACACCTTTATATTTATTACTAGCTGTGCCCGCGACTTCGTTCGCGTGGAATAGTGACTTTCGGCAGCATTTTTCATTTTTAAAGCTAATAAGGTTTTTCGTTTTTTTGTGTATTTATTTTATATCTATTAGTTTAGCGCTATGATACATATTAACACATTAAAAAAATATTTCACATAGCCTTCCGCCCGCGGTTTCGCCCGCCTGTACTACACGACGTTATCTCGAGGGAAAGTTATATTTTCCCAGGATATCAATTAGTCTTTGTCACTCTCTAGCTCCTAAAATATCCACATACTAAAAAAACACGCCGATCCGTTGCTCCGTTTTGACGTGAAAGACGGATATACAAACAAGACAAACAGTAGGTATGTCAAAAGAAAGAACTTATCACGCTGAACAGCTTCTCTTAAGATGCTATCTCATATAGTTTAACCTGGCTGCTAGGGTTCTACATCAGCTGGCCTAGCATGAACGGCTTTTATCATGCGATATGATATAGCACGTCATGCTGTCTTGCTTACCTACCCCACTAAGGTGGAAGCAAGACAGCAAGACGTGCTATATCATATCGCGTGATATAATGATGGTAATGCTAGCCAGGCAGGTGTACCAAGACCTTTAAACTTTGTACGTCAATAGAAAATGCTCATCACATTTAACAATTTTCCATAAGACGGTATTTTTATATCTCTCATAGTTTGGCTGGACTGCTATGGTTCCACATCGGCCATTTCGATCTTCTAAATAAATTATAGCCTACAGCTATAAGTTGGCGACAACTAATAGCTATATAACAAAAAAAGTTTCATTAAAATCCGTTCAGTAGTTTTTGCCTGAAACGTGGACAACAGACAGACAGACAAAAAATTCAAAAACTATATTTTTGGTATCTGTTCCGTGAAGACCCTTGGTGGTATTTTTTCTATTTCTTTTCAATGTATACAGCCCCTGTACCGGCAAAAAAATATGGATATGGACATGGGCTTCATTTGACATTTGATGCCAATATTTTGTGCTTTTAAGGATATAATATGGGCTTCAAATGTCAAATGAAGCCCATGTCCATACCCATAATTATTTGCCGGTAGCCCCATGAATAGAATCGCATACAGTTTTATAATAAGTATGAATTATTTTATTTATTTACTTAATATACACGGTAATTTTTTTATCACCCCGGATAAAATTAAAAGGATTATTCTGCTCATGAAAACAAACAATTTTTATTATGGGACCAACACTAAAATCGCAAAAAAAACAGCTATTCCATACAAAAGTGCAAAAGTATTAATCAAAATGTTTTATTAATCAAAATGTATGGAACAGCTGATATTTTTTCGCGATTTCAGTGTTGGTCCCATAATAAAAGTTGTTTGTTTTCATGAGTAAAATAATCCCTAAAAATATCCGGGGTGATAAAAAAATACCGTGTATATTACATAAACAGTACCTACGTATTAACACATTAAAAATTTATATCACATAGCCTTCAGCCCGCGGTTTTTCCGGGTGTACTACACGACGTTTTTCCGAGGGAATGTGATATTTTTCCGGGATAAAATTAGCCTATGGGACTCTCTAGCTCCTAAACTATCCACATACTAAAAAAACAGGTCGATCCGTTGCTCCGTTTTGACGTGAAAGACGGAAATACAAACAAACACACTTTCACATATATAATATTAGTATACAGGATAATTTTTTTATCAGTGCACACATTTTTAGGATCGACTCAGAATCGGTAAGTGAACAACTTTCTCCTAGAAACATAGGTCGAAATATGACAAAAATTTTTTGACCTTTCATACAAATCGGACTGATCACGTGATCGAATTAGTATGGGAAGTCCAAAAATTGTTGTCGTATTTCGACCCACCTTTCTAGGAGAAATTTGTTCACTTATTGATTCTGAGTCGATCCTAAAAATTTGTGCACTGATAAAAAAATTACCCTGTATATTCAAAAGAAAATACTTATCACGCTGAACAACTTCTCTTAAGATGCTGTATTTGTATCTCTTATAGTTAAGCTGCGCTGCAAGGGTTCCAAATCAGGAGTACCAGACCTTCGATATTTTTCCGTCAATAGAAAATGTCCATGACGTTAAACATCTTTTCTTAAGACGCTATGTTTGTATCTCATATAGTTTAATCTGGCTGCTAGGGTTCCACATCAGGTGTACCAGACCTTCAAACTTTGTACGTCAATAGAAAGTGCTCATCACGTTTAACAATTTTCCTTAAAACGGTATTTTTATATCTCTCATAGTTTGGCTGGACTGCTATGGTTCCACATCAGAAATTGCGATCTTCAAAATAAATTATAGCTATATGTGGCAAGGACCAATAGCTGTATAACAAAAAAACTTTCGTCAAAATCCGTTCCGTAAACTTTTTTGCCGACGTCATCACACGAAAAAATTCATCCCCTGTTTTCACCCTCTTTAGGGTAGTTTTTTTTACAAACTTTGAATGTCGTATTTATTTATCTAATCAAAAGCCTATAAAATAATTTTGAAGCTTCTAGCTTTAAGAATGACGTAATTTCCATAAAAACTTTCATCCCCTATTTCAACCCCTTACAGCCCTTTGTTCACATAAAAAAGTAGCCTATGTCCTTTCTCAGGCTCTAGACTATCTCTGTACCAATTTTTATTCAAATCGGTTCCGTAGTTTAGGCGTGATTGTGTAACACACAGACAGACAGATTCGAATTTTCGCATTTATAATATACTAGCGGCCGCCCGCGGTTTCACCCGCGTGGTTCCCGTTCCCGTGGGAATATCGGGATAAAAAGTACATATAAACCTTCCTCTTGAATCACTCTATCTATTAAAAAAACGCATCAAAATTCGTTGCGTAGTTTCAAAGATTTAAGCATACAAAGGGACATAGGGACAGAGAAAGCGACTTTGTTTTATACTATGTAGTGATAGTGAAGTAAGGAAGTAAGGATTATAGATTGTATTTATTTTGCAGCAGGCAAACGCGCGTTTGACAGCCGCGCGGCTGAATCGAGATTGTATCGCTGCTGCGAGTGTTTGACTGACGTTGACGTTTTTTGACTGTATCGATGCTGTATCGCTGCAAATAGTGGCAATGTAAAAAGGCTTTATAAGTTTAAAGGTATACTAAACTTATGTTACTTTACCTACCTAAATAATTGTTCGGATGATCTGGCATCCACCCATCTGTATTTCCCAAAGAAGCGAAAACTATAACTGCAATGCAACCACAAATTCCTGAAAAAAGCAATTTGTCACATTGTAGCTTATTAAAATATATCATACAAATAAGTAACACAAAACATAGCTAGTTTTAAAAAAAACAGAATGCACAATTTACCTGCTCCCATCATGATGAATCCTATACTTTTTATAAGTGTGATGAATCTACCTTGGTCAGGGCCACAACAGAGGAAGAAAATGAGAACCAATATAGTCGAAATTAATACTCCGAGCAGGCATAGTGTGAAGAAGAATTGAGTTGCTATCATGAAACCTGCAAAAGCGATAGAAATGTATTTTATATAAAAACCATCTAACATATTTATCAATTGCATCTGCAATGCAGCGTAAAAAATATACTTTACGCTACGACTAAACTAACCTGGAAGCAAGTAGCCACGAATTTTATCATAGCCTGTGGTAAAGGGATCGTAAACCCAGCGACATCCTACGAAAAATCTCCTTTGGTATTGGTCCAATGGGTCTGGTAGAGATCTGAAGCAGTGGCTCCATAGCCCCAATCTAGAAAAGGATATTATTATATTTATTTTTTTTATCAATCATAACATTTGGTTGAATTTCACCTACTCACAACAATGTATTAATTCATTACATTTGTATCATACACATTGTAAGAATTCTCTACCAATTTCTTTGAAGTGTCTGACATTCGCAATGCAATAGTCTTAAAGTTTACTTCTTGCCACTCTTATGATGACAGTTTGCTGTACGATATTGAACCTTAAGCGGGTTGGAAATTTATGAAGAAAAAAATGATGATTTGGTCCGGCCGATTTCGGCTACGGCTAGTGTTAGTGTCTCTGATGCGCTCGCATATGACATAATTTATAGCCACTTTTCTTTGAGAAGGTCCTCGCACATTGCGGTCTCATGAGCACACCAACATTATTTATTTAATAATTATGGATAGCCAAGTACTTAGTACAAAAGCAAACAAAATTGAATAAGGCACCTTTATCGCGTTTTGCAGGCAAAGTTGCATTTATTAGCATAACAATAGAGTTTCCTAGCTGCAAAACTCAATGTGACTGTCGACGGCAAAAAACATTTCCTCCAGCTGATAATAATAATATACTTGCCTGTCCAACCTAGCACTTCTTATTCTCGAGTCGCTGACCAGCCAGCTAGGCGTGCCAAATGCCAATGCCACTGTGACAAGGGCAATGACGAACACACCAATGCCACAGTTGCCGGCTAAACTCCTACTTTTCATTGTGTCTGAAATAAGAAACAACAAAAGCTTAGCAGCATGTAACCCTGCCATGTAAATAACTACTGACATAATAGGCCAAACGATTTTGACTAAGGTACGTGACTATGTTAATAAATAGAGCATCGTTTCTATGCATGTCGAATTACCTACACTTTAATAATAATACGTAGAAAAGAAACCCTTCCGAATAATTTCCAAATTTAGTTTGTGATTGTGATTTTTAGTCGACTGATAGTTTAGTCGGAATCGTAAGACGATCGTGTTTAAACTGTCGGCCGATAGTTGGGCTATAGTTTAGTTGATTGCAGTGCGCGCGCTCATAATCCTACTATACCTACGCACATTACCGACCGGCCGAATGCCGATAGGCTGTGCTGTGCGATAGTTTGATCGAACAACTATCAATCGGTCGGTCAATTTTTAATCGTCAGTGCGCGCACTGCCATTTAACTAGCCGTACTCTGAAACGCAAATCCGAAACTTCGGTTAGCCCCGCCCCTTTCACTCGATTCTGTCATGCATGACTGAAGAGTGAGAGGGATGTTATTACGAAGTTTCCTGACCCTCTGAATCTGAATTCTGAGAACGATCAAAATCAAACTAGGTATCGCCCGATTCAAAATCACAAGTGCGCGCTGGTTTTTTTGCGTTTTAAATTGACTAACTCTTTAAAAATTACTTCAATTTATGTCATGACGAAGGACCATAAGTTATAGAGTAATGGTGGTTTCATACGTAATATAAACCGTCTCTTAATCTCTAGTACCTACTAGCTGGACAAGTAGATCACCGACATTAATAATTAAGGTCATTCTGTGTCGTGTCGTATCTGTCTTATGAAGTTAGGATAATTGCTTAGTGAATCACTTGATATAATAGTCACATTACACAGCACAATACCACAAAATAAAGAGTTTACAGAAGGACCGCTCCCACCGTTTTTGAAAATCTATACCCATCCTTGTCTGACTCACTAGGGTTGCTTCTGTATTGATTCTGAATTTAAAAAGGAGTAGGTAGTATAAGTTAACAATCATACATACATCAATTCGTTTATTCATACATCTTAAACATGTTTACATGCCTTAGAGGCTGCTTAGATGGTAAACAGAGCACCTAATATCCATTTAAAGTCCCGACGCCACACACGACGAAGACAAGATCCTATGTTATGTTTTAATGTATTCCATTCCGATACGTTGTAATGTACTCTATGAACAAGATATAAATATGGTGTAATAGTTACCCCACTAAAAACATAAACGTGAAAAAGGCACTAAGTTCGATGAAAACATAAATGTAAAAAGGGTGCCAAGTTCAGCGAAAAATAGTTGAAATCTAAATGGGTTACAAGTTCCATAAATTTTTTCATTCATGAACTTCAAATAATTAATATTTTCTTAAATGTTGAATTTATAACTTGTCATCTTCAAAAATTTAAAAACCTTTATAACGCAAGAACTATATCAAGCAATAGTGGTAACTATTTTCAAAACAAGAAAGTGTATTTAAATACCTATGTTGTGTGTTTTTATCGTATATAGTTAAATAAAAAAATATAGTTTAATAGTAAAAGTCAAATTTGTTTATTCAATTTAGATTGTTATTTACAATACTTGTGAACGTCATAAAAGCTACGCTATCGGTTCGCAAACCCTACAGCGGGAGAACAGCGAGATGAAAACAGGTTCATATTTGTTTCTGGCGCAGCTGTTCTTTTTAGTCTTTTCTTGCATTCAAGAATATCGTTTTTCAGCTTTCTTTTTCTGGCAGAACTTGCAGAAATGTGAGCTGCTGTTTGTGAATTTGAGTCACATTTAACTTTTTCATATTGTGTACAAGATTCCTTAGTCTCCACAGTTGCTTGCGATTCTTTATTTTAACTTTTTTTTACAGGTAGCAAATGTTTGGGATTAGTGCCTTTTTTCAGGATTGCGGTTCGATGTCTTGTTTGTAGAATTGGTTTCGAAATGGGCCTCACAAACTCGGAGATATGTTGACCATTTGTTGTGTACAACTTCTCGATCAATTAAACTTAACCATAAAGTTCGTCTGAAAAGAAATAATTTGATTTTTAAAATGAACTAGTTATTTTTGCAACGAAAATAGCTTATGGCACTCCTATGATTATGACGTTAAAATAAATAGGTCCGTTTTCTCCTGAACTTGGCTGGTACACTGCCGTGCGTCAAAAAAAACTTTACTGTAAGTAAAATGTCATTTGGGCTAAGTAGGTATAATGACTGGCGTTCTATCCCGAACTTGGCAGACACACTGCCGTGCGCTTAGATGAAAAAAAATACTGCAAGTAAAATGTTATTTGGTGTTTAATAAATGGAGTCTCTAAAATGTAAGTAGGATCTCTTAACACTGCTAAAATAAAAGAAAATGCAACGACAACTTTTGAAAATTCGTCAACATGACTTGTGGCTGTGTTCTCTGAACCGCCAAGAAGTTTTAAGAAACTATAACATCTAAATAAGGACCAGCGTCATCATCATGTCAGCCGAACGACGTCCACTGCTGGGAATAGGCCTCCCCCAAGGATCTCCACAACTATCGGTCCTGCGCTGCCCGCATTAGTAATTAGATTACCTATGCGTGACCCGCTGCGAGTTGTGATTGTGACCGGCGGGCGGCGCTCGAGCGCCAACAAAGAATATAATATGTAGGTACCTACTTAACTAAACCATTGTACCCAAATACTGGCGGACTACCAGCGAACGATAAGATGATGTGTATGGTTGATCGTCGTTATCAAAGCGGCTAGTTCCAAAAGTACTACCTAGGTATACTCACCTAACAACAAGAGAAAACAGTTTTACATAACTTACCTTTCAATATCGTTTGGAAATTTAAAGAACGTGTATGCAGTTTTTAATCGTATTTAGACAACCAAATACACTGGAAATGTAATAATATCGGTTGGTTATTTTGTTAAATATTAGTAAAATAGGTATATAAGTGTCACAGTGACACGTAGCGGCGGGCGCGGACGTGAAGTGATCAATTAAATGCTCTTTGGAACTTGCGATCACTGACCTCTTTGCGATACTCGCGACTGAGTACTGTCCCAAACTGCCCCATTTTGCCTGTATATGTGACGTCTATGTGTGCGTGACGAAAATGGCACCTTGTTCTAAGCGGACTCTCTGCTAAGGCGACCGCCCGCGTAGTTACTTTGTGACAATACTATAAAATCAGACCTTTAAATAGAACTGAATCGAACAAAATAATCATTAAGCAAAATACGGTCAAGGCCATCTATTCTGCTTCAATAGTTGTATTCGTTTAGTAGAATGCTTTTTCATGAACTTTTTATGTAAAGGAAGTACCAGACTTGTTTATCGGGGGGCACGGCAGTGCCCCCGCCAAGTCGAGCGCGAAGCAAAAACTGCCGTACCATCCTTTACTGGAACCATTTCGCCGCATTTTCAGGCTCTATTTGAGAACCTCTGGAAAAGACCAGAACGCAGAAATTTTCGTCATCCAATAAGCTATAATTACATACTTAAAATCCAAAATTTCAAGTCTGTAGGTCATTTAGTTTCGAAGTTAAGCGAAAGCAAAGTTTCGCATTTATGACACTCACTCATGTCATGATCATCAAAATAGAATCATCAAAATAGAACTAGTACTTCCCGTAAACTACGGAGAATACTATCCTACTGTGAAACAGTATTTTACTACTACGGAGGGTAGAAGTGCAAAACTCAGTGTTGCAATGGCGTTTACGGTTTACATGTGAAGTACCTACCGACGTGTTATTACACTTTTACAAACTTGTACCTAAGTTAAGTAGATCGATAAGTGTAAACTGTAAAATGTTATTGTACTTAATTGTTTAACAGTGAAATAAATAAATAAATAAAAAATAAAAAAAAACTCAGAGAGCTGAAATTTGGTACAGAGTTAGGGTTTAATGGCCACATAAAGGGAAAACTATAAAAACTAGGATAATTTCTAGTTACACCAACTGCATAAATAACTTTGTAATCGTATATAAATATATAGGACTACAAAGTTACATCAGTATACCTGTATTTATTACTTATGTGTAATACCTAGCAAAAAGATATGAAATCTCCCCAAAATCATCATATAAAAAACTGACCAACTCTCGCTGGATCTGCTTATTTCTTTACAAAAAGCGTTGAAATCTCTCAGTAAAGTCAAGCCAACTCTAATGTTCCTTTCTGCGATTTCTTTATTGATATAGTTACGTTTTAATTTTATGTGACTTGGTCGTTGACTTGTGCCCACCAAACTAACCAACATGTAGAATGTTCAACGTCCAAAGTCACATAAAATTCAAACGTAACTATATCAATAAAGAAATCGCAGAAAGGAACATTAGAGTTGGCTTGACTTTACTGAGAGATTTCAACGCTTTTTGTAAAGAAATAAGCAGCTCCAGCGAGAGTTGGTCAGTTTTATATAGTATGATTTTGGTGAGATCATTCTTTACTGTAATAAATACTAGCTATAAGTAAGTATAGCTAACATAATGAAGATGTTACAGGCGTATTTTCCAGGCTGATCTAATAACTTTCTTTTGCGGTAACAACTAGTTATCTTATTTTTAGTTCATATCAAGATAGAAGAACTTATATGTAGAGATGAAGACGACGGCCATCATCGTGAGACATGTTGCAATTAATTTAGGTAAAACAAAATGTTCGCAAAGGATTTCAAGCATTAGGTATAATTTAATGCATAGTTGATTGCGCTCTAGATAGAAGCTTGACGCCTGCATTGATTATACACGCATACACGCATTATACCGTCTTTGATATAATCTATCTTATCTGATTTAATTTATCTTGCACCGTCTAAGGGCGTTTGTGCACTACACTGAATTTTACCGATCCGGCGGTCCGTGTTTTTACGGACCGGCGGCGTGGCATGAAAAACACGGATGGTTAGCTTGTGCACTTGTCCGGTTTTTTACTGACCGGGGCAGCGCAGTGATCTCTTTGAAACTACACTCTACGGACGCGTTTTAAACGAGAGGAATAATGAGTTCCTTGGAACGTCGGCAATTACTTGCTTTATTGCTTTATGTACGAAGACGTAGAAGACAGAAAGAATTTTGGGTTCATCCTCTTATCAGTGAAAGGTACCTGCGGGGTCATTTTACCGAAATCACAATAAATTGAGGCAGGATGAAAAATTAATTTTTAACTACTATCGAATGTCTACGGCTAGCTATATAACAAAAAAAGTTTCATCAAAATCCGCTTAGTAGTTTTTGCGTGAAACACGGACAACAGACAGACAGACCGACAAACAAAAATTTCAAAAACCATATTTTTGGTGCTAGATATATTACGTGTTATTGGTGAGAAAGGCGCTTAAATTCATTTTGGCGTGCGTTAATTTATTTGTGATAACTCCTAAGATATTCATTTAAATTATATGGTGTAAAAAAGTAAAATAATGTGCATAAAATGCTTAAAGCAACTAACGTATTTAGATTGATAAGGGTTAATACTGTATCCGTTTAAATAGCTTTCCAAATTACCGCATTGTTCGTAACCATTTTTTAAGAGATAATATGGCTATAATATGCTATCCTTAAAAGATAGACATATGCAATCGCGGACTATTTTGTAGATCTATAGAAGAGAAATATCCCAATATGCATTATTTTTTTAAACCTCGAAAGGATTAGGCAGCGTTTTTGCTGAAAGCTCCCGGGCGGCTTGCCGTTTGCCCGCACTTTCGACAATTATCGTTATATTTCTACCAATTTACACAAAACTTTCATAAATTATATATTAACCTTCCTGAAGAACCACGCTACCTATTAGTGAAAACCGCATGAAAATCTGTTTCGTAGTTTTAAAGATTTAAGCATATATAGGGACAGACAGACGGGAAGCGACTTTGTTTTATACTATGTAGTGATTTATGATTAAAATACAACCATCCGTTTTTTTCCGGACGGTAAAATTCAGTGTAGTGCACAAGCGTACATATGTTTTTCATTGCCGTCATCTCGGAACGGAAAAAAACGGTCCGGAATGGGGAAAAGTAAAATGACGGACGGTAAAATTCAGTGTGGTGCACAAGCGCCCATATGTTTTTCATAGCTGCCATATCGGTCCGGAAAAAACCGGATCGCCGGATCGGTAAAATTCAGTGTAGTGCACAAACGCCCTTACAGCGCTATTTACCCTTCATTCGTTATGCAAAGCAAACCGTGAGAATTGCATAATAATGAAAGAATCTAGGTTGAAAAAAAAATCCGTTCAGAAAGCCGGGCAGTGAGATATTGTTATATCAGCCCGACCATTTCCTCATGAAATGCTCGCACGTTCGCTAACGCTCCGGCGGGCGCGGAAGAGGGAGATGGTGAATCCTCATGGATACCTCACAGCCGGTTGTGAGGTTATGTCACTCTTACTGACTAAAAACTACTTGAATTTAGCTCGGTGATGTAATTCAGCTTATCGACGGCGACTACTTCCCTGAAGGGGCGTGGCGCAGGCAGAAAGATATTATTTCAGACGAACGCTAGAGAGCATCGACAGCAGCAAGGATACCAACGAACTTATTCAATTTAGTTCACGAACTTACCTAATTGAGATAACAAAGCCTTAAAAGGTGTTGTCGTTTTACACCTTACCAAGGTCGTATGTATGCTTCAGATGGACAGAGTGTTTCGTAATGCACGCATGTATGAGTATTGTTAAACAGACACGTTCCTAACATTCACCCAGAAACACAATGCTAAAAATTTCACACGGATTGGCCACTGTGGGAACTTTAAAACGAGTCAAAAAATCATTATTTTTATGTTTCGAGCTTTGTGTTTTTAAATCCACACAAATGAATAGCGGGTCCTTCCTGAAGTGGCAAAGAAATGCAATGGAAATCTTGTTATGCTATGAGTATGACAAAAATCTTTTAATAGAATCTACGAAATTTGGTTTCCTTATCAACGTGTCCATCGTTCCAGCAGCGCCACGGTCTCCGATTTGCTTGAAAAAAATACACCATGCAGGCCAATTTTTTACCAGTCGGGAAAAAATACGATTGATTTTTTCCCCCCACTGGATCCGAGGATATACGGGGATTTCTGTGGCGCTGCTGGAACGACGTCGTCCTGGCAGCGCCCCGCTATTTCTCATTAATTACAAAAGCTATAATAAATCTAATCAGACACATATTTTTTCCTTTTTTTTCCATTTCACTTAAGCTAATGTCCACCTGTAAATGTCGACAGATTCAGGAGTAATCGTAGGTCACTTGGGGCGCTGCTGGGACGACGTCGTCCCAGCAGCGCCACGGCCGAATCTCAGCAATTCGATTTTTTTACTGAAAACAGTGTGCCTGTATATTTAGTTCCTTCATCATAGGGTACGGAAAAAATTGAATTTCTACATTTCATCATGGAATAATGATTTTATAGGCATCGAAAAATTATAACCTCAAAAAAAATTTTTTTTGCTCTAACGCCTTTAATTGATGTATTAAATAGCATTTGCGCATTCTTTTATCTTCCTATAAAGGGAAAAAAATAAACCACTCTCGCAGCATTAACTATTCCAGAGAAATCCTAGGTTTAGATTGTGTTCATACATTTAGGCATCGTTCCAGCAGCGCCACACCCAGTACAGCATGATCCAGGGCACCTGTCACCAAACTGAGCATGCCAATATTTACTACTACCATAGCGAACACGGGAAAAAATCTGATAACGAGTATAACTCAGCGAATTTCCGAGAAATAAGCCTTTGATTCAATATGCCATACAATTGGTACATTCGAGTAGAAAAGTTTTATTTAAATTCTTTTTAGTGCCACAAACTTGGGGGCTTTAAGCCCCCAGTACAGGCTGTCCGATCATGTTGGCCGACCATGATGGGCCATCGTGTACAGGGGCGGTTTGCGTGTGATTGCCGTCTGCGAGCAACGCAAACCGCCCCTGTACACGATGGCCCATCATGGTCGGCCAACATGATCGACCATCCTGTACTGGGGGCTTCATACTTCATGTTTACCGGGCTTGTCAAGCATTGCATTGCATCATTGGGGCACAATATCGGTATCGCTATGCGGATCGCAGCTCAGCATTATGGTGCAAATAATGCAATGCAAGCAAAGTAATATTAACGTAATATAGAACGTACGAGCCAAAAAAAACGTTGGCCATTTGTTTCCACATGCCATAGAGAAAGGTTAACCTATGGAGTGTAGGATAGAAGCATGATAGAAGTGGGTAAACCACATCATCCATCATAGCCTGACAAGGAATAGAGTCTAATTTTCTAGCGTAAGCTACATTGTCATAAAAAATATCTGATGCGGTTTTTCTTGAGCTTTATTCCAATAGCATAAACATCTTTTTGCTTTGCACAAATGAGCTGCTATTCCAACCATGCCAAATTTTACAGACTGTAGTGTCATATAGTGACATGACAATGACAGTACAGTTACCTTTGAATTGTAGAGTTATTTGGGCGGTAATTTAGGGCCGTTTATTTATTTATCTGTCGTTGTTAAAAAGGAAATTTCGTATTTGGACGCATTTTGAGAAGAGAGGGGGAACTGGGGGCCACGTGCAAAACTTGTAAAAGAAAAATAAAACTTGTAAAAAGAAAATAAAGCTTTGTGGAAACATAGGTACCTAACAAATCTTCGAGATCATTTAAAGAGACTACACTGCATATCAGATAACTCTGAGGAGCCTAGTATAAGTTTAGGATTCTGTGTTCTCATAAAATTAAGACAATTTCATTTTCAAATAAATCCGTTAATTAAATTTTTATCGCTCTTATTATTCGACGTAGGTATATAGTGATTGTTGCCGGATAATCGATTCCGAATCGATTAATGAGCAATTTTCTGAGGCTATTTAAAAAAAAAGCTTCCAAATGCTTCACTAGATGGCGTTGAACGAAGTATGTACATGGTATACTTTGGTATGAATCATATTTAATTTATTTACTTTAAAAAACCCAAAGGAAACTTAAAATAAATTAAATAAGTACTGATAGGTACTACTGTGAGGAACAGAAACGAAATAGGTAAATTTAAAGATTAAGGTAAATAAATAACATCTGTCTGACGTTCCGTTTTACGTAACAAAAGTCGCGTCAAAGTAAAATTTATAACGTTCCGTTCTTTCTAACTGCATAGGTGGGACAGCGCCATCTAGTGAGCGAGCTTTCAGAAAATCACCCATTGTATTGTAGATTATTTTTGGGGCTCAAATAATCTAAGTATCGATTACCCAATCAAAAGTATCTGACGGGACCGAGTTAATGTTGTACCGAGCTCGGCCGAGTACTGTGTTTACATGTACCTAGTATTCGGCCGAGCCGAGAGTACTTGTCTCCCCACTCTACTCGGTAGGTGTAATCAGGCTATGATGGATGATGTGGTTTATCCACTTCTATCATGCTTCTATCCTACACTACATAGGTTAACCTTTCTCTATGGCATGTGGAAACAAATGGCCAACGTTTTTTTTGGCTCGTACTACGGTCTTTATTACGTTAATATTACCACAGTTAACTTTTCATACAGTAGGCCGACGGAGACGTCTAGACAGGTCAATCGTGCGGGGCTTGCGGGGTGAGACGGGGGAGTGGTTGTCCCGAGTTACATACAACGCCGTTCATAGTAACTCGGGACAAGTCTTCCAGGGCTATCACGTCTTTATCGTTATAATTTTTTTTAAATTATTATTATGGTGCATACGACATGTAGTATGAGTGCGTGCAAATCTTCATCTCGCTTATTAAAAAAAGGCAATTTCGAAAATCCAAGATGGCGGCCAACATTTTTGTTTGCGGACTTTGATGAAACTTGGTTTTTAGTACAATTTTGACAAGAAAACAACAACACAATGTCAAAAATAAAAAAAAACAAGATGGCGGCAAACTTTTTTATGGTAGGCCGATTTTGATGAAATTTAGTTTCTAGTACTATTTTGAAACGAAAACAACAACGCAATGTTAAAAATATTAAAAATCCAAAATGGCGGCCAACTTTTTTGTTAGCAGGCCGATTTCGATGAAACTCAGTTTCTTGTACTATTTTGACAAGAAAACAGCAACGCAATGTTAAAAATATTAAAAATCCAAGATGGCGGCCAACTTTTTTGTTTGTGAGCCGATTTTGATGAAACTTGGTTTTTAGTACAATTTTGACAAGAAAATAACAAAGCAATGTCAAAAATAAAAATAAACCAAGATGGCGGCCAACTTTTTTATGGTAGGCCGATTTTGATGAAATTTAGTTTCTAGTACTATTTTGAAACGAAAACAACAACGCAATGTTAAAAATATTAAAAATCCAAAATGGCGGCCAACTTTTTTGTTAGCAGGCCGATTTCGATGAAACTCAGTTTCTGGTACTATTTTGACAAGAAAACAGCAACGCAATGTTAAAAATATTAAAAATCCAAGATGGCGGCCAACTTTTTTGTTTGTGAGCCGATTTTGATGAAACTTGGTTTTTAGTACAATTTTGACAAGAAAATAACAAAGCAATGTCAAAAATAAAAATAAACCAAGATGGCGGCCAACTTTTTTTTTGTAAGCCGATTTTGATGAAACTTAGTTTCTGGTACTATTTTGACAAGAAAACAACAACGCAATGTTAAAAGTATAAAAAATCCAAGATGGCGGCCAACTTTTTTGTTTGCAGGCTTATTTCGATGAAACTCAGTTTCTGGTACTATTTTGACAAGAAAACAGCAACGCAATGTTAAAAATATTAAAAATCCAAGATGGCGGCCAACTTTTTTGTTTGTGAGCCGATTTTGATGAAACTTGGTTTTTAGTACAATTTTGACAAGAAAATAACAAAGCAATGTCAAAAATAAAAATAAACCAAGATGGCGGCCAACTTTTTTTTTGTAAGCCGATTTTGATGAAACTTAGTTTCTGGTACTATTTTGACAAGAAAACAACAACGCAATGTTAAAAGTATAAAAAATCCAAGATGGCGGCCAACTTTTTTGTTTGCAGACTGATTTCGATGAAACTCAGTTTCTGGTTCTATTTTGACAAGAAAACAGCAACGCAATATTAGAAATCCAAGATGGCGGCCAACTTTTTTTTCTAAGCCGATTTTGATGAAACTTAGTTTCTTGTACTATTTTGACAAGAAAACAGCAACGCAATGTCAAAAAAATAAAAAAAATTAAAGTGGCAGCCAACTTATTAATTTGTAAGCCGATTTAGATCAAACTCGATTTTTGGTACTATTTTGACAAGGCAACAGCAACGCTAAATTATATATACATAAATGTTACAATTACCACAGTATAACCAATGTTTTGTTTAGGCCAACGCCCTTGAAGTTAGGCGATACCGACGTCTGTATAGGTATTTCCGTAACTACGGAAGGGTTGTAACAAAATTAAAATGCGGCAGGTACATTTTGGTGTATTGCGAAATAAAATAAAATAAATAATTATGGTAAGCATTTTAGAAGTATCATAATAAAATATATTATATGTTTTATTTAGTTTCACCTATAATTGTATCTGTCTGTCTGTCTGCCATGAAATTTTGCAAGGTAAATTTGATCTACTCCTGACGTTTGAATGGGTTGAAGTTTTGTTAAAAAAAATATTCAGATTGGAAATAAGCCGATTCATATTTCTTAACCTTTGAAGCGCCTTCGTCTATATATCAAAATCATCCCATGTCACAATCATTATTTTTTTTAAACTCTGTAACTTAATATAAATTATTATTTTATTTAAGTACTTTTTTTTTTATTTTTTTTATTAGGGTTTACAGCTGTCAAAAACACAGTAAATTACGAAGGATGTTACGTCGTAATTTACTGTGCTTGTGTTAAAGCAAATTAATAATTAGTTAAATCTTTTACTTGACATGATGATGATGATACTTGACTCTGTCTCAAGCTTTCAAATAAAAACCTGTTACATTTTAATAAGCGAAAAGAGAGAAACAAAAACAAAAAACGGCCACCATCTTGACCATTTGTATTTTTTTACATTGTGTTATGAACGGTTTTCTTGTCAAAATAGTATAAATAACCGAGTTTTATCAAAAACGGCCCACAAACAAAAAAGTTGGCCGCCATCTTGGATTTTTTAATACTTTTAACATTGCGTTGCTGTTTTCTTGTCAAAATAGAACCAGAAACTAAGTTTTATCAAAATCGGCCCACAAACAAAAAAGTCGGACGCCATCTTGGATTTTTAATATGTTTAACATTTCGTTGCTGTTTTCTTGTCAAAATAGTACCAGAAACTGAATTTCATCGAAATCGGCCAGCAAATAAAAAATTTGGCCGCCATCTTGAATTTTTATATTTTTAACATTGCGTTGCTGTTTTCTTGTCAAAATAGGTACCAGAAACTAAGTTTCATCAAAATCGGCTTACAAACAAAAAAGTTGGCCACCATCTTGGATTTCTTTCTATTTTTAACATTGCGTGTCTGTTTTCTTGTCAAAATAGAAACAGAAACTGAGTTTCATCGAAATCGGCCTGCAAACAAAAAAGTTGGCCGCCATCTTCGATTTTTTAATATTTTTAACACTGCGTTGCTGTTTTCTTGTCAAAATAGTACCAGAAACAAATCGGCTTACAAACAAAAAAGTTGGCCGCCATCTTGGATTTCTTTATATTTTTGACATTGTATTTGCATTATTAAATTATTTTATTAATTTAATATCGCAATACCAATGTACCTACCCGGGGTCGTTAAAGGTCCACCGTCACATTTTAAAGTGACAACCCTTACGTACTTACGTAAATATCTATACAGGCGTCGGCATCGCCCAACTTCAAGGGCGTCGTCCAACTGTATAGAAAGATTGCTTAAACTGTGATATTACTTTGCTTGCATTGCATTATTTGCACCATAATAATGCTGAGCTGCGATCCGCATAGCGATACCGATATTGTGCCCCAATGATGCAATGCAATGCTTGACAAGCCCGGTAAACATGAAGTATGAAGCCCCCAGTACAGGATGGCCGATCATGTTGGCCGACCATGATGGGCCATCGTGTACAGGGGCGGTTTGCGTGTGATTGCCGTCTGCGAGCAACGCAAACCGCCCCTGTACACGATGGCCCATCATGGTCGGCCAACATGATCGGACAGCCTGTACTGGGGGCTTAAAGCCCCCAAGTTTGTGGCACTAAAAAGAATTTAAATAAAACTTTTCTACTCGAATGTACCAATTGTATGGCATATTGAATCAAAGGCTTATTTCTCGGAAATTCGCTGTGTTATACTCGTTATCAGATTTTTTCCCGTGTTCGCTATGGTAGTAGTAAATATTGGCATGCTCAGTTTGGTGACAGGTGCCCTGGATCATGCTGTACTGGGTGTGGCGCTGCTGGAACGATGCCTAAATGTATGAACACAATCTAAACCTAGGATTTCTCTGGAATAGTTAATGCTGCGAGAGTGGTTTATTTTTTTCCCTTTATAGGAAGATAAAAGAATGCGCAAATGCTATTTAATACATCAATTAAAGGTGTTAGAGCAAAAAAAATTTTTTTTGAGGTTATCATTTTTCGATGCCTATAAAATCATTATTCCATGATGAAATGTAGAAATTCAATTTTTTCCGTACCCTATGATGAAGGAACTAAATATACAGGCACACTGTTTTCAGTAAAAAAATCGAATTGCTGAGATTCGGCCGTGGCGCTGCTGGGACGACGTCGTCCCAGCAGCGCCCCAAGTGACCTACGATTACTCCTGAATCTGTCGACATTTACAGGTGGACATTAGCTTAAGTGAAATGGAAAAAAAAGGAAAAAATATGTGTCTGATTAGATTTATTATAGCTTTTGTAATTAATGAGAAATAGCGGGGCGCTGCCAGGACGACGTCGTTCCAGCAGCGCCACAGAAATCCCCGTATATCCTCGGATCCAGTGGGGGGAAAAAATCAATCGTATTTTTTCCCGACTGGTAAAAAATTGGCCTGCATGGTGTATTTTTTTCAAGCAAATCGGAGACCGTGGCGCTGCTGGAACGATGGACACCTTATCAACTTGTAATTTCCACATTCATCAAAGAGACCCTTATTTAAAGAACACAGAGTGTCCCCTCATCGCGTCGTTGTGCTGCGATGTCTGTGGCTGCGACAATGCGGACGCCACCGCCTAGCGTCTTTGTTGTTCGGTACGTACAATCGACAAGCTCTACTTGTACACTTCGATCAACAATACCACTAGATGTGGCTGCGACAATGCGGACGCCGGCGCCTAGCGCCTTCGTTGTTCGATACGTACAATCGACAAGCTCTACTTGTACACTTCGATCAACAATACCACTAGATGTGGCTGCGACAATGCGGACACCGGCGCCGCCGCCTAGCCTATGACGCCATAACAATGATGTTTTCGGCATTATTGTGTTCCGTCAGTTAGAGATAAGATAGCCAGTTACTCAGTAGTTGAGGATTCCAGGAGTAGTGCGCTTCTACCTTAAGTCTTTCATCGCTTAACATCAGGTGTGATGAAGGCTAAGTGCTACTCCATGTGGAGAAAAAAAATTACAAGCCAGAAACTGCAAGGGCAATTTTTGTGCACAACAATGTATGTGCCATTATAGCGGGCGTGCAACACTTGTGACGGTCACTTCACAACTGAGTTAGGGTAAAATTAACTGGCTAGCTAGTGCAGGGGTCACCAAATGGCCGGACCGACAACCTATTTGTGCGGACCCAGAACAATTTAAAAATATCAGTATCAAATAAAATAAAAAAATATTAAGCAGCATGTTTCAAGATGAACTTTTTCGATCTCGTCTTACCGATGACCATCTCCAGGATTTAATGGCAATATCTTGCACCAACTTAACACCAGACTTCAGACAGATTGTTCAGAGTAAAAAATGTCGTTTATCTCATGAATATTGCGCTTACTTTATTTTTTAATTCGATGACACTCATTCCATGACAAACGCTACTCAACACTTTTATTTTTATTATTAGTTGGAGAATAGTTATATGCTTAATTTATTAATAAACACTAGCTGACCCAGCGCGACTTCGTTCCCGTGGCCCTACCCCCTACTCCACCCTACCCTACCCCTACCCTACCCTACCCCTACCCTACCCCTACCCTACCCCTACCCTACCCCTACCCTACCCCTACCCTACCCCTACCCTACCCCTACCCTACCCCTACCCTACCCCTACCCTACCCCTACCTTACCCCTACCCTACCCCTACCCCTACCCTACCCCTACCCTACCCCTACCCTACCCCTACCCTAGCCCTACCCTACCCCTACCCCTACCCTACCCTACTTCTACTCTACCCCTACTTACCCTCTTTCCCCTATTTTCTTACCGTTAAAACCTTCCTTGGACTTCCACGAACATTTCAAGGCCAAAATTAGCCAAATCGGTCCAACCGTTCACTCGTGATGTGTCGTGACCAAGGGAAATAGGGATTCATCACTACATAGTATAAAACAAAGTCGCTTTCTCTTTCCCTATGTCCCTTTGTATGCTTAAATCTTTGAAACTACGCAACGGATTTTGATGCGTTTTTTTTTAATAGATAGAGTGATTCAAGAGGAAGGTTTATATGTACTTTTTATCCCGATATTCCCACGGGAACGGGAACCACGCGGGTGAAACCGCGGGCGGCCGCTAGTTTTTATATATATAGATTATAGATTTTCATAAAATGATAAAATTAATTTAAAAAACTTTATTCTTCATTTTTTTTTCAAATGTTAACATGATCGGCAATCACCCTCATGTCTACTATTTTTTATTCAAGTGGCAACATTATTAAAAAGACGAAATTGCGGTTCCTGACAACTGTCAAAACGGCGCAATTTTGAATTTAAGATTCTAATCTTCATTTCAGCACAGAGTTTTCACTAAAATTTTATTGTTAAAAGTGTTAAGTGAAGCAATTATTGCGTGTCATTTCATAGTAACGCCCGTAACAAAAAACAGGTAAAAGTTAACTTTATATGCATACCATTCAACTTGTTGTAATCTTATTGCTATGGGAAAAGGGAAACATGCTTTCTCGCCTAAATATCAAGCAGTTTTTGTTCAAAATAAGTATTTAATGTGTTTTTTACTTAGGTGTTCTTTTGTAATGCCCGTAACGTTACGGGCATTACACTTTGATGTTCATGGAATTGTGACTGTTTTACTATGCATTTTAATTTTATTGTTTTTTTGCTATATTTATTTCTGTATTATTATAATGCTTGCTTGGTTTTGTTGGGTTGGCATGCAGCATGAATTTTTTTTTCAGGTATAAAGGTGCCCGCTTCTGGTAAGGAAAGAATTTGTAAATTTAGAGAAAAGTTAAAAGAAGACAAAGAGAAATATGAAGAATATTTGCGTAAAGAAAGGGAAAGACACAAAATAAAGCGAGAAAAGCAAAAAGCTAAACAAAATAATGATAAAACGCTTCGTGATACCCATTGTGTTTTGAAAAATGACGTAATTTGAGGTTTTTTGTGTTAATTTCATATAATACTATCCCATAGTTATTTTAAAATATTTAAGATTTTTTTAATAGTTTTGTAGCCCAAATAAAACTCATTAGTAGTAAAGCAAGTTTATTTTATTTCGTACGCGTAACGCCCGTAACAAACTTCTGTAATGCCCGTAACGACATCTTGATTGAAATAAATATGCTTATATAATGAGAGGATCCACGTAAATGTATAATTGACATGTTTTCATTTTTAACAAGGTACCTTAAATCGAAAACCATTTCGAGATTTTTCAATTTCTAACACTGTACATATTTTTTCGGATTTTTAAATCACTTATTTATTGAAATATTCGGAAAAAAGCCCCTTTTATCTTGATGAAGGAACATTATAATGACATTCCTTTGCATAACATAAAAAAACGCCTCTCATTAAAAAAAACTGTCGCTGCCAAGATGAGTAATGAGTACAAAAATTATACCCGCCTCTTTCACTCAATTCGGAGAGTGACAGAGATGGGTATAAACTTGTAGTGATACTCTTCGCCACAGCCATCTCTATCGTCTTCTACAAGCCATGCGCATAAAGTTGGCAACGTAGTTTTAAGTGAACCGATTTGACATCGTTTGCACCGTTTGACAGGTAAACAGCGAGTAAACCTCGAGTACTGAATCCTATGGAGATGGCATATATTCTATACATCTATACAAATAAATAAAATTGGAGTGTCTGTTTGTAACATTAAATAACCGCTTTTTACTACGTGCATATGATTAAATATACGGTAGATATACTAAAATGACATGTTTTACAATTTTTGTCTGTCTGTCTGTTTGTTCCGGCTAATCTCTAAAACGGCTGGACCGATTAATACCACAATTAGAAGAAGTTTAAAATCGAATTCCAAGATTTTCTTACATTGTGACTTAGTTACACCTCACTTTTTCGTAGGTATGCCACCTCCATAGGATTTAGTACTCAGAGGAGTAAATCGGTTCACAGCAATGTTGCCGTTCCGTATCATAGCATGGCTTGTAGAAGACGATAGAGACGGCTGTGTCTTCGCTAAACCTAACCTGTTTTGTTTATTGACATATTTTGACAAATATAGAACTACTAGCGGCCGCCCGCGGTTTCACCCGCGTGGTTCCCGTTCCCGTGGGAATATCGGGATAAAAAGTACATATAAACAGAGATGGGCAAATGCCCGGTTAAAACCCGGCATTTTGAAAATGCCCGGGTTAAATCCCATTTATGGGCAAAATTTGGGCAGAAACTGTATAATAAATCAGTAATAACAGTTAACCAATATTATGAAATTTTACATGATTTACAAACTCATTACTTAAATAATGCTAAGTAATATTAGAGTACGTACATATTTGTTGATTTTTAACCCCCGACGCAGCGCAAAGAGGGGTGTTATAAGTTTGAGGCCTATGTCTGTCTGTCTGTACTGTACGTATATTCCTAGTGCCTAAACGGATCAGGCGATTTTATTGCGTTTTTTTTTATTGAAAGCTATATTAAACGAGATGATTCCTAGCCATGTTTGAAGAAAATCCATCCGGCCATTTATGGAGATGGTCAACTGCCTGCCGAAACGGAAAAAGATACAGACGTGGTGCTTTGACTTAAATAATGTACACCCTGGGCAAATTTTGGTGCAATAAAAAAAACAAAATGGCGGCAAAAAAAATTGACGCCAGAAATTAAGTTGCTCCGATTTGGCTGAAATTAGCTATTAAAATGTGTTTTTTTTGTGTTATTTAAAAAGGATGAAATAAAAATAAAATAAATAAAAACCCCCGACACAAAAAAAACCTCAAAAAAGTCAGAAAATAAATTTTCTCTTGGTCGGGGCACAAAATGAGAGAGAGATTATGTCGGGGGTTATTAAAATTTTATAAACAACTAGCTGTTGTCCGCGGCTTTACCTGCGTGGTCAAAGGGAATTAATAATATCAATGCCTTAAAAAATACATGGCACATTTCTGGTGCAAGGATATAAAAGTAACAATTCAAAAATTTAAAAAAAACCAAGTGGAACCATCGCTAACGCTTGCCGTATACAATTATGTATGGATTTTATATTTAGGTACAATAATTATTGAGTTCAAATCATGTTCAAAACACTGTGGGGAATGGCGCAACGGTTAAGACTGATGTTATGTTTTCCTTCCGGGATAGGTGTTGTTAGCCCGGGGACAACTGTCCGCTGGTTTTTATGTCGGAGTTCGTATATAAGCGAACTGTGAATGAACTTCGTAAGCGCGATGTAGGTTCTCCACCTTGAAGCTCCGTGCCATGTTGATTATGTGCGCGTCGTCTAGATGTCGCAACAATACATAATTATGTATGAATTGATGATGCAAATCCGCATTTTAAGTAAGTAGTATATCATAGTGGAAGGGGGTCTTTCCGAGGTAAAAGGATCATTCTTCACCTTTCTACCACCTCAAAAAGTAGCGCAAAAATCCGCAGCATCATTTCCATAGTAAAAGACCACGTCTCACTTCTATAGGTCATTACTGGCAAGACACACTGGGCAAAGACTTTCGTCTTGAGACATTGAGGTATTTCGGACGCAACTATATGCCGGAGCTTGCCAAACGCTGCCCATCCAAGCTGGATTTGACGAGAGATCTTTTTCTCAAAGTTGGACTTACCTAACTGGACCGTCTGTCCCAGATAAACATAGTGGTCTAAAACTTCGAGTGTAATGTTCGCAACATTAACTGGAGCAGGTGCAGGTTCAGGGGTATTAACCAATCCAAATGTAACCAGAACCATCGGCGTGTTTTCCGAAGTAGGTACCATATATTTTTGAACAGCCATCCTGTGATAGAATAGACCATTGCGAAAGTCACATAACCTCAGCGATCGCAGACCAAGCACGCTACCCTATTGCTCTATTTACCAAATTTCGTGAAAGTCAGATTAGTGGTTTACGCATGAGAAGGTAACGATACCTAGACAAAAAGACAGGTGCTACTTTCAAATGAATAATATTCAGACATTCTCCTAACTCTTGTACTACCAAAATGTAAAAACTCAAGTCAATACTTTGCCACTAGGTACGTTTGTGTGTGTGTTTTAATGTAGAATAGGTCCTTTGCCAGCTCAATCGTGCAAAGCAAAAAGTTCTTTATGCTATTGGAATAAAATTCAATAAATTTTATAAATTTTTTTATGCAGTAGAAAAATTTGAACTTATTCCTTGTTAAGAAACAACATTTTGCTTTGCACGAAAATGAGCTGTCATAATATAATACCCATGCTACATTGAACAAAGTAAAGTGAAAAACATATATATCCCTCGGGAACCGTAGGTACTTATTCCCGAGTTAAAAACAACCGTATAAAATTTTACAGGCCAGAGCGCAATTTGTCCCGATCGATTCAGCCGTTTTGTGGCCACAAACTTCCAAACTCAGTTTGTTTAATACCGGACAGTAGTACAGTCGCCTGCACCTCAGACTACCACAAAATGTCAAATATCTACAAACAGTTTCGAACTTAATGCTCCAGAGTTATGGTTGAAAGTCAATTGGAGAATTTTGACAGTTTTGTGTAGTCTGTAGTGCAGCCGTCCGTACATATAAAGTACAGGACGTAGATGAAGAGTGAAAGCAGAAGCAGACATTAAGATAAGGAGGGGAAGTAGGCATGAAAAGGATAGAATAGAGAAGTTTAAGTGTAAGTCCCTGCGCCGGCGAATTGGGAGCCATTGGAGTTTGTTACGGAAGTGAGACACATGGTCGTATTTGCAAAGGATAAATATAAATCTAATGTCAACGTTCTGCAGACGCTCTAACTTATCAAGTAACTCTTCCGACAGGTAAGTAAAACAGACACCAGCGTAGTCATGGATAGACAGCAGGAGCGATTGTGACAGAGTGAATTTGGTACTGGTCGGCAAAAAGTTACGAAGCCGGTTAAGTGAGCCATATGCTGCAAATATATTTTTCCTTGTTACCTCAACATGAGGACTTCTTAGCCCAGAAGTGAGGAAGTTTCCATAGAAATTTTAACCCCCTTTCTACCTCATCAGGGGAAGTTTTTTAACTTTGCCTACGCAGATCATCTTTAATCCTGACCAGTTTCCTACATACCTATTTTTATATTTCTAATTCTAAAAATAAGGAAATCCCTTATAAACTTGAAACCCTCCCTTTGTACCCCATTACGGGGTAATTTTTTAACTTCGCCTACGCAGATCATTAATTTTAATTCCATGATAAGTGTCACCTTTCGATTTTATATAGATAGATCATGTTGATCATAAATAAAATTAAATATTATACTTATAAGTGCATACTCCATTTTATTATTAAAACATTTTAATATTAGCCTGTTAAAATAACAAAAATGTACACATTTTTGGTATTTTAACAGACTAGTATTATTTGCCTTTTGATAATATTCATGTGCATTATAACCAAAATAATTAAAATACTTACACAGGTAAAAATACTTTAAAACATTGTTTACGCCCACAAAATGGGCAGTAATGGGCATTAACCCGGCGTTTTGGGTTTTAACCGAGTTAAAACCCGGGCAGGCTGAATGGGTTAAAACACAGTGCCCATCTCTACATATAAACCTTCCTCTTGAATCACTCTATCTATTAAAAAAAAACGCATCAAAATCCGTTGCGTAGTTTCAAAGATTTAAGCATACAAAGGGACATAGGGAAAGAGAAAACGACTTTGTTTTATACTATGTAGTGATGGACTTGCGATAACAGTAAAAATAATATTGTGCCTCATACTCCTACAGAAGGAAGATTAACAAAGCTTACTTATCATAACTTTACTAAACTAACAAATGAAAATTATGAAGGTGGCTGAAGGATTTGTTATGGCAGACATTCGCAACCTTCCCATAGTTGACATGATGATGTTATTAGAATATGCGTGAACACGACTCATATAACGTTGCGGAAATAAGGGGAGTTGAAGTTTTATTTTCATCGAGAGATACCTACGTAGAAACTTCAAACTTCTGTAGGCTATGTGGAAGTAAAACGAGAGCAAGCCATGTGTACCATCAAGGGCAGAGTAATTCCTGAACACAAAGTTTGATCAAACATGTACCTACATAGTTAAAGCAGTTATTGATGAGAGTAAAGACACTTTAGTGTACACACATACACAAGTATGCTTTATAAACCACATAGCCCAATCATTGACATAGCCAAACAAATAGCATGTTTGAGAAATTCTCCAGTGTTGGCTGTTTCGTTCAGTAGTTACTCTGCCCGCCATTACATGTGTGGTGTGAAATATCAAGTCAGGCTATAGTTTAGTATTTAAGTACCTACTTATTTTTGTTATTTAAAGTAGAAGTCTGTGTTTGATAATATTAAAAAAGTAGTCGTGTTTTGTCTGTTTAATAAAATACAATTTCATTTTGATATGCGTTTATTTCAATCTTTATCTACTTCCTGATCTAGGAATCTACCTTTCTAAACTAGTAAAAACTAGAAAAATGTCTGTACATTGAATATATTCCAGAAAAAAACAGTTGGATTAGAGACAACTGGGACATAACCAATGCAAAAAAACACACAACACCTTTTTCTTGTGTATTTGGGAAGGGATTTAAATGTCCTGATGTTGAAGGAAATGTTGGATCTTTAATAAAATTTTGAAGTCTTCTTGGTTCTTGGGGTTTCAGTCGAGGTCTTGTGACTTTATTCCCATCCAATCTCTGTAATTTAGTACACACTACCACATGGTACTTTATTTTTATATAAAGCAGCACACCACTGTGAACGTGTGGACATGGGCACGTAAAAGAATGTTTTTTTGGGCCTTTCAGAACTGTATTTTTGCAGCCAGGAACTACACATAAAGTTAAGGGATCTAATTCACGAACACTTTTTTTTCCATTTTGAATTAAATTTACGAGTTATAAAGAGAAATAACATCAAATAAAACAACTTAAACCAAACGAGAAACCGTAACAACAACAAACAACAAACGTCATTAGTGTCACGTTGACTTGACGACGTCAGAATGTATTTTTTTTAATAATTTGCAAAGGTATGTCCGCCAACCTGCCTTCTTCCTGGACTAAGGCTCTTTTTGAATAAGTAAGTATTCAAATTAATTTTACGATGACTAAAAATAAAAATTTTGGAAAAGGAAAAAATACGAGTCTCCTCTTTTTAAATGTTATTTCTAAATACCTAGCAAATAAAAACACATGATAAATTTTATGAAATGTTGTCAATTCTAGTAGTAAATTTATCACACTTTTAGCAAAAAAATTAAAAAAGCACAATTTCTTATCAAAATTATCAGAATTATTATGTTTTGTCTTGCTTGTCAAAAGAGTTAGGCAAAATTAAGTAATGCCCGTAACGGGTACTTTTTTCATTATTTTGCGTTATATTTAACAATATTCTGGAATATTTAATATCGATATAAAAGTGTAATAAAAATGGATGATGTTTATGAGTTATTTAGGTATTTTGAAATAGACATTTAACTGAAAATTGGCGATAAAAGGCGTACAAATGGTAATGCCCGTAACATGGAATGAGTGATGAATCATTAAGTTTTTTTCATTTCTTTCACTTTTATTTATTCCACTAGCAGCTGCCCATGGTTGCACCCGCTTGGTTCCCATTCCTGTGGGAATATCAGGATAAAAAGTAGCCTATGTTTTCTGTGAGCCAAATTTCCATCCAAATCTGTTCAGTAGTTTTTGTGTGAAAGAGTAACAAACAAACTGACAAACTTTCCCGTTTAGAATATTAGTAGGATTGACATTTTTAAGTCTTGGTTAGCTAGTTATTATCATAAACCAAACGGACTGCGATAGAGTTATAATTGTTACAAACAGACCCGCAATTAAACTAATTGGTGACCACTGGGCTAGTGTAATAAGCAGCTCCCTAGTTAGGGCCAATGCCCACCCTTGCCACAGGGCCCTGAATACCGTGTAGTGTAATAACCACTTAAGCACTTGCAAACTAACTTAAAATGTAATGATTTCTATGAAATTAATTACTGAATCTAGGGTAACAGTAAATTATTTTGTTATCAATTGGCTATGTTAAAAATCATCATGTTTATGGTTAATGCTAGGTACTAAATTAAATGGTGAATTACAGAGTGACAGTACTACTTCACTGTAGATATACCTATAATTGTATTGTATTACAGTCCTACTAAACTGCTACTCTTTTTATTGTGACTCCTTGTATTAAAAAGTGGTACCTAATAGGGCTTTTGTACTAAAATTAAAATAATAAAAAATAATGTATTTTATTATAGTTCTTGATATAACCTATTATATTAACCATTTAAGTACAGGAAGTGCAGCCAGCCGGAAGCTATTATAATGATGTTTTCAATTCAATTTAACTCAAAAAAAATATTTACTTTACGTAAATAAACAACTATTATATTAGGTAATTATTTAATTAAAGCATTGCTATTGAATAAATTTAAAAATAAACAATTTTGAGTAGCTATGTTTACATGAGATACCATTGCATGGAATTAGTATATAGCAGTAGGTAGTGGTTTAGTATTAAACCCAGTTAAATACTTAAAAATGTGTAACACTTCACACGGGTCAGTTTACCAAGGCGGTCATTAAAAATATGCATCCCACCTTTGCAGGTAGACAAGTACCTACCTAACTTATAAGATTTGTTTGGTCAAGTGGGTAAAAGGCATACCTATTATGTATGTTTTCGTTTCATTAACTTTGTAATAGATAGGGGAAAATCTACAATAAAATTAGTTAACGATATAAATTGACGACATCACTTACCGTCCACCGTCTAGTCGTCCTTTGAGTAAAGTTTTACTGAAACTATTTATTTTCACTGGTCGTATTATCAATGTAAACAATTTCTACCGATATTGCTGATAATTACAATTGAATAAACATTTGTTTATTGTGATACAAAAAACGATCCGTCCGTTTCGTTTGGCTTGACAATTTCATTGATTTCATTTGACAATTTTAATTTTGACATTTGACAACATGCATGAATGAATCAGCATAGATACAATTCAGTAAATGAATGGGCGAGATGGCGAGAAAATGGCGAGAAACGACGAAACGGGCGTTGGCAAATGGTTGGCAAAGCCACGCAAAGCCCATGAAGTTCGACTTAATACTGACAGAGTATTAAGTCAAACTTCATGGCAAAGCCAAAGATGTACGGCAAAGCCATCTTCTATCTCACTCGTTTCGTTGCACTTCAAGCAGCCGAGAAATAATAGCGGGCAGCGGGCCCATGGAACTGTATGTAAAGCTTGAAGCCACACCCTGAAATAAAAACTGAGGATGAACAATTTGACATTTTGTGGTGTGATGGAAGCCTGAAGCCCCCAGTACAGGATGGCCGATCATGTTGGCCAACCATGATGGGCCATCGTGTACAGGTGCCCTACCACAAGCTCTAATAGCACTTATTTTTAAGTTGAGAGAGTGAGACGCCGCTATACGGGGCAGCGTGTAAACTGCTATTAGAGCTTGTGGTAGGTGGTAGGGCACCGGCCGGTTTGGGTGTGATTGCCGTCTGAAACAACGCAAACCACCCCTGTACACGATGGCCCATCATGGTCGGCCATCCTGTACCTACTGGGATGGTCAGTTCGCCTGTCGGCAACGGCCTGTCAGTTTGTTTGGACGCAATCGGCCACACACTCACAGTCACAGTTTCATAAAAAAGGTTTAGAACGTTTATTAGTAGGTAGGTACATCTTTGGCCGATCCGATCTAGGCCGACAGGCGACCTAACCTGAGGGCCTACTCACGCAAAACCCGAAACTTCAATTTACCCGTCCCTCTCACTCTCTAGTCGGCGGGACAGAATCGAGTGAAAGGGGCGGGGCTAACCGAAGTTTCGGATTAGCGTTAGCGTTTCAGAGTACGGTCCCTGACCGTTTGTGGGATCCTTAATTCTAGTTATGATCCTACTGATTAAGCATATATTGCTTGTTTGATTGCATCACTTGCTAAAAATGAGCTCAAAGAAAGCTATGTACCGTAAAATGCTGCAACTTTGCCTGATTTTGACGTTTTTTTAATAACGCTGAACATATTTACTATTATATGGTTTAATGAGTTTTGATGGAAAACAGACCTTATGCCTTGCTAGTAGGGCATGCTCCCGGGAATTCCCGGTACCGATTTTTCCCGGTATTTCCCGGGAAATTCGGTACCTACTTTCGGTACTTTTGTTATAACTTAAATTACGCCAATGTTAAGCTCCGTGTTTGCAATATTGAGCGTTTATTAGTTGAGAAATGTCACTATTTTGCGATACGAACAAAAATGAATGAATGACGCGCGAAGTAATTTGATTACTGATTTCTTTTATATTATGTTTTTGTGATAATTTTATATTTAATCGCTATTTCGCTCACTTTGTTATAAGCAATAAAGGTATTTGATTCCTGACTTTAGTTATAATCCTTACTTCCTTACTTCACTATCACTACATAGTATAAAACAAAGTCGCTTTCTCTTTCCCTATGTCCCTTTGTATGCTTAAATCTTTGAAACTACGCAACGGATTTTGATGCGTTTTTTTTTAATAGATAGAGTGATTCAAGAGGAAGGTTTATATGTACTTTTTATCCCGATATTCCCACGGGAACGGGAACCACGCGGGTGAAACCGCGGGCGGCCGCTAGTATATATTATAAATGCGAAAATACGAATCTGTCTGTCTGTGTGTTACACAATCACGCCTAAACTACGGAACCGATTTGAATAAAAATTGGTACAGAGATAGTCTAGAGCCTGAGAAAGGACATAGGCTACTTTTTTAACCGACTTCTAAATCAAAAAGGAGGAGGTTCTCTATTCGTCTGTATGTATGTTTTTTTTTTTTTTTTGTGTATGTCCACCGATTACTCGAAGACGGCTGAACCGATTGAAATGATTCAAACGTTATTACATCAGGTTGGTTTCCAAGTTGGTCCCATTTTTTGAAATTTTGAAATCCGTTCAGTAGTTTTCAGGAAATCTTGAAAATACTGTCGTTTTCGTTACCACTTTATGTGAATTTAATACGTATCTTTAGGCATAACTCCTTTGTTTATAAACCGATTTAGATGATTCTTGTTTTGTTAAAAAGGGGATACCTCAAGGTATTTTAACCGACTTCGAAAAAGGAGGTTTTGAGTTTGATCACATACCTATTTACCAGAAAACACGTAAATTGCCTGCACGATGTACTAAAAAGAGTGAAATAAATATTATTTTTATAAAAAAAATAAAACCGCCTTCTAAAAAACCACATCAAAAAAGTAAGAAATAATTCCTCACCAAATAAATAACGTAAGTACTTTGAAGTCGGGCGGGTTTTAACAAAAATAAATATGTAGTTTAAAAAACTAAAAAATCACACTTTTATAGGAACAGACTAAAAAGTACAAAATACCCGTCTATTCAGTAACTGAAATTAAAAAGCGTGGTGCGCGTTGTCAATATTAAGTACTTGAATGCATGCTTTGCAAAGGGCGCACCACGCTTTTTAATTTCAGTTACTGAATAGACGGTTATTTTGTACTTTTTAGTCTGTTCCTATACAAGTGTGTTGTTTTAGTTTTTTAAACTACATATTTATTTTTTACTTTTTAGTTTAATAAATGGCAAGCTATGGGTGGTTGATAATCGATTTCACAGTCCATTCATGTGTCTGCTGATCTGCTCACCCCGTAAATATTATAATTCAAAGGCGTGATTGTATGTATTTAGTTTTACAAATTCAAGTGGAGATCCACTATTAGTTACCAGATGCGCGAGCCGAACCCTTACTTTCTCCTTACTCCATCATCAGACCCTCACCACCAAGTGTAGCGAATAGGTCTCATCAGAACGAAACAAATGAGCCCAAACTCGCGGGGTTTCGTAGTGGTTATTAAGGAGTGCCACTGACTTCATCCCTGCTCCATCATCAGACCCTAATCACCAAGTGCGACTAAAAAGTCTCATCAGAACGAAACAACGAAGGCCAAACTCGAGTGGTTTCCTAGTGGTCATTAAGAAGTGCCACTGGCTTTCTCCCTGCTCCATCATCAGACCCTCACCATCAAGTGTAACGAACAGGTCTTCTCAGAACAAAAGAAATGAGCCTAAACTCGAGGGGTTTCCTAGCAGCCATTGAAGAGTTCTATTGCCCACCTCTTGACTCCATCATCAGATCAGCTCGATGGTAGCAAATTATTGTATTGTCATCGGATTCATATAGACTTGCAAAGTTTCAAATCAATACGACAATTAGAAGTAGGTTAAAATTGATTTCCAAGATTTTCTTACATTGTGACTTAGTTACAAGTGAAGCTAATAAAAGTGTGGTAACAACAAAACATTGTACATGTTTCACGCCCGACTTCAAAGTACTTACGTTATTTATTTGGTGAGGAATTATTTCTTACTTTTTTGATGTGGTTTTTTAGAAGGCGGTTTTATTTTTTTATGCGAACAAAGGGCTGTAAGGGGTTGAAATAGGATATGAAAGTTTGTATGGAAATTACGTCATTTTTAAAGCTAGAAGCTTCAAAATTATTTTATAGGCTTTTGATTAGATAAATAAATACGACATTCAAAGTTTGTAAAAAAAAATACCCTAAAGAGGGTGAAAACAGGGGATGAATTTTTTCGTGTGATGGCGCCGGCAAAAAAGTTTACGGAACGGATTTTGATGAAAGTTTTTTTGTTATACAGCTATTGGTCCTTACCAACATAAAGCTATAATTTATTTTGAAGATCGCAATTTCTGATGTGGAACCATAGCAGTCCAGCCAAACTATGAGAGATATAAAAATACCGTTTTAAGGAAAATTGTTAAACGTGATGAGCACTTTCTATTGACGTACAAAGTTTGAAGGTCTGGTACACCTGATGTGGAACCCTAGCAGCCAGATTAAACTATATGAGATACAAACATAGCGTCTTAAGAAAAGTTGTTTAACGTCATGGACATTTTCTATTGACGGAAAAATATCGAAGGTCTGGTACTCCTGATTTGGAACCCTTGCAGCCCAGCTTAACTATAAGAGATACAAATACAGCATCTTAAGAGAAGTTGTTCAGCGTGATAAGTATTTTCTTTTGACATACAATATATACTAATATTATAAATGTGAAAGTGTGTTTGTTTGTATGTCCGTCTTTCACGTCAAAACGGAGCAACGGATCGACCTGTTTTTTTAGTACCTATGTGGATAGTTTAGGAGCTAGAGAAGAGAGTCCCATCCCATAGGCTAATGTTATCCCGGAAACATATCACATTCCCTCGGAAAAACTTCGTGTAGTACACGTGGCAAAACCGCGGGCGGAAGGCTATGTGATATAAATTTTTAATGTGTTAATACGTAGGTACTGTTTATGTAATATTCACGGTATTTTTTGTCACCCCGGATATTTTTAGAGATTATTTTACTCATGAAAACAAACAACTTTTATTATAGGACCAACACTGAAATCGCGAAAAAATATCAGCTGTTCCATACATTTTGATTAAATATTTTTGCACTTTTGTATGGAATAGCTGTTTTTTTGCGATTTTAGTGTTGGTCCCATAATACAAATTGTTTGTTTTCATGAGCAGAATAATCCTTTTAATTTTAACCGGGGTGATAAAAAAATTACTGTGTATATCTATATATATAAAAATGAATCCCTATTTCCCTTGGTCACGGCATCACGCGTGAACGGCTGGACCGATTTGGCTAATTTTGGTCTTGAAATGTTCGTGGAAGTCCAAGGAAGGTTTTAGCGGTGAGAAAATAGGGGAAGGAGGGGTAAGTAGGGGTAGAGTAGAAGTAGGGTAGGGGTAGAGTAGGGGTAGGGGTAGGTGTAGGGTAGGGGTAGAGTAGGGGTAGGGTAGGGTTAGGGTAGGGTAGGGGTAGGGTAGGGGTAGGGTAGGGGTAGGGTAGGGGTAGGGGTAGGGTAGGGGTAGGGGTAGGGTAGGGGTAGGGTAGGGGTAGGGTAGGGGTAGGGTAGCGGTAGGGTAGGGGTAGGGTAGGGGTAGGGTAGGGGTAGGGTAGGGGTAGGGTAGGGGTAGGGTAGGGGTAGGGTAGGGGTAGGGTAGGGGTAGGGTAGGGTAGGGGTAGGGTAGGGGTAGGGTAGGGTAGGGTAGGGGTAGGGGTAGAGTAGGGGTAGGGGTAGGTGTAGGGTAGGGGTAGGTAGGGGTAGGGTAGGGGTAGGGTAGGGGTGGGGTAGGGTAGGGTGGAGTAGGGGGTAGGGCCACGGGAACGAAGTCGCGCTGGGTCAGCTAGTTAAGTAAATAAATAAAATAATTCATACTTATTATAAAACTATAAGTATGCGATTCTATTCAGGGGGCTACCGGCAAAAAATTATGGGTATGGACATGGGCTTCATTTGACATTTGATTGTTCAAATGTCAAATGAAGCCCATGTCCATATCCATATTTTTTTGCCGGTACAGGGGCTGTATACATTGAAAAGAAATAGAAAAAAATACCACCAAGGGTCTTTTTAAACGGAACAGATACCAAAAATATAGTTTTAGAATTTTTTGTCTGTTTGTCTGTTGTCCACGTTTCAGGCAAAAACTACTGAACGGATTTTAATGAAACTCTTTTGTTATATAGCTATTAGTTGTCGCCAACTTATAGGTAGGCTATAATTTATTTAGAAGATCGAAATGGCCGATGTGGAACCATAGCAGTCCAGCCAAACTATGAAAGATATAAAAATACCGTCTTATGGAAAAATGTTAAATGTGGTGAGCATTTTCTATTGACGTACAAAGTTTGAAGGTACACCTGCCTGGCTAGCATTACCATCATTATATCACGCGATATGATATAGCACGTCTTGCTGTCTTGCTTCCACCTTAGTGGGGTAGGTAAGCAAGACAGCATGACGTGCTATATCATATCGCGTGATAAAAGCCGTTCATGCTAGGCCAGCTGATTAGTCCGATCAACGGGGCATATGTAACCCGATAAATTCCCCCGTCGTTCAAATTTGGCACGATTGTAGAGTAAGTAATGCTGATTAAGGATCTGCAAGAATCCAAGAATATTTCCCACGCCAAGTTAGTCATTTTTGACGTGCCGTGAGCGCGTGAAAATCGCTTCCAATTTCTTTGTGAATGGTTCCTTAGCCTCATTACTTTCTGTATGCGTACCTTTTACTAGGTAGAATAAGGTAATAAAGTTAGAAAATAACATTTCTTACTAGAAGTTGAGATTTTGACCTAAATGTGAAAACATAAAATTGCTTTTAATTTCTCTGATAATGTTTTCTTGGCCTGAAATACCATCTGCATACGTACGTATTACGAGCTAGAATGAGTATATGCAGGAATCCAATAACATTTCTTACCAGAACTTGAGATTTTTACCTAAACGTGAAAACGTTAAATCGCTTCTAATTTCTCTGTTAATGGTTCCTTAGTCTCATTACTCCCTGTATGCGTACCTATTACTAGATAAAATCACTTTATAAAGGAATTAAAAACCATTTCTTGCTAGAAGTTGAGATTCTAACTCAAACGTGAAAACATAAAATTTCTTCTAATTTCTCCGTTATTGTTTCCCTAGCCTCAAATACTTTCTGCATAACGTATTACGAGTTAGAATGAGTATATGAAGGAATCGAAAAACATTTCTTACTAGAACTTGATATTTTACCTAAACGTGAAAACGTTTCAAACCTCAGCCTCAAGTACGTATGTATACGTATTTACGTATGTATTTATAATAAGAATGATTACATGAAGGAATTCAGAAACATTTCATAACAGAAGTTGAGAGTTTTACCTAAACGTGAAACCGTAAAAACTCTTATAATTTATCTGTGAATGTTTCCTGAGCCGCAATTACTTTCTGTATACGTACGTATTTCTAGTTAAAATAAGTAAGTATGTAAAGAAATTTAAAAACATTTCTCACTTGAAGTTGGATTTTTACCTAAACGTAACAATGTAAAATCGCTTCGTGTTTGTATTATTATGTTGTATAACAAAAGTAGTTTTTAAAAGTTTAGATTTTTACCTAACCGTGAAAACATAAAATTGCCTCAAAACTCTATGGAAATGTTTCCTTAGACTGTCAGGTCCAAAAAGCTTAGACTAAGTACTGAGGTAACTGGAGAGTGCAATACTAACACTTTTTTGTGGCAATGTGGCTGTCTTCCGTCTCACCTACACTTTGAAAAAATACGTATGGTCATATGAGACAACTGACAGCCACTACGTACTAAATGACAAATTTGCTGAACACACTTTTTTATTCAGGATGAAAACTCCAGTCACCTCAGTATTTAATCTAAGCTCTTTGGTCAGGTCTCACCAATATGAGACAGATGAAAATAAATAATCACGAAGAAGTTTTATAGATACGTGACGTGACAGATAAGTCTGCGCGCATGCGCGACTGGAACATTTTTGACGCTAATACAGTACATGGTTTTTTACTAATCTTACGGAAAAGATTAGTATTCGATTTTGACCGCGCGCAGACGCGAAAGCGGCCATGGAAGAAATTACAGTTTTGTATCGTAGATACGACCGTTAAAACTATTTTCCATACAAAATTACCGATTTTATTTTACAATTTTCCGTAACAAAAAGTAGCTTAAGTTACTCTTCAGCTTTCAAACTATCCCCATACCAAAAATCACGTTGATCAGTTGCTCCGTTTTGACGTAAAAGATGGACAAACAAACACACTTTCACATTTATAATATTAGTATGGATTGCACTACATATTGAAACCTACTCAATGCAAGCAAAACATGCGTAAAATAGATTATAATAATGTAAAATAGATTATAATAATGTAAATAGATTATAATAATAAACACTGACTATTTCCGGCTTGGGAAGTACGTTACTTACAGCTATAACTAAAACAATTATAAAATTACCTTACTAACTAAACATTATACTATAAAATAAAAGTAAAAGTTTTATGAGAAAATATTTTTAAGGCTTTCTTTGCTTAGGTCACAGAACCGTTAAAGACATCAAAATTGAATCTGATGGAGCTATGTATGACACATACGAACGATACAGTGGCGAGTGATGACCGAGTCTTGACTTACACAAAGGGAGGGTGAATGTATTGAGAATTTGCGATTGTGCAACCTACTTCCGCTTCGAGGAAGTGTGAATTTTGTGTGTTCAAGTATTTCTGGAGAATCAATATGATCTTGGATCAACTTGAACTGGTACTTAATAACAGAAATCTTTCTTCGCGCATTCCATACAGAAAGACCGTAGTTTTTGGCACAACGTGAAAATAAATCAAAACCAGTGACAAATAATAAAGGTTTGTTATTGCTACCCTAGCTCAACATAACACAAAGGTTTTTATTGTTTTAAGGTCAATACCAATTGACATCCATTGCAACACGTGGCACACTTCTAAAACACCGAACACTAAAATTGCCATCCCGTTTCTCTTTTTTTAACTGCCCTATTTTTTGTTGGATACCAAGTAATTTTTTTTTCGGTAACTCCTAAGTTATTCATTTGAATGATAATTACACAAAATCTTTATAAATTGTAGTAGGCTATGTGTTATTCCGATGTATCAGCTATATTAGTTTTGCTAAGTTTTGCGTAAAGTAAATTTTGCGGGACAGAGAGACTAACAAACAGACAGGCACATACATACATCATTATCATCAAATTGTACCTACTGATATCAATATAAAAAAATACGTTACACATCGTAAGCTGATTTCTTTACCATTTACTGATCACTTCCTTACATCATTATCTTACATTATTACCTACACTAAACCAAAATAACACTTTCATTTTTTGCCAGCAAAAAATTTAAGTGTTAATATGAATGACAAAGTAACATTTGCGGTTTCTGAAAATGTGTTATATCTCAAAAAGTGCTTAATCTCGTTCAAACACAGGCAGACTTGACGAATCTATAAGGGTTCCGTTTTTTGCCATTCGGCTACGGAACCCTAAAATGAAGTTACAGCTTTGGTGCCATAATAATAAATGTTAAGGAACGCAAGATCTATCAGAATCACACCTTTTTAGGGTTCCGTAGGCGAATGGCAAAAAGCGGAACCAACCATCATTTTTCACCATACTACTGATGGTCACACCACACACTACATTCACATTACATCATATGGTCATAATTCTTGTAACTAGTGTGTAAAAGAGCACTACAATTGAAACACGATTGAGACACGATTATGATTTAACGTTAGCAGAATTGGCCCCCTGGAGCGAATCCAAATCATCCTGCAATCGCAGACAGTCCTCTACACAATCGATGACTCTGTATATTTTCGTGTCGTCTGCATATTGAAGGTAACTACTATAGCATAGGGTCTTGATGATAAAATATCTTTTTTAACACCCTTGCTAGTAAAGTTGATGTAATTCCACCGGTTTTAAATATGAAAAGCGGGTCATAAAAAATGCGTGTGTTACCAAAGCAAATAGTTAAGTTATAGTCCATACAAATTCCATAACAGTATTATTTGCCATTTCAAATATGGAACTGATCGCCACCGCACGACTCCAGCTAGTGAGCAGCGCGCTGTTGCTATTCAAATTTCGAACTGATCGCCGCGCGGCGCCAGTCAGTAGACAGTGTGCATTCACAGATTGAGTTTATTTAAAAAAAAAAAACAGTTTATTCGGTAATTTAAAAACTTGGCTGCATGCTCTAGCGTCTTTGCCAACATTTTCACGCAGCCATGGCAGAAAATAATCCTCGCTCCATTTTTCTCAAATTTTATTTTCTTTGTACTTGTATTGTGTTGTGAATAACTAAAAATGACAAGTTTCAATAATGAAGATGAGCAATATATTACTTCAACTCCACCGGATATACTAACAGAAGCGCGAACCGCATGCGACAGCTTGCTGCCGTCAATATCCAAGGACAGATACATAACCACGTATGAAAATTTCTTGAAGTGGAAAAACATGAAAAATGCCAAGTCATTTTCCGAAAATGTAGTTTTGGCGTATTTTAATGAACTAGCTAGTAAATATAAGCCTAGCTCGTTTTGGACAACATATTCTATGCTGAAAAGTACCCTCAAGATGAAAAATGGTGTCAATATTAATTTATATACAAATCTCATTGCATTTTTAAAGAGACTAAAAATTAACAAAATATTAAATGTTTTTTTTTCTGTTTCCTCGCAAATGTGTTTAAAAACGTCGTACGATATACTTGCGTATTGGTTATAACATGCTCGGCTCAATTATGCCTCGCATGTTATAACCATCTTAACGCACTAATATCGTAATGTACTATTATATACTTATTCTAACTAGTAATATTTACAAGTAATTGAGGCTAAGGAAACATTTACAGATAAATAATAAGCGATTGAGTCTAAAGAAACATTCACAGAGAAATAATTATGTGTATTTACGATTTCGTTTATAGGTAAAAATCTCAACTGCTAGTCAGAAATGTTTTTGATTTCTTTATATACTTATTCTGACTAATAATACGTACGAACACTAAAAGGAATTATGACTAAGGACACATTCACAGAGACACTAAGCGATTTAACGTATTCACGTTTAGGTAAAACTCTCAACTTCTTTTATGAAATGTTTTTGAATTTCCTTCATATTCTCATTCTTAATACGTACGTATACACACAGTATTTGAGGCTGAGGAAACATTAACAGAGATTTTAGAAGCGATTTAACTTTTTCACGTTTAGGTAAAATATCAAGTTCGAGTAAGAAATGTTTTTCGATTGCTTTATATACTCATTCTAACTCGTAATACGTTATGCAGAAAGTGTTTGAGGGTAATGAAATATTATCAGAGAAATTAGAAGCAATTTTATGTTTTCGCGTGTAGGTAAAAATCTCAACTTCTAGCAAAAAATGTTTTTTAATTCCTTTATAAACTTATTCTACCTAGTAATAGGTACGCATACAGAAAGTAATGAGGCTAAGGAACCACTAACAGAGAAATTAGAAGCGATTTAACGTTTTCAAGTTTAGGTAAAAATCTCAAGTTCTAGTAAGAAATGTTATTGGATTCCTGCATATACTCATTCTAACTAGTAATACGTACGTATGCAGTTGGTATTTGAGGCTAAAGAAACATTAAAAGAGAAATTAGAAGCAATTTTATATTTTCACATTTCGGTCAAAATCTCAACTTCTAGCAAGAAATGTTATTTTCTAACTTTATTAACTTATTCCACCTAGTAATAGGTACGCATACAAAAAAAATGAGGCTAAGGATCCATTCTCAAAGAAATTAGAAGCGATTTTCACGCGCTCACGGCACGTCAAAAATGACTAACTTGGCGTGGGAAATATTCTTGGATTCTTGCAGATCCTTAATCAGCATTACTTACTCTACAATCGTGCCAAATTTGAGCGACGAGGGAATTTTCCGGACGTCTCCATACAACGAATATCCTCGTTGATCAGACTATGATGTGGAACCCTAGCAGCCAGGTTAAACTATATGAGATAGCATCTTAAGAGAAGTTGTTCAGCGTGATAAGTTCTTTCTTTTGACATACTGTTTGTATTGTTTGTATATCCGTCTTTCACGTCAAAACGCGTGTTTTTTTAGTATGTGGATATTCTAGGAGCTAGAGAGTGACAAAGGCTAATTGATATCCCGGGAAAATATAACTTTCCCTCGAGATAACGTCGTGTAGTACAGGCGGGCGAAACCACGGGCTGAAGGCTATGTGAAATATTTTTTTAATGTGTTAATATGTATCATATATAAAATAAATACACAAAAAACGAAAAACCTTATTAGCTAAAAAAATTAAAAATGCTGCCGAAAGTCACTATTCCACGCGAACGAAGTCGCGGGCACAGCTAGTATTACTTATAAGACTGAAAGGACGTGGCGTTAACATCAACGGCGAATACATCTCACACTTGCGGTTTACGGAAAAAATCGTCATTCTGGCCGAGACGTTGCACGATCTGCAACAGATGCTGAACGGTCCAGCTGATTCCTTTCAACTCATCGGTCTTAGGATGAACTTGGACAAAACCAAGGTTATGTTCAATGAACAAATTACTCTAGAACCGTTTGCAGTAAGTACAAGATATATATGAGTATGTATGCCTCGGGCAAATTCTGCAGTTAGGTAGGAACAACTTCGTGAAGGAAGCCAACAGAAGAATACAGCTGGGATGGGCAGTATATGGAAAGCTTCGTCGGGTCTTTACGTCGCCTATTCCATAGAGTCTAAAGATGAAAGTCTTCAACAGTGCGTCCTACCTGTTATGACATACGGAGCCGAAACGTAAACACTCACGGCAGGGTTTGTTCACAAATTCAAAGTAGTTCAGCGAGCTATGGAAAAGGCTTTGCTCGGAGTTTCTCTGAAGGATCGAATCCGGAACGTGGTAATCCGACAGAGAACCAAAGTAATCGACATAGCCCACCGGATACGCACTGGTGGCAGAGGGCCGGCCTTATAAGCCGCAGAACCGATAACCGCTGGGGTAAACGAGTTCTAAGATTGGAGACCGCGTATCGGCAAACGTAATGCCTTCACTACGTTTGCCCTCAGACTAGGTGGAACGATGATTTTTGCAGGGTGGCTGGTAAGAGCTGCGTCAGCCACTGATACTCGATGGCGTACTCTTGGAGAGGCCAATGTCCAGCAGTGGACGATGATGATAACTTATAAGTAATTTGATTACATAGAGAAGCCTGAGTGCAAGTTGTAAATTACTTGATCACGTTTCATACAGTGTTTTTACGTTCTCTTTAGATTTATAAGCACTGAACCCTGATCCAATGCTTCAGTTATAAGTTAAAAGTAATTTCATTACTTACTGATCTCGTTTCATATTATTTTTTATATCTTTATTTATTTAGGGGCTTTTAACATTATAAGGTTAAGCCAGCCCCATCATAGTTTAGTTATTATGATGTCAATAAAAACTAATTCGATTACTTATTAATCTCGTTTTATGTAATGTTTTGTGCTCTATTTTAGATTTAAGCCTTAGATTAGTCAGATGAAAAATAATTGTTGATTAAAACGAATTACCAATAATACAAACTTTATTTTATTTACGATACATTAAAAAAAATCTCAGTACCGAAAAGTACCGAATTTCCCGGTTTTCCCGGTACCAGAGTAAGCGCAGTACCGGGAATTCCGTTTTCTGCACAGTACCGGGAAATGCAACCCCTACTTGCTAGATATGACCACAGAATAAATAATAGTTGATATGACCCAAATCTTTGTAAAACATTCAGTACCTACTTTTGAATGGGCGATTTTCTGAAAGCTCTGTCACTAGATGGCGCTGTCCCACCTATGCAGTTAGAAGGAACGGAACGTTATAAATTTTACCTTGACGCGACTTTTTTACGTAAAACGGAACGTCGGACAGATGTTATTTATTTACCTAAATCTTTAAATTTACCTATTTCGTTTCTGTTCCTCACAGTAGTACTTATTTAATATATTATTAGTTTCCTTTGGGTTTTTAAAAAGTAATTAATTTAAATTTGTTTCATACCAAAATATACCATAGACATGTACATACTTATTCAACGCCATCTAGTAAAGCAATTGGAAGCTTTTTTTTTTTTAAATGGCCTCTCAGAAAATCGCTCATTACAAGCACTATAAGTCGCAGGCAAAGTTGTAGGCAAAGGTCGCAACATTGCCTACTAGGATATCTCAATAAATAATGTGTTGCTATTTGTAATATTTTTCTTGCTTGTGCATGAAACACCGTGCTTGTCCCTGGCAGTCAAATTATTGCAATAATGTTGATATTTTTTTTTCACAGCCCATAGGCAAACTTGTAGCAGGTTTTACAAACGTTCCATACAAAAATATCGTCAACTTCAGGGTTGAGCCAAAATAATAAGATGTTTTATTTAATATTTTTATTGTGTTAACTTTAAAAAGTAAAACTTCAGAGTTAAACAGTGTGCAATTACAAATTTACGAGCTCCTGATTTTCTTCTGTTTCGCTTTTTAGCCTTTCTCATTTTACATTTTATTTTTTCATAGAACTGCAATAGAATTAAGATTTATGAAATTACATAAACAGTTAATACGATAATGATTTATATTCTGTTTGAATGTAAGAGATTCTTTTTGAAAGCAGTGGATGTATGAAATCACATTTGAAAAAATTAACAGGGTGTTTAATTTTTTTTAATTTCTAAATTTTGGCTCGAACAGCCCTAGACCCAGGCAAAGTAGTGTCACCCAAGTTTCCAGAATACTGCACAACATTACCTACTATGTTATTTTGCTTAAATCGTATCCTTTGCTTAAAAATATCAAGCATTACGGAAAATAGACGGTCTTGCTTGTCTTACCCAAGGATGTTCTACTTCTCAAAAAAGTACCTCCTTGTAGCTGAAACTTCAAAAGTTGCGAGACACTTAAAAATAACTGCCACTCACTTCGACTTTTGACGCCCAACTGACGGAACAAAAATCGAAATCGAGTTACCATTATTAAAAAATGAAAATATGTTGCCCGAATAATGTAAAAAGACTACCAATTAGTCAAAATCAAGAGAAAACTTAGCAATCGAGAAATAGGTATCGTAAGTGGAACGAAATAGGCAAAATTGAGCTTAAATGGCAAAGTTGCAGCATTTTACGGTATGCATAATTAGGATCCTAACATGCCTAACTAGCAACTAGGATAAATACAGGGGAACGGAAACCACCACCAGACACGAGACAACTTTCTGTTTTGTAAGGTTTAAAGCAGCGGGAGGCGGTTGGAAACAAAACAGTTAAAGAAAGTTTTTTTTTTAATTATGATATTTATATTTGTTGCAGTTTTCTTCGAACCCACTGACCAGAGGAAGGCTATCAAACCACTTATAGGGAAACTCGGCCCTACATTCGCGACTCCAAACTTATCAGAATTACATGCGATGGCATCTTTCATAAATCGTGGAATAAATATAAACACCTCCACCTCAAACAGTATAGTAGAGGTCTTAGAACTTTGCAAGATTGTATCACAGACTATAAAATTCCTAATAGTTACAATGGGATCTAAGGGTGTGCTCACTTTTCACAACTGTAGAAAAAGTAACCTGGATGCGAGGCTTTATTCAGTGGAACCAGTTGGAACAATAGTGAGCGTGTCAGGGGCAGGCGATTGTTTCGCAAGCGGTTTCATTACCGGGATGCTTGCAGGTCAAACACAGTCTTCTTGTGTACAACTAGGATTTGAAGCAGCAAAATGTGCTTTAGCCACTCACAGCACTGTACCTACACATTTCAATAAGGAGTCTATAAATAGGAAAGCTCAATACACAAGGGTAGATGTAGAATCTCTTTAATTCTATGATGAAACAATATTCACATAAAATTATAAATGCACAAGAAAAAAATGAGATTCAGGCAAAAATATGTAAATCATATCAACACTCAAGTCTTTCTGTCCCTTACACTAAGTAAAAAGTATAAGTTTCTACTAAACACTTAAAAGCTATAAAGGCACAAACTACAATATTGTGTTTAATTGGTAAAATAAATTGTTTTGTATAATATTAATAGATTTGTGATTAATTGGGTGTTTGACTGTTGTTGAAATGTAGATATTTAATTATGACATGCGAAAATATAACATTATTGAATAACAAATATGAAAAAAGAAATTTGATATGTATTATAACAAGCGAATTATGAGCTACTTAATTGTGACTCTAGCTATCTCTTTCTAAAACGAAATTTTCTATGGCGCGAGTATGGCACTATAGAAATGTGACGTCATGTTTCTATATCGCTCTCCTTGTCTGATTAGTAAGTTTGATGCTCTATATCACTGAAAATATGCAAGATATTTGGAAATAAATACCTTCAGTCAAATACCCAATTAAATGAAAGATTAATAGGTAAGTACCTACATAGTTCATAGTAAGAGATATTTCTTACTGTTATTATTATCCTTAGTCATAGATTTTTAATACGTTAATTAAATTTAATATGCATGCCTTTAACAGACTGCAAGAAACAGCTCATTTTATTAAAAAGCTACATGTTATGCCTTACAGATTGTGTAAGATTTAAAGCATCATGGACGGATAAAATTGTAAACTTAAGTTATTAATTACATTAGTATTAAATGTCAGTGTGGCCGCCAGAGTAGCCAACTTTCCTTTCATGCATTGTGTATGACGATGGGTCACGACTTTGCATTTCATGTAACTTTTTGTACTTCTGTACTCTTGCTTCAACTAAGAAGAGAATTCCTGCCGGGAACAGGAAGATCACTCCAATAACACCTAATGCAAAGGCCCATCCTAAGTCATTGTGTTCCCAATTTGGCATCCAATCACGCCCATCCCCTCTGGCTCCGAACGTCACCACAGATATCAAACCAGAAATGCCTGAAATTAATAGGATAATGAAAATATTGATTTAAGATATGTTATGGAACATAATGACATAAAATTATCATAATAAATAAGAAACTGAAATATATTTTTATCATACCTCCAATTACTAACACTGTGCCCAATGTCACTAAGAGAGTAACATAGTTATCATCATCTCTCTCCATTCTCATGTTTATAAAGGATAAGAACATGGAGATTATTACACAACACAAGGTAATGGTAAAGAAAAATTGTGTAGCTATGAAGAATCCTGGCAGAAGAATGTCATGAATAATGTAGTATTCTTCTTCAAATATCCACCAACAACCAGTAAAAACCGTGTCATACCAATGGTGGACTTCTTCAAAACCATTGAAACATATTTCCCACAGTCCTGGAAAAGAAAGCCATCATTATTATAAATTAATACATGTAAGATGCATTATTAAAATCAGTGAACTTATTTTAACGTACCTACCTATTTTACTAAATTTTGGGTTCTTGAGTTTACCGTCCGTCACCAACCAGTAAGGGCTCACAAATGCAATTACAATAAATAATGATGCAAATAAGAAGAATCCTAAGGCAAACAAACCCGTCTTTGATTTATTAACCATTATTATAGGCTAAATTCGATTAAGATTTAAAATTAGAAAGGTTTCAACTGATAAATTTGATAAAATAATCACAAAAATAATCAAAACAAACAATAAATGCTCACAAACAACAACCAATTACATGCACAAATTTTAAAGACGAGGGCCCGAGAGTATAATTTGTGCCCGAGTGCCCGAGTGCCCCGCCCATGAAGCTCGACTTAATACTGAGGTAACTGGAGAGTGCAGTACGAACAATTTTTTGAATACCACAAATAACACAGTGGCTGTCTTCCGTCTCACCTACACTTTAAAAAAATACGTATGGTCATATGAGACAACTAACAGCCACTACCATGAAGTTCGACTTAATACTGAGGTAACTGGAGAGTGCAGTACGAACAATTTTTTGAATACCACAAATAACACAGTGGCTGTCTTCCGTCTCACCTACACTTTAAAAAAATACGTATGGTCATATGAGACAGCTGACAGCCACTACATACATAAATGTCAAATTTGCTGGCGACACTTTTTTATTCAGGGTGAGAGCTCCAGTTACCTCAGAGTATTAAGTCAAACTTCATGGCCACTACAGTCGTCACAAATTAAGATGCCCGTTTTGACACATGCTAAAGTGACGTGATTAGGCATGTAACCATACGAGTCTGTGATCGATTCTCGTGATTAATCGATTAAGGTTCTGAGTAACTAATCGATTATAGTAGGTTTGCAACTTATGTGGATTAAGACTAAAGTTATTATTATAAAATGTTAAACTTACTATATAGGTACTTATACTTTTAATAAACATATTATTAAAGTATACATTGACCTTTTATGTTATATAAACTTGAATCGAATCCACTTAAATTGCATAATTTATATAAGAGCGAACGCGCACTTGTGATTTTTAATCGGGCGATAGTTTGGTCGTTCTCGGATTCAGTATAGAGTTATATGCCAGTAGCAATCGTCAGTGCGCTTAAACTAGCGACCGATCAAACTATCGAAAATGACTGGCCGATAGTTGTACGATCAAACTATCGCACAACTATCGGCCGGGCGGTAATGTGCATGAAGGACTATGTGAGCGCGCGCGATTCAACTAAACTATCGACCAACTATCGGTCGACTAAAAATCACAAGTGCTCGCAGGTTCTCAAAACCAAACTATCGGCCGACAGTTCGATCACTATCGTCTTACGACTCCGACTAAACTATCGGTCGACTAAAAATCACAAATCGCGATGGCTCTAAAAGTGCAAGTATTTTAACTATAGCTCACAGCATAGACATAGACATGTAGTAGCTACATTACTTATTATAGCGGCCTGTACACGTTGGCCCAACCATTGGCCAATACGTCGTATATTAACACTTTTGAAAGAACCTCTTTAACTCTTGTTCGTTCAAAAGTGTCAATGTACGATGTATTGGCCAGTGGTTGGACCAACGTGTACAGGCCGCTTATGGTGAACGCACGCTTGTCCGACGCGAACGCTTCAAACAAGCCGAACGAAACGTGTTTTAAGGAATCTCTGGAAAGGTGAACGTGACGATTCGACATGGTGAGGTGTGCAAGGTTGTCTAGGTTTTATTTAAAGTTTTTTTTTTCATTCGGTTCATTCGAAACGTTCTCCTTGGATAAGTTTGCGTTTGCCTAGAAACCGTTTTATCGAAATCATTGTTGCCAATTTATAATTTCACTAATGCTTTAAGCGCCAATCTAGTTTTCACACAAAAAGATCAATTTTACAAATTAATCTATTAAAGTGTGTCATGATTTTAGAAGGTTTTTCATATTTTTTAATAGCAACACTGGTAATGCCGTCTCTTGCCGCCATTTTGTTAAATTTAATAGGCTAATCTGTGGTAAAATTGGTGGGGGGTAGCTAGACTTGAGCCCGATTAACGAGCAAAGAGAGGTCATTCTTCAAACTAGCCTCGAGGGGATAAGTTCACTAAGACGTCGACTGTATCTATATTGTTATACCTGTACTATGCCTGTACCTGTAAGTTGGATCAATAATTATATGAGTGTTATCTGGAGTCTGCGTTTTCTTCATATTTCAGAAGCGGTAAAGTACCCACGTAAGTTTATTTCTAAACCTGATAATAAGAATAATTTGCTTATTCTGTGCTATAGTAATGCCAAACGAGTTATTTTATTCTCTTCACGCAGAGAAAGGATAAATATTCCAGATTCCATGTTAATGCGTATTTTTTTATCTAAATGATATTTTAAATACCTTTGCGGTGGATTGTGTTTCGTACATGGTCGGGGCTACTCTCCGACGGAACGGACATAAACTAAATCGCATTTGTGTTTTAATTGATTGTGTTCGTATACGGTCGGGGCTACCCTCCGACTATACTAACATAATTTAAAAAGTCTATATGGGTAGCTTAGTACTAAGATTTTACTAATTCGTGTTCGGGGCTACTCTCCGATCGTGTTAGTTAAATCTAAAGCGTTAAAATTGGAATATTTGTGTGGCGGATTGTGTTCCGTACATGGTCGGGGCTACTCTCCGACGGAACGGACATAAACTAGATCACACTTTTATTTGAATTGATTAATTGTGTTCGTGTACGGTCGGGGCTACCCTCCGATTATACTTACATAATTTTAAACGCGGGTATGTAGTAGATATTTTCGTATGGCACGATCATAGCGTACCATGAATCTGGCATAATATATTGATTGTTGTTGTTTAATTTACATGATGTATTAAATGTGGATTGTACAGAATTAATGGAGATGATTGGCATTATTATATTATAAGAGTACTTGCTGTTTATGTTGTTTATAATCTTACACATGGAGCTAGGACTGGCAGTTTTGGCTGTGTACCTACATGTAATGTTTTAAGTAATTAGTGCTAGCACTAATTGGAGCTAGTTTTGATTGCCTTTACTGTTGCACAGAGTGAAATCACTTATGGCTACTAAATCTTGCATACAATCCATGTTTTAACGTGGTATCTAATACCAACAGTAAATAAAAGAAAACTATAAGTTATGAAGCTAGTAAGAAGTAGTAAAGAGTAAGAATAATTTATGATTGGTTGCTCACATTTCATTTATCTTAATATTATTGAAATTAATTATTACTAATTTTCCTTTGTTTTTAATGTATTGAGCGAACGTGTTGTTCTCTGGGTTGAGTGAGTCATGTATGCTTACTGGTTACCTACGTTACTGGTAAGATTGGTTTAATAGGTACGTATTACTTACTTACAATTGAATTCTGGCTTTCTATTTATTGATATATTAATTAATAGGTACAAATTTTGTGGATTCAATTAATATGAACACCGTGAATAGCAATATAAATTGCTTGAACTATGAATATGAGTTTAAATACGAATATTTTAATATGGTATCTTTAAATATTTAAATATGAAAGTCTTTACGTGAATTTGGATATCTCTAATGTGAATATTTTTAATTTTTAATGATGAGCGAACAAATATAAGGTGTTCACTGGGTTGAGTGAGCAAGCTATGCATGCTCACTGGTTATAAGAGATACATTGAATTTGTTTGTTGAAATGCATTAAATTGAATTTGATATTAGGGGGCGATGTATGTATGTTGCATACACTCGTCGGATATTAGAGGGCGATGTATGTATGTTGCATACACTCGTCGGATATTAGGGGACGATGTATGTTTGTGGCATACACTCGTCGGAATTAAGGGGGCGGTATATGTTTGTGGCATACACTCGCCGGATTTAAGAGTACGAACGATGTATGTTGGTGGCATACATTCGTCTGAATATGTTTAAATGTTAAGTGAGTACGTTTCTCACAGGCTGGTTAAATGAGTACCTACTTATATTTCATACTGGTTTACTACCCGTATGGCCACTTTTAAGATTATTAGATTTAAATGAAACTACAACAGAACAAAGATAATTTCAAACGTTTTATTCTTGTTTTTACAATACTCATTTTACATTTTTGCACTAGATAAGTAGCTCTTAATAAAAGAAATGGTTTTTGTAAATAATAAAGGATGTAGGTAGCTACTGTAGCTAGTGAACAGTATAAATCATGAATTTTCCTGAAGGGCATATTGTGTTGATAACCTAATGATTTTATTATAGAATGACACGGAACGATCTTTTGCCGATGAATAATGTATACATTCCAAGGTAAATAGCATCTGAGGACGAATACGGCCCGCGCCACCTGGTGCGCCGCTTGGTAGGCCTCCAGGGTGACGTGGCCGACCCAGGGGAGTCTTGAGCGAAGGAGGAATACCCTTTCTTCGTAGCTGAATCTGGTCAAAGAGGATTTGAGATGATGCAGAGCATTTTGTTTATGGGAAAGTATTGAAGTTGTTTTGATTAAAATGTTTCATGTTTATTTATTTGCATATCGAATAAAACTATTTAAGATTTAATTTTCATCTCGCATAACCGACTAAATTGATTGTAACACCCCCTTAAATAAAGTTTGTAAAGGTCTACCTAAAACAAAACAAAACTATAAAAACTTATCTTTTCATAGAATCATTTAGATGTTATCAAAATACTTTTAGGGAAGAATGAAAAGCCTTTTAAATCTACAGTTGCCTACGTGCTTGACATTGAGTATCTAGTAGGTACCACAGCTGTAGCAGTAGATACCTTTAAAGTATTATTGTCAATATGCGCTCTAATTATCGCAACATAGTACCTACTTACTTATAAAGATATTTATATACTAAATTATGTTTGCATCATTTCTTTTTCCTTGCATAATAAGTATCCACATGCTCCATAATTTGAGTAGGGGTTATTGTCTTATCTATTTAAGATTTTTATAATTACCTTAGTTTCCATTTATACGAAATCCATACCATATCTTGATTCTCATGAGTGGTCAATATCCATGAGCTAGGTTTGTTTTTCTATGCCTAGGTCTATGCCCAGGTGACCTTTACGCAGAACTGGATGTATTTCTGATCTTGATAAGATTGGACATGATGACGATTCACTTTTGAATAAGAGCACACTATTAAAGTCGCGAATTTAGTATTCCAAGATTGCGATTGGGTAATACTTTTATAAACTGTGATCTGTGTCACTTAGATTGTTATAGACCTTTTAACTATGGAAACAATATTAATTTCTGGTATAAGCTTAACAATCTCCATAGCAGTGTTGTAGATACGGTGTACGTACGCATAGTTTTCGGGGTGCCGCTGTCTCTGAGGTACCTACCGGGTTCGATTCCCTGTCGGGTGAATGTTTAAAGCGGACTTTTCAACATTCTGCCCGATTGTATGTGGTAATCCCCGTCGTTGTTCCCAAATGCCATAACACAAGTGCTTGAGTTACTTAGTTCGGGATGGAAGCAATGTAGGTATGCAAAGATATCCAAAATTTACTATTTCCTATTACTTATTTTATTTTTTGTAACTTTGTTCAAGTGGACATTTCGTCTATTATTTTTGTTATATGTAGCTTAATTTAAAAGAATTCACTATGCTTGACTTCTTAAATTTGAGTTTAGTGGCAAACTTAAATCTCAAATTTTATTTAAATTCAAACTAAATTGTGGATGAGTGCTAGAGAAAGTTTATCAGGAACATACTTTTCCGAGTCTTCTACATAATTAGACAATAAAGCCATAAGACTGATTAGAAATCATCATTCTTTACATTTTTCCGGGAACGTCGAAGATTCTTTATCTAAGTACCTAGTTTGATAGATACATAGATTAATTCTTTATTTGTACACAATATTACGAACGGAACAATCACACACGAAATAATAATAATAATACAAAGATAACAAACTGTTAACCAAATGGTGGCCTTATCGTCTTACTGCGGTTTCTTCCGGGCAACTCAGTTTTGGTTTAGACGGATGGAAAATTTTACAGCCAAAATCACTAGAAGCTATTTTGCTATTTGTGCGTACTGCGTAGTGTTCTAGATCTCTCTTATTGATTTAGATGCAAATCAAAATCAGAAATACTTAGTTGCTTAGACAGCACTGCAAGAAGCATTCACTGATATCTATTCTAGTTGTTTTCATTAACATAGTGATGAAATTATGTTTTTAATGCAAAAACATGTAAACAGTCCATAGTACATTTAAGTAGATCGTGTTTATTACACTGTCAAGTTGTAACTGATGTTTTCCTAATTAAGCAAAATAAAGTAAAACGATTATTGCTCAATCACACCTCTCAATTTATTAAAATGTTCTATACAGCTTCATGCAAACATTTTAATTCATGTTTTAAACTTGTTCTAACAAATAAAGCCACAAGTAACCACTGCTGTAGCATACCAAGTTAGTTTTTCCGTGTTTTTATTGTTATTGGCGGTATGATTTATAATTAGTTTTTGAGGATTTTAATACTACCGTCCTAGTGTACGTATTGACAAAATATGATTTCAAATTATGTGAATCTAATTTATTGTTATTTTAATGAGAATTAATATCTTTATTAAACCAAAAATCAAGTAGATCTGTCAAATTTACCGTCTCATTTGGTAGGCTCGTGATACTAAAATTCTTAGCAGTTTACCATTCTCACGGACCTTTGAAGTTCCTTCACATATTGTGTAGTAATCATTTCCATATTTTTTTAGATCTGGTCAGTTGATCATTTGTTTCTACTATGGTTGAAGTTACTAAGTACCTTACATACTAATGTTTATAAAAGAATATGAGAATTCATATACTTACATTTATTTCTATTGATTCATTATCAGATACATCTATTTCTTTTGAATGATTAATAAAATTGATTTGGTTACTATGTGTGTTGTGAGTTTACTGCTTTCAGATGCCAATTGTAGCATCCAGTAGGTACTTATCATGAGCTAGCATCGAGTTAATATAATAATGAGGATCCCGCTACCCTTGAACGTACGAACCAACACAGCATACAAACTGGAGACAGCAGAGTGTACGTGCTGTGGTAATGAGAGGAGATAATATGATACTGAAGGTGCAGATCACAGAGTGATCGTTGTTGTGATGATGATCATCGTGGGCTGTGGTTGTAAGTCGGATATTGAGACGAGTGGATCGCTGATACTGAAATTGACTTATATTGAAGTATATATTATCATGTCATGTATCTTATCTCATTTTACTATTATGATTGCAAAAGCTTGTATGTTTGTTCCCCAATCACGGCTATCGGCTGGACGGATCTTTGAAATCTTTTGTCTGTGGAATAGCATATCGGCTTCTTTTGACCCCGGGAGGATATTTTATTCTCACGGGAAATCATCGTGTAGTTAATTCATTTGGGCGAAAAGCTGTTCATGATTTTACTTGTTCTATTTCTATCCATGAATATACTTCTTCATATCCCAATTATAATTATTAAATCTATTTACACTAATATTATTCATAGTAATATGAATATTTGTTGATAAGGATGCGGGTCATGCTCGTATGAGGATACCTTGTAGACATTTTTAAGTTTTGATATTAAATTGCGAACTTGTTTAAAATCATTAACTTATTCATTAGAAATGATAATAATATGATCTTTTGATTTTCATGTACGGAGTGGAACCATGTATTGTACTATTCTAACAGAGGCAGAGAATAGATGCATTTAAGATTTGGTGCTGGAAAAGAATGCTCTGGAAACCTTGGACAACTGGTTGACAAGTTGAAAAAGCAAATTGTTGCTGTGACGGTTCAAATTGTACCTGCGGCATCTTCATTATCAGTGTAACTTCCTTATAAGAATATTTAAATTAATCGGTAATAATGCCTATTACGAACATGCCTTTAAATAATTCCTTTAGTTGTCCTAACTCATATTTTGATTTATTACAAATTGTGCACTATGGTAAATACGTATCTATAACTTGGTTTGTTACTCATATCTGGGTAAAAATTGGTAACTGTGCAGAGGCCTACAGTTGTTTTTGTAAGGACTAAACTAGGTCAAACTTAGCGATAGTTAAATTCATCTAATATTAGGTCTTTAATCCTTTCATGACTCGTAGTTGCTTTTTCCACTATTTGAGTGAAGTGATAAGGGTGTCTAGTTATCAGGTTAAAGTTAAATTCTGTACCTTCCTATTCCTAATGTAACATTCTTAGGGATTTTGCTTCTGACACCATCTAATATTCTTGAATGTAGCTCCTGACAATGCATTGATGTAAACTAGTACCAAGCTAATCCATTTTTCTTTTATGACCCATAACTAATGCTTATAGATTATAACCAGACTTTACTTTAATCATTCCATATACTTACTTACACAATACATGATTATATAACAAGTATAGTTTCAAAATAAGTTTTCTAAGTAATAATAGTCGATTGTTAACGAATGTCATGATTATGTTAATTTATACATTGATTCAAATAGTTTTAGATTAGTTTGTTATTGATAATTTATTTTATTTGATTATGTATTACTTAACGATTTACTAAAACAATATTTTCACGTTAATATCTATATTCTAAACAAGTCATCGGCTTCCTTAAAAGATTATTGTTGAGCATTGTGTAATATAATGTATTTGTTTCAATTATGTTTTAAGTTTTAACTTAAGGTTTTTATCACTATAAGATTAACCTAAATAGGTACATAGTTGTAAGACTTTACTATTGAGAATAATTGTGTATCAGTATATTAGCTGTATACTTACCTAATTAATTGATTCTAAATAATTTTTATATGTGCGTCGGGAGACAGCACGTTATCAGATGGCCGAATGTCATGATTTTAGAAGGTTTTTCATATTTTTTAATAGCAACACTGGTAATGCCGTCTCTTGCCGCCATTTTGTTAAATTTAATAGGCTAATCTGTGGTAAAATTGGTGGGGGGTAGCTAGACTTGAGCCCGATTAACGAGCAAAGAGAGGTCATTCTTCAAACTAGCCTCGAGGGGATAAGTTCACTAAGACGTCGACTGTATCTATATTGTTATACCTGTACTATGCCTGTACCTGTAAGTTGGATCAATAATTATATGAGTGTTATCTGGAGTCTGCGTTTTCTTCATAAGTGGTTATAACGATTATTTCGATAAAATTGAATGAAGCTGGAGAAATCCAGCACGCAACGGTTACAACACTAGTATTTAAAAAAATAAAGACTGAGAACTTAACTGTTTTTCGAGACGATTCGTAGTTAATCGAATCTGCGTTTACTTTATAATAAACGCAAAAATAATACGCGGAATACACTTTGCCTTAATTTATGATGCGTTAAAAAATGTAACATATTATTTTCATACATCTTTGCTAAGTAATCAGCATATATTTGATTTTTTGGTTTTCGTAACAAGTTACATTCTAGGGTCATTACCATGTGTCAAAACGGGCATCTTAATTTGTGACGACTGTACCTGCCACTACATACATAAATGTCAAATTTGCTGGCGACACTTTTTTATTCAGGGTGAGAGCTCCAGTTACCTCAGAGTATTAAGTCAAACTTCATGGCCCCGCCCATAGATGTATTATTCCTGTAGATGGATCACAAAAATAAGCTATAACTCACCCATCCTTTACCCCTTCTAACACTATCAAATTGTCATAAGATAGAAAGAGACATACATGTTAATCTGTTGCGTCGGCATTAGTGAATGTCTCCATTTTGACTATGCAATGCTAGATGATGATGATGCAATGATAGTGCTGTGTTTTTTTTTATAACAAGTTATCGATAAAAGATGTCAAAATAATTTGAATGCAATGCGATACATAAAATTACAATGTAGGTATATGTATATATCGCAGGCGTATTGTATATTTCACCGTATTACATAGCAACTAGCTGTATTGAAAAAAACAGCACCGCATTGTAATGCAGCGGATTCAAGATACGCCGTATTCAATACGGCTGATCGAAAGTACGCCGCATTGAATAGAGCGCTTTGCGATTTTCAATGCGGCTAGACTTAATGTAATTGGGCGGTTCATAATCCGCTTTTCTGTCAGTTTTTAGTACTAATCGTGTCCAAAGTGCTCACGGCCTTAGAATTTTGTTTAGGCTATGAAACTTCAGCATAGGTCGAAATATGGCAAAAATTTCTTCCCACCAGACAAAAGCGCACGCACAGCTGATCGATCAAGTGTGGCAGAATATTTTTTTTATATTTCGACGTATGCTATGCTCCAAAGAGAAAGTTGTTCAGTTTCATGGTCTAAGCAAGCCCTTTAATTTTGAATAAGTGCCAAATATGAAGTAGGTACTATAATTATACTTGAGGAGATCGATGGCTCATTGGTACGCGCATTCTGCATCCGGTCGTTGATGATAAGCAACATTCGTTGCGGTTGGACATCTGAATGGTGACCAAAACTTTATTATCTCGGTCTCCTCTGTGCTTCGGAAGGCACGAAGCCGTTGCTCCCGGTTGCATTAGCAGTCGTTGGCACCCTCACCCACCAATCCGCATTGGCTTCGCGTGGTGGCTTATGGAACTTATGGCCCGTTCTACCTGTGGTGTTTTCTTGCACAGGGAAGGCCCAGCAGTGAGGACATTAATATGATAATGATGATAATTATACTATTTATACTAGGAGGTATATTCGTAAAACTGAACGAGGGGGGCAATTGCGTAAGGTAATCGTATTAATTTGACAGTTCATATCGTATTCAATCGGCTGCAATTTGTATGGAATGACATTTAATATGATACAATATGAACTGTCAAATGAATAGGATTGACTTTACGCAATTCCATAGCAGATTTCTAATCAATTTATTAAATTAAATAATCTGGTGAATGATATCAAGTAAAAAAATACAGATTTCACGCTAATTTTTATACTTTTAATGTATTAAATTTTTTAAGTATAAATCCACAATTTGCTTTAATAAGTGCATCGAGCATATTCTTGTTTGTTGCGAAGGTCTCCAATCGTCGCCTTTTCTTACGTTTCTTATTCACGTTTCCTTTACATCGACGGCGGCGCGGCGGTGGGAAATCTGTTTAGAATTGAGAAAAATTAAGTTTAGATACAAAATTGTTAACACTACAATTATTTATCGATATTACATAATAAAATCGGACTACAACACTATCAAGTTGGTCAAATGTCAAAAAATCCCAATTGGCTTTAAATTATATATTTTTAGCTTAAAAACACCTGATTTTCTTCAACCAAGTCAATGTTAAACTGTATATACACGTACAGCGATTTAGTTTTTGCAAATACGGACCAGTAAGCTATAAAATGTGTTCGCAAAAACACAAAACAATGAGTGTGACTTACCTCTGAAATGATATGTGTTCATTATTCTCTTTCAAAACACTCACTCTGCTTGAATAACCGGGAACAGTAGAGGCCATTCTTAACAAACAACAGATTTACCGCACCACACCATCAAATCTTTGTATATTTTTGTACAAAAAAAGCTTTTCTTTCTGAAGCATTTGTTAACCAGCTGGTTAACAAACAAATATGACGTTTACTTTCAAGTGGCGCGCAGCTCATTAAGACGCACACGTTGGGCTATTGTTATCTCTTTTTAACACATGACATGTCGCCATTTGAGAGAAGAGAGTCGATTATAGAAGGAATTGTTCATTTTCTTATGCTCCATCTACAGGAATAATACATCTATGGCCCCGCCCCTTCCCTTCCCTTTTTTCAGTGTTGACTGTTGACAGATTTGACACTGACAAGTGATGATGACGAGGGACCAAGGGTGCATTCCGATTCAGAAACAGTTATGGTCAAAGCTCTGGAATCACATTTCAACAGAAAAAGGAAAATGGTACCATGGCATACAGAAGACATTGCCCGCCAGGCCGTGGTATCATCATAGCATAATTACTTACACTAATAGAAAGTTCATAATTATCTACCATAACCAGAATGCGATTTGGACACGGTCAGTTTGCCGCCCATCTCCATAAAATAAAGTTGGCTGATAATCCAAAATGCAGCACCTGTGATGAAAACGAAGATCTTCCTCACATCATCCTAAGATGCAAACGTTACGGAACGCAGCGTCTAATGCTTGCAAACTGAACTAGCAGATATTTCTGAAAACGTACCGGAAAAATTGGAAGACTTATTAGCAGACTCGAAATATTTTGAACCATTGTGCAAATTCATACACAATACCATAGAAAATCTATAAGCAGACTCGAAATATTTTGAACCATTGTGCAAATTCATACACAATACCATAGAAAATCTGTGAAGTGAAGTGTGTGTGAGTGAAGAAAAGAAAACAAAGTACAGTGCCACAAACTTTGCTGTGCCGGTTTTGTGGTGCCGGGTGCCGGTGGCCAAAATGTGAAACTAACGTGATTTTTTTAATGTCATTTTGCTGTCCAGTTGATGTCCAACCAAAGCGCTGCTGGCGGCTGAAGTTCTTAGAAGACAGGGCCGGTTAAATTACTACAAAAAAAAAGAAAAACGTACGTAGCGCCGCTGTCACCGGCACAGAAAAGGTTGTGGCATGGCACTGTATTCTTTAATACTGACATAATAATACTTACGGAATGTAGACTTGACCCTAGCAAACCTATACCACATCTAAATCACTACTGTTTCTATTACACTACTTGCTCCTGGAACCAAAACGATGGGGTAGTAATATACATTAAAAATACCTTAAAACACACTATCAAAGAGATAAAACTAGCCCAGGCATCTTGCCTTCAAGTGGAAACATTGAATAATATTATACTGGGTATTTACAGATCGCCATCTAATACTAATGCAACCGCTTTCATAGATTCTTTATGTACACACATAGAAACATTAAATTCTTCTAACAGCGTCGTCGTTGCAGGTGATATAAACATTAATATTGCTCCTAAAGAGGACGAACGGTCTCAAGAGTATCAAAATCGGATACAGTATTTAAATAAATTGTCAGTTTTGGGAATACTAGCGGGACACATTTTACCAACAAGAGAAAAAAGTTGCTTAGACCACTTTATGCTGAAAATTAACACAAAAAAGACTAAAGCATCTATTGCTGTTCTTGCTACGACAACTACTGATCATTTTTGTACACTACTCGCTATATCAAAAGTAAAAAATCACCCTTACATAAAAAAGACTAAAACTGTAATTGATTTTGAAACTGCTCTAGACCATCTCCAAAGAAAAAATCTCTCTGAGTTGCTTAATTGTAATGACCCAGATATATTAATCAATCGGTTAATTCAAAATATCAGCGACAGTATTAAGAAAAATACACAAATTATTCCAATACCAAATAGTCAAACCATTCTCAAGCCCTGGATTACGGTTGGCATACTACGGTGTATTAGAACCAGGAATAAGCTTCAAAAAATATTTCAAAAGGACCCACATAATGAGATAAACAAAATAACGTATAGACGCTACAGAAATTTTTGTAACAGGTTGATTAAAAAAAATATAAAAAGAAAATATGAAAGAGATTTGCTATCGAAATCGTTGTCAAATAATAAAACATTATGGAAAAACATAAAACAGATTACTTACACAAATAAAATTAATAACTTGAATATGGAACTCCTTAATATAAAATCACAACCCTTAGAATCTGCCAATTCAGTAAATAGATGTTTTGCAAATATCGGCAAAGACCTGGCATCTGCCTTGGTGCGTCCTCCTGAAGTCAAGCCAACACTAAAACCAAACTATAAAAAGATCTCTCACCAATCTAACTCATTTGTATTACTTCCTACTGACTGTGAAGAGGTTAACAGTGTTTTAATGAACTTGAAAAATGATAGTGCACCGGGATGGGATAATATTCACACAGGATTCCTCAAACAAGCTAAGCACCTAATTATTCCAAATCATTACACACCTTGCCAACTTATGTTTCGAAAAAGGCACATTCCCAACTGTTCTGAAACAATCTATTATAACACCAGTGTACAAGGGTGGGGATAGGGAAGATGTCAGCAATTACAGGCCTATCTCAGTGCTGCCAGCGATCTCTAAGATTTTGGAAAAATTGATCAACACAAGACTCCTTAACTATTTAAATAAATATAATATTATATCAACTTCCCAATTCGGCTTCCAGCGAGGAAAATCAACGGAGGATGCAGTGAGTGCCCTTAGTTTGCTGGTGGTAGAACAACTAGATAAGAGCAAAAAGTGCCTTGGAGTCTTCCTAGACCTAAAAAAAGCGTTTGACACCGTCGCTATCCCTAACCTTGTGCGCAAATTAGAAGAAATCGGTATTAGAGGTACCTGTCTTGATCTGTTTAAAAGCTACCTCACAGATAGGAAGCAGAGCGTTAAAATAGGGGAGGTTATTAGTGAAGAGGCTTACATTTCATAGGGGGTACCGCAGGGGAGTGTCCTAGGGCCTACCCTATTTCTCGTATATTTAAATGAATTGTGCAATGCTCAGATACCCCACGCTACAATCTTTTCATACGCAGATGACACCGCAATCATTTTTACTGCTGATACATGGGATAACTTAAAAATACATACTGAACAAGGACTGAGTCAAATCGCTGAGTGGCTAAAATCAAACCTTCTCACACTTAACATTCAAAAAACTAAGTTTGTTTCCTTTGGTATATACAATAGAGCCCAACCAATCGACCTTTTTGATATCAAAATACATTACTGTGAAGATTCAAACAATGAGGGAGTTTTTTTTTACGTTTCATCGTTAGTTCAAAAAATTTGTACTAGATGGCGCTACCCCACTATAGCGACCTAACTTTTTCTGAAGAAGTAAACGAAAAAAGTAATTAATAGAAAATAGCAAAGAAAATAGTCTGTCTGTTAGTAAGGCGGCGTACATTAGACGGTCATGCATCCATCAGTCACCGCCTGGCCACGGGTAGCGCGGCGGCGAGGCGGCGCGGCGGCGACCAGCGAATTGCGCAATCATTGCGCGCTCGCGCCAGACGTCTAATTAAATAAGTCAATGAAACGCACCAACTGATGCGTAATTCGCTGTCCCGTGGCCAGGCGGTCAATTCCATCACTCATGCATGACTATCTTACTTCGGTCGGGCAGCGTTATGAATGGTTCATTTTGATTGGCTAAAAGAATCGTGAACTGATAGCAAACTGACAGCAAAACCTACCGTCTAATGGGCGCCTACTAGTTAGACCAACGGTTGTTCCACGGGGAACTCGTGCCGCTTCACCTGTTCCACGAGTTCCCCGTGGAACAACCGTTGGTCTAACTAGTAGTACCATGGAGATTTTCTTTTCCCGATAGACTAACTCTTCCGTGATACAACTAAAATCATTCCCCGTGGAACAACTAAACAAAGTCAATCTTCAAAATAGACGAATCGTTATCCTTATTATGGAATGGACGGGAGATGTTTATTTCCCATATTACTACTGCCACAGAATATATAATTAGTACTAACGCTACTGCATAGAGAATATGCGTAAACCATGTTTTCCCCATAGACCCACTACACAAGAAATGTCTTCCTCGACAGTACGAATAGGTACTTATTAAAATAAAAATAAAAATTAGCTAAAGGCACCATGGTTGCGTAGCTAACCCGGAGTTATTTTAGATGTTTTGAGATTATATAGGCAGGAGCATTTTAAGTAGGTATACTTGTAAAACGTTATTAGCTGAAAATACCAGGGTTGCATAGGTAACCAGAGGTTATTTTAGATGTTTCGAGATTTTATAGGCAACAGCATTTTAGTATAGTCCATTCGCTTAGATAGTGTTGCTCTGCCACAATACCGTGCGGGTGTACCGACACTATCTAACCGAACGGACTTATAGGTATACTCGTAATAACTCCTGGTTAGCTATGCAACCCTGGTACTTTCAGTTAATATTTTTTTTTATCTAAAAAGTAACCCTCCGTCCACTTGGATCCACCGCCAGGATCCACCGGTGGAGCCAAAGTAATCGAACGAAAGACATTTGTGCAATGTGTCTACGGGGAAAACACGGTAGGTACCTATGTATATCCTTTATGCAGTAATTAATATGGGAAAAAAAATATTCCGTCCATTCCATATTATGGATAACCATTCGTCTATTTTGATTGACTATCACCCAATTGCAGGAAGCTCCATTAAAGTTAATGCTTCATTAAATCTATTGCTGTCACTTTTTATTTCTTGACAACGAAAAGTGACAGCAATAGACTTAATGAAGCATTAACTTTAATGGAGCTTCCTGCAATTGGGTGTGTGTTTAGTTGTTCCACAGGGAATGATTTTAGTTGTACCACGGAGGAGTTAGTCAATCGGGAAAAAAAAATCCCCATGGTACTACCAGTTAGACCAACGGTTGTACCACGGGGAACAGGTGCTAAAGCGGTCCATTCACGGCAGGCCGTCCCGCCGTTTATGCATGATGGTGAATGTTGTCGCAGGAGGCTCCTGCAACAACATTCACCATCCTGCGTGAGGCGACGGACGGCGGGGCGGCCTGCCGTGAATGGGCCGCTTAATGCCCCCAGTACACGATGGCCGATCATGGTCGGCGACCATGACCAATACATCGTACATTGACACTTTTGAACGAACAAGTTTAAAAAGGTTCTTTCAAAAGTGTCAATGTACGATGTATTGGTCATGGTCGCCGACCATGATCGGCCATCGTGTACTGGGGGCATAAAATAATCAATCATCGACCAAAGAGTACATTATTATCCCACAGATAAGGTAGAAGCTGGACTCCAATCACAAAAACGTCATCTACAAAATGTTTTGTACGTTTCTCCCATAGATATAGTATATTAAAAGTGGGTTTCTCCAGCTTTCAATCAAATTATCAAGAAAAACAAATACGCTCACAAAACACCACCAACACCAACGCATAGAAGCAAAGCAATCCGCAGATCTGACAGAAGAAAAACTTTACCACAGACAGGTTAATTTGACAGTGCAACCGACCGACACACAAGTCTTTTTTAGACTCAATGAACTAATCCTTTGCCATAAATGCTGAAAAAAGTAGGTTGTGTTAGGGTTACAGCGCCATCTAGTGCATCGAAAAATTACTGCAGGAAACTCCCCCATTACAACAACTGCAATTGCAGAATTATTGAAAGAGTCGATCAAATAAAATATTTGGGAGTTGTGATGGATAGTCGATTATCGTGGCATCCACATCTGGAATATATGAATAATAAAATAAGAAAACTAGTGTGGATCTTTAAAACCTTAGGCATGTGATTCCACGAGATACTGGAAAAGGCAGCGCCTCACCAAATAGTCTGTTGAATACCTACTATTTATATAACTATAGTACAGTCTGTCTTAACATATTGCATTACTGTCTGGGGAGGTGCTGGTAAAACCAAGTTTCTGGATTTAGAACGAGCTCAAAGATATTTGCTAAAGGTAATGCTTTTCAAAAAAATGCGTTTCCCAACGGAAAGCCTTTACCAATTAAATAATCTCCTTTCAGTAAGAAAGTTATATATCTTACAAAGCATTTTAAAATGCCACAAAACACTGCCATACAAGCCGAATATAAAAAATAGGAGAAGAAAAGATATAGTAGCACACACTCCGAGAGTTAGGACGAAATTTGCACAAACACAATACACCACTCAATCTGCTCACCTTTATAATATCACAAACAGAGAACTACACATTTATAACAAACCACACAATGAAACTAAAAAACTAGTAATCAAATGGCTACAAACCAAAACGTGGGAAGAGACGGAATCACTCCTCTTATTCATATCATAAACTTAATAAATAGATTATAAAAATGAAAATTGTATTAATAATTATATTAAAAAACGAGCATACTTTTACTCAAGCTAACTTACACACTCACTCACTCACACACATACACACCACACACACACACACACACACACACACACACACACTACAGGCAGACCTTACCTAAACCACAGCCGTCTCTATCTACCCCGAGAGCCAAACTAATTCGCTCTATGGAGACTCAACAATAATTCTATATCAGTAATTTCTTAACATAGAAAATTAGATTATCTAGTTTAATAAATAATTCATTAGTAATCCACCAATATTTATGACAGCGACATTTAAAAAAAACAAATACAAAGCTATAAAAAATCTATAAAAAATGGGCAAAAATGGTATAAGTATTATTCACTTTTAATTTGAATACATTTATTAATTATCTTTCGTAAAAGTATATAATCCCCCTATATTTGTAAATGAAAAAACAAATAAACTTTAAAAAAAACTTTCTACGTAAACTCAAATTGGTATTACACCTATGTTAAAAATGCTATCAGAAACAACAGACTTCTTCCTAAAGTATTAGTTTCCCGTTTTATATCTTTATGGATTTCGACTTTGGTGCTTAGATATGGTGAACATAAACACATGTTCACGGTAAAATTGGTTATAGCATATTTGCTGAATAAATTGCACCATTTTCGGGGTATAACTTTTTTTTTATACCTTCCAATGCGATATTATGTTGGATTCCAAAATATAGTCTCTTGAAATTATATTTAAGGGCCGTTTACAAAAATTTGGCCTGTTATTGAATTTTTTACAAAAATATCGGATAGCTCTTGGGCTAATCGTCTTCTACAAGCCATGCTATGATACGGAACGGCAACATTGCTGTGAACCGGTTTACTCCTCTGAGTACTAAAACCTATGGAGGTGGCATACCTACGAAAAAGTGAGGTGTAACTAAGTGACTAAGTCACAATGTAAGAAAATCTTGGAATTCAATTTTAAACTACTTCTAATTGTCGTATTAATCGGTCCGTCAAAATCGGTCCAGCCGTTTCAGAGATTAACCGGAACAAACAGACAGACAGACAAAAATTGTAAAACATGTCATTTTGGTATATGTACCGTATATTTAATCATATGCACGTAGTAAAAAGCGGTTATTTAATGTTACAAACAGACACTCCAATTTTATTTATTTGTATAGATGTATAGAAGATATGCCATCTCCATAGGATTCAGTACTCGAGGTTTACTCGCTGTTTACCTGTCAAACGGTGCAAACGGTGTCAAATCGGTTAACTTAGCATCTACACACGTTCCGATCCGACCGCCGATTTGGTCTGCTCCAGACCAAATCTGGACGTGTGTAGCGTAGTCGTCCGACCATAATTATTATTATTCGTGTTTGACGCGGTCGGCCGGATTTGGTTCGCACGAACTTCACTTCCTACCAAATCGAAACGTGTGTAGGCTTCCGACTGGACCAACTTGGCAGTGTTGACAATTTTGGAGGTTTTCCCCTAGATTTAGGGAGAAAATATGTAAAAGCGGAAATATTTAAAGCAGGTAAATTACGTTTAAGGGATTTTCAGAGGATTCAATTTAATGGTCGTTCATGAGTTTTACGTAGGACTGAACGAACGAAAGGTTTAAATATGGCCATTTATGAAAAGATTCTATTTATCTATTTGTTTTTTTTTAGAATATTTTGTTTAAAAACTAGCAATTTGTCGTAAAACTAAATATATATAAAAAGGGTATAACATCTCATCAATAAGTGCTGCTTTTAGTAAATATTTAGCATGTTTCAGTATTTTAATGAAAACAACAGAAAATTTAAAAAATAATGAAACTGTTGCTCTGACCAACTAAGCTACCGAAAGGCCTACACGACTCGTCGAATTTTGCTATCACTTGTTACGCTGTAGGCCAGCGTTGCTTCATCAATGTGAGGAAACCCTCGCATCCGAAAGATGCGAAATCCCGCCTGAAAGCTACTTATAGGGCTCGTGGTTTTTTACTATCACATTTTTCCTATACTTACAAAATTGCATTGTGAATGCATAAAAATAATATAAAATCTCAATGAAACTGTTTTTTTTATAGTACCTAATAAAACATTAAAAACCGAAAATATTTTTCTTTTTAATTTATTTAATGCAAGCAAATTGATGTTTTCAGTATTTATAAAATATAATAATAATATTGGGAGATTAGCAGTGGCTGGCAACACTGCAACAACGGCTAGAGGTCGGCCAGACCATAGATGTATTATTCCTATAGATGGATCACAAAAATAAGCTATAACTCACCCATCCTTTACCCCTTCTAACACAATCAAATTATCATAAGATAGAAAGAGACATACATGTTAATCTGTTGCGTCGTAATTAGTGAATGTCTCCATTTTGACTATGCAATGCTAGATGATGATGATGCAATGATAGTGCTGTGGTTTTTTTTTATAACAAGTTATCGATAAAAAATTTAAAAATAATTATAATGCAATGCGATACATAAAATTACAATGCATATGTATATATCGCAGGCGTATTGTATATTTCACCGTATTACATAGCAACTAGCTGTATTGGAAAACAGCACCGCATTGTAATGCGGCGGATTCAAGATACGCCGTATTCAATACGGCTGATCGAAACTACGCCGCATTGAATAGAGCGCTTCGCGCTTTTCAATGCGGCTAGAGACTTAATGTAATTGGGCGGTTCATAATCCGCTTTTCTGTCAGTTTTTAGTACTAATCGTGTCCAAAGTGCTCACGGCCTTAGAATTTTGTTTATGCTATGATACTTCGGCATAGGTCGTAATATGGCAAAAATTTCTTCCCTCCAGACAAAAGCGCACGCTCAGCTGATCGATCTAGCGTGGCAGAATATTTTTTTAAATTTCGACGTATGCTATGCTCCAAAGAGAAAGTTGTTCAGTTTCTTGGTCTAAGCATGCCCTTTAATTTTGAATCAGTGCCAAATATGAAGAAGGTACTATAATTATACTTGAGGAGATCGATGGCTCATTGGTACGCGCATTTTGCATCCGGTGGTTGATGTTAAGCAACATTCGTTGTCCTCTGTGCTTCGGAAAGCACGTTAAGCCGTTGGTCCCGGTTGCATTAGCAGTCGTTGGCACCCTCACCCACCAATCCGCATTGGCTTCGCGTGGTGGGTTATGGCACTTATGGCCCGTTCTACCTGTGGTACTTTCATGCACAGGGGAGGCCTATAGCCCAGCAGTAAGGACGTTAATATGATAATGATGATAATCATACTATTTATACTAGGAGGTATAGTCGTAAAACTGATTCTAATCAATTTATTAAATTAAATAATCTGCTGAATGATATCAAGTAAAAAATACAGACTTCACGCTAATTTTTATACTCTTAATGTATTCAATTTTTTAAGTATAAATCCACAATTTGCTTTAATAAGTGCATCGAGCATATTCTTGTTTGTTGGGAAGGTCTCCAATCGTCGCCTTTTTTACGTTTCTTATTTACGTTTCCTTTACATCGACGGCGGCGCGGCGGTGGGAAATCTGTTTAAAATTGAGAAAAAATAAGTTGAAATACCTACAAAATTGTTAACACTACAATTTTTTATCGATATTACATAATAAAATCGGACTACAACACTATCAGGTTGGTCAAATGTCAAAAAATCCCAATTGGCTATAAATTATATATTTTTAGCCTAAAAACACCCGATTTTCTTCAACCAAGTCAATGTTAAACTGTGTATACACGTACAACAATTTAGTTTTTGCAAATACGGACCAGTAAGCTATAAAAATGTGTTTGCAAAAACACAAAACAATGAATGTGACTTACCTCTGAAATGATATGTGTTCATTATTCTCTTTCAAAACACTCACTCTGCTTGAATAACCGGGAACAGTACAGGCCATTCTTAACAAACAACAGATTTACCGCACCACACCATCAAATCTTTCTATATTTTACTACAAAAAAAGATTTTCTTTTTGAAGCATTTGTAACCAGCTGGTTAACAAACAAATATGACGTTGACTTTTAAGTGGCGCGCGGCTCATTATGACGCACACGTTGGGCTATTGTTATCTCTTTTTAACACACGAAATGTCGCCATTTGAGAGACGAGAGTCGATTATAGAAAGAATCGTTCATATTTTTATGCTCCATCTACAGGAATAATACATCTATGGGCCAGACCAAATCGGAACGTGTGTAGCGCCGACCGATTTGGTGCGGCAGATTTGGTTTGAACGTGTGTAGGCGCGGATCAGATGCAGTGAAGTTCGCCCGCACCAAATCGGCGGTCGGATAGGAGCGTGTGTAGCGGCTAGTAGAAGACGATAGAGATGGCTGTGCCTAAACCAATCTTATCGAGTCTTCTCAATCTTGATTTATCACCATTTTTATAGTCATAAAATTTTTAAAGTTTTTTTGTTTAAGTTTTAGTTGTAAATAATTTGTAAAAATTTTGGAATAATTGAGCTTCTTAACGCAGGCCTTAAAGCTTGAAGGGAAGCTCCAACCCATTGTTTCTAATGTGTTATTTTGTTAATGGAAATAAATGATTTTATTTATTATTAATAGTAGGTACTAACCATGAAGCTCGACTTAATACTGAAGTAACTGGAGAGTGCAGTACTAACACTTCCGTCTCACCTGCACTTTAAAAAAATACGTATGGTCATATGAGACAACTGACAGCCACTACATACATAAATGTCAAATTTGCTGTGTACACTTTTTTATTCAGGGTGAGAACTCCAGTTACCTCAGAGTATTAAGTCGAGCTTCATGGTACTAACGGTTGAATGAGCGATTTTCTGAGAGGCCATTTAAAAAAAAAAAAGCTTCCAATAGCTTCACTAGATGGTGTTGAATAAGTATGTACATGTCTATGGTATATTTTGGTATGAAACATATTTAAATTAATTATTTTTTAACAACCCAAAAGAAACTAATAATATATTAATTAAGTACTACTGTGAGGAACAGAAACGAAATAGGTAAATTTAAAGATTTAGGTAAATAAATAACATCTGTCTGACGTTCCGTTTTACGTAAAAAAGTCGCGTCAAAGTAAAATTTATAACGTTCCGTTCCTTCTAACTGCATAGGTGGGACAGCGCCATCTAGTGACTGAGCTTTCAGAAAATCGCCCGTGAAGTGCTATTTGACAGTGACATTTGGCACAAAGGGCAGGAACCCAGTGCCGTACAGCACATTAAAAAAAAATTGACGTGACGTTGACGTTTGAAAATTATTGTTTGTTTGTTATCTTTGTTTTTTTTTGGTATTTCTTTCTTGGACGAATTTATTTATTATTTAAAATTTAATTAATTACAACGTGGAAATATGAAAATGTTTACTGTGAGATAAATATTGTTACTTAGCAGGGAATTAACTTCACTATAGTCGAATGGATAGCACCTAGCAAAAATGATTTCCCTCAGGTTAACTCGGTGCTTCAAGGGATGGAAGAAACCCACGAAAGGGTCCTATTGTTACATAATGTGCCGTTTTTCAAACGCAACTGGAACACATGTATCTTGTTTGAGTAAACTTCTTAATGTCAGCGAAAGTAAGATTGAATACATTTGTTTAAAATATCCAGTTGTAAATAAACTTGAACATAAAAGACTAGAAGCTTTAATAGAGACTGTAAATACATTGGGGTTTCCCAAGAAAATTTTAATAGAGGAACCACAGCTATTTAGCGTATTGCCTGTAACATTAAAACATAGATACAATGTTTTATCTGAATGTGGCATAGTTGACATATCCGTTACTCATATTTTGTCTTATTTGCAAATCATGAAAATGAAAACCATAGGACACTTAAAAAGTAATCATTTAATGCCAACCTTTCTGAATGTTGAAAACAGGCTTGCTAAATATATGACACAGTGGCCTACAGCTCTAACATCATCAATCTATGTTGATATTAATGAGATGACTCTTTACCAATTACGCCTTAATATAATTCAAAGATATCTTGAACTAATGCTGGATTTGTCAGAAGATGAATTCTTGCGAGGCATTAGAACATACCCAACAATAAAACATCGTCCACTTCAAGCTATTAATGAAACACTGAATATATTGCAGTCAGTAATAATGATGCCCACTGAAAAACTGAAAAATAACTTGTATTTAATTCATACAGATGCTGAAAATTTAAAGCAAATTATTTACAAATTTCGATTTATTGGTGGGATTGATATAAGAGAAATTATCAGAATGAGACCCAAACTAGCAACCAAAAGTTTTGCATCATTAGTAGAAACCAGAAAAGTATTGGAGGAGTTTAATATTAGTAATGAAGCACAAGTAAGATGTTTTGATATCTACACTTTGGGGCCAGAAACTGTAAGAGAAAGATTGGAACAGGCAAAGCATATTCCAGAATTCAATACATTCTTTGGTCATCCCAGGTTTTTGAAAATGATTCATTATAAAAACACTGCAATGAAAAGAATACAGAATTTGTACACTAACAATAAGAAGTGCATCAGCCTTAATATTCTGTCAGGGAGCTCGGCCCATTTTGAAACCTTTGAAAAGGCACCTGGTGACAGATTAGGCAAGGGGAAAGATTTAGTTTTCTGTATATCAAAGGTATTGGGAAATGACTACTCTATGAGTGATGTAAGAAAAAAGATGAAAAGGCATCCCTTTTGGATCAACATACCGTTGATTCAAGTAAAATATGTCCATCAACAGTTATCTATTAAGTTTACTGATAAAGAGATCTTTGAAAACTGTCCAATCCTTTTATATCCCTGGAGTAAAATTAGGGAAACACTCACTTTATTAGATGGTAAAGACAATTCAAAGAGGGGCCAACTCTTACATGAAAATTTGGATATCAGCAAGCTGGACAAGTCTCAAAAGTTGAGTTTAGCTCTGTATTTACTTGAAAAAAAACACTATTTTACTGGGAATGGAGTATGGATGGATGAGAAAACTAAGGCCACAGTAGAAATATCAGACAACAGTATTCACAAAAAACTAGAATGCTATCCTACTAATATTATAAATGTGAAAGTTTAGATGTTTGGATGTTTGGATGTTTGGATGTTTGGATGTTTGTTACTCAATCACGCCAAAACGGCTGAACAGATTTGGCTGAAATTTGGGATACAGATATTTTGTAGCCTGGAGAGGAACATAGGCTACTTTTTATCCCGAAAAAACGTCACATTCCCGCGGGATAACGTCGTGTAGTCCACGCGGGCGAAGCCGCGGGCGGAAAGCTAGTAGCTGATAATTTTTCGCCTGTAATAAATTGTTAAAAATATTGTTATCTCTTATTTCTATCTCAGCATGATCATCAGCCATCAGTAGTCCACTGCTGGACATAGGCCTCCTCCTTAGAGCGCCTGTGAGCGACTTGCAGCCAAAAGCTGCCCGCAGCCTTCACTAGGTCATTGGTCCACCTAGTTGCGGCTCTTTCCACGCTTCGTCGTCCAGGGGGGCTACCGGCTAAGAAATATAGCGGGATTAGCTACCGTAAAACGGGGCTATTTGATATTTTGAGCGATAATTGGGACAACCCAGGATTTCGAACAAAATAGACAATAACTTTCGGTATGTGCATATCAGATTTATCTTACAAACTCAGGCGGAACATTGATTGGTAACGTTAAGTTTTCACCTGTCAGTGTCATTCTATTCGACGGTTTTGATTCAAGTTTTGGTGAAAAAGTCAGAGGCTGTGTTTTTTCTCTAAATTTAGGGTTTCAAAACTTCTCCCGCAGCGGGACCTCATAATAAGTAAGAGTGTTATTGTTTATTAAAAACGTATATAACTATTATGACGGTGTTTCCTTGTTTAGACTGAGTTCTGATAAGCTTATAGTTTTTGATTTATGAAAAACATTGTGTCTGGGGCTTTTTGGGACACTGATGCAGGGCTATTTAGGACAGTGTCCCAAATAGCCCCCTCACTTTTGTGTTTCTTTTATTTATTGCTTTTATTATGTATTTATAAGGTTTTTTGTCTTTTTTAGATAAAAAAACATTCTTATGAATACACGACAACATATAAAACCTGAGACAGGTAAACGTTTCATACCATACAACTCTTACACTATTGATACTTGAACAAGGCTGTATCACAAATTATATAGACTAGGGCTGTATTAGATGTTCAATCCAAAAGGCTGTCTATCAGACAAGCGGAAGGAGCGGTAGTATAGTGTTCCGAATAGCACAATAAACCGTCATCTTAAAGAGAACACACTATCTACATTATTTTCAGAGGCTTAAGAAAAAACATTTGTCGATTATATCAAGCATATGGGGGTTTCCCCTAGATCTCATGGATTTAAGAGTGATTAAGTAAATAAAATAGAAAGAACGGTTTAAAGTTTGAAAGATTATTTACAATATTTAAAGAAGTTGAGCCGTTTCGAAGGTATTTTTTTGGAGTATTGTTTTTATGAAATGTGATCTCTAGGTTTAGGAAGGCAATAAACAATTATTTAAACAGGAGTTAATTAATGATTACATAAATAAGATAAAATGTAGAAAATTTGATTTTTGAATCACAAAGTATTAATTTGTAAGATTTTGAGACTGTTTTTTAAACAACTGTATTTGAATAAGAAGAATTTATAAGAAGAAAAATAGTTTTATTAAAGTTTTTATAATATTTACAAACGTTTGCTCTCAATATGAACCAAAGTAAAAACAATCTTTTTTTTAAATTAAAATCAAACTATTTCATAGAAAAATAAATTGGTACCTCCCTATGGAATGTTATTGTTCTTTGTCCCAATTATCGCTAAACCTGTGAAAAGTGGTTATTTTGATTCACAGTATGGATAAAAAATCCATTTTTAATGCTGTCTCTAATAGCCCCAAGAAGGCGATATTTGGGACAGCATCATTTTTATTTTTTTTTCTGCTCTGGTCGCACGCACCTACGCATTTTCAAACGTAATCGTAATTATATCTAATTAAAGTAAGGGGGCACTCCATTACCCATTAAATTTTTTTACCAGCATTAAATGCAACTATAATCAAGATTTTTGCTTAAGTATGCCAAAACATGTCCCGAATAGCCCCGTTTTACGGTACTTATAGTAAACTAAGCTCCCGTTGTACGAAACCCTACCTCATAAGGTGGCAGCTCAAAAATGTAATGCAGTGATAGATACTATGTACTTAGGAACACTGGATTTTAGTAGGTTGCCGTCGAATATCCTGGAAGAACTTCTATTTTTGTTCGTCTTCAAATCGCTATTTTGATCGAAAATTACATCATAAGGTGGCAGATCGAAACGTTTACGCATCGAAAGAGACACATTTGGACATAACAACCCGCATAGGTTGCCGGCCCAAACCCTGGCAGGTTTCAAGGTCAGTCAAGTTTTATGAGCCCCAAAAATGGGATAAATTACCTCATCAGGTGGCACGTTATAACTGATGCAGATCGATTGCCCTAGACATGCCATTCATTAATATATAGGGTTGCCTGCCTTCAGCTTGGCAGTTTTTCTGGTCAGCCACCTCGAACAATGTATTACAAAAACTTGGAATAACGAGAAATTCTTGAAAATATATGCTATGGTTCAGGGTATGATTTAGTAAAAATCGTGATATCAACTTAAACTCGACGTACCAACAGACTTGCGTCTTATGGTGTTGAAATAATAGGGTAAATGTACCAGTTTTGGTCATTTCTCATAGGTAGGTACCGACCTATATCTTTAAATATTGAAAAAAGTTATGTTGCCTTTTACGGTCAACGTGATATAGGAAGTATAACGGGCAATTTTGTGCTGTATCCCAATATTTATTATGTTCACTTCAAATCACAGGTGATGATTTTTATGAGTTAGTTTATTTTTATGTTTTTACTAGCTTTCTGCCCCGTGACTTTTTCCGTAGTATAATGTACCTACCATATGTACTATTCTGGTATCTAAGCTATAACACAGTAACGTTTCATCCAGATCCGTTCTCTAGTTTTTGCTTGAAGAAGACGTAAGAAACAGACAAACAAACACAGTTTCGCAATTATATTTTATGAGACACATTCAACAAAAAAATCATTCCTAAGTGTCAATGTCAACCCACACGTACAGTCGGGGACAAATTCGGTGAACCACATCTTACTTCTTCTCGTGTGGCTGGCGTATTCACCGTTCAGTTGCAGTCCCTATCCGTAATTGCTTATGCATTGTAAGTACTACCCTAGTTTAATACATAAAAAAATAGTTAAAGGGTCTGCGCGTGAATGGCGAGGCACCAGCCACGTGAAAAGAAGTAAGAGGTGGTTTACCGAATTTGTCCTCTTGTCCTCGAGTGTACAGTCACGTGCAATGAAATGTATACATGGACAGAATTTCGAATAAATGTACACTCTGAAAATTTCAATAACAAATAGTCATCTTATCAATACAAACTTTATAACCATCGGAGTTTCTTGCAATAAAGTACACATTTTTCAAAATAAAAAATATGAAGCCACTATGAGTTACAATAATTAGTAAACGATGTGATTTCACAAAAATGCAAACAATATAGTTTCATTACAATTTTAACAATGATTACTTTGATTTTTTCTTTCATATGTAGGTATCACTACATAGTATAAAACAAAGTCGCTTTCTCTGTCCCTATGTCCCTTTGTATGCTTAAATCTTTGAAACTACGCAACGGATTTTGATGCGTTTTTTTTAAATAGATAGAGTGATTCAAGAGGAAGGTTTATATGTACTTTTTATCCCGATATTCCCACGGGAACGGGAACCACGCGGGTGAAACCGCGGGCGGCCGCTAGTACACTTATAATATAATATAATATAATATATAATAATAATATATAATATAATCCATACTCCATACTAATATTATAAATGTGAAAGTGTGTTTGTTTGTTTGTTTGTTTGTTTGTTTGTTTGTCCGTCTTTCACGTCAAAACGGAGCAACGGATCGACTCGATTTTTGGTGTGGGGATAGTTTGGGAGCTGGAGAGTAATATAGGCTACTTTTTATTCCGGAAAATTATAAAATAAAAATGATTATTTTGTATAGAAAATCGATAAACTGTCGTACCTACTATACAAAACTGTCATTTCTTCCATAGCCGCTTCCAAAGAGGTATGTCAAAGAGTATTGTAATCACTGACGTTTTAGCCGCTTTGGATTACCCATGAAGCTCGACTTAATACTGAGGTAACTGGAGCGTGCAGTACGAACAATTTTTTGAATACCACAAATAACACAGTGGCTGTCTTCCGTCTCACCTACACTTTTAAAAAATACGTATGGTCATATGAGACAGCTGACAGCCACTACATACATAAATGTCAAATTTGCTGGCGACACTTTTTTATTCAGGGTGAGAGCTCCAGTTACCTCAGAGTATTAAGTCAAACTTCATGGGATTACCCATAGATGTATTATTCCTGTAGATGGAGCATAAAAATTTGAACGATTCCTTCTATAATCGACTCTCGTCTCTCAAATGGCGACATTTCGTGTGTTAAAAAGAGATAACAATAGCCCAACGTGTGCGTCTTAATGAGCTGCGCGCCACTTGAAAGTAAACGTCATGTTTGTTTGTTAACCAGCTGGTTACAAATGCTTCAGAAAGAAAATCTTTTTTAGTCGTAAAATATAGAAAGATTTGATGGTGTGGTGCGGTAAATCTGTTGTTTGTTAAGAATGGCCTGTACTGTTCTCGGTTATTCAAGCAGAGTGAGTGTTTTGAAAGAGAATAATGAACACATATCATTTCAGAGGTAAGTCACACTCATTGTTTTGTGTTTTTGCGAACGCATTTTTATAGCTTACTGGTCCGTATTTGCAAAAACTAAACCGCTGTACGTGTATACACAGTTTAACATTGACTTGGTTGAAGAAAATCGGGTGTTTTTAGGCTAAAAATATATAATTTAAAGCCAATTGGGATTTTTTGACATTTGACCAACCTGATAGTGTTGTAGTCCGATTTTATTATGTAATATCGATAAAAAATTGTAGTAGTAACAATTTTGTATTTAAACTTAATTTTTCTCAATTTTAAACAGATTTCCCACCGCCGCGCCGCCGTCGATGTAAAGGAAACGTGAATAAGAAACGTAAAAAAAGGTGACGATTGGAGACCTTCGCAACAAACAAGAATATGCTCGATGCACTTATTAAAGCAAATTGTTTAAGAGTATAAAAATTAGCGTGAAATCTGTATTTGTTACTTGATATCATTCAGCAGATTATTTGATTTAATAAATTGATTAGAAATCTCGTTCAGTTTTACGACTATACCTCCTAGTATAAATAGTATAATTATCATCATTATAATATTAATGTCCTCACTGCTGGGCTATAGGCCTCCCTTGTGCATGAAAACACCACAGGTAGAACGGGCCATAAGTGCCATAACCCACCACGCGAAGCCAATGCGGATTGGTGGGTGAGGGTGCCAACGACTGCTAATGCAACCGGGACCAACGGCTTAACGTGCTTTCCGAAGCACAGAGGAGACCAAGATAATAAAGTTTTGGGTCACCATTCAGATATCCAACCGCAACGAATGTTGCTTAACATCAACAACCGGATGCAGAATGCGCGTACCAATGAGCCATCGATCTCCTCAAGTATAATTATAGTACCTACTTCATATTTGGCACTGATTCAAAATTAAAGGGCTTGCATAGACCAAGAAACTGAACAACTTTCTCTTTGGAGCATAGCATACGTCGAATTATAAAAAAAATATTCTGCCACACTAAATCGATCAGCTGAGCGTGCGCTTTTGTCTGGAGGGAAGAAATTTTTGCCATATTTCGACCTATGCCGAAGTTTCATAGCATAAACAAAATTCTAAGGCCGTGAGCACTTTGGACACGATTAGTACTAAAAACTGTCAGAAAAGCGGATTATGAACCGCCCAATTACATTAAGTCTCTAGCCGCATTGAAAAGCGCGAAGCGCTTTATTCAATGTGGCGTTGTTCGATCAGCCGTATTGAATACGGCGTATCGTATCTTGAATCCGCCGCATTACAATGCGGTGCTGTTTTCCAATACAGCTAGTTGCTATGTAATACGGTGAAATATACAATACGCCTGCGATATATACATATGCATTGTAATTTTATGTATCGCATTGCATTTAACTTATTTTTAAATGTTTTATCGATAATTTGTAATAAAAAAAACCACAGCACTATCATTGCATCATCATCATCTAATGTCATCTAGCATTGCATAGTCAAAATGGAGACATTCACTAATTACGACGCAACAGATTAACATGTATGTCTCTTTCTATCTTATGACAATTTGATAGTGTTAGAAGGGGTAAAGGATGGGTGAGTTATAGCTTATTTTTGTGATCCATCTACAGGAATAATACATCTATGGGATTACCCATTGGGATTACCTACTATTTAATAAGTGACATTTGTTGCAGGCAGTGTATAAAACTTCTTCGCGATCATTTATTTTCATCTGTCTATCTATAATAGATGTTGGTGATACGAAGTTTACCGGGTCCACTATAATTAATATGGCAAAACAACGTTTGCCGGGTCAGCTAGTATTATTATAAATGTGAAAGTGTGTTTGTTTGTTTGTTTGTTTGTCCGTCTTTCACGTCAAAACGGAGCAACGGATCGACGAGATTTTCGGTAAGGAGATAATTTGAGAGCTGGAGAGTAACAGGCTACTTTATATCCAGGAAAATTATAAAATAATAATGGTAGTTTTGTATAGAAAACCGTTAAGCTGTCATACTTCACAAAACTCTCATTTCTTAAGCCCCCCTTTTCACTTATTTGTTTTGATAAATCCGTGATAGTGTTTTATTTATACCTATAGCACAGAATAAGCAACTTTTCATACAGTAGGCCGAGACGGAGACGTCTAGACAGGTCAATCGTGCGGGGCTTGCGGGGTGAGACGGGGGAGTGGTTGTCCCGAGTTACATACAACGCCGTTCATAGTAACTCGGGACAAGTCTTCCAGGGCTATCACGACTTTATCGTTATAATTTATTTTTAAATTAATATTATGTTGCATACGACATGTAGTGTAAGTGAGTGCAAATCTTCACCTCGCTTATTTAAAAAAAAGGCAAATTTCCAAAATCCAAGATGGCAGCCAACTTTTTTGTTTGTGAGCCGATTTTGATGAAACTTGGTTTTTAGTACAATTTTGACAAGAAAACGACAACGCAATGTCAAAAATAAAAATAAACCAATATGGCGGCCAACTTTTTTTTTGTAAGCCGATTTTGATGAGACTTAGTTTCTGGTACTATTTTGACAAGAAAACAACAACGCAATGTTAAAAGTATAAAAAATCCAAGATGGCGGCCAACTTTTTTGTTTGCAGGCTGATTTTGATGAAACTCAGTTTCTGGTACTATTTTGACAAGAAAACAGCAACGCAATGTTAAAAATATTAAAAATCCAAGATGGCGGCCAACTTTTTTGTTTGCAGTCCGATTTCAATGAAACTCAGTTTGTGGTTCTATTTTGACCAGAAAACAGCAACGCAATATTAAAAGTATAAAAAAATTCAAGATGGCGGACAAATTTTTTGTTTGCAGGCTGATTTTGATGAAACTCAGTTTCTGATACTATTTTGACAAGAAAACAGCAACGCAATGTTAAAAATATTAAAAATCCAAGATGGCGGCCAACTTTTTTGTTTGTGAGCGGATTTTGATGAAACTTGGTTTTAAGTACAATTTTGAAAAGAAAACAACAACACAATGTTAAAAGTATAAAAAAATACAAGATGGCGGCCGACTTTTTTGTTTGCAGTCCGATTTCAATGAAACTCAGTTTGTGGTTCTATTTTGACCAGAAAACAGCAATACAATGTTAAAAATATAAAAATCCAAGATGGCGACCAAATTTTTTGTTTGCTGGCCGATTTCGATGAAACTCAGTTTCTGGTACTATTTTGACAAGAAAACAGCAATGCAATGGTAAAAATATTAAAAATCCAAGATGGCGGCCACCTTTTTTGTTTGTGAGCCGATTTTGATGAAACTTGGTTTTTAGTACAATTTTGACAAGAAAACAACAACACAATGTTAAAAGTATTAAAAAATCCAAGATGGCAGCCAACTTTTTTGTTTGCAGGCCGATTTCAATGAAACTCAGTTTCTGGTTCTATTTTGACAAGAAAACAGCAACGCAATGTTAAAAATATAAAAATTCAAGATGGCGGCCAAATTTTTTGTTTAAAATAGAAACTGAATTTAATCGAAATTGGCCAGCAAACAAAAAATTTGTCCGCCATCTTGGATTTTATATTTTTAACATTGCGTTGCTGTTTTCTTGTCAAATAATAGTACCAGAATCTGAGTTTCATTGAAATCGGCCTGCAAACATAAAAGTTGGCTGCCATCTTGGATTTTTTAATACTTTTAACATTGTGTTGTTGTTTTCTTGTCAAAATTGTACTAAAAACCAAGTTTCATCAAAATCGGCTCACAAACAAAAAAGGTGGCCGCCATCTTGGATTTTTAATATTTTTACCATTGCATTGCTGTTTTCTTGTCAAAATAGTACCAGAAACGTGAGTTTCATCGAAATCGGCCAGCAAACAAAAAATTTGGTCGCCATCTTGGATTTTTATATTTTTAACATTGCATTGCTGTTTTCTTGTCAAAATAGTACCAGAAACTGAGTTTCATCGAAATCGGCCAGCAAACAAAAAATTTGGTCGCCATCTTGGATTTTTATATTTTTAACATTGCGTTGCTGTTTTCTTGTCAAAATAGAACCACAAACTGAGTTTTATTGAAATCGGCCTGCAAACAAAAAAGTTGGCCGCCATCTTGATTTTTATATTTTTAACATTGCGTTGCTGTTTTCTTGTCAAAATAGAACCAGAAACTGAGTTTTTTCAAAATCGGCCTACAAACAAAAAAGTCGGCCGCCATCTTGAATTTTTATATTTTTAACATTGCGTTGCTGTTTTCTTGTCAATAGTACCAGAAACTGCGTTTCATTGAAATCGGCGTGCTAACAAAATAGTTGGCCGCCATCTTGGATTTTTTAATACTTTTAACATTGCGTTGCTGTTTTCTTGTCAAAATAGAACCAGAAACTGAGTTTCATCGAAATCGGCCTGCAAACAAAAAAGTTGGCCGCCATCTTCGATTTTTTAATATTTTTAACACTGCGTTGCTGTTTTCTTGTCAAAATAGTACCAGAAACAAATCGGCTTACAAAGAAAAAAGTTGGCCGCCATCTTGGATTTCTTTATATTTTTAACATTGCGTTGATGTTTTCTTGTCAGAATAGTACCATAAATCGAGTTTTATCGAAATCGGCCCACAAACTAAAAAGTTGACCGCCATCTTGGAGTTTAATTTTTTTGACATTGCGTTGCTGTTTTCCTGTCAAAATAGTACCAAAAACCGAGTTTCATCGAAATCAGCCTACAAACAAAAAAGTCGGCCGCCGTCTTGAATTTTTTAATAATTTTGACATTGCATTTGCATTATTAAATTATATTATTAATTTAATATCGCAATACCAATGTACCCACCCGGGGTCGTAAAAGGTCCACGGTCACATTTTAAAGTGACAACCCTTACGTACTTACGTAAATACCTATACAGGCGTCGGCATCGCCCAACTTCAAGGGCGTCGTCCAACTGTATAGAAAGATTGCTTAAACTGTGCCTATAGTATGTTAGGAATGTACACATAAACCGCATCAATCACAAATACTCATCTGATGTAAAACGTACCAAAATCGATTCAGCCAAACGTGAGATATTCACGGACAAACATACATAATGTACAAACAATACAAAACATAATGTACAACATACATAATGTATAAAGGGTCAAACTGAGAACCTCCTTTTTCAAAGTCGGTTGTAATACCAAAACCTTCTCCTAAATGTAACAAATACTTTTCTGAAAACCGCATCTCGCGGACAAACCTTCATACATACATACGGGTCAAACTGAGAACCTCCTTTTTTGAAGTCGGTTAAAATACTAAAACCTTATCCTAAATGTAACAAATACTTTCCTGAAAACCCCAAATCAGTTCAGCCAAAAGCGAGATAATCGCGAACAAACATACATACAAAAAAATACAGGTCAAACTGAGAAGCTTCTTTTTTTTGAAGTCACTTAAAAATTATTACTATCGTTCGGTCATTGTCGATATTACATACTCGAAATAGAAGGGAGAGGTGAGGCGGGAGGAGATCCACCTCCTCTCTCCTCTCCACCAATCAACAAGCAGGCATAATCGTCGCGGAACTCACACCTAGCAAATCAAGAAACAAGCGCTACCTAGCGGTGGCTTTTAGCGTAAAAACCCTAAAAATGCAGTAAATAACAGATAAACTGTTAATTACCCTTGGTTACTTTCGTTAATAACCGGCTCCGCATCTTCCGCACTTGTGTCGTCACCGATATCGGCACGACAGACGATATCGTTGACGGTAACGACACAGTGTGAAAGCATTTAGTATTGATTGTATGAAACTGCCAGTCCGACGATATCGTGCCGATATCGTGTCGTTACCGTTATCGTCCAATGTGAAAACGCCCATTGTAAGAAACTGCCAGTCCGACGATATCGTGCCGATATCGTGCCGTCCAATGTGAAAACGCCCAATGGGCGTTTTCACATTGGACGATAACGGTAACGACACGATATTACACCGATATCGTCCCGATATTGTCCACCGATATCGGCACGATATCGGCACGATATCGTCACGATATCGGAACGATATCGGTGTGAGAAACGATAACCAGCAGCTTGCTATGCGGTTAGTCGCATTACGCCAGCTAAAGTAACCGCGCGGCTCCAAGTTTTATATTAGTTATTATACTAGTATAGGTATTCGAGGTAATAATGGCAGCAGTAAACAAATTACGTTTGCTTTATCTTTTATATTTACGGCGAAAAAAACGATATCGTCAAAGAACATTTTGGGTTGATCTTAGTCTTCAAGTGCGATATTTAGAGGGAATATATTACCTTCTCTTCGATAAACTGTGTGCGCGAAGTAAAATGTTTTATAAATTTTTTCGAATGAGCCAGGACACTTTCGAGGACATTTTATTTATTTGGTGGATCAATAGTTAAAATACCAATTATGAAACTATTATAGATCCACACCAATAAGGCACATTATTTTTACATGCACATATTACTTACCTATATAAAAAAAGCGCCTTTAAAAAAATGCCACCAAAAAGTAAAAAATAAATAATACCTCTATACTGAATTAACACCAAATAACGTAAGTAAGTACTTTCAAGACGTCGGGAACTTCAAAGTACTTACCTACTTAAGTTATTTGTTGTGAATACAGTATTAGAGTTAGAGGTATTATTTCTGACTTTTTGGCGGCATTTTTTTGAAGGCACTTTTATTTTTTATAAAAATATTTTTTGTCATTCTTTTTAGTGCATCATGCAGGCAATTTTCGTGTACCTACCTGTTATCTTGGTAAATAGTACCTATAGTATAAACACATCTTAGATTTCTGCGCGAACTGTCCATATAAATAAAACACTCTCACGGATTTTTTCACGCAATTTATTTAACAACAACCAAGTTGTTAAATAACTTGCGTGAAAAAATCCGTGATAGTGTTTTATTTATACCTATAGCACAGAATAAGCAACTTTTCATACAGTAGGCCGACGGAGACGTCTAGACAGGTCAATCGTGCGGGGCTTGCGGGGTGAGACGGGGGAGTGGTTGTCCCGAGTTACAATCAACGCCGTTCATAGTAACTCGGGACAAGTCTTCCAGTGCTATCACGACTTTATCGTTATAATTTATTTTTAAATTAATATTATGTTGCATACGACATGTAGTTTGAGTGAGTGCAAATCTTCATCTCGCTTATTAAAAAAAAGGCAAATTTCCAAAATCCAAGATGGCAGCCAACTTTTTTGTTTGTGAGCCGATTTTGATGAAACTTGGTTTTTAGTACAATTTTGACAAGAAAACAACAACGCAATGTCAAAAATAAAAATAATCCAAGATGGCAGCCAACTTTTTTGTTTGTGAGCCGATTTTGATGAAACTTGGTTTTTAGTACAATTTTGACAAGAAAACAACAACGCAATGTCAAAAATAAAAATAAACCAAGATGGCGGCTAACTTTTTTTTTGTAAACCGATTTTGATGAAACTTAGTTTCTGGTACTATTTTGACAAGAAAACAACAACGCAATGTTAAAAGTATAAAAAATCCAAGATGGCGGCCAACTTTTTTGTTAGCAGGCTGATTTTGATGAAACTCAGTTTCTGGTACTATTTTGACAAAAAAACAGCAACGCAATGTTAAATATATTAAAAATCCAAGATGGCGGCCAACTTTTTTGTTTGTGAGCGGATTTTGATGAAACTTGGTTTTTAGTACAATTTTGACAAGAAAACAACAACACAATGTTAAAAGTATAAAAAAATACAAGATGGCGGCCGACTTTTTTGTTTGCAGTCCGATTTCAATGAAACTCAGTTTGTGGTTCTATTTTGACCAGAAAACAGCAACGCAATATTAAAAGTATAAAAAAATTCAAGATGGCGGACAAATTTTCTTTTAGCAGGCCGATTTCGATGAAACTCAGTTTCTGGTACTATTTTGACAAGAAAACAGCAACGCAATGTTAAAAATATTAAAAATCCAAGATGGCGGCCAACTTTTTTGTTTGTGAGCCGATTTTGATGAAACTTGGTTTTTAGTACAATTTTGACAAGAAAACAACAACACAATGTTAAAAGTATTAAAAAATCCAAGATGGCGGCCAACTTTTTTGTTAGCAGGCCGATTTCGATGAAACTCAGTTTCTGGTACTATTTTGACAAGAAAACAGCAACGCAATGTTAAAAATAAAAAATCCAAGATGGCGGACAATTTTTTGTTTGCTGGCCGATTTCGATTAAATTCAGTTTCTGGTACTATTTTAAACAAAAAATTTGGCCGCCATCTTGAATTTTTATATTTTTAACATTGCGTTGCTGTTTTCTTGTCAAAATAGAACCAGAATCTGAGTTTCATTGAAATCGGCCTGCAAACAAAAAAGTTGGCCGCCATCTTGGATTTTCTAATACTTTTAACATTGTGTTGTTGTTTTCTTGTCAAAATTGTACTAAAAACCAAGTTTCATCAAAATCGGCTCACAAACAAAAAAGGTGGCCGCTATCTTGGATTTTTAATATTTTTACCATTGCATTGCTGTTTTCTTGTCAAAATAGTACCAGAAACTGAGTTTCATCGAAATCGGCCAGCAAACAAAAAATTTGGTCGCCATCTTGGATTTTTATATTTTTAACATTGCGTTGCTGTTTTCTTGTCAAAATAGAACCACAAACTGAGTTTTATTGAAATCGGCCTGCAAACAAAAAATTTGGCCGCCATCTTGATTTTTATATTTTTAACATTGCGTTGCTGTTTTCTTGTCAAAATAGAACCAGAAACTGAGTTTTATCAAAATCGGCTCACAAACAAAAAAGTCGGCCGCCATCTTGGATTTTTATCATGTTTAACATTTCATTGCTGTTTTCTTGTCAAAATAGTACCAGAAACTGAATTTCACCGAAATCAGCCAGCAAACAAAAAAGTTGGCCGCCATCTTGAATTTTTATATTTTTAACATTGCGTTGCTGTTTTCTTGTCAAAATAGTACCAGAAACTGCGTTTCATTGAAATCGGCGTGCTAACAAAATAGTTGGCCTCCATCTTGGATTTTTAATACTTTTAACATTGCGTTGCTGTTTTCTTGTCAAAATAGAACCAGAGACTGAGTTTCATCGAAATCGGCCTGCAAACAAAAAAGATGGCCGCCATCTTCGATTTTTTAATATTTTTAACACTGCTTTGCTGTTTTCTTGTCAAAATAGTACCAGAAACAAATCGGCTTACAAACAAAAAAGTTGGCCGCCATCTTGGATTTCTTCATATTTTTAACTTTGCGTTGATGTTTTCTTGTCAAAATAGTACCATAAATCGAGTTTTATCGAAATCGGCCCACAAACTAAAAAGTTGACCGCCATCTTTTTTGACATTGCGTTGCTGTTTTATTATTAATTTAAATAATATAATTTTTTTAAAAATTAATTTAAAAAAATTATATTATTAATTTAATATCGCAATACCAATGTACCCACCCGGGGTCGTAAAAGGTCCACGGTCACATTTTAAAGTGACAACCCTTACGTACTTACGTAAATACCTATACAGGCGTCGGCATCGCCCAACTTCAAGGGCGTCGTCCAACTTTATAGAAAGATTGCTTAAACTGTGCCTATAGTATGTTAGGAATGTACACATAAACCGCATCAATCACAAATACTCATCTGATGTAAAACGTATCAAAATCGATTCAGCCAAACGTGAGATATTCACGGACAAACATACATAATGTACATAAAGGGTCAAACTGAGAACCTCCTTTTTCAAAGTCGGTTGTAATACCAAAACCTTCTCCTAAATGTAACAAATACTTTTCTGAAAACCGCATCTCGCGGACAAACCTTCATACATACATACGGGTCAAACTGAGAACCTCCTTTTTTGAAGTCGGTTAAAATACTAAAACCTTATCCTAAATGTAACAAATACTTTCCTGAAAACCCGCGAGATAATCGCGGACAAACATACATACAAAAAAATACAGGTCAAACTGAGAAGCTCCTTTTTTTTGAAGTCACTTAAAAATTATTACTATCGTTCGGTCATTGTCGATATTACATACTCGAAATAGAAGGGAGAGGTGAGGCGGGAGGAGATCCACCTCCTCTCTCCTCTCCACCAATCAACAAGCAGGCATAATCGTCGCGGAACTCACACCTAGCAAATCAAGAAACAAGCGCTACCTAGCGGTGGCTTTTAGCGTAAAAACCCAAAAATGCAGTAAATAACAGATAAACTGTTAATTACCCTTGGTTACTTTCGTTAATAACCGGCTCCGCATCTTCCGCACTTGTGTCGTCACCGATATCGGCACGACAGACGATATCGTTGACGGTAACGACACAGTGTGAAAGCATTTAGTAGTGATTGTATGAAACTGCCAGTCCGACGATATCGTGCCGATATCGTGTCGTTACCGTTATCGTCCAATGTGAAAACGCCCATTCTCGCGATTAATCGATTAAGGTTCTGAGTAACTAATCGATTATAGTAGGTTTGCAACTTATGTGGATTAACACTAAAGTTATTATTATAAAATGTTAAACTTACTATATAGGTACTTATACTTTTAATAAACATATTATTAAAGTACAAATTGACCTTTTATGTTATATAAACTTAAATCGAATCCATTTAAATTTTATAATTTATATAAGAGCGAACTTGTGATTTTTAATCGGGCGATAGTTTAGTCGTTCTCGGATTCAGTTTAGAGTTATATGCCAGTGGAAATCGTCAGTGCGCTTAAACTATCGACCGATCAAACTATCGAAAATGACTGGCCGATAGTTGTACGATCAAACTATCGCACAACTATCTGACGGGCATTAATGTGCATGAAGGACTATGTGAGCGCGCGCATTGCATTCAACGAAACTATCGCCCAACTATCGGTAGACTGCGCATTCAGTATCTAAGTAACTATTGAAAATGACTGGCCAATAGTTACTACACCTATATATAGTTACAGTTATTCAACTATCGGACAACTATCGGCCTGTGCATGAAGGACTATGTGAGCGCGCGCCCGGATTCAACTAAGCTATCGACCAACTATCGGTCGACTGCTCGACGTGCTCGCAGGTTCTCAAAACCAAACTATCGGCCGACAGTTTGATCACGATCGTCTTACGATTCCGACTAAAGTATCAGTCGAGTCGACTAAAAATCACAAGTGCGCGTTGGGTCTAAAAGTGCAAGTATTTTAACTACAGCTCACAGCATAGACATGGTCATAGAGTAGCTACATTACTTATTATAGCGGCCTGTACACGTTGGCCCAACCATTGGCCAATACTTCGTAGGTATATTAACACTTTTGAAAGAACCTTTTTAAACGTCTTGTTCGTTCAAAAGTGTCAATATACGATGTATTGGCCAGTGGTTGGACCAACGTGTACAGGCCGCTTATGGTGAACGCACGCTTGTCCGATGCGAACGCTTCGAAGAAGCCGAACAAAACGTGTTTTAAGAAATCTCTGGAAAGGTGAACGTGACGATTCGACATGGTGAGGTGTGCAAGGTTGTCTAGGTTTTATTTAAAGTTTTTTTTTTTCATTCGGTTCATTCGAAACGTTCTTCTTGGATAAGTTTGCGTTTGCCTAGAAACCGTTTTATCGAAATCATTGTTGCCAATTCATAATTTCACTAATGCTTTAAGCGCCAATCTAGTTTTCACACAAAAAAGATCAATTTTACAAATTAATCTATTATGTGGTTATAACGATTATTTCGATAAAATTGAATGAAGCTGGAGAAATCCTGCACGCAACGGTTACAACACTAGTATTTAAAAAAATAAAGACTGAGAAAGTAACTGTTTTTCGAGACGTTTCGTAGTTAATCGAATCTGCGTTTACTTTAGAATAAACGCAAAAATAATACGCGGAATACACTTTGCCTTAATATATGATGCGTTAAAAAATGTAATATATTATTTTCATACACCTTTGATAAGTAATCGGCATATATTTGATTTTGTGGTTTTCGTAACAAGTTACATTCTAGGGTCATTACCATGTGTCAAAACGAGCATCTTAATTTGTGACGACTGTAGTATTATTATTTAGTATCCATCTATGTTTAATACTACATCTTTGTCGCGCGCAGACTTATCGCGCACTCTAGAACAAAGATGTAGTATTAAACATAGATGGATACTAAAAAGTTGAACAACGAAACGATATATCTTTGCTTTCCTCCTAAATGACAGTTCAGCGTGTATTGAAAAGAGATAGCAATATAGGCAACGCTCCGTATTGAAACCTAGCGCGCCACCAGCCGAGTTTCTGTAGGCCAGAGTGGACTACATCAGTGTTGATCAGTGTTCGTGGTTTTTTATTAATTGTGGTTTATTTATGCAAGATTAGTGCAAAAAACCTTTCTGTGGGTATTGCCAAAACACCATGGCTTGTGCTGTAAGAAGCTGCAAAAGTTCCTACAGTAATTTAAAGGACAAACTCGGAATAATATCCTTTCATCGGTGAGTGAGCCTCCGTTTTTTCCAATTATTCAAATAACTAGGCCATTTTTGGTAAGCCTTTCTTTGCAAAAATACTGTAGAAAACTGTTATCTATTGTTTTCATACACGTTACTATACCTGATGATAAAACAAATAAATGAAAAACTTTTGTTTGATATCGATCGACATTTTGTTTGACATTTCATTTACTCGCCATTGGTCTTGTAGTGTTGGTACTTTGCAGATAAAATATCGATAATCGAATCAATATTTTTTTGTTCTTGGTATTCAATCATAGTACTTTTATTTTATGTGTGTAAGTATTCTTTCGTTCGTTTCGGTAGGTACATGGCAAATTTAATTTAAAAACAATATGTTTAATTTGCAGCTTTCCCACAGACACCGATTTAAAATTAAGGTGGTTGAAAATAATTATAGGAAGAGCAAACTGGCTTCCCCCAAGAAATGCAAGAGTATGCAGTTTGCATTTTTTAAAAAAAACGAGAGCTACAAACAAAATATTCGGATTTATGCTGATACGGTTTTTTTTAATCAACCAGCAAACGTTCAGCAGGTACCTAATTTTTGTATTCTGAATTTATGTTAACTATAAAATTTCATTCTGTACCTAAGCTATTCATCTGACTCTATCTGTCCGCAATGCAAAGAAAGAGAAGAAACAAGCTACCACTTCATGGCAGAGTGCCCGATGTACGCATCACTGCGCTGGGAGCTCTTTGGAACGGACAAGCTTAAGGAAGAGGATCTAAAGAAGTTAACGATAAGTCAACTCAGCAGGTACTGTAAGCGCACAGGTAGGTTCGAGGGTCCGACGCCGGTGGGGTAAATGATAACCCGCCTCCCCCCCTGATTTTTCAGCTTTTAGGGGACTTGGGGAACTGGGTGAAATGGTCCCGACCTAGGTGACTGATCACCCGTCCGGCTTCGCTGGCGTCCCCCCTATAAATAATAAATAATAATAATAATAAGCTATTCATTTTAGAAGTATACCTAAGTATATGATGTAGGTACATAGATTCAAGATTCAAGATTCAAATTTGTTTATTCAATTTAGATTGTTATTTACAATACTTGTGAACGTCATAGAAGCTACGCCATCGGTTCGCAAACCCTACAGCGGGAGGCCTTGGAGAAGAACCGGCAAGAAACTCCAAGGGTTGTTTTTTTCTCCCTGTTTTATTTCATACAGAGTCGTCAAATTGAAAAATGACCTTAACATGGTATGACTAAGGTCAGTTTCCATCAAAATTACACAATGGGTTATGATAAATACAGTTAAGTATAGGCGAACTAATGATCATAGCGGTGAACAATTTTCAATTAAGTACTTAGGAACTCTACTTAAAGCTTTAATATTAGTTAAAAACAAAAGACAATTCTACTATATACTGCAAGTTGCGCCATACATGTTTCAAATGTAATTCTTAATAAAATGAATAAAAACAAAAGAAAACACATTTTAAAGCAAGCAGATAAGAGCAGACCCATTCCCACTGGCAGCACCCGTTCACGAGCATGACGCATGAACCAGCCATCGCTTCGCTCAACCATATTTTAGGGAACGTAACGACCCGCCTCACACGCCACCACCGTAGAAATGTTTTAGTGAGCATGACATACTCAAACTGCCTACCTTAAATGACCGAATTAAAAGCTTAACTAATATAAACGCTAATAATATAAAATATAGGACACGACTCACATTATCATACTAGGAACATTCGTTACGAGTGTTACGACCAAGGTGTTTTGTCGTTCAAATAATCATTTACAGTGTAATAGCCTTTTTTGAGGAGGCCACTCTTTATATGATTCTTAAACTCTAGATATGGTAAATCCAAGATATCACTTGGGATTTTGTTATATATGTGAATACCTTGACCAACGAAAGATCCGTGCACCTTTTCTAAACGGTACCGAGGCATTACGAGCTTGTTTCTATTTCTAGTATTACGATTGTGTAAATCACCATGTTTGGTATACAAGTTAATATTGCGACGTACAAAAAGAATGCAATTTAATATAAATTGAGATGCAGCTGTCAGTATACCTATTTCCTTGAACTTGTCTCTAAGCGAAGTTTTGGAGCCTAGTTTATAGATGGCCCTGATTGCTCGTTTTTGCAAGATGAATATAGCATTAATGCCAGCCGCTAATCCCCACAAAAGAATGCCATATGACATGATGCTATGGAAATAACTAAAGTATACAGTTCTAGCAGTATCAACATCTGTTAGCTGTCGTACTTTTCTAATAGCGTAGGAAGCAGAACTAAGCTTACCAGCTAATGTTGCGATATGCGCATGCCATTGAAGTTTCGAGTCTAAAGTTACACCCAGAAAGATCGTTGATTGTACTAAATCCAGTTTTTCGTTGTTGATAACAATTTCTACAGGTACCGTCTGTACATTTGGCAGAGAAAAAAGTACGCACTTTGTTTTCTTTGCATTAAGCTGCAAATTGTTAGAATTAAACCAACCGAGTACTTGTGACAGTGCTTTGTTTACATCGTCAAAATTGGTTTTGTTTCTGTCTATGTTAAATATTAAAGAAGTATCATCTGCAAACAACACAATATCACAGAAGTTTTTGGCAAAGAAAGGCAAATCATTAATATAAACCAAAAATAGAAAAGGGCCTAAAATAGAGCCTTGAGGTACGCCTAGTTTAATCTGAGAGCCGTTTGATTTCACTCCATTAATGTCAACTGTCTGAGTTCTGGAACTGAGATACGACAGTATTAGTTTCTGGGCATTATTTTTTACACCGTAATGATTTAGCTTCAACAGCAGCGTCCGGTGATCAACACAATCAAAAGCCTTGGATAAGTCGCAAAATATTCCAAGAGTATTTTGCGACTTTTCCCAGGCATCAAACACATGCTTTAAAAGTGCAACCCCAGCATCCGTGGTTGACTGACCCTTCATAAATCCGAATTGTTTGCTATGCATGAGATTGTTTAATGAGAAATGAGACAATAATTGCTCTAGTATTATTTTTTCAAATATTTTGCTTAAGGCGGGTAATATTGATATTGGTCTATAATTGCTTGGGTCTTCTTTGTTTCCTGATTTAAATAAAGGTATGATTTTGCTAAATTTCATTAAATCAGGAAAAATTCCTTGAGCGATACACTGATTAAATATAATAGCAAGATAAGGGGCAATAGCATGAATAATGTTTTTAAGTACAGTAACAGATATGCCCCATAAATCAGTGGTAGTTTTCATTTTAAGTAAATTAAATGTTTTGATTATATCGCTAGAATTAATTTCTTTAAAATTAAATAATGAACTACACTCAGATACATGTTTTTCAAGACTTTTTAATTTTATCCTTTAAAAAGATTGAATTTGCTTTAGAACATGCTTTTTTGAAAATCTTAGAATATTGTTTTACATGTTCTACGAAACGAGGGCTGTGATTAGTTTCTCTTAATTTATATAGTTCATACAGCCTGTTTCTACTTTTATAAATACCTGTCGTAGCCCATTCGCAAAACTTTAACTTCTGGGTGCATTTAATCGTTTTAGACTTAAAGATATTATTGAACTCATTCGTTACTAATTCAAAAAGGGTTCCATAAAGCGCATTAGGATCATCATGCACATATGGCATCATAGAAACTTTATCAGCTACATTATTTTCAAAATTACGTAGTCGCGTTTTTGTAACGGGCCTGCATTGTACACTTTTAGGTGCATCAACAATATCTAATTCATAGGATACCTTTAATCCGTAGTGGTCGGATGTAATATTTTTAACGACTAGTTTGTTAGTCGGATCAGACTCCGAAAAAACATTATCTATGCAAGTGGCTGAATGAGATGTTACCCTTGTGGGCTCCAAGAACTGATTAATTAAATTAAAAGAATTGAACAAAGTTGAACATAGGTATGGATAGATAATGTATGATTATTTTATAAACAAGGTGTTACAAAAAATACCCGTATTTTGTTTTAAGAAATAATAGTTATTATTAGTAAAAAAATGATAAAGTAATTGCTAAAGTGCCTACTGAACTGACATAGCCCGGAGGACCCATTAGTTCGCACAACTTTGCAACATGTTTTATACAATACTTATGTCTAACTTTTTTCTGTTAACAGGAAACATAATGACACACGATCACGAGTACCACGATCAATAAGAACTTTGACATCGACCATCTCGGAACCTACCAGATTTTCTTCACATAGTCAAGCAAGCCCCAGAAAGATTCTAATTCGTTTCTTATGAATAAAATTTTGTTAATGTTTGCTCACATACTCATTTTAAACTTATGTATTTTACTATTTATATAACAAACCTAAAACGCGGACCCATTCAGAGACAATGTATATGTCGCAGGCGGATGGTTAAGTATGGCAGCATGTACCTCTCGGAAGTCCTGTAGAAGACGTGATAGGTTAGAAATTTAAGGCGATCGTGAAGCGCAGCGAAGCGATCGTCTTAAATTTCGTACCTAGTTATTTTTTTTGTGACTCCATCAACTTATGGGAAGATAAAATAGCTTACGGAAAAATTGATCGGCCTAGTAGGCGTTTAATTGAATGGCGGATTCAACCATTTGGCTGCGACATATATAATTGTAATAATAATTAAGTAAGGTTGAGAAGATGTTAATTTGTTTTAAACATAAAAGTAAAAATAAACGAATGTTTGTTTTATTATCTTTCCATTAGTAAAGTAGGTATTCATATTATGAAAACAACAGTACAGTTCAGGTGGCCTACCACAAGCTCTTAAAGCAGTTATTTTTAAGTTGAGAGAGTGAGACGCCGCTCTACACGCCGTATAGTGGCGTCTTATTCTCTTAACTTAAAAATAACTGCTATAAAAGCTTGTGGTAGGCCACCAGTACAGTATTTTTTTATTTATTTTCTTTTTCCTCTACATCTCCTATAATAAACAGATATGTCGCAGGGATTTTGTCAAAGTCGTGATAATATAATTCCACTAGTGAAATTATAATTGCACGTGATATTATGAATAGACAGTACGAGACAGTATGCACACGGCTGCGAGCGTTTTTTTTTTGATACAAAAATACTGTCTATTCATAATTTAACTAGTTGAAATATAATATCACGGGAAATTATAATTTCACTAGTGGAATTATAATATCACGACTTTGACAAAATCCCTGCGACAGATACACAAATTCACTTTTGCATCGTTATTTTTATCCCGTCCGCTTGTAATTCCCGAGGAAACTCTTGAAATTTCCGGGATAAAAGGCAGTCAGGAAGGACTAACTAGCTACGAGGTGTTCATTTTGGTAACTGATAAAATGAAGTTATCGATATTTTTCATTACGAATGGTGCATCACTATAGCTCTATATCATAATAAGTAAGTATGTATAGACAAAACGGTGCCACTTCGATATTAAGTAGCAACAAAGCTACTATGTTTATCTCTTTTTTTCAAATGACTTCCATAGTGAGTTAAAAAGAGATGCAACCTGCATTGTACATTTCACTTTCTACTATCCATCTACGTTTATTAGTACATCTTTGAATAAATATATCGATGTACAAATAGGGCAGCACTACGGAAAGACGCCATTTTGGTTTCTCGGTATGTGTGCTTGTGTGTGTGTGTGTATGCTTCAATTTTTCGTAGGTATGCCATCTCCATAGGATTCAGTACTCAGAGATTGTAGCTAATAAGCCTGATATTGTATTGATAGATCCACACGAACGCCGCGCAATAATTGTTGATGTCACTGTTCCCCATGACGACAACCTTGTGAAAGCAGAAAAAGATAAAGAAAACAAATATCTTGATATAGCTCACGAGATTGTTGACATGTGGGACATTGATTCAGCAATTGTTGTTCCGATAGTCATATCTGCCCATGGTCTAATAGCCAAGAGCCTCGATAAACACCTTAAGAGGCTTGCGTTAGGTGGATGGATCGGGAGTCAGATGCAGAAGGCAGTACTTCTGGACACGGCCCGTATAGTGAGAAGGTTCCTGTCTCTGGATCCTCAACCATCGGTAGCCGGGACCCTGATCTTGCTACCGTTGGGGAACTGCATTTTTGTATTTTTAAATGTTATATTTTTTTGTGTTATTCATTGTAAAAGTTTAATGTTTAGAAATATAATTTTGTAAGTATTTAAAATGAAATAAAGGGAATAATAATAATACTCAAGAACTGGCAGTATGACTTAATGTCTTCGCCTGTCAAAAAGGACGATTTTATTTTTTGTACTACTATTCTTTTCTAACTTTTCTTGTCACGTCAATGTGCGTCAATGTCAGTTTGATTGATTTGATGTCAGTTTTGGTCAGTTTGGAAAAATGGCGACTTTCCTACCTCGTTCACTTGGTCTTGCTGAAACTTATTTCTTGAAAAATGGAAGCAAGGTAAAAGGATTTATACCAGAGTACCTTTCTTAAAGTTCCATTTTCCTGTCACTGTATAAAAAAATCTGTTTAGAGGTATTCTTTGGCATTCAGTAAAAAATTGCTAGTATATAAAAAAATATTTATAATTTTACCTATTTTCATACCTCATCACTTACTGTTGTCTTTATTTTTCATAATTTTCATTATAAATATTATCTTCATTGGGACCTTGGCTACAAAATGTACTGATAGTATTTATAAATTTGACCTTGTCGTTTGTCAGCTGTATTGTGACCTTACGTCATCATCGCTATTTAATCAATTTTAACAAAATATAGTGTACAAATCACCTTTAAATCTTACAGCTTGAGACTTGAATATGTAGAAATGATCTCGTCATGTTGTTGATTCAATACCAAAATTGTATCAAAGACCAGTTGGTCTTTGATACAATTTAGTAGTTACTAATAAAATCTAAAGATTTGTTAAAAATAGAACACTTAGCAAATGCAAATATGTTAACATTTATTATTTTTCTGGTTAGTGTCGTTTTTTTTTTATTAAGTTAAGTGAGCCTACATAGGTTACCTGTACCAAAATAGTTAAATTATTTATGATAATAAAGTCACATGACTGGTGGTATAGACCATAATATGTAATTAACTGCCTCTCTGGTCTAGTGGTAGGCACACACCCCTGGTATCAGACCCAGAAGTAACTGGTTCGATTCCCAGTGGAGGTACATATTTGGTTTGGTTGGTGGTAAGACTTGTTATTAGTCTGCCTGGCTAGCTACCACCAACTTATCTAAGTCTGATGCCTTTTCAACAATGTTTTCCGCATTGTGTTCTGGCAGTTTGAGATAAGATAGCTGTTAAATAAATAAATCAAAAACAGTTCCTCAATGTCTGAGCATTTCGGGAATAGTACGCTTCCAGCTTCAGCTTTATCGTCAATTAACATCAAGTGCAATGAAGGCAAGTGCTACCCGATTGTGGATAAAAAAATACATTCAGATTCCTTTCTAATGAAATATTTTAACTGTTTTGCTATTTAGCTGGCAGCAGCAACATGTGCAACTATTACTCCAAGCAAGCAACAAGTCCGCAACCTAAATGTTCATGAATATGTGAGCTACACTCTACTGAGGGACAATGGCATTCCCGTACCAAAATTTAATGTAGCCAAGACCAAGGACGAGGCAGTAAAGTTTGCTACAGAACTCAATACAAAAGACATAGTTCTTAAAGCACAGGTAAGAAAAATATTTTGTTATGTTTATTTTAGCAAGCTTTGTGCAGAGGTTCTTTAAAATGTCTGTGATTTGAGGCCGTAGAAAGCTATCAACAGAATATGATCAAATCTTTAAATGAAATTGACATACCTATGTAGTTAAAACTGTTACCATTAAATGGTACCAATAAATTTTATTAAGAGATCCATATTTTTTTAAAGGTACTAGCCGGGGGTCGTGGCAGAGGTGCTTTCAAAAATGGCCTCAAAGGTGGTGTCAGAATGGTGGATACGTAAGTTACACAAAATATATGGATACATAATCAAATTGCATACTTCACGTTTTCTTTTTTAGAAAATAATGAATGACAATATTCCCATCTCATGTTTGAGAAAAAGTTATTATAAACATAATGTATATCCTAGCCCTGAAGTGGCTGGCGAGATATGTGGCAAGATGCTGAAGCAGTACCTGGTGACGAAGCAGACGGGCGCGGCCGGCCGCATCTGCAACATGGTTATGATCACCGAGAGGAAATTCCCGCGCCGCGAGTTCTACGTAGCCATCATGATGGAGCGCAGCTTCAATGTATGTATAATCATTGTCATCTGGGGTGCAATTGCGTTAGGTAATCATATTAATTTGACAGTTCATATAGTATTCAATTGGCTGCAATTTGTATGGAATGACATTTATTATGATATGATATGAACTGTCAAATGAATACAATTGACTTTACGCAATTCCATCGCTGTTTCTTTTTCATTATGTCCAGTTTTGTTGCCAGTAACTGATATTGCTATAGCTATTTGTGTTAAAAGTTGTTCTAGTATTTTTTTTTGGTTGAAGTTACAATTAAATTGCCCTGTTTTCTCGTGGTCTCATGATTTTGTCCCATTAATGGGACCACGAGGGATAACTATTTCTTGTGGTCCCATTAAAATTGTGCTCCCAGGATTTTGACCAATTAATGGGACCAAGAGGGATTTACTATTTCTCATAGTCCCATTACTATTTATGGTTGTGGAAATTCCCTCCTGTCTACAGTGTGTAACAGAATTAATAGCTAAACCAGAATATGATAGATAAGGGACCATCAAACTGAATAACTTTTACTATAGGACCAACTCTGAAATCGCGAAAAAAATATCAGCTGTTTCATACAAAAATTGATTGATAATAAATATGAAAATGTATGAAACAGCTGTTTTTTTTTTGTGATTTCAGGGTTGGTCCCATAGTTCAGTTTAATGGTCCCTTTCTACCATAGGTGTAAATTCTTACTCAGCGTTAAACAACAACCGCACGCGACATGACTCCCGCGCCACTACTGGTTTCTATGTATTTGTATGAAATACATTATAACATTTTCATTTATTTATTATCGACTTCGCTACACACTCCAAAAAGTTTGCCTAAGCAGGAAATATATATAGGAGGGATCCACAAGATGATAATGAGACTACGAAAAACAGTACTCCCTTGCGGTCCCATTAAAAGTCCATTCGCTTAGATAGTGTCGCCCTTTGATCGCGCCGCCTTGGCACGTGCCGCTTCTTGTCAAAGGATGCCGCCGCATAAACAAAAGAAGCCGCGTGCGGCGTACACCCGAAAATGGAATTGGATTTTGGGATTCGGCATTTATTAAATTATATTTTCTTAAATAATCTATGTTTATTATAAATACAGGTGATAACGACGGTTGTGACTTGTGGCAATTCGAGCGATGATAAGTCATCATAATAATCATATAAAAAATTATAATTATTATTATTATTTGTAAATCACTTATTTAACTTTCTTTTATAAAAATATCAAAATTTTCATTAAAATTGACTTTGGTGCTCAATTTGAGTGTATTATTTTATATCTGCATTCTAAAGCAAGAGCCACAACGCCGTGCGGGTGTACCGACACTATCTAACCGAACGGACTTTAAATAATAATGGGACCACGAAAAATAGTTATCCTTTGTGGTCCCATTAATGGGACAAAATCATGGGACCACAAGAAAACAGGGTTAAATTGCTAGTACTTATCCACCAGTTTATTTATGTAAAATATTATTATCTTGTATCAGTAAATATTGGTGCTCCAAAACCAAAACAAACATTAGTGAACATTTTATTTCTAACAGATTGTAACAATCTCTAACATTTGTTAGTAAATATACTAAGTTTACAAAATGTAAACATTTTATAGAAGCCATTTGTTATTTTACAACTTGCAAATTTAACACAGTATATGGGAAAAAATAACTATTCTATTCTATTCTATAGCCTTACTTGACACAAGTTGGTTTGATTTAAATACTTACATTAGCCATGGACAATACTTATCTATTTCAACAATTGCCCAGGGTCCAGTTATCATTGCCTCATCCCAAGGAGGAGTCAATATCGAAGACGTAGCTGCTGAGAACCCCGATGCCATCACCTATGAACCTATTGACATCAAGCAAGGCATCACTAAAGAACAAATTGATCGCGTCATAAAGAAGGTATCTACCTCTGCTATTCATTATTAAACTATCTTCTCCATCTCCAATGTCTTGAACTAAATTCAGCAGTTTCTTGCCTTATCATGATTAATATTTTGATTGCCACGGTCTTCTATAGAAGACAAAGGTTTTTGTGTTGTAAACGCCACCACTTTATTATATCTAATAATTTATGTTGTTGTTTTCTATAGAAGACAAAATAAAACAACAAAATAAATTATTTACCTTATTACCTTTCTAACATTAGAAAGATTTAAATCTTTCCAACTACAACTTTGTACTGTTATAGGATGTTCTTTTTACCAAGAAAGCAAATAAAATGTTTATTTGTTTATGATAGATTGGTCTTGAAGAACGTGCTGATGAAGCTTGCGACCTGATGTCCAAAATGTATGAATTATTCCTGAAGAAAGATGCTCTACTAATCGAAGTTAACCCCTACGCGGAAGATGCAATAAGTGGCAAATGTAGGTTATCCTAATTCTATGCCTAATATTTTCCAAAGTACGAATAAACTTTTTGCAATAATCTAAATAGGTAAATTTTTCAGTAAAATTATTATGTACAATAGTGCATTTTTTACAATTAGACATCATTCACATAGTTACACGTTACATGTCATTGATAACACCTCGTTTTTGTAGTTTTCTGTTTGGACGCGAAATTCCGATTTGACGACAATGCCGAGTTCAGGCAAGCGGAACTATTTGCGTTAAGAGACATTACCCAAGAAGACCCGAAAGAAATTGAAGCCGCCAAATACAACCTCAACTATATCGCGCTTGATGGTAAGTTTATCGCTCAATTTTTACCAATCTTTCATGCATAGCATGTTTGTAGTATGTGCAGAAAGTCTTTAAAATTTATGTGGATGAGAAATTGAGAGATGTTATGTTTAAATATTCCAATTATTCAAAACTTAGCTTAGTTCATACGAACAATGATTAAGGCTACGTACGCACAGGCAGGCGGCTTGCTTTGGCGCCTAGAGCCTAGCGAGTCACCTTAGTAAAAGAAACGTCCTAGAATGTTCGCGACCGGCCGCACTGCGCGCTTGGCGCCTAGCTAGTTACACTAGTAGAATGCAAGCCACTAGGCTCAAGGCGCCAAGCTAGCCGCCTGGCTGTGCGTATGTAGCCTTAGAGATTACTCTAAGGCTACATACATACATTACACATACATTAGTATAACATCATCAAAGAATAAGCGGACTGTACACTGTACTCCGCACATGGATAAAAATGTCAAACAGATATTTAAAATATTTGTTTTTGTCGGCGTTATAGATAAAGTATACTAAACATGATTGAGATTCCATCAAAATGTTTACACATGTACTGGCTCCATGTAGGTTTATTAATATGCCAAATCAAAACTCTTCTTAACCCCTGATGCAGCATAACAAGGGGTGCTATAAAGTTTGAAGCCTATGTCTGTCTGTAGGTATGTATATTCATTGATCACGCACAATTGTGGTGACCATCGACTGTGTTCCACAGTTTATTGAAACGAAGGTTTCTCATGCAAAATTAAGTTATTTAAGCTAGGCCTACCTTACTAGAAGATAGTGTCCGTAATCCAGGGGGGCTGGTCGCTGTCTCGCCGGCGCGCGCGCCTGGCAAAGATCTTCACCTGACCCCCGATGGGAAACTCTTACAGCTAACACTCTTATAACTACACAATGCCCTAATAGACAGCTAAAACTTCCCGGCGCTTTTCAAAGCGAACACACACGGGTCACAAGTCCGTACCCCGACCGGAGCCCTAGTAGGTGCAAAACGAAATCTCGGTCACAATACGGGTAGGTAACTGGCGCGGCACGTCTCTACCGAAACACACAAACTTGCCTCACGGCGGCGTACGGCGTACTGGCCTACACTCGGGCCGGCCGAGCGCATTGTCTCGCGACCTTGACAATGACAACTGACTGCTCGCAGCGCGGCGCGAACATCCCCCCGTCCCGGACAGTAACAAACTGTCCGCCAACTCAATCTAAGGGCAGGCGAGAGAGGGTAGCGATCGCTCGCTTCAAAACAGAGTCCCCCACCAGGACCTCGGCAAACCTGGGCACACCATCCGACCCCGGATGAAGCTGAACAATGCGTCCTAAACGCCAGCGGAGGGGCGGCAGGTTTGGATCCTTTACCAACACGAGGTCTCCGGTCTTGGGTGGGGTCGTCCTATCCGACCACTTAACGCGTTGCTGCAAAATGTGCAAATACTCCAGATGCCAACGGCGCCAAAAACTCTGCGTAAGCTGCTGGAGCAATTCAAATCGCGAGAGCCGTCCGGAGGGCACTTCGGAATAAGGATATTCCGGCAAGGCGTTAAGCGGTCTGCCAATCAAAAAATGGCCCGGCGTAAGGGACTCTAAATCATTCGCGTCCGAAGACAACGGACACAACGGACGCGAGTTGAGGACCGCCTCAACCTTACAAAATACGGTCGCGAGTTCCTCAAACGTGAGGACCGTCTCCCCAATAACGCGACGAAGGTGAGTTTTAGCGGCCTTTACAGTTGCTTCAAAAATCCCTCCCCAGTGGGGGCAGGATGGCGGGGAGTACTGCCATCGTACCCCTCTGCGAGAGAGTGTGGATCCGATCTCAAAATTATTCCTATCCAAAAATTCACAAACTTCCTTTAAATACCTATCGGTGCCCTTGAAATTGGTTCCACAATCGGACCTGATTAACGACGGCATTCCGCGGCGAGACACAAAACGATTCAACGTGGCTACAAAGGCTTCTGTGGTGAGGGCACTAACCACCTCCAGGTGGACCGCTTTAGTGGCCAAACAAACAAATACACACAAGTAAGCCTTTTCCGTTCTAGCATTACGAAGCCGCGATGTCTTAACGGTAAATGGCCCCGCAAAATCCGTTCCAACTCCTGAGAAGGGCATCGATTCGTTCACTCGATCGGCAGGCAAATCACCCATCTGGGGCTGCATCGTATCGGCGCGCAAACGATAACACGGGAGACAACGAAAAATAACGGATCGGATTATTCTCCGCGCTGACAAAATCCAGAACTCTCGTTGGAGGAGCGCGGTCAAAGCATTACAACCGGCATGAGCATTCTTTACATGTCGGTCTGTAATCAACAGTCTAACTAACGGTCCATCCTTGGGGAGCAACAAAGGGTGGCGTGATCCGTACGGCAGGTTGGCATGTCTGAGCCTACCTCCGACACGCAGCAATCCGGTACTGTCCAAGAAGGGATTCAACCGCACCAAGGGTCCCTTCAACTTGGACTTACTTGAGCGCAGGGCTTTCAGCTCCGGTTCAAACTCTCGCTGTTGCGTCACTCGCAACCAATGCAACAGAGCGTCTTGCCGCTCTTGTGGGGCGAGGACCGGAGACAACGATTTCTCCTGAGGCTGGCGACAATTTCGCACAAAGCGCCTCATCCAAGCAGTCACGCCGAGCAACTTATCGAGAGAACTGTAGCGGTCTAACAAAAACTCCATCTGCGGAGCCGCCACCGTCTCCACGGCGTGAACACGCATGCCTAGGTCTGGGACTCTGGCCACAGCCGGGGTGGCAGGCCATGAGCGCTCAGGCCGTAACAACCATGATGGACTCCACCATAGGTGGTGGTCTACTAACTCAGGCGCCTCGCAGCCGCGGGAGGCACAATCTGCGGGGTTCAATTCGCCCGGTACGTGGCGCCAAATCAACGGGGCCTTTGAAGTCTGAATTTGTGAGACCCGGTTGGCCACAAAAACCTCAAGGGTGTGGACTGAACTCTTCAGCCAACAAAGGACGACCTGGCTGTCAGACCACGCAAATATCGACCCCAAGTCGACACCGTTTCCCAAGGTGTCGGCAACATGATTGAGTAGCCGTACTAAGAGAGTGGCGCCGGACAACTCCAACTTCGGAATGGTTAGCCTAGTCCGAAGGGGGGCGACCTTACTCTTGGCCGTAACTAAGTGTACGGCGACAACGCCTGCTGCATCCACCGTTCGGATGTAAACGGCTGCCGCGTATCCGCTTTCGGACGCGTCACAAAAGCCGTGCAGGGAGGCTTTAAACTTTCCCGAAGGCAGCATTTGCCTCGGTATACAAACCCGATTGACGTCGGGTAGGGATGACACGAACCTCACCCACTCTCGTAGGAGGCTACCAGAGAGGGGCTCATCCCATGACAATTCCGCAGCCCAGAGCTCCTGTAGGAAGCACTTCATCGAAAACACTACAGGGCTGAGCCAACCGTTCGGATCAAAGGTACGGGCTACAGTGGACAGCACCGTGCGTTTAGTCCAGACCTTTGGGTCTGGCAGTTCCAATCTATATGTGAACAAATCCGGGACTGGTCGATACTGGACTCCCAAAACAGACAGCATGTCTGGAGTCTCCGGATTTTCAAAGAGGAGCGGCTCTTGCTGGTGGTCCTTAGGCAAATCTGCCAATAGGTCCGGTGAGTTAGACAGCCACTTCCGCAACTCATAGCCACCAGCCCTCAAGAGCGCAATCAGCTCATCACGTAAGACGAGAGCCTCATCTAAGCTCGAGGCCCCCGTGCAGATATCGTCGACAAATAAGGCCCCCCCCTCAATAAGAGCAGATGCCCGGGGATAGCGTAGCCGTTCGCGCTCTGCGAGCTCCAAAAGCGAACGGATCGCCACAAAGGGGCTCGACCGTAAACCATAAGTGTTGGTGTTCAGCTCGTAAGCCAACATCGGATCCTGGGGATCCTCACGCCAAAGGATGAGCTGGTATCGTCTATCCTCCGGGTGAATCACGGTCTGTCTGAACATCATGCGGATATCGGCCACAAAGACGACAGCGTGCCGGCGGAAGTTGGTCAAAACATCACAGACATCGTGATGCAACTTCGGCCCCGCATGCAGACACTGATTCAACGACACCCCGGTTGACGTGGGCGCTGAACCATCAAAGACCACGCGGATCTTCCCATTGGAAGTCTTCAAAACAGCGTGGTGTGGCAGGAAGTAATGTTCCACATTACGCCAGTCCAACTGCGAGATGGACATGTGCCCAAGGTCCAAATACTCCCGCATGAAGTCTATATACTTCTCCTTGAATGCGGGATCCCTGGCCATCCTACGCTCCATGGACAACAATCTCTTCTCGGCCATCGGTCGGGAGCTCCCTAAAGGAGGGCGAACCGCCAAGAAGGGCAAGCGGGTAATCAAGCGACCCGAGAGGAGGCGCCCAGTGTTGTTCTGGTAGAACAATTCGCACTCCTCGGCTAACGGATCCAACCGCTTGGCCGTGGGGGGTTCCTCCACCTCCCAAAACTTTTGGAGAACGTCGGACAAAGTAGAACCGACAATGGTCTGGCGGTCTACCGACGGGGTCTCTGGTGTCTGTGGTACCTTTCCCATCACCACATGACCCAGCGACGAGGACAAGGCGACAAGATCGGCTGTCTGCAAAACTCGCTTGCTTCCACACAGTACACGACCGAGGACATCCGCACCAATCAACAAGTGTATTGGGCCCGGTCGGTGGAAGGAAGGATCAGCCAAAGCCAGTCCAGACGTCAGCTCAATCGTGGATGGCGGCACTCGCACTTGCGGGAGTGGTCCAACCACCTTATCAAAAACTATCGCCGAAGCACCGATCTTCGGCCTTGGCGTGAAGTGGGGGGAGAAGGAGAACTCAACTCGACCAATCGGATCAGGGATCCGCGAGTCTCCCACCCCCCGTACCGCTTCGTGATGCGGCACAAGCTAAAGACCCAGCTGTCGGACAAGCCACCTGGACATTATGCACCCCTGGGCACCTGAGTCCAAAAGGGCACGCACCGTGACAACATTGCCCTTAGGTCCCCAAACATTCACGGAGGCTGTTGGCAACAGCACAAGCTCCGGAGGGGTGGTTGGGTCCGACAGGGGCGCCATTAAAAATTTTGGGGGGGTACTTGTCCCCCTCGCGCCTGAGTCGGCGCGCCAAATGTGGGACGCTCGTACCGGGCGAGCGGGTCCCAATCGGGTACATACTGGCCCCGACCAACAGCACTCCTAGGTGCAGGGTAATACCCGTGTGGGGCGTGCCTCGGTGCATAGTACCCCAATCGAGGCCTCTCCATTAGGGGGGGGGAGTAGCAAATAGGGCCCGTGCCCATCGCCACCGTGGCGTACTCTTGTGGTACCCCCCTACCCCCGCCCGTGGCGGGGGCGTCTCTCCTATAGTTCCCCCTCTCCGGGGGGGACTGAACGAGGGGGCTAAGCCCCGCCGAATCTCTAGGGGACCGGTTCCGGGCTGCTGGGCCCCCGCCCGTGCGCGAGGAATTCGAACCCCGGTCGACAGCGTCCCGGCGTCCTTGCGGTCCAAACAAAGGAGGGGGTGATGCCTCCCTCCGCAAAGACGACAATCCTCTGTCTGGGGACACGCCGACTGCATGTGTCCCCCCAAACACCTATAGCACCATTGGCGCTGTTTCGCAACGGCCCTCCGTCCCTCTGGGCGGAGGCCTCTAAATTTGGCACATTCGTGCACCACATGCCTATCTCCCCTGCAATACCTGCACCGCTCACTCGGTGCGGGGGGAGGGGACTGCTGGAAGGCAGCATAGCGATTGGTCGGGCGACGGGGCTGTTCCCTCGCCGCCACCATACGACCAACACCTGGAACCGGGGCGGGCTCCAGGTGGTCCGTCACCCTACATTCGTCCTCCAAAAAACGAAGGAGGTCCGCGAAGGGCGGGAGATACGAGGCGCTGTCGCCTCCGTACCTCTGCTCGAAACGCCCCTTCATTTCAGCGGGCAATTTGGCGAGGACTATGTGCAGCAGTACAAAGGACCACTGATCCACCGGCAGGTCCAATCGCCTTAGGGAGTTGACCGCTGACAGTAGCGGGTTCAGCAACTAGGGAGTTGCTGAACCCGCTACTGTCAGCGGTCAACTCCCTAAGGCGAATCACGCGCGAATCACGCGGGTACACCTGTTACGGAGGGCCGTAACAGGTGTACCCGCGTGATTCGCGGGAGGGCCAAAATCGTGGCCACGTGGGTGTCCGCCAGTAACCGGACATTCTGGCAGTGGCGGTACCTCCATACAAGCCCAAAAGCCGGGCTTGCCCTAACAAAATCTTATTTACACTACTAATGAATCTCAATTAATGACAACAACAAAATAATATTCATGAACGTAAATTTTCAGTAAAAAATTAAATTTTTCAAACAACTGTTCGATAGACATGTCATTAACTACATAATAATAGCGTATTAATCGAAAAATACAATTCATCTCTCTCGCACTCGTTGGCTTGCAACCGGGCTTTGCGAATTCATATATCCACACTCTTCTAACATTAACGAAACTGGTACCCCACTACATACATACTGATGTATCTATCTATAGATTCTATGAGAAATTTCAAAACTGAGCAAAAGCCGGCATGCAAAGGAAGTTAGCCGCAAGTGGGTGCGATGAACCCGCAGAAACAGCTCACGATCGGGCCAATCCCTGCACAGCAGCACACAATCAGGCCAATGGCTGCGTTGCGTAGCGCATACAAACGGGCCAATCAGGAGCAATGCGATCACCTGGGTGAATTAAGTAATAACAGGTTGTTTTGCAGTTTGATTGAGCCAATGTTTCTTTGATAAAGTTTTCTGTTTTGCATTAATTAGTGTTTTTCGTTGTACAAAAAGATGTCAGAATCCAGAACGACGAGTGATGTTGTTTTTTGTGATTGTGTAAGATTAAAATGTGTTTTTTAAACGTTTTGATCGGGCGCCCCCCGGCCGGCGAGGCGAGGGAAAGGTAAATTTATTTCACTTTGCCGAAAAAAGCAGCGAGTATTTTCAGACAGACCTACTCCAGATTTGTGTATTTTGCAAACTAGTAAGACTCACAAAAGGCAATTCAATAGAAATGTGTACAAAACTCGTAGAAAACATCCCGTTCATTTAAGATGGTTACGCTTATATATGGCGCGGTCGCTTTTACGTGACCTCTACAATTTGGGCGGCTTATTAAAGAATTGCTGTCTTAATCTTGTTTTTGATATATCTTTCATGATAGCTGGAATTGAAAGCTGAAATTAACAGGAACTAATGTTCATGAATTATTTAAATTCATTTAATATATGTCATGTGTCTTAATGTTATGGAAACTGAGTATTCGATCTCTAAAGTACCTACGACCAGTCTAAAATTTATCAAATTTATTTTTATCTTTATATCGTGTAAAGTTACAAGATCTAAAATTCTTGACATAATAAGTGTCTAACACGGGTATTTTTTACAGCTGTTTGTTTGGTTGTAAATATAATAGTTTATTTGCAAATCCGTTTTTTCTGATTTTCGAAACCATTTAATTACGTTGGTTTACGACAACCAAATCAAAAACTATTTTTTAATTAAGCCTTTTTTTAGTTATTTTAATATTTACTTTTTTGCATTCACAATGCAATTTTTATTATTGACAAATGGAAAATGAAGTATTTTGAAAAAATCGACCCGTCTCACAACCAGCTCCGAGGGGACACGAACCCACGACCTTTCGCTTTCCGGGCGACTGCTTTAACCACTGAGCTACGGAGTCGTTATAAAAAATAGACGCCTTTTTTTGGCTTTAGGTCTTCGGGCTTGCCCTGATCTCAGACCCTAGGCACGCCACTGCATTCTGGTACCGGCTAACCAGAAGCTGGCGAGCCACCTGGTAGTTGTCGTAGCTGATGAGCAGGTGCTGGATTACCGCGCTGGCCTCTCCTCGCAGGGAGGAGCGCAAATAGGCCAACTTCTCGCTAGGGGATAAGTCCCGTCGTGAATCCACCAAACTGTCAAACAAATTAATGAAGCCCATCCAGGCTGACAGATCCCCATTAAAAGTGGGAATCTCCAAGGTAGGCAATCGGTCTAGCAACGCCGTCGGGGTAGGTTTGACCTCCCCGCTCAAAACCGGCTCCCCCTTCCGAACAGCCAGGGCCCTCTCAGCCGCCTCCGTGAACTGGTCAGCCAGCTCATAGGCCTGGGCTACATCCTGCTCCAGCTGTTCCGACACGGCATCATCAGCTGGGGGGTTCTCCATATAATACGCGCGACACTCCATGGCGTGGCGCTCCAGGTCTTGCAGCCGAGCTGCCAGCCCGCCATACCGAGCTAGCAACGCGCCTACCCGGTCGGCTCGGTCTATTAATGTGACCGCACAAGCAAGCCAACGCAAAGCTCCTTGGATGCCAGCCCTGGATACGGCGGTCGGATTCGTAGGAGCCATTTATAATCCGTTTAATAAACAAAGCAAACAAAGAAATATAAAAGTGGTAAACATCAACAAAAAAAAGCAATAGAAATAGGTCGCGTCACGATAATATAAAACACAATTAAAATTCGGACGACATACACGGACCCTACTATTTTCATAAATTATTAACAACTTACTAATTTCAAGGGCTAACAATATAACGGTATAAACAAAACGGTACCTATAGGATTAGCGGTATGGCATAACGGCACGGCCAAGTCAACCTCGCAAATCAACTACTAAACCGTTATCAACAAACAAAAACAAAACTATTTTTAATAATAATACTCGTAATTTAATACTACTAATAATTAAAACTAGTTCCACTTTTTCAACTAGGCAAGCGGACTCGGAACAAACACTAGTATGTGGTACTAATAAACAACACTTTCGAACGAAACTATTCGTCAAATAAATCCGGACACACAAAAAAAAATATACACATCTAGGCGAGTAAACTCGTATCAAATCACTAGTATGTGGTACTAATAAACACACTTTCGAACGAAACTATTCGTCAAATAAATCCGGACACACAAAAAAAATATACACATCTAGGCGAGTAAACTCGTATCAAATCACTAGTATGTGACCACAATTATATAAGTGTCTATCTATTATCGGATCCACCAAGTGAGAAACATTCGCTTCGAGAATTTACTAGAACAATTTCTTAGTACTTCTCGTCTCGGATCGGATCGGATCGGGAATCGGATCGGAAATACCCTCGAGATTTTAACAAAAAAAATAATTTTATTTTTACTATGAAATTTTATGTACCTAGTTAATTTTAATATGAAAATTAACTAATTATTTTTAGGTACGCTTTTTAGGTATTTCTAGGTACGCTAACTAGGTACGCTCTGCTACCAAAAATATGATCACGCACAATTGTGGTGACCATCGACTGTGTTCCACAGTTTATTGAAACGAAGGTTTCTCATGCAAAATTAAGTTATTTAAGCTAGGCCTACCTTACTAGAAGATAGTGTCCGTAATCCAGGGGGGCTGGTCGCTGTCTCGCCGGCGCGCGCGCCTGGCAAAGATCTTCACCTGACCCCCGATGGGAAACTCTTACAGCTAACACTCTTATAACTACACAATGCCCTAATAGACAGCTAAAACTTCCCGGCGCTTTTCAAAGCGAACACACACGGGTCACAAGTCCGTACCCCGACCGGAGCCCTAGTAGGTGCAAAACGAAATCTCGGTCACAATACGGGTAGGTAACTGGCGCGGCACGTCGCTACCGAAACACACAAACTTGCCTCAAGGCGGCGTACGGCGTACTGGCCTACACTCGGGCCGGCCGAGCGCATTGTCTCGCGACCTTGACAATGACAACTGACTGCTCGCAGCGCGGCGCGAACATTCATAGTGCATTTTTTTATACACTACGGGGTAGCACTTAGCCTTCATCACACCTGATGATAAGTGGTGATAAGGCTGAAGGTGGAAGCGCACTACTCCCGGAATCCTCAATCATTGAGGAGCTGGCTATCTTATCTCTAACTGCCGGAACACAATAATGCTGAAAACATTATTGTTATGGCGTCAGACTTAGATTTAAGATGATGGTAGCTAGCCAGGCGGACTAAGAACAAGTCCTACCACCAACCAAACCAAATACAATATGTACCCCCACTGGGAATCGAACCCGGGACGTCTGGGTCTGAAATCGGTGGGATAAACCACTACATCACAGAGGCGGTTAAACGGATCCAGCGATTTCAATGCGGTTTTTTTAATTGAAAGCTTAATTAATTGAGATGGTTCTTAGCCATGTTTGATGAAAATCCATCAGGCCATTTATGGAGATGGTCAACTGCCTGCCGAAAACGGTAAAAGATACAGAGGTGGTGCTTTGACTAAAATAATGTACACCCAGCCGGCCTAGCATGAGCGGCTTTTATCACGCGATATGATATGGTACGGCATGCCGTCTTGCTTACACCTTAGTGGGGTAAGCAAGACAACTTGCCGTACCATATCATATCGCGCGATAAAAGCCGCTCATGCTAGGCCGGCTGGGTAAATTTAGGTGCAATAAAAAATGGCGGCAAAAAAGTGTCTGGCTATTCGTAGTGCCGTAGTGCCTAAACGGATCAAGCGATTTCAATGCGGTTTTTTAATTTTGTGTGTAATTAAATAAACAAAGTGCAACTAAGTTAGAATGGAAATATCTCTTTTTTCTTTATTTAGTTGCAGTTGAATAGAAGATCAATACTACGATATTTGTAAAGTGCTTGACATGAATCGAATGAAGAGTTAATGATTGATCTATCTTTTGATACATTCGACCTTAGCTAATAATAGTACATTACAGCCGAGGACAGGTAAGTAAGAAATTACATTGTCGAGGATGGTTTGAAGCACGAGCCGCAGGCGAGGGCTTTAATCATTCGAGGCAAGGTAATTTGCTTACCGTACAAGGCTTGTATAGTGCTTTTCTCAAGAAATGCGAGGAAATAAAAAAAATCTGTTTAACTAAATAATATTTATTAAAATTTATATCACACATGTTCGGGCGATTATTAAATGTAAATGTTATTGTTTTCCCGGGCACACTTATGTATAAATCGCCCATAATAATATTATTTTAATGATGTATCATTAAAATACGCCAACAACACAGATTCCGAAAACGTATGCGCCCTTTTTTCACTATTCCAAATCAGATCGTAGGTTTTCATATAAGTATATTTCTTTTGATTTTGCTGGCAGCAAGTTTTCTGTTATTAATTTTGCTTCTGCTCTCAAATTTGGTGGAGTAGGTACATACAATGTCTGTATAATGTTTCATTGGCAGAACTCATTTTGATAATTTATTACACAATATAAAATATAAATAAACTGTATTGATATCAAATCAACCGCTGAAAATCATTCCCGCCGTTTTTTTAATATTGGTTTGTGAGGCCAAGTGGAACGGTCATACAGCCTATTGATACTTACTACTTGCTACTAAAATGCGCAACTTCAATACCCGCTTCTGGGTGGTAGATGGCGCTGTACATATTTCCCATACAAAATTACTCGTAAAGGATATTTTGTCTATGATAAATCTCATTTTGTTTTTTCGATTGATGTTCGTGCTAAGGGTACATAGTGCTTGTGGTACAATACGAAGTAATATACTCTGTGCGCACCGTATTTAAAAAAAAGTTAACCTAATTATGATATAATATTTACCTATATAATAATAATAATGATGTGGCTGTATGTGGCAAATGTCCCTTTGCTTTTTCTGTTTTTATACACAGGAATAACGAAAGAAAAAATAAAGAAAAAAATTTGGTAATAATATCTTTGGGTAGTACCTTTTCCGAGGTAAACATTCTAAATTTGAAAATCACTGCAGTAATGAATTTCAGTACTTACTTACTGCACTGATTTTAGTGCAGTAAGTAAGTACTGAAATTCATTACTGCAGTGATTTTCAAATTTAGAATGTTTACCTCGGAAAAGTGCCACGTACTGCATTCTTTTCTCAAATATAATATTAACATTTCAGAGCATAAGTGTGAAAAATATATTAAATACGGACATACGTCGCAGTAAATGACTGTAATGAATGTAGAGGACATAATTCAAAACCTGAAACTCTGGTGATTTACTCACCCAGGCAACATCGGGTGCATGGTGAACGGCGCGGGGCTGGCGATGGCGACCATGGACATCATCAAGCTGTACGGCGGCGACCCGGCCAACTTCCTCGACGTGGGCGGCGGCGCCACCGCGCAGGCTGTCTCGGTAACAAACCACGATATTTGTTTATGCATTCACACTGCTATTTTTACAAAATAAATTGCACTAAAAAAGAACGTCTCACAAGCTGAGAAAAGACGAGACACTAGTTTTTCTTTTCCATGATAACACTGAAATCTGAATGCTTTTAGGGAATTCTCTCAAAGTTATCTTTTTACCAGAAGTCACGTCATAATTTTCATTAATATTGATTTTTAATTTTTTGTTTTCTAAAATATGTTTTGTGTTTTTTGAGAAAAACATGTGAGGTATAATCTTAGATAACGCCTTATATTCAGACATGACAAATGAAGATAAGATATGATTCAACATTCACGTCATTATGATTCAATGTTTTGAAACGCCGCGTGTTTGGTCTTATCTTTTATTATGACTACCTATACTTGCCCTTTGACTTTACAATTACCAATTTTATATCATCTGTAGTAAATAAGTAATAATTTTAATACTTACTACCTAGTTACTTGTATATTTTATACTAATATTTACTTTTACAACAGGAAGCGTTCAGAATCATCCTGTCCGACCCTAAAGTGGCTGCTATTCTGGTCAATATCTTTGGAGGCATCATGAGGTGCGACGTCATCGCCGAGGGTATCATCACCGCCGCTAAGAATCTCAACATTCAGATTCCGGTTATCGTACGTCTGCAGGTAATACAAAAGCAATATAAAACCACTAACACCAAAACACACTGAAAGCACCCAAGACTCTGTATGTAATAAGACAGGCAGAAACTTGACGAGTTTCTTTTCGGTTCTTCTCGTTACAAGATCTTCCGCCGTAGGATTTGCGAACCGATGATGATGTAGCTTCTTTGACGTTCACAAGTGTTGCGCGCCTAGAATGAATAAATTATTTTCATTTTCAAAGAGGAGGACTATCTATAGTTTATTGTGATTTGTGCCAGCACCAATCACAAGCTTTTATTTAACTTGCAGTGTATGTATGTATGTATGTATGTCCGTTCGGGTCAAATCTTGCAATCTAAATTTGACCAACTTCCCAGTGTCCGATTGAGCTGAACCTTTATTAAAGTAGAGCCAACAAAAAGCTTGACATAAAAACGAAGTTATTACAAAAAACTTATTGAATATTTAACATTTCAATAAAAACGTTAAAGTTGGTGCAGAACTGTTATTTTTCTTTTTATAAATAGTGCCTTTAATAACTTTTGCAATAGACTAACCAACATTTATATCTGTTACATTATGTTTTAATATATTAAACTGATAAATGCATTTGAATTTTATTGAAAAAATTATAAAAAGACGCATTTATTACCAAGTGCATTTGAATGTTAATACATACATATACTCAAGCCTATTCCCCACGGGGGTAGGCAGAGACTATGGATCGCCACCTGCTACGATCCTTGCACACTTCTTTCGCTTCATTCACATCCATCAATCTCATTGAAAAACTGTTATTGAAAAAATAAAAAGGCCACATGCTTTAAGCTGCGTTCCCAGTAGGCAAACAGTTTGCCGCCGACTGGTTAGCGGCGTATCGGTTTAGTACGCCCTTCCATGTATTTGAAATGGAGTGTTCACAGTTTGCTAGTTTTGCGCTCACTCTACGCAGTTTGCAGCGTTACGCACAAAACTAGCAAACTGTGAACACTCCATTTCAAATATATGTAAGGGCGTACTAAACCGATACGCCGCTAACCAGTCGACGGCAAACTGTTGCCTACTGGGAACGCAGCCTTACTACTTGTTTTTATTTGGTATCAGGGTACAAAAGTGCACGAGGCGCGCAAGCTGATCGCGGAGTCGGGGCTGCGCATCGTGCCGCGCGACGACCTGGACGAGGCGGCGCAGCTGGCCGTGCAGCTGTCCGAGATCGTGTCGCTCGCCAAGCAGGCCGGCGTCGAGGTCAAATTCGACATCCCTAAACCATTCTTAGAAAAGTAAAACTACAGTATTCTTTCACCGCGTCTTTAAGCTACGCTCGCTTTGGGTGCGAATAATCTTTGATGGTGGGGTTCTTCATTAGATTCTTCAATGCGTTGCCTGCCTATGTGTTCACCGATAACTGCAACCTTAGTCTCTTCAAGGCCAGAGTGAACAGGCATCGCCTGGGCAAGCATGCAACATTTTGGACCACATCCTGTTAATAAACAAGATGGTGGTCAAATGTTTTATATATAAAAATGATACCTATATTGCGTAAGGAGGGTGTGCAGCTGGACTACTCCAGCCAGCCCAGCTTAGCCAGGAAAGCATCTAGCGCCCTCACGTCGGAGACCGTGGTGGGTTTATTCATCAAACAAAGTGGTTGAATGTAGTGCTTCTGTTCGAATATGGCACATCTAATGTCCTGCCTTGCGTGCCCTTCATATTGCATACGTGAAGACCTTTATTTTGCTACTGAGAGCGCAGTAAGTGTGGCGCAATATTGGTCTGATAAGATTGAAAGCCAAATTGATCGACACACTAAGATGCGAAAACGTAAAAGTACGAACGAGGTCGTACAAATTGACGTACGCATAAAAACGACTAACTCGCTTGCAGTCTGCGCGCACTCATAGCACTTGTATGGTTATTCGCACGAGTAAAATTGTTACGAATACGCGTTCAAAGTGAGCGTAGCCTAATACTTAATTCACCATGATATTACTACATTTATTAGTGAAGTAATTTCGAATATCTTGACTATGTTACGCTTTACAAGTGGTAAACGCGACACGTACAGTGTTTTAAACAGTAATTATTATTATTCGTCTATTATTGTATCATCTATGTTAAGTGAGTAGTGTATTTTGAAGTTTCTAGTAATTTTATTTTATAGGTAGGTGCCAAATATTATTTTTGGTCATTTTACTGTGTTCGTCTTGCACATACAGTTTTTGTGATATACATTTTATTTTGAATGTTGTTAAACTGTGGATATATAAATGTTACCCTCTACCCCAAGTGAATGTCGCAGAAGCGTGTAACATAGTATGGGTTGTAAAACAACACTAGTGTAAGATATATTTTCATCCTTTCATTGTAATATTTATTTACATTGTTAATCTTGTTGTTACGTAGTTAGTTCAGAATTATTTAACTAATTGACCCACAATCAACGATAAGCTTAAGTGTTGTTTGGCTAAATGGAAAGTTGGTAAAAGACGTAAATAAGATGGTAGTTATGCGCTTAATTCAATTATCTAAAATGTACAGCCCTATTCCCGATATACAAGTCAAAAACTATAAATACAAATTGTTATGTATGTATCGCTTTTGTATCGATTTATTATACATATAGAAAGGAAGCCCATTGGCTCCTCGAGACGTGTATCAACGCAATAATTAAAACATTACGTACTGTATGTTATGTTGTAAATAGCAGCCTATTAATTCATGTACTTTTATTTAATGTGTAATTAAAACGGAAAGTTAAAGTACAATATTTATAATTACAACACAAAACACATTTTTAGAATAATTTATTTATTGGCTTTTATGGATCTACCATAATAAAAATTAATTTAGATCTGACTTTTGTTTTATAGTTCCATCTAGTCCCCTTTCATAAAATAATAAGGTCAAAATTTTAGTACGTAGACTAGACTTTACCATAATGGCATAAATATTTTCATCCAATAGAAATAATGGTGTAGAATACTTAGCGTTGAATAGATTGAGTATGAAAGTAGCCAAATATTTTTTATTATAATGAATGCGTACTTATGAATTTACGCAAACACTGAAGCCATCTTTCTTCCCCGAGCAACCAAAGGCTAACAACGCCCCAAAAATGAGAGTTTTTACGTTACACGGGAGAGGGCGTGGCTTTTTTTACGTGAACATATTCTAATACGCTCTTTGAAATTTCGTGACTATGCTTCAGAGTCAATTCCGTTTATTTTCGAAAGGAAATCTCACTATCGTACTCACCATTGCAATTTACAATAGAATTGAAATAAAAACCAATAATCAATTTTGCAATAAATCTATGCAGTAAATAAATAAAAAAATCTATCGGGTATATAAAAAAGGTGAGACGAGGTAGGAATCGGTGAATTTACAGCGTATTATGCAATGTTCACTCAATAGGTCGCATTTCTTCATAAAAAAGGCGGCGGAGAAGGCGGTTCCGGTGGGATCGCGCGAGGACCTGTCTGCCCGAAGGGGAAATAAGCCGCAAGACATTGTGAGTATACTGCGTTATTAAGTTGCAACTTGTATGTAATGGCTAATGGTGCATTGAAACCAAAGTTCATTTTGTGGAGATGATTTTCTTAATGCTCAACTCGCTCGGGGGCGGAGTCGCAGTGTCAATCTGAAATTTTACATATTCATTTTCTCAAAAACGGATAGGGCACATATTTCTTCTGAGAAAAACAAAATAGCGCAAATGTGCGTCGACGCGCGACTTTTTTTTCAGAAGAATTGTGCATTACGTTGTGGAGATAAAAAATTAAATTGTAGGTCTGCGCCAGTGTGAGTTGAGCAGGCAACAATTTTCTTTTCTTCTATTCAATAAGCCACATCCCAGATGTCAATAAAATTAATATTTCATATAAGTACAAAAATGTGGCCCAAAGTGGCATAACCAACTAAATGTAAATACGGTGTGGATGCACCATTATTCTCTTATGTACGACTCAGACCAACCGGCTCGCATCGGCCGGGATGCGGTAAGGGAAATTGAAATGTATTAACAAAAATTACAGTTCATATAGCTGCACTGCACCGCTTATCTCCGTTCGCATTCCGCGACGGCCGGCGGCCTGCTGTATAGTTCCGGCGGCGTTCGGAGCCTCTGCGGCTTCTGCGACACGCCACAGCCCCGAACGAACGCGTTCGGCAGTGTATAATGCGGTAAAAGAAATTGAAATGCATAAAACATAAAACATGAATTACAGTTCATAATAGCTGCAACCCGCCAACTTCTTCAGCCTGTTGGTCTGAATCGTACCATTAGGATTTCATATGCGGAAAAATGTTAATAGTGCATATTGATCGTGTATGTTTCCTAATAAGGCAAGAATAAAATATTACGCCTGCAGTGGCGGCTTACCGACCGCGTTGCGGTATTTCGACGACCCCCCTCCCACCCCACCCCCCTGAACAAAATCCTGGATCCGCGCCTGTACCTTACTAAGGAAGGATACCTATAATAGGGTATATATCTCTTTTTAATTATGGCATTCAGAAAATATAACATTATTGAATGACGAACGTGACAAAAGATCTTCAATTTGTATTATAACAAGCGAATTATGAGCTACTTTATTGGGACACTAGCTATCTCTTTCTAAAACGAAATCTATGGCGAGAGTATGGTATGGCGCTACCAGCATGTGACGTCACTGGCTTGTAGCGCTCTCATTGTCTAATTAGATAGTTTGATGCTTTATATGAGGTCCTTCTTAATAGTGCACAGAATTTTAAGGGGTCAATGTACTCACGCATACAAACAACTTTTACTATGGCACCAACATTGAAATCGCGAAAAAAAATCAGCTGTTCCATACATTTTGATCTATTTGATTAAAATTTTCTATGGAACAGCTGATTTTTTTTCGCGTTTTCAATGTTGGTTCCATAGTAAAAGTTGTTTGTATGCGTGAGTACATTGACCCCTTAAAATTATGTGTACTATTTAAGAAGGACCTTATATAGCTGAAAATGTGCAAGATATTTGAAAACAAATACCTATGTTGTGTTGCTATATTTCAATAAATATTTTAAGACAATAAAAAAATCAGTCAAATATGTACCCTAACGTATTAAAAATCAAGATTTAATTAAAGAAGGAAATAAGGCTTGTGTTTTCTATAGATCACCGCGCCAGTCGAAGACGTTGAGAGGTGATTACAAAGTGGTCATCGACACCATTCAGGGATCAAAATTATCAAGAGAGGAATCTTTGAACCGAATCATTTTCTGGCGTCTAATTTTCTAAGTGGTATGTATGACTTGAATAATAATAATAACTGCATGAAACAGGACATACCATGTGACAAAGAAGTATGGTTCTCTACTACAGATAGACCACGCCTACCACTCAAACGACAGACTCATACCTGCCTGCGTAGGTTTTTACTTGTGGGAGTGGCTTAGCTTAGGATCTTTGAATTTATGCATAATCAACCTTGACGCTACTAATTAATTAATAAACCGACTTCAAAAAGTATCTGTCAACTGAAAAAGACAAAATACTGTCTTGAGAACTGTGCCTTTTTCATCATGCATGTTTCTGGCTGCCAGTACTGGCACCGACCTCAAAAAGGTATTATCAGGTGATTTAAAAAGGTCAAAAGGTACTTTCAGGTCAAAAAGGTCAGTTCTGCTTTAAAGACAGTATTTTGTTTCTTTCAATTGAAGTCGGTTTAATGTTTTAAATTACTATTTTATTATTTCTTATTTTTTTAGTGTTTGTACCATAGGATACCCATATCTAGAAATCTATTGAACTGATTTTGAGGAAACTTAAACTGTTCCCTTAGTTAAAAATTAAAATACCCTGTTTTCTCATGGTCATACTAGTTTGTCATACCAGTATGACCACGAGGATAAACATGTCCTCATGTACACCTAATTTAAACCAAAAAGAATAATCTCGATATGACCTTTAGTTTTTGAGAAATTTATGGACAAACATAAACATACACACATACTTTAAATATTACGAAAAACCGGATTTTTATCATGTTTTGAATTGTTGTCGAGTCCCCGATATTTCGGCGCACATGCCATGATCACGGAGTAACTGAACAAAACATGGTAAAAATGTTTTTCGAATATTTACAGTGCAAATGACCATGAAAGTTTAAAAAGTTATACATACAATACATACACTTACGCACACGTGCTAGGAAGCCTAAATACGCTTCACTCAATATTATATTCAATTCCAACTTCATTACATACAGTGGCCCGATTCTGCTAACGTTAAGTCGTAATCGTGTCTCAATCGTGTTTTAATTGTTGTGCTTTTTTACACACTAGTTACAAGAATTATGACAATATGATGTGATGTGAATGTAGTCTGTGGTGTGACAATCAGTAGTATTGTGAAAAAAGTTCACATTTCTTGTAACTAGTGTGTAAAAAAAGCACAACAATTCAAACACGATTGAGACACGATTATGACTAAACGTTAGTAGAATCGGGCCACAGGTCAAACTGATAACCTCCTATTTTTGAATTCGGTTGATACAATAAGAGAGGCACATCACAATGAAGTAAGCACACATGCTTGGAAGCCTAAATACAACGCTACACTCAAATATTATCCAATTCCAACTATATCACATACCAAACTGATGACTTCCTATTTTTGAAGAAGAATAAGAGAGGCACATCACGAAGTAGTTTCACAGATTATTTATATTTTATATATTTTGTTTCAGAACTTTCCAGCCTTGATGTGTTTGAAAATAAAAGAGCCCTTATTGAAATTGAAGTTTAAATTCGAGTAGACTTTTATACGTGTTTTGTTTGTGTTATCTCATCCGATGAATTTCAACTTGTGAATTTGTAATGTGTTTTAAAAGACTTTTTTGATCGCATAAATCATTTTAATAAACTGTACATGATTATATATTTGTTTTTGTCTTTGTTACTATATAGACTTAATAGAAATAGTATTATATAATTTTAAATGGACACATTTCATTAAGAAATCATTAATGAAAACAATGCCTATTATGTCTAAACATGGAATTAACGTAACAGAAAAAAATAATTGTTCAATCAAATCAACAATTGCACTGAGACAGCATGAGTAGTGTGACAAGAATAAGACATTTCAATTATGTTACTATAATTATTATGTACACTATACTATACAACTTCCTTGCTGGGCGTAGATATACCTAAAGCTTCTTCGTATCCAAGTTTGGTTTCGTGTTTATCTGCAACAAACAGAAAATTAGTGTTAGCAACGCCAAACACAGTCTTCCCTTGGACAAAATTGTGAAGCAATAAGGTAGAAAAGAGCAAAAACTTACTTTCGAAATATAATATGGAAGTAGTGGATCGTCAAATTTTCTTAAAGAAAAATGAAAACCTAGTAATTTAATAAGGAATAATTCCGATGTTGTTTACCGCGACCAGAAGCCCTACTCTAATTCAACGAAAAACTAAACTTCGTTAGCCCCGCCGCGTGAGAGGAACGGGTATAACGAAGCTTCGTTTTTCGTTTAATTAGAGTAGGCCTGCTGGTCGCGCGAGTGACTGCTTATAGGGTGAATTTCTGTGCTAGCTAGATGACCCTCATCGAAATGAGTCACACCAACACATCAAAATATGACTATAAAAAATTACTGCATTTAATGCGCATACTCGTGCAAGTAATAACAGTTTTTGTTTCATCGAAATCTGTCCAGGATTTCCAAAGTTACAGCGTTGCAAAGTTTCACCAGCTTTTGTAAATTTGCTTTCCTTGCGCGCTATTGCGATGACGTCATGTCGCAGTGACATCTCCGATTGCGGCTGCTACGGGTGATTTCCGTCCAACTGTACCTACATAGTCTGTCCGTGCGCAATCTTCGCGCAACTGGTGCGTTTTTGGCGTTAGTTACAGTACATTTTCTTCGTTCTATGGTTATGGTAAATGATTAGTATTCGATTTCGACCGCGCGCAGCCGCACTCTAAAACTATCACCTTCCTACAGCTGTCCATTTGACGGCTTCGTGTTATTGTTGATCGAAAGTTTGACGGTTGCTATTTATATTGACAGAATACCGCCCGCCATTACGAAAGTTGATTTAATTTATTAATCACGAAAATACAACTTATGTATTTGAAGGTGTTTTTTCACATAAGCTCAATATTAAATTGAGCATTGATCGACTATAAGAGAAATAAATAAATTTTATTGCGAAACCCTGAGAGCGCAACTATATAGCCAAAGGAGAATATGAAGGGCCAACTCGCGCTATGACGTCACACGTTAATGCCATTGGTTCACCCGAATTTTCCTCGGAGGCCGTACTTTAACGTTCAATATCTCAGTCATTTTTGAAGATAGGAAAAAAATAAAAACATTATTTTTTCTCGAGTAACATATTTTTTAGATATGCTGATAACAAAAATCATTGGTGTGACTCATTGTATATTTAGGAAACGTATTATCTTTTCTCAATATACAGGGTGTTAGTGGCACCCTTGCAAAAACTTTAACCATGGCTTCAGACCATCATGCTGAACAACGTACAGCAAGAATTTTTTGTCGGAAATGAAAAAAAAAAATTGGACTTTTCATACGAATTTAGCAACTTATCGGGACATTTAGTATGGAGAGTCGAAATTTTTTTTTTATTTCCGACAAAAAATCTTGCTGTGCGTTGTTCAGCATGAAGGCCTGAAGCCATGGCTAAAGTTTTTGCAACGGTGCCCCTAACACCCTGTATTAACAACATCCCATTTACCTTTCTTAGACGACTTCTTTTTTTTAGATTCCTTGTCTTTCACTTCCTTCTTTGACTTCTTATGTTTCTCAGTCTTGGTGCTTTTAACGTGATTATTATCCGGCGCCTCTTCCACTATACTACTCTTAGGCGCGGTTTCACTTTCCACCGTCTCAATATCGTCTATAAGCAGATTACCTAGGCCTACATTATTCTTATCCGATTCAGACAACAATAAATCTAGATCTTTGTTATGCTTAGATTTCTTCTCCTTCTTTTTCTTAACAGGTTTCTCAGTTGAGTTCTTCTCGGAACTTTTCTTTTTGGACGCTTTGGGCTTCTTGATAAGAAGACCGGTTTCTTGAGTTGGATATTGGTGAATTCTTGTAGACAACAACTCTTCTTCACGCAACGGTCTGCAAAATTGTTAGCGATTAGTTAAAAGCCAATAAAAAGTAGCTTGTTCTACGAGTTGCTTTAGGGCTCCCACACAACTGCTAATTGCGAAGAATCTGCGATGCGAGTCAAATACTTGTCAGCTAATAAGGTTTACATTAGCAATGGCGCGATGCTTATTTTTGCAATGCGACGTCGCATCGCAGTTTTGTGTAGGAGCCCTTAGATAGATTTATTTTATCGACTACGGGGTAGCACTTAGACACACTAGGTACTGGTTTTAGACCCGGAGGATTCCCAGAGGGGTACATACATATTGTATTCGGTTTGGTTGGTGGTAGGACATGTTCTAAGTCCGCCTGGCTAGCTACCACCATTATCTAAGTCTGACACCATAACAATGATGTTTTCAGCAATATTGTGTTCCGGCAGTTAGAGATAAAATAGCCAGTTCCTCCGGGAGTAGTGTGCTTCCACCTTCAGCCTTACCAGGACTTAATATCAGGTCAGGTGTGATGAAGGCTAAGTGCTACTCCGTAGTGGATAAAAAATAAATTGGTTGTCTGTAAAGTCGGTTTACGGACGATAATTTTACTGATAACAATATGCCGCTGTCTCTCTTCTACTCGGACGTATCGGCCGATGGAGTGGAAGAGAGATAGATGCGTCACAAGCCGAACACTTAAGGTGTTAACATGCCAAAGCTGCTCGCGGTGCAGGTCGCACCTCGCGATCGCACCTTGCTATCTCGATGTCACCTCGATGTAAAACAAATGTATGCTGGCTCACCAGTACGCACATGCCGATCGATATCTCACTGCGATACATCGCGGTCGACCGCGAGGTGCGACCTGCACCGCAAGCAGCTTTGGCATGTTAACACCCTGCCCCCCTAGCATGACCAACAAAATGGCATATGATATGATAAGTTATCCGGTTTAACTGTCAAAAGACTATGGGTTTTGACGTTTGAATGTCGATAAGTCGCTTTATCATTCGATACATATCGCGTTTTGGGTGGTCATGCTAGGCTTACTGGCCTCTATCGCTTGTTCCGCGCTCTCGCTTGCACGCGGAACGTAACACTTTCGTTCGTGCGTACAGCCGGCGTTCATAGATGTCAAAAGAAGACAGTAGCGGTACTGACAGGTCGAGGTCGAGGTCCAGCGCGCGATGCGGGTCTTCGGGCGGCTGCGGCGGCTCGTCGTCCGACGCCGCCGCGCCCTCGGGCAGCTCGCCGCCCGCCGCCACCGCCGGCCGCGCGCCCGCCCCGCCCTCTGATAACGATTATTATGTTATTATTATACAGATAATGCTAATATTACCGACAAAATAACAGACTCTTTATTGATTATAGCTCAAGGCTTTCACAGCATATATACTTATCAACTCGTAAACGTATCAACTTGAGCGGTTCAATATTTTTTGTATGAAACTCCCTACTGCAATCACTAATCGGAATCGTAACGTAATCGCCTCGCCTCGGGACCAGCGAGCCGTAAGCGCGGCGTGTCGCCTAGCCCTAGCCGAGTCGACGTACCGACGACGGTGATGAGTGCCCCTAATATAAGTTGATTTTAACTGTCAACGTTTACGAAAACTATCGGATGAACTGCTCATGTCGGTAAAGCAGTCAAAGTACATGAAAGAGATAATATAATAATATAATAATAATAAATAATATAATAAAATCATTTATTCATTTACAAATTTTGCATACATAATTATTTAATTAGGTCAGTCTCTTCTTTAATACTATGTTAGTAAACATAAACATATAACGCATACGTGTATTAATATTCTACTTAGTAAGGCACAATTTAAAACATTAAGAGAAAAAATAGAGTAAGGAATATAAATTTATTCTTATACCTGAACTAGGTGGCCCTGTGTTTCAGGCTAAATAAAGTCTAAAAATATACAAATCGGTAAATAAAACCTAAGATATAAAAACAATTCTTATTTTTAGTATATATTTGATATTTAAGCTGCACTATTATAGTAATAACTAAACAATATTAATTATAATTATTAACAATCTACTAATATTATAATGCTACTTTAGCACAACAAGTAACTCCTCTGTATCGTCATACGTCATCTTTTGCAGAGTGTCTTTTATTACTTTTTTGCAGTTTTGCAGGCATAATGGATAGATGTTTACTTGGGCATTTAATCTATTGTAAAGTAACGGTCCGAGATAAAAGTAAAATTTGGGTCACATTTGAATAGGTATGCAACGTATTAAGGTCATGGTCACACAAGCCAGGCAGTTGGCTGTCTGCCATATTACAAATCGTAAATCAATAGTATCAAATAGTGAATAGCGTAGTAATGCTGGCGTACAAACTAAATTCGTCGCATCGCTCTGATGTTACGCGCAGATTACACTAAAAGCGCGCGTACAAGAGCAACTTTTTGACAATAATTACCTGGCAACTGTAATGGCGTTCCGTCGCGTATGGTCAAATTCGCAATCGGTCAAGTGACTGAAAAACCGTCAAAATCGCTTTCGGTCAAATTAGCGTTTGGTCCATCTTGCGAATGGTCATATTCGCATTATTTTCTAATCGCAAACGATCAAATTCGCTAACAGTCAAAATCGTAATCGGTCGAATATTTGTGTCGGTCGGTCGGCATATTTTTTTTATAAAAAAATTTGTTTTTTGCTATTTTGACGCTTTGCTATTTTGGCGGTATGCTATAATGACGCTTTGCCATACTGACGCTTCGCTATTTAGACCAACTGCTATTTTGACTGGCTGCGATTTTTATTAATTTTACCGATTGCGAATTTGACCATACGCGACGGAACGCTGTAATGGATCAATCTGGAGCAATTAACACGTTGACTGCTCAAAACTCGCCTCGCGAGGAAAGTTTTGCGACAGCTGTACGTGTGAACTCCCCTAGTGAGGCGGGCGCTTTGGCGGCTCGTTGATGCCTCGCCTGTGTGCAGTGCGCACTCGCAACGTGTGTCTAACCATACAAAACGGCAGTGCGCGTGATCCCATGAGCGAAATCCATACTAAATATTATATTTTTTGGAACTATTATTGCATACTGCAACGTACTTTAAATGTTTCGCAAATAATACAAACTGTAATTTTACAACATACTGTCAATGCCGCTGCAAATAAAATGATAATTTTTTTTTCTGTAAAACGATAGCCAAACGGCCAATATAATAAGTACCTAACACTTAAACCTTAAGACGCCATTAATCACTTGATTTAAACAAACTTGATAGTATTAAAAAAAACTATTTTTCTATTTCTATTCTAAAATATACCTTACCTTCACTCTCAGATTCGCTGCTCTGGACGGCTTTTTTGCTCTTCCTTTTCTTAGAACTCCTCTTCTCTTTCTTAGACTTTTTGGAATTTTCCCTTGTTATTAAGTACTTATCAGATCTCTTAGCTAAAAGAAACAAAAGACATATTCATATTTATCAAAGGAAAATATTGTAAAAGTGAATTATGGCTGTAAATGTGTTAACCATAGAACACAAGAAAGAGGTTAAAATTAAAATGTTTTGCGAGCTTTATGTATTGAATGAAGCGTGGAATCGAAATGAACCTATTTGACATGACAACGCGAACAAATTCAAAATCATACAAAGATTAAATGTATGGAGGGTTTGCTGTTTTGAGCAAAGGGTTTTCCACGCACGCCCCGCCCACTTACTACTGTCTCTCTCGTGTTCTGTGGTGTTAGTCAGTTTCATAATTATGTAAGTAAAGTATGTGTCATTTTGGCACCACCTTCAACTCTGAATCTTTCAATGACATATTGGTGGTGGTGGTGTTCATATAGCACCAGTTACAGGCAAGTTTAAAAGAAACAGTTTGCCCTTGGGATGGACATGTTATGAGAAGGTATGACAGGCATGTCACTAGAAAGGTGATGGACATGTGTTGATGGGTGGAGAAGAGGGAGGGGGGAGGGGGCAAAAAAAGATGGCTAGACTGTGTGCGAAATAATATGAATGAGAAATGAGTAAATGAGGACATGACAGGTGATAGAGTGGAGTGGAGAAGGACGTACTACCATAGCATTGGGATAAGGTCAGGAAGAAGACGATGATGATAATCTATATATATAAAATCGAGGGGACATAACTCACTCATCACGAAATCTCGAAAACTACTGGATCAACAAAGATGTAATTTGGCAGGAATGTAGACTATGCCTGGGACTACGTCCGCTAAGAACGGATTTTGGGAAACTCCCTCCCTAAAGGGGTAAAATGGGGGGGTTAAGGTTATATGGAACTTCCTCATTTATGGATTTAGAAGCATGAAAATTAGTACGTTGGATATTGGTTACGACCAAAAATGATCTGAGTAAGCAAAGTAAAAAAAACTCCCCCTTAATAGGGTAAAATGGGGAGATAAAGTTTATATGGAACTTCTTCATTTCTGAACTTAGAAGTATGAAAATTGGTATGTTGAATACTGATCACGATTTAAAATTATCTGCGTAAGCGAAGTTAAAAAAACTCCCCGATAATGGGGTAAAACGGGCGGATAAAGCTTATATGGAACTTCCTCATTTCTAAACTTAGAAGTATGAAAATTGCTATGTTGGATACTGGTCACGATTGAAAATGATCTGCGTATGCGAAGTTATAAAAAAACCCCTAATAGGGTAGAAAGGGGGGATTAAGGCTTATATGAAAATTTCCTCATTTCTGGACTTAGGAGTATGGAAATTGGTAAGAAGGATACTAGGTCATGATTAAAAATTATCTGCGTAGGCAAAATAAAAAAAACCCCTAATAGGGTAGAAAGGGGGGCTAATGTTTATATAGGGTGGGTGGGGGGGGGGGGGTATTAAAGATACGGAGTTTGGATGTTTATGGCTCAATCACAACTAAACGGCTAAATCGATCGGGATAATTGAACTCTGGCCGGGAAAATTTCATACGGTTTTTTTAACTCGGGAAAATTACAGTTCCCGTGGGATAAAGTTTTTTTTTTGTTCACTTTATATAATGAAGCATGGGTCCCATGACAGCTCATTTTCGTGCAAATCAAAAAATTCTTTATGCATTGGAATAAAACTCAAGAAAATCAGTATTTTTTAGCAAAGTATTGACTTGATTTTTTGCATTTTGGTAGTTCAAGAGTAGGAGAATGACCGAATATTATTCATACGAAAGTAGCTCCTGTTTGTCTAGGTAGGTATCGTTACCTTCTTATGGCTAAACTACGGGTAGCGTGCTCGGCCTACGATCGATGAGGTTATGTGACTTTTGCAATGGTCTATCATAGGATTGCTGTTAAAAAATATCGTGCTTCGGAAGACACGATAAGCTGATGTTTCTGGCTGCATTTAGATTGGTTAGTACACCATAATTTCAATGGGCCCGTGTGGAAGGTCATGGCCCATTCTCCTTATCCATCTATATGAAGGCCTGTGCCCCAGAAAATAGATTGATGATGGTACTGATGAGACCTTAGAGAATGCCTATCTACCTACTTTTTGACACAAAATTTTGCGATGTAGTACTCGCGGACGTAGTCGCGGCCGGCCATTCATATTCCTATTTCTACTATCCCCACTATTATTATAAATGCGAAATTGTATATGCTCACGTCAAAACGGCTGAACCAATTTTGATGAAATTTGGAATGGAGATAGTTTGAGACAATGCTTCCGGGTGCTCCTACTAATTACTCCTACTAATAGGAGCACCAGGACACCCATGTCCTGATGCTAGGAAGGACATAGGCAAATTGTAACCGCGGGAATAAGGCTCATTCCCATGGTAAAATAAGTTTTAGCTCGGGCAAAGCTGTAGAATGGAATTGGTATTTAAGGCGATAGTTTGAGTTCATGTGAAGGATGATATTTAGAATAGAGACAGTTTAAGGCCCTGGAAAGGATATATTTTACTTTTTACCGCGGGAAATCTCATTGTATGGAAAAATCACTTTAAGCGCAGGCTAATTTGGGGGCAGAAATTGGTATTTAAGTAAATAATTTGAGACCCTGGCAAGGATTATAATAAGCTACTTATACTTTTTACCACATAATAGTATCATATTCCCACGGGAAAATCAATAAGAAGGTATTATTTGTTTGTCCGTCTTTCACGTCCAAAACGGAGTAACGGATCAATGTGATTTTTGATACGGGGGTAGATTGGGAGCTGGAAAATGACATAGTTTATCCCGGAAAATATTACATTCCATCAGGATAATGTCGTGAAGTACACGCGGGCGAAGCCGCGGGCGGAAAGCTAGTTTTATTGATATACTTACAGTGTATTTGCAACGGCACTTCTAGCGCGATCTCCGCGACCGGAATGTCTTCCTGCTGGTAGGAGCGCGGTGAATCGTCTTTCAGGTAGTGAGGATTATTCGCTTGCTCTTGTCGACGTGCTTCACGCAACTATATGAAAAGAAGACAAAGCTCAGTAAAATGTGCATAAAGTAAGGCCTTTAAATAGAGCACCTTGTTGCAACGACTACACACAGCAATAACAGAAAGTCTGTTATTAAAGGACTCCGTTTTGCGGTGAATAAACAAGCTTGCGTTTTAGAAGCATTGAAACTGACAAGATTGGCCTTGCCCAATCGGAGACTTCTTCTTCTTTAATCGCGGGACGTCCACTTGTGCGAGTCCAGGCTATATTACTAAAGTACGTTTTTTATTTCGGTGCAAAAAAAATGAAAACAGTATTACCATATTAAAACTCTATATTCACATTCTTTAAAATTCTTTATTAGTGCTTTGGCTGGATAGATATTTGTTTAACATTATTAATAAAAAAAAATGGAAATTACTCTTACGTAAACAACAAAATAATTTTTCGAAGGGATGTTAGATGGATATTTTTTTCACGTACTGGCAACACGCAGGCACAAAATATTTGTGACGCAGGGGTGACAAACCTACTTTAACATGTGTGTGATTATTTGATTGATTTTGATTTGTATTTTGTTTATTTTACGTGGGCTCCTATCTGTTCCGCGTACAGTGCTTCTTTTACATTATTTTGTAGATTTCTTCTTGTTTCTGTTATTGTTTTTGTTTTTTGTTAAGTTTGAACCGTTGTTACTTGTTACTATTGTGTCTATACTATTACTATCTAACCCATTTAGCATTATTTTATGCGCTTTACCCCAGGATATAGTTTTTATAAGAAGATTTTAACAAACTCTGTAAAACCAAAACCTCAAAATAAATTTGGTTTAAAAGAGACATGAAGAAAAAGGTTTACGACACCCTGTTGCCAAAGTCAAATGTGAAAGTGACATTTTTTTTGCACCGAATTAATAAACGTACTTTAGTCCCCGTGAACCAGAGTATGGTGCCTCACCATCTGCAGCTCCTCGGGTGTGAACTGCGCGGTGGGGCGCGGGTCGGGCGCGGGCGCGGCGAACACGGCCGCCTCGCCCTCCTCTTCCGAGCTCGAACTATCCGACGACCACCGGTCGCGTGACGTCCACTTGTCCAGGTCCAAACTAGTAGATAATAACAAAGTTAAGGGAAGGTAAGAACCGTAATGACGGTTTTCACCAAAACTTATGAATCGCCTAAGTTTTTGCTTAATTACTACCCGAACAAACTCGTCACCTGAGTGTAAGCGACGACGTTTTGCGAGTCAGGGACCGTACTCTGACACGCTAATCCGAAACTTCGGTTAGCCCCTTTCTGTCCCGACTAGAGAGTGAGAGGGACGTGTACCGAATACCGAAGTTTCGGATTTGCGTTTCAGAGAGTCTGGTGCCGAGTTAGCTTGTTCGGGTAGTAGTTTAGAAAGACTTAAACGATTCATAAGTTTAGGTGAAAACGGCCATAAGGGTCTTAATAGCAGTGATTAAAGCCGCGGACACGAAATCAGCGGCCAGCGGAGCGGCAGCGGCAACTGCCACACCTTCGAGGTCAGTTACAGATATTATGCATTAGCTTTAGAACGCCGCTGCCGCCGCGCTGGCCGCCGAGTTTGTACCCGCGACCTTACACTGGGTATTTAAACAACGTCATGGTATACGCAAAGATTTAAAACTATAAAAGTCAAACAGCAAGCTTTAGTACGATTTTAGTAATGACTACTGTTTGTTGGATAATGACATAATGGGGAGACACAGCAACTATTTCTCCCGCAAGGTTGCGCATGATCGTTGGTGTTATTGGACTGTCAAAGTCCATACTATTCTGTAATAATTTATATATTTAATTAAAAAATAAGTGAGTCGTTCGGCTGACATGATGAAGTGCAAAATTTGCCCATGTTGTACATTTCTTTGCAAAAACGAGTTCACCGTTTTCCTACCGAAAAAAAGAAGGAAAGCATGGATCATCTCCTTACGTTTAAAAGATTGGAAACCAAAGGCACATTCAAGGTTATGTAGTGACAGTTTTAAACCTGAGAATTTCTATAGCGAGAGCAGTTATACTGGTTAGTTTTATTATTAAAATCCTGTTGAATACTCAAAGTTTATAAAATGACAAGCACCAGTCACGGTGGCGCCATCAGAAATTAGCTTTGTGTAGGGGTTTATTCCTACATATACTGCTATGCTGATGCTTAATGATAAAATATGCTAAAATGATAGGTGCTAGAACTGCCTGTGGCTCCCCATTCTCAATTTACTAAATGCACTCAATGAAGAAAAGAAACGTAATCTTTGTCGAATACTTACTCAGCGGGCATGGGCACCTTCTTCTGCGCCTTGGGCGCGACCGGCTTGAGCTCCCCGTCGAACATGTCGGCCAGCTCCTCGATGAGGCCGCCGCTGAAGCCCTTCGGTTCTTCCCCGTTTATCTCGGCGGAAGTTTCGTTGTCTAAGCCGTTGCTGTCAATAAAAACACAAAATTCTGTGGATGGCTCAATAGTAAAAGTTGATCGTATTGATGGACACTGTTATCCCCAAAAATCTTTGTATCAATTACAATTTTGTGGTGTGTTTTAAACAAGTTAAGCGTTAATCATGTTGAAATATCAGTGGTGATATCGGACCTTACTGTCGCACTCAGAGACGACAATTAACTTTAATTGGTCATTAAATCTCTATCTGTCTCTTTTTTATGACCAGTATTGAATAGAGTAGGAATGATAATTTAATGCCAATTAAGTTTAATTGACGTCTCTAAGTACGGCAGGATTTTTCCTTTTCACATGTTGTGTTCTAAAAAGTAATAAGTACTTACTTATACATTTTTGGCGCGCGTCAACACACCACAACACAATAGGGTATTTGATTGTTGTTGAAATGTAGATATTTAATTATGACATGTATAAATATAACATTATTGAATAACAAAAGTGAAAAAAAAAATCAATATTATAACAAGCGAATTATGAGCTACTTAATTGTGCGAGAGTATGGCGCTACCAGCATGTGACGTCACTTGCTGGTAACGTTCTCCTTGTCCAATTAGAAAGTTTGATGCTCTATATAGCTGAAAAAATGCAAGATATTTGAAAATAAATACTTAGGCTGTGTTGCTAATATTTCAATCAACATTTTAAGTAGATAAAAAATGTAGTCAAATACCCTATTATTTTTCCACCTTTAGGCATACCTTTGGTATTGGGGCAGCGCCAGTAGCTTGTCATCGTTTGCTGGGGTAAGAGAGTCGTCGCCGGGGTTGAGGCGGCGCAATACTAGCTCGAGCAGCGCATGCGCGTTGTGGGCGCGCTCTTGCACTTCCATGTCTTCGCTGCATAGTAGAGCCCGCAAGCCCGCTAGCGACTCGCGGACGACCTAGAACATAGTTTCCTTAGGATATAATATATTTCACCCGCGTGGTACCCGTTCCCGTGGGAATATCGGGATAAAATATAGCCTATGTCACTCGGGAAGAACGTAGCTTTCTAATGGTCAAAGAATTTTCGAAATCGGTCCAGTAGTTTCGGAGCCTATTCGCTGCAAAAAAACAAACAAACAAACAATCAAATCTTTCCTCTTTATAATATTAGTATAGATTATCAAGAATAAGTATAAAGGACTTAGCACACTTATACCGCACCGCTCCTACCCAACCAATGTATGAGCAGTCAAATACGGTCTTAATGTCGTGCTCTGTAGATGCACTTTAGCTTGTGGCAGGCTCGCTTACCGCGCGCTGTCTGCTTCTGTATATTTGGTTGGGTGGGAGCGGTGCGGTATAATTGGGCTATGACTTAACTCGATGGATGGCCTGCATTTTAAGAGTAGCTGAAGTATCACTAGGGTAGTGTCTTTTTGGTAGGTTAAATAGGTAGGTTTATTGCATTGAAATATGCCTGTTTACGTGCATATGCTTTTTCTCTATATTAGATACGGTCAACTGGAGAAAAACTAAACGTAATTACGAGCTAATGTATAGATAGTCCATTCTAAACTAAATGTCGCTAGATGTAAACAAACATGAAGTTCGTCAGCGTATCAAGACTGATTAAGTCATGTGAAACTCCGATTACATGACTAGAGTGCGCGCCAGATAAGTCTGCGCGCGACTGGTGGCGTATTTAATGTTGCCAGTAGTTGTAAATAATTTTCCCATCACGTGTAGATGAGGAAAAAATCTAACTGGCTTTTGTCCGGTTGCTAATAGTTGAGAATACAGTAAATTTTATCTAGATACTTCCATTTATAATAGCAATATAAAACTGTAAGACATTAAAATAGTAGATTGTACAACAAGTGCATAAAACATACCATTTTACCCGAGACGTATATTATATATCCACCCGAGCCGTAGGCGAGGATGGATAGTCAATTCGAGGGTAAAATGGGTTTTATGTACGAGTTATACACTCTGCTTTTCACTTCGAGTGTGAGGAAAATAAATAACAATATTGCAAAACAGAAAAAATTAAGACTTCGCCATATTGGCGGGAAAACTTTTTTCTTTTTTTTTATACGTGGAAGTGGCAGCACAGTTACTTAGCATAGATCGTAGTCCATAATGCTCTTGAAATAGGTACTTATTTCTTACAAAACTCATTAATTTTGCCTAGTTTTATTTATTTAGTAATTTAACATGGATTATGTACAAAATTTACAAAACAGAATGAAACAACAAGTTAATTTAACGAAGTTTAATTGCGTGTGTGACTGTTTACCTGACGACCTTTGTCTTAGAGTCTGTGACATAGACGAAGATTTTACTTTATGCACTAGAGCATAAAAAGCGATTTTATGCAGCCTATACCCAACATAAACACGAAATTTACGAGCATGAGAGGTGAAAACACTTTTATAAGCAGATAGATTTTACATTGATTATTATAATTGTTAGTAATTTAGGAATTAAATAACAACAAAATAAATATATTTCGAAATATGTTATTAAGTAACTATAGTAACTATAGAGTAAATAATAATAGTAACTAAAATACCCCAAGCGAAAGCAAAATATCACATAATGGTCACCCTAAAAATGACCTATCAAACAAGCAGTCCGCGCCTGCACTTTAGCAAATGGTTTAAGTAGCCTGTTATTGTCCTGTTTTATTTCGCAAGCACATTTCACCCTGTAAAACAATCTCTCTTCCAGCACTTTTGATAACTATTGGCATGACGATTACTAAATAAACTAATAAAACACAATGACACTTGACACACTCATTTCGCCTGTCACAACAAATACCATGGCGACCTGCCAAATTTGAAATTAGTTCCAAATTCGACCGCGCGCAAAGTTATCTGGCGAGCGCTCTAATCAGTCTTACTTACGGATTTCACTTTAAATTCTTTTAAGTCAAACTGATCAAGCACACACTAGGGGAACGGACTGGCTTTTTAATTAATTTAAAATGTTTTTAGAAAAATCAGAACCACAACACAGGTATTTATTTTCAAATACTTTACTTATTTTCGGAGATAGAAGGGAGATAGGCTAGAGACACAGTTTGTCACAATACCGCTTGCTTGCTATTAAACAGTTTTTTTCTCACCTTTGTTACTAGTTATTCTTCAATGTTATATTTTTGAATGTTACTATTAAATATTTACATATCACCACAGAGAGGGAGGCGGCGACGTCCCCCCGCGCCTCGTACCGCAGCAGCAGCTTGGCGGCGAGCTTGAGCGCGGCGTGCACACAAACGGCGCGCGCTCGCATCTGTCCGCCACCGACGCCGGCGCGCAGCAATAACGTGATATCATCTGGCACTCACAGAGAGGGCGGCGGCCACGTCCCCCCGCGCCTCGTACCGCAGCAGCAGCTTGGCGGCGAGCTTGAGCGCGGCGTGCACACAAACGGCGCGCGCTCGCATCTGTCCGCCACCGACGCCGGCGCGCAGCAATAACGTGATATCATCTGGCACTCACAGAGAGGGCGGCGGCCACGTCCCCCCGCGCCTCGTACCGCAGCAGCAGCTTGGCGGCGAGCTTGAGCGCGGCGTGCACACAAACGGCGCGCGCTCGCATCTGTCCGCCACCGACGCCGGCGCGCAGCAATAACGTGATATCATCTGGCACTCACAGAGAGGGCGGCGGCCACGTCCCCCCGCGCCTCGTACCGCAGCAGCAGCTTGGCGGCGAGCTTGAGCGCGGCGTGCACACAAACGGCGCGCGCTCGCATCTGTCCGCCACCGACGCCGGCGCGCAGCAATAACGTGATATCATCTGGCACTCACAGAGAGGGCGGGGCCACGTCCCCCCGCGCCTCGTACCGCAGCAGCAGCTTGGCGGCGAGCTTGAGCGCGGCGTGCACACAAACGGCGCGCGCTCGCATCTGTCCGCCACCGACGCCGGCGCGCAGCAATAACGTGATATCATCTGGCACTCACAGAGAGGGCGGCGGCCACGTCCCCCCGCGCCTCGTACCGCAGCAGCAGCTTGGCGGCGAGCTTGAGCGCGGCGTGCACACAAACGGCGCGCGCTCGCATCTGTCCGCCACCGACGCCGGCGCGCAGCAATAACGTGATATCATCTGGCACTCACAGAGAGGGCGGCGGCCACGTCCCCCCGCGCCTCGTACCGCAGCAGCAGCTTGGCGGCGAGCTTGAGCGCGGCGTGCACACAAACGGCGCGCGCTCGCATCTGTCCGCCACCGACGCCGGCGCGCAGCAATAACGTGATATCATCTGGCACTCACAGAGAGGGCGGCGGCCACGTCCCCCCGCGCCTCGTACCGCAGCAGCAGCTTGGCGGCGAGCTTGAGCGCGGCGTGCACACAAACGGCGCGCGCTCGCATCTGTCCGCCACCGACGCCGGCGCGCAGCAATAACGTGATATCATCTGGCACTCACAGAGAGGGCGGCGGCCACGTCCCCCCGCGCCTCGTACCGCAGCAGCAGCTTGGCGGCGAGCTTGAGCGCGGCGTGCACACAAACGGCGCGCGCTCGCATCTGTCCGCCACCGACGCCAGCGCACAGCAATAAAGGTGATATCGTCTCGCGCATCACTTGCTCTTCCCTGTTAAGAAGGCTTTAATTAGTATCGACCTTTTACATGGACATACTAAGCAGTGCACCTAATTAAAATTAGCACTTGCAAATATGTAAATGTAAAAATCTAATCCTAAAATGACAGCCTATCCGAACCAATGTAACACTGACAAAAGAGACGGGTACCTTAATTCAGCATTATCATTTCAATCATCGTGCAGAATTATAGCGGAACTTTGAGTGATTTACGCAAGAAATCCGCGATCAGGGGAGATTATTTTTAAATAACACAGATCATTTAGCAATTATATTGACAAAGTTTCTTTAGTAACCTAATATCCTAGTATTATAGACTCACTCGCAATACTCCGCTACGACGTACGCGGCGGCGTACAGCACCTCCCTAGAGGCGGGCCCGGGCGGCGAAGCAGCCGCTCGCGTGCATATCGCCGAACATTCGCGAGCCGCGAACGATCGCACGTCCGCCACGCGAGCGCCCACTTCCGTTAACTGACCGGCTATGATGCAACCTGCAGGACAAATTATACTTTAGATATTTTTATGGTCACTTCATTATTTGGGTTTGATTGCCAAATGCTTATTAGAAAATTTTCGGCAAGTGGACCGTTTTGACCACAGAACACAAGCAAAAAACTTAATGGCGCGGCTGCACTCTTCTTCTTACGTTCGCGTTCGCATTGCCGTAAATATTTACCTAATGTTTGCTCTCTCACTCACTCGCGCTTACATCGTGCATGGCGACGACGGCGCATCGGCAGTCTCACTCACTCCAGCAAGGCGATGTGCGGCCACAAGACGACCCACTTCGCTTGACACTTTCCTTGCGATTCGACGGTAGTACACTACTAGTACTTTGAGTAGTATTTTGCTCAAAAAGAAAACACTCCATACTTTTACACTTAATCAAGGGTACAAAATGCGTGACATGCTCCTGATAACTTCTTTCATTGTGTTATGTTGTTTTTAACCCATTTAGACCCAAATACAAAGTAGAAGCAGAATTTTGAAAAAAACTTTATAAACATAATTATTAGGGGCTAGTAAGACATTATAGAAGAAAAAAATAAAAATATTATTTTTTCTTATATATATAAAAACACCGTCCTCAATTGGGGCCATTGGGCTTAAGTGTGGTATTTTTTTTAAATAACCTTTTTCAATACACAAAGTTTTAACACTTTTTTAGATTGCCAGCGTGCTTTATTATGGCACTTAAAGCATCGCAGCTGACTCTGCAGCTTTTGGGGAAAGTGTCCAACACCATCTAAGCTCATATTTGGCACCGCTGAAGATGGTTTTCGACGTCTGTCATGGGGTCTTTTAGGTTATTTAGCTGCTGAAGACAAACAAGTCCACCTGCAGTTTCAGCGAAGTATTGCCAACACCATCTAAGCTCATGCTTGGTACCACTAAAGGTGGTTTTCGACATCTTTCATCGGGTTTTTCAGGTTCTGCATTCCTCAAATACAGTCACGCAATACATCGCTGAAACTGCAGGTGGACTTGTTTGTCTTCAGCAGCGAGGATGTGGAGACGGACGACAAGCATTAGCTACTGCTAAGTCAAGCATGTAAGTGAACTCCCGTTCACTTACATGCTTGACTTAAAAATAGTGGTGGGTCCCCCCACCACTATTTTTTCCCTCGTATAGCTGTTCTATACACGGCAATCGACTAGTCTGCCTGATCAACTCCGTCCATTCTGAATGGGAATGAATGCTTGACTTAGCAGTAGCTAATGCTTGGCATCTCCATACTCTCATTGCGGAAAACAAACAAGTCCAGCTGCAGTTTCGGTGAAGTATCGCCCGACTGTATTTGAGGAATGCGGAACCTAAAAGACCCCATGACAGACGTCGAAAACTATCTTCAGCGATGCCAAGTATGAGCTTAGATGGTGTTGGACACTTTCCCCAAAAGCTGCAGAGTCAGTTGCGATGTATCAAGTGCCAAAAAGCACGCTGGCAATGTAAAAAGTGTGTCAAAACTTTCGAATTTCAAATACTTGGGTCTGGAGGAAGTACCACTAGGTCATAGTTCACATCAGGATCATCCTTTCCACACAATATATTTTACTATTAACCGCTTCTTCTAGTCCCCTATACTCAATTGCAAAATTGAACTGTCTTTTCGTCGTTTTTTACACCAAAGTTATATCTGCAATAATATTAAAAAAATACTATGAATCAGCCCATTGGACCCATTTGGGGACACTTTACAAAAATACCAATAATTATATCAATGTTTGTAAAATATTTCACCGATTGGCATTATAGACTACTAGATACTATGAACAAGTAAATTATAAAGCAATATATAGTATATGCTAATGCAGTCTTAAAAAAATATCTCTTACGTTTAACCGAAAATCTATATGGCTTAAGAAGTACATAAACAACTATTATTGACTAATTTGGTCACTAATTTTAGTACCTGTTATTTTTAAAACAACATCACATGGCTTAGCTCCACAAATTCGCTTTTAAGCAAAAGATATTAATAAAATATAAAAAATGTGGGTTCCTGAATAACTGGCCCCAAATGGGGCCAGCGGGCTTAAATGGGTTAATGAGAAAATCACACATTAATGAACTAAAAGTTTGAATGACCGTGTTAATATTTGGAAGTATGAAAAGGCTTAGTACGAATTTTGGTATGTATACGGTTTGAACGGCAACTGCTTGTCGCTAATAATGATACGTACTTATAAACCCTAACAAGATAAATAATTAATTAAAACACTAATTCCAGCGCCACAAGCATAGGATAACTAAACGAATGTAAGAAAATAAAAAAGAGAGTTTCTAAATGTTAAGTTCACGAAGTGAAAAAGTATTTTGTATTTAAACATACAAACGAGTAGAGTCCTGCAAGGTCAGGAGTTTGAAACTCGATAACACGCAACATGTTGTGTGAAGTGCATTATCATGTGTCGGCCGCCGGACGGGTTTGTGATTCATGGCTATTGGTACTGGCACACACTGTGTGGATTTCAATAATGTTCTTTTTCGTACTTATTAATTGATCTCAAACAGCTCTAAGTGAAAGAACAGTCTAAGAATAGGTCTAAGCCTTTAAGCGGATGCGGTCTATGCGACTCGTATCTCTCTCTAGAAAATCTTACAAGCATCGGAGTAGGAACTTTTAACAAATTCTAAAGAACCTTGAAAATTACGAAAAGCAGGATTGTCGAGTCCCTGATATTTTGGCGATATATAGGCGCAGTTGCACACGCCATGATCACGGAGTAACTGAATAAGTTTAATGCGGGTGGATGTTAGGAGCAGAAAAATCTGTCTTTCCTCTTTATTGTTCGTTTTCTACGCTCGTTGCCCCTCCCTCGCTCAAGGATCTCACCTTGCTTAGAGCTGTTTCCATCTCAGGGAGTTTGGTGAGCACAGTGATGTACCACTCAACTTCGACCACGTGCGAGAGGATACTAAGCTTTGTTCGCGCACTAATTATGCAACCAAAAAGGAACTTTCCAAGGTTCTTAAGAATAAAGTTTCACATCACAGGATGGATAGAGACAATCGTCTTGCGCGGTATTGGTTGGTGAAAAAGGTTCTGAATTAAATTTGGACGAGTATGTGGGGAGAAGAAGGCCGAATAGGAGGTGGACTTATTGCATGGAGGATGATATGTGCAAGAGAGGGGTGACTGTAGAATTGATGGAATAAAAAAAAATATATTATATATTTATTATATAATATATTAGCATTAAGTCCGCCATTTGCTGTGTCTTGCAATAAAGATTAAATAAATAAATAAATAAATAAATAAATATTGCGCCGAGCGACGCCAAATAAATCGGCTAAGTGCGGGTCGGACTCGCCCATGAAGGGTTCCGTACCCACTTTACGTACCGATTACATACACCTAGCAAAAATATTTCTATCATTTTTCGCCAGAATAAAAAAACTTTGTTTTTCATAGTGTTCGTATGAATGACAAAGTTATATTTGCGGTTTTCGAAAATGTGTTATATCTCAAAAACTTGTCAAGCCTACTTAGCCGTGATAGTTTTCCTTTTAACTTCATCATATATACAACTATCGTGAATTTTTTCACGTATCCTAAAACAACCATTTGGCTGGAAGGGGGTGGGGGGGGGACACTTGACTCTAACAAAATTTTGCAGTTTAAAGCATAATAATTCACAAAAGGATGCCTCAATCAAAAAACCAATTTCGCAAACCCGCAATATTTTTAAAATTGCTATCCAACGACATCCCACACTATGGGGTAGACAAGAAAAAAAAATTACATCCCCACTTCACTTGTAGGAGTGGTAACAGAAAAAAAATTATTTTCAAAATTTTACTTTACCACTTTGTCGGCGTGATTTATATGTATATTCGTACTAAATTACAGCTTTCTAGTACTAAGAATCTATGAGCTAGGCTGGGGTCAGACGGACGGACGGACAGGCGGACATGGCGAAACTATAAGGGTTCCTTGTTGACTACGGAACCCTAAAAAGGCAAGAGAATGATGATGAAGGAACTCACCATGTTTAGCGCTGGTTTCCATCTCGGTGAGCTCGGCGAGCACGGTGACGTACCACTCGAAGTCGACCACGTGCTGGTAGTTGTTCTGCGAGCAGATCTCGATCATGCGCGTGAGCAACTCGTCGCGGTACAGCGTGCCCTCCGCGCGCTCCATGTGAACCATCAGCTTCTTTACTATTTCCATAAGGTTCTTCTTTGATACCTGCGTTATAGATTCTTGGGTTTAATGTGCAGGACAGTCTGGAATCTAGACTGCGCTCTACTCAAGACATTTTATTTATTTAGTGTTTTAAATTGTCTCTATTATTTATGTAATAATGTTCCTTTCCCATATTTCGAAATTTATAGAATTCGATATTTATAGGTATATAGGTATATAGGTTTTGTTAATTAACAATAGCCTTAGGTACTAATAGGGAACTTGCATTATTTCATTAATGTAGTCTATCTGAAAGGTTTAAGGATTGCATGAAGATATCACAAGCGAAAAAGTTGAAATATGCATTAATTATTTATTTAATGCAAATCAAAAATTTACATTTCAAAGTCCGAGCGTAAACGCTCAATGGCCGGATGTGACGTCATTCCTTAGGACGTCAAACTTTTCAATGTGCATCTGAAAGGAGTGACCAAGAAATTTTGACAACTAACGACAAACGCTGAAAGTGAGTGACCAACGATTTCAGTTTTACTGACTAGGCTTCGCCAGATAGATAAATGAAAGAAAGCTTGAGTTTTTACCGAAATCTTTACTAGAAGTTGGTTTATCATCTGTTTCTCTAAGTACTATACTATAAGGGGTTGAATTTTTAATTTTTGTGAAAAGAAAATTGACAGAATAATATGGCTACCATCATTTTTTACTGTTTTTTAAGGAAATTAAAAATTAAGTAAGCTTTGCGTAAAACGCACTAACATATACGTATTGAAAATATGCCTATTTTGCATTAGTCTAAAATATTGTGAATGCTAACATTGACAAAGGCAAAAACACTTGTTGTTGCTTGATTACTTGATTGATTATACTGATACTTGATTTATTTCTGCTGCACACTGGTGTAAATATACTTGAAAATTGTTATAAATATACTTTGTTTAAATGAAGATGTTAATGTTGGTAGAAAATATAAGTACTGAGGTATATTTACTACATATGTATATGTATCAGTCAGCAGGCAGGCCGCCTGCAGTCCTTAATCGAACAGGCCACCTGATATTCGGTTTTTAAGGGCGCGCACTAGGCCACTTGCAAAAGTAATAACTGCAACGGCCAACTGCAAAGTAAATGCTGCCTTATTTCTATATAATTTTCTGGCATCATTCGGCCGGTCCGGAATGAAGAAATGAAGGAAATTATTTTTTTAAAGGATATTTAAAGGTTATTTACAAAAATATATAACATAAGCACTGCCTTATCTATAGTGTAATTATAATAAAAATGTATTATTTGAATACTAGCTGTTTATCGTGGTAATTATAGTGATTTGGAGGCAACTTCGCATTTTTTTCTATCGAGAAAATTTTATGTAATCGTGTTTTTGAGTAGGTAACATAGTCACTAGTGTTGGTCCTGAAGTTTGCTGCATCTTAATTTGAAATTCAGTTTTTATTAATATTGATATTACAGACGATCATGTAAAACAATCTGATTTTCGTTGGCCTATAGCGGGCCCTTAATATAAAACTGTGGGTGTGTGGGCGAATGCGGCCAATGAAAGGCCATTGCCTGCAGGCGGACTGATAGTCTGTTGCATTGCATTGCATTCTTCATAGTTGCGACCGCATTCGCATTGCCTTGAACTTTCTCGTAAATATTTTCATAGTGTCCACACACTTGTGCACTCGCGACGTTTACCGCTGTGCTTCGCATTCCAATGTTTGTCGCATGACAGGATGAACAACAACGATATAGGCATTTAAAATCCTCAAAAAAAGTAAAAACTTAACGTAACCATCTGTCAATTTTGTTCTAACAAAAAATAAAAATTCAATCTCTAAAAGTATGGTACCCTTAGAGAAACGGATGATATGCCAACTTCTAGCAAAGATTTCGTAATAATTATAAAAAAAACTAAAAAAACCCGAGAAGTGACGAGCTAGTTTTTTCATTTTTAATGGGTAATTTTTGCAGTCGAGTTTTTAGTTTTTTAATTATTACGTTTTTATTTTAGACTTTTTAGTTCATTGTCAATAATCATCCTTTTTAAGTAAGAACTTACTAATTTAAAAATTCGTTAATTCTCTTTTTTAGATAAATTAATGCGGAGAGATTTACAAAAGTAATAACTGCAACGGCCAACTGCAAAGTAAATGCTGCCTTATTTCTATATAATTTTCTGGCATCATTCGGCCGGTCCGGAATGAAGAAATGAAGGAAATTATTTTTTTAAAGGATATTTAAAGGTTATTTACAAAAATATATAACATAAGCACTGCCTTATCTATAGTGTAATTATAATAAAAATGTATTATTTGAATACTAGCTGTTTATCGTGGTAATTATAGTGATTTGGAGGCAACTTCGCATTTTTTTCTATCGAGAAAATTTTATGTAATCGTGTTTTTGAGTAGGTAACATAGTCACTAGTGTTGGTCCTGAAGTTTGCTGCATCTTAATTTGAAATTCAGTTTTTATTAATATTGATATTACAGACGATCATGTAAAACAATCTGATTTTCGTTGGCCTATAGCGGGCCCTTAATATAAAACTGTGGGTGTGTGGGCGAATGCGGCCAATGAAAGGCCATTGCCTGCAGGCGGACTGATAGTCTGTTGCATTGCATTGCATTCTTCATAGTTGCGACCGCATTCGCATTGCCTCGAACTTTCTCGTAAATATTTTCATAGTGTCCACACACTTGTGCACTCGCGACGTTTACCGCTGTGCTTCGCATTCCAATGTTTGTCGCATGACAGGATGAACAACAACGATATAGGCATTTAAAATCCTCAAAAAAAGTAAAAACTTAACGTAACCATCTGTCAATTTTGTTCTAACAAAAAATAAAAATTCAATCTCTAAAAGTATGGTACCCTTAGAGAAACGGATGATATGCCAACTTCTAGCAAAGATTTCGTAATAATTATAAAAAAAACTAAAAAAACCCGAGAAGTGAAGAGCTAGTTTTTTCATTTTTAATGGGTAATTTTTGCAGTCGAGTTTTTAGTTTTTTAATTATTACGTTTTTATTTTAGACTTTTTAGTTCATTGTCAATAATCATCTTTTTTAAGTAAGAACTTACTAATTTAAAAATTCGTTAATTCTCTTTTTTAGATAAATTAATGCGGAGAGATTTACAAAACTGCAAGTTATACATGTTTATACAATCGCTAATATTTAAAACTCTTAATTTAATACCTCACTCGATGAGATTTAAAAATATATTTTTTTTACAATGCACCGAATAAGATGCCGCCTAAAAGCCGCCATTTTGTTTTTTTGTTAATATTGATGTTCTATTGTCACTCGGGCTATTAAGACGAATCTGATGACGTATCAATTAACAAAATCAGTTTATCCGTTTAGTAGTTACGAAGGAACATAGGAACAGAAACACATACATTCAGGTCAAAGACATAACACTTTTTGGGCTTCGCCCGCCGCAGTCAGGTAATTTTGGGCTTCGCCCGCCGCAGTCGAGTAAAAAACTTAAGCTTACTATGAATCTATGTGGCGAAGCCTAGTCATTAAAACCGAAAACGTTGGTCACTCAGTTCAAACGATTGTCGTGTTTCTTTTTTGGTGGTCACTCCTTTCAGATGCACATAACTTTTCATGGCGCGTAGGTAAATATTGTTTTTATATGACAGAATTAATATATTTCGGTTTTATTTGACATATTATTATACAAAAAAGACGGTAAACGATACTTTATTACTTACTACAATTATAGTATTATATTATCTGTGCTACAATGGATAATTCTTTTACAAGTAAAGATAAATCTCACAAAAAAGAGTGTGCAGTTATCTGTTGTTTTTCTGTGTCCTCCTAATTCCATGACGTTTCCTAACTTAGAGAAAAGTGGATGAAAGGAGTTATAAGACAACATTCAACGTCTTCAAAATCTGCCTTGCAATGTTGTGAAGATCATTTTGATGTAAGTACGTTGTATTCATTGTGAAAAACGAAATATATGTAGCTTACTTCATGCATCAGCATGCAGGCGGGCGGGCGGTGCATCTTGCATATTGTGTTTTTTGCGGAAGTAAGCTACATATATTTCGTTTTTCACAATGGTTAGGGACTTCCGCCAAGTGACGCCTGATTCAATCAAATTCTTACGTTGTATTCGTAAAAATCATAACCTCGTAAGATCTTGCATCAACAGTAAGTAAAGAAAGTAAACAGCAATCTCTACACTTGAAAAATTTGAATTTTCCATAAATAACCACCGCACTATGTCCATATAAACCTAAGGCGAATCTCGCGAGTCAGATTTAGTAAAGCCTTTTTCCATTTTGTAGATATTTTTAATGTTTTAAGACATGTTTTGAATGGATTCACCTATATGTTTATGAACTCAGCTTAAGTGACTAATGGAATGACGTCACTGCGCGCTGATTGGTGTTTCAAATCACGTTTCAATTTACGTAACTTTAAATTAAAATATTTTGCAAAATAATAATAATTTTGGAATAAATCTTCCACGAATGCACTTTTAATGGCTATCATTTGCAAGCATTTCTCAAAATAATTTTAATGCAAGTTCCCTATTGTTGAAAAATAAACTTTAAAACTTATTTCCAACTGAAATTAATTCATTTAAGTGTATAGAATAATAATAATAATAATAATCCGGTCAGGGCCCCCGCTCCCGGTGGAGTGCAGCGCATGCGATGGACATTATCCATTAATGAAAATGTCATGCGCGCATATTTTGAGGCAACAGAGGCAGGAACTAATCTTACTGCGTATCGTGTTCGGATGCTTTCTCTGTTTCAGGCTCTCGAACCATCTATCAACGTTTCGGCTCAACGACTGTCGGATCAGGTACGAGCCATTCAACGGGGTCACTTGTTGGATGACTCCGTACTTGATCGGCTCCGTACAGAGGTGCAACGTAACCATATCAGTACTACTGCATCGCAGGCGGCAACTCAAGCTTCTGCCGCGACCACATTGCAAGCTGACGTTGCTGATGGTGGTGGTGGAGATGATATGGTTACTACTGTAAGTCCCCAATACAATGATATATTGAGGAGTACTCTTGAAGATGTAGTTCTGGAATTTCGATCGACTTCGATTCACCTTAGACCTCGGCTTCCGCGTTTTCCCATGCACAAAAAAAATAGGGCACTGATGTGTGCTTTAGATTCACTACTATCAAATTACTTTGATAGTAGTGAAGACCTGGCTGATACTCATTCGATCTTGTATTGTGCGGCTATTACGGCTTGTCGTGTTGCTCATGTCAAATTTCCAAATACTGACACAGCAACACGCCCTCGTCTGGCTGTACCAGCCTGGCAGTGTAGGATTGAACGTCGTATCAGTGAGGCTAGGGTACTCATCGGTAAGCTCAGCTGCTTTAGGGAGGGCAACATGCGCCCTAGGGTCATGCGCTTTGTGAAGCGTGCATTCCTGGGGACTGGTATTAGTCCTCAAAATTACATTTCATGTGTCACAGAGCGCATCGACTTCCTGAAGCAGAAAATTTGTGCATGGGCTAATCGTATTCGAAGGTGTAGGGTGCGAGTCGATCGCTTTACTCAGAACCGCATGTTCGAGAGAGATCAACGATGTGTTTATGCATCCTGGGAGCGATCGAATCAGAGTGATACTGATATGCATCGGCCGGATGATGATGCCATGATTTCTTTTTGGCACAACATCTGGTCTGTGCCTGTCACTCACTCTGAAGGCGCGTGGATAAGGGATGTTGAGCGATCGTGTGAGCTTATACCTGAGATGAATGAAGTAACCATTGACTACCAAGACGTAGTTTGTGCAGTTCGTTCCTTACCCAACTGGAAATCTCCAGGCCCGGACGGACTGCACAATTTCTGGTATAAATGGTTACCTAGCTCGCACGTTTGCTTAGCATCTCAATTTCAAAGTGCTTTATTATCTCGATCGCTTCCAGAATTTATGACAACAGGCATAACCCATCTGCTCCATAAATCTGGTAGTACTGCGGACCCTAAAAACTATAGACCTATCACCTGTCTGCCAACAATTTATAAAATTCTTACGTCCATTTTGAGGTCGAAGATTAATAAACACATTGATCAAAATTCTATTATGTTCGCCTCTCAAAATGGATGTAGGAATGGGGCCCGTGGTACTAAGGAGCTACTCCTCATTGACATGGCTATTAACCAACAGGTTCGTCGAAACCGAAAGAACCTGTCGACTTCCTGGATAGATTATAAGAAGGCCTATGATTCCGTGCCGCATTCGTGGCTCATGAGGGTGCTGGAGTTGTATAAAATTAATACAACTCTACGCACTTTCTTGATGTCGTGCATGCGAAAATGGAGAACCGTCCTTTTCTATCCAGGATCTCGACGGGTTCTAGGTCAGGGCGACCCTATAAAAATAGAGCGAGGTATCTTCCAGGGTGACGGTCTGAGTCCATTGTGGTTCTGTCTGGCCTTGAACCCTCTGAGTACACTTCTCGAGAGTTCAGGATTAGGCTACCGTTAACGGAGAAATGGTCAAGTAATATCACACCTGCTATACATGGATGACCTGAAACTATTTGCCCATAGCAGTTCTCATTTGACAGCGTTACTGAAGGTTACTGAAGCTTTCAGTAATGCCATTAAAATGGAATTTGGTGTGGACAAATGTGCAGTCATGCATGTAAAGCGTGGTCAGATAATGGAATCCACGGGTATACAACTCTCGGATTCTATTAATCTTAGATCTCTCTCCGTTAACGAAACCTATAAATATTTAGGTATGTCACAGGCATTAGGCATCAACGATGCTGACATGAAACAGTCGTTGCGTGAGCGTTTCTTGGGGCGCCTCTCAAAAGTCCTTAAAAGTCTTTTGTCTGGCGGAAACAAGGTTCGCGCATACAATGGATGGGTCATGCCGGTACTGATGTATTCCTTTGGCATACTTAAATGGACTCAAACTGAACTGGATGCCCTGGATAGAAAAGTTCGTACATTGCTAACAGCACACCGCATGCATCACCCACGTTCATCGACCATGAGATTGTATATCCCGCGGAAGTGCGGTGGTCGTGGCTTCTTAAATGCTAAGACATTGCATAACCGCGAGATATGCAATCTTAGGGAGTATTTTCTCCAAGTCGATATTGGGTCTCATAGAGATGTAGTTGCTGTTGACAATGGACTGACTCCTCTATTTTTAGCAAAAGAAAACTGGCGCAAACCTGTAGTACTTAGTAATTCCGACCGCAGCATTGTGTGGCAAAGCAAGGAGTTACATGGCAGATTCTACCGGGCTCTCCATGGGCCCGACGTAGATTTATTAGCCTCAGTATCCTGGCTCCGTTTTGGTGATCTTTTTGGTGAAACCGAAGGTTTTGTCTGTGCAATTATGGATGAGGTTGTGATGACGAATAACTACCGAAAGTATATCCTAAGGGATGGCACAGTGGATATTTGTGGAGCGTGCCATCGTCCGGGTGAATCCCTTAGGCATATAATCTCCGGTTGTTCTCGTCTCGCAAACGGCGAGTATTTGCATAGACATAACCAAGTGGCCAGGATAATACACCAACAACTTGCTTTGAAACATAGTCTTGTGGCATCCGAGGTGCCGTACTACAGGTATGCACCAGAACAGGTCCTTGAAAATAGCCATGCCACATTGTATTGGGATCGATCTATCATTACAGACAGGACTATTGTAGCTAATAAGCCTGATATTGTATTGATAGATCGACACGAACGCCGCGCAATAATTGTTGATGTCACTGTTCCCCATGACGACAACCTTGTGAAAGCTGAAAAAGATAAAGAAAACAAATATCTTGATTTAGCTCACGAGATTGTTGACATGTGGGACATTGATTCAGCAATTGTTGTTCCGATAGTCATATCTGCCCATGGTCTAATAGCCAAGAGCCTCGATAAACACCTTAAGAGGCTTGCGTTAGGTGGATGGATCGGGAGTCAGATGCAGAAGGCAGTACTTCTGGACACGGCCCGTATAGTGAGAAGGTTCCTGTCTCTGGATCCTTAACCATCGGTAGCCGGGACCCTGATCTTGCTGCCGTTGGGGAACTGCATTTTTGTATTTTTAAATGTTATATTTTTTAGTGTTATACATTGTAAAAATTTAATGTTTAGAAATATAATTTTGTAAGTATTTAAAATGTAATAAAGGGAATAATAATAAAACACTTTATTGCAAAAAGAAAACACATAACAAAAAGAAGACACTACAAAAGAAGTACACAAAAGGCGGCCTTATTGCTACGTAGCAATTTCTTCCAGGCAACCTTGAGTGGAAAAATAATAATCGTCTGAGGACATAAAGGGGAAGGGGGAGTGGGTGCAATTTGAAGAACATTATAATATATTATATAGATATAATTAAAAAGAAATAGGAATAAAGTAGAGAAAATTTAATGATAATATGAGTAAGAGAGGAAATAAGATAGGTATTAAGAATAAGATAGGAAATGCGTTCGGACTTGATCACTAAAAGATTTAAGAGATGGAGCCTTCCTGATACCTTCTGGAAGAGCATTCCATAGTCGAACAGCATGCATAGAGAAAGAATAGGAGAGGAAATCTGTGGAATGGGGTGGAAAAACAAGGGTAAGATTTGAGGAGGAGCGTAAGGTACATTGGGTGGAGGAGGTGTGATATCGGAAACACTCTTTAAGGTAGTGAGGAGTGGTTGGGTGGAAGAGGATGGAATAGAGAAGCGTAAGAGCATGTAAGTCCCTGCGCCGGCGAATTGGAAGCCAATTTAGCTTTGAGCGGAAGTGCGACACGTGGTCAAATTTACGGAGATTGAAGATGAAACGGATACACATATTCTGCAGACGCTCCAGTTTGTTGAGCAAAACCTCCGAAAGATCCGTGTAACAGACATCAGCGTAGTCTATGATAGAAAGGAGAAGAGACTGGGCAAGAGTAATTTTGGTTTTAGTGGGTAGAAAGTTTCGTAAACGGTTTAATGAGCTGTATGCAGCAAATACTTTTTTTTCTAAGAGCATCGACCTGAGGAATCCATGAAAAACAATCATCAAAAATTACGCCAAGGTTTCGAACAGATTTAGATAAAGGAACGACAGTGCCATCGAAAGTGATAGGAGGTAACTGCCCAAAATCAATCCTCGAGACGTAATATGGACTACCAATAATGATTGCCTGAGTCTTAAAAGGGTTTACAGTAAGCCCAAAAGACTTACTCCAATTGGTAATAGCAGCGAGATCGATATTGGTAGCCGCTATTGCACTAGGGAGTTCAGAGAGAGGTGCCTGAGTATAAATTTGTAAATCGTCTGCATAAAGGTGGTGGGAGCTTGAAAGTGAATGTGTGATGGAGTTGATAAATACAGAGAAAAGCAGAGGAGATAAGACACCTCCCTGGGGAACTCCTGCATCGATGTTACACCATGCAGATAAAGAATCACCAACGCAGATGCGTTGCTGTCGTCCGATCAGGTAACTTCTAAACCAATCAGTTGCAGCTGGAGATATGTTAAGAGATTGCAACACGCCAAGGAGTAGGTCAAAATCAACAGAATTGAAGGCATTACTGAAGTCTAGTAACGTCAACAATGTAAGTTGACGCTTTTCCATTCCCCGGCGTATGTCCTCCGTTATCTTAACCAATGCCGTGGATGTGCTATGGCCCTTGCGGAAACCAGATTGAAAAGGATTGAGGAGGTTATTTCTATGGAGATAGGCAGTCAGCTGGCCGAAAACTAGTTTTTCTAGGACTTTGGATAGGAAAGGGAGGACGGAAATAGGGCGATATTCGGAATAGATGGTGGGATTTCGTTTTTTGGGTACTGGAACGACATTCGCGTTTTTCCAAGAAGCAGGAAAAACACCAGTAGATATAGAAGTGTTGAGTATTTTGGTGACAACGGGAGTAAGGATATCAATAATAGGAAGGATCATTTTGCGACTAATAGAATACATACATAGACCATAATTATTTAATTTTTTTAAATTAATATTTAATACTATAAAAAATATTTTTAGTTGCGTATTCACTTTTGGTTTGGCGCGCGTATGCCGTAACGGCTGCGCGTAGCCCAATTTTCAGTGTTAAACTTATTATAAAATTATAAATAATGCAGAAAGAACGCCGTGAGACGGGACTTTTAATTCTTAAATTTCCTCATATAAGGACCTTTTATTAAAATTTTCTTAATTATTAATAGCTGCGGAGTTATTAACAAAAACAGAAATGCCTTTTTTTCAACTTAACTTTTTAATAACTCTTGCAATTTTATTTTTTCGTGCTGAAAAATTCGTATGCATTTTTCTAGGCATCATTCTGAATCATATGAGCGATAGCGATAGAAAGGGGTTTTATCTCTATTTGACACATTTTTGCACTTATTGACTAGACTATATACGATCTATAAACAACGTTTATTGTAATTTTTGGGTCTGGAAGAAATTTGCTCACGCGCACTTATGGGATGAATTAAAAATCTACTCTGAATGATTATTTAATAAAACTCACCATTCCATATAATAAACCTAAGGCCCTCAGTCTGATGGACTCGTCTTTGTCATCTAAGCATGCCAGCACAAGATCTTTGTGAGCTTGCACAGACTTCGGATGGGATTTGAGTATTCGTGACATCGCCAGAAGTCCAAGATATTTCACTACAAACAAAATTACCAGGTTACTAATAAGGCTGCCTTTTCTCTGAGGTGGTGAAGCGAGACAAAGTCAGTTGTACTATCATGTGAAACTACAATTCTGTTATTTTTAAATTACAAAACACAGTTCTGCTTCTCTTTTCCCCGTCATACCGAAAACCACATACACAAGAAAGCGGTTAAAAGGCTTCCTTTTGACGCGCAACATGTATGTACGGCCGTACAATTTACCTGTGTACGATTTTGGTTTTCTTCAAGTTGTCATGGCAACTACCTTTTTTTCGATTCATGCTTCATTCAGTACAAAATGCTACGGTTTCTACTCGTGCATATACCATTTAAGCCCAATTTATTCCGAGATGGGAAGCGAAGGGCCGCGAAGGGCCGCGAACGGTCGCGACGTGGTGAGCACTTTCAGTGTTAAAGAATTTTCCACTTTATGTCCTTAACTAAAAAGACCAGTATTATTTGAAAAGACCGAAAGAGGCGCATGGCCGTACGCGGCGACACGTGTCGCCCAGAGCAGTCGAGCGGCCACGAGCGTTTTCTCGCGACACCGCTACTGGCAGCCGCTCGCCGACGCCGATACAAGGCGCTGTATCGGCTGTATGGGTTCGGGAGGCCGCTAGCGGTCGCTCGTTGACGCCCGAGGTCGTGGCCGTTCGCAGCCCTTCGCTTCCATCTCGGTATGAATTTCCCCTAAGGCCTACTTCTTCAACACCCACTTCTATCTTTCTGGAGTTCTGTAGTAGATTTTTTTTTCTAAAATGGGATACCAAGAACCAAAAGAATAATAAATATATTACGATTTTGGTCGCTGTCTTCAATGAGTATTCTGAGTTTCTGCACACAGAGTTGGACCGAGGCGGCGTGGCCCGGCATCCCGCTGCTGATGCTGATCAGCACCGCGATCACCGTGTTGATGCACTCGTACAACAGCGACATCGCCGATGTGCTAACAACATAGGATTAAGTCTTTAGGTTATCATACGACGGCATAGTACAATGACTGACACCTATGCTTACTAAAAACAGGATTCTCTATGGAAGTTCAAGATTGAAAGAAATAAATTTAGTTAGTACAAAATTTAAGTTCACATATTCAGATTTGTAATAAGAAAGAATACTGAATAACGGCGATTTAATTTAAGAAAAGTTGCAGTACTTTAGGCTTAATATACTGAAATTTTGTGAAGAATATTTTAATTATCTTTTTAAAATGAAACAGTTTTAAATTTTTGTTCAATTGTGATATAAGTACCTACTTTTAAGATAATTCAGTCATTAAAGCATATTATTATTATATAACAAGGAAATTAGTTGAGAACTTTAAGGCGATACTCGGAAAAATTATGCTAAAGCGAGATAGCAATGAGAAAACGACGCGCGCGGGAGCGAGACCGATTTTGCCGATTACGCAAAAAAAACACAAAATCACTTCGTATTCAAAAACTATAGCGATTTTTAAAAAATGCTTCTATACGATCCTAAATATTATTGGTGTCCACTAATTAAACCAATTTTCAATAGTATATTTTATTTTTTATTTCTTTATTTGGGATAGCAAACAGTTGTCACTTAGAAAATATTACAATAAATGAAATTATCTATTACTAAAGTTTTATAAAAGTGCAACCCACACCGCTATCCACAGATTGGTAGATTGCGTTACTCAATTATTGCAGTACACAATATAAATGGTGGAATTTTAATACAATTAAGAAAGGAAGTATGAAAATGGTAATCTTTAACATAAATTATTCGCGTAATAATGATCAACACAATATTAACAAGGTCTTATTTTTTGGTTTTTAAAATACTTAATATTTGAGTTCTAAATTTACTCTCAGATGTAGCAAATATATCTGCATCTAGAAACAACTTATTAAAAATGTCGGTCATTTGTCGAAGAGGCGCACGCTCCCCAGCGCGCGTCTTGCTCGCCGGCAGGTGGAAAAGCCGGGGCTCACGCGCCGCGCGGCGCTGCGATCGGCGCGGAACCACATACTGTATGGGCGTTTGTGCACTACACTGAATTTTACCGATCCGGAAAAAAACGGATGCTCGTATTTTAATAATTAATTATTATAAATAATAGAATTTATTTATTTCGTGTAGTTTAGGGTTCGAAACATTGAAACTACACGAAATAAATAAATTCTTATTATTATAAATGGTTAAATTATTAAAATACAGGCATCCGTTTTTTTCCGGATCGGTAAAATTCAGTGTAGTGCACAAACGCCCTATCCCGTTACTTAGCTCAGAGCAGTCAAATTTATTGTTAAGGATTTTGTATAATGCCATTGCACTGAGGAGTTTGCGCCTACATTCAAGACTAAGAATGTTGTATTCATCCAGTAGCTGAGCGTATGATAGAGAAATACGATGGTGCTTATAGTAAACAAAACGCAAAATTTTTTTTTGGATTTTTTCTAACGACTCCGCGTAGATATTGTAAATCTATTTGTAACATAGGAAGCAAACCATCTGAGCAGGTTACCACGGATTCCATTATACGCTAGTTTTCTAAGAAGAAGCTCATGGTCCACCTTATCAAAACATTTTTGAAAATCAGTGTATATAGTATCCGTCTGTAATCGTCGGTCCATATTTGAAAATAAGTAATTAGTGAATATCATCAGGTTAGTGGTAGTGGAGCGACGCTTAACGAAACCATGCTGTTCAGGTATGATGGATGATGATATGTATCCCCATTTAACAATAATCTTGATATTTCTTATTTTTTAGAGGTATTTTCGAAAATAAAAAGTGTCGAGCCAAAATCATAAAATCGTGTTACTGAAACTATACGATTCTAGATAAAGGTATGAAGAAATATATATCTTATTACCAGATTTATAACAACTCTAACCGTCCTATAGTTTTATATCAAAGAGTCCATACTTTTTCCGAGTAGCGCCTTAAACAAAACCTATATAATATAGGCTTCTACTCCTGCAGTGTGGCTGATATGATGAAATAAGTTAAATATCTCATCTACACTAATATTATAAAGAGGAAAGATCTGATTGTTAGTTTGCATTGAATTGGCTCCGAAAGTACTGGACAGATTTAGAAAATCCTTTCACCATTAGAAAGCTACCTTCTTCCCGAGTGACATAGGCTATATTTTATCCCGATATTCCCACGGGAACGGGTCCCACGCGGGTGAAACCGCGAGGATCCGCTAGTTGATTTAAAAGAAGCTTGACATACATTTAAATGAACAATATTATAATGGTGTTGCAAGCATCATTCGGTTAAAGTGAGGCCATACTATCGAGCTGTGCCTGTTTCACTTCACCTCTTTGGCATAAAAAGAATGGTACAGAAAGTATAGCCGTCTCACATTACAACTGGCCCCCCAGTCCAGTTTTAAGTATGAAAAATAATTAAATAAGTTTTTCTAATTAACTTAAAATATATATGGTCATCAATCTCTATAAAACGTCTTATCAAGTAATACTTTTTGTGCAATAAAGATTATTGTTAATAATAAATATATCATTAAAAATAATAAACAATCTTGAACCTTCCAGCTTATATAATATTGATGTTGCGTTTATCTAAAGCACTACTTTAACTAGGTGCTACAAGTAAAATAAAGCCTCATAAATAACAATGAAACTATAATCGAAAAAAGCAGTGGTAGCCATTTCCATTCTAATTTTTGACTGTTTATGATACTAGCTCTATTATTAATCATCTTGTGTCAGCTCAAATACTCTACTTCCCTTCACCCCATAGAGATATAATATTTGAAAGTCATCCCTGTCTCAACATCAAATAACTAACTCACCTATGTATTAAATTAGTTAATGGTTCTATCAGTTTCTTGCCAAGCCGAGGCTCTAATGGGGTTAAGGCACCAAACTGCAACAAACACAATGACACTACATAAGACTAGCTTATGAGATGATTTCATGTTGTATGTACTCCAGACACGTTTCATGAACATTATGATACATAATCCATCTGATTATTACTTGTTCTTCTCATGGCACATCACAGTCTGCGCCTCATCTTTATTTCGCTAGTTTCAGAAACTTGGAATGGTTATGTTACAGCAGCAAAAATAATACAAATTGTGAGATGTGCCAATTCAGAAGTGTTCCTTTATTGTGAGTCATTCAAGTCCAATACAATGACTGCAGCTGCTATTTGATCACATATGTGAATCACAATAGCAGTTACAGAATTTGTGTGGCTTGCAAAAATGTGTGGGTATTTGTTGAGTTGTAAGTAGCTAAGTTTAAAAAACTTGGATGGTGAGGCAGGTGTGGTGAATGAGTCTAGCGGCTAATCTTCGCCTTAAGCTTTATATTTGATACCTGCAAATTAGATCTATCAGGCTTTGTGTTATCTTTCTTCCAATATCTGGTTCATAGTGTGTCATTAAACCAAACTGTGGAGGGGTAACACATTTATTAAAAAATACTTATTGATTACTTTTACAGCTAATATGAACTTTAGCATAAGTTAAAATTAGTTACAAAGAGACAAACATTTGTTACACATAACTCTAAGGATTAATCTTTTCTGGAATAAATAACTTGATATTCAATTGAAGATAGGTATTAAAAACAACACAATACAATTATCAACACTGTTTTCATAACAACTTTGTGTCCTCACATGAACACAAACAAATTATGCTTTTGGTAGAAGCCCTTCATGACTTTTCAATATACACGTAATGTTGTTTTAGATATGCATAAGGCCAGAACTTCATACTTTCTAATATATTTACATACCAGTTTGATGATCTTGATGAGCATCCAGTTGTTAGTAGATGTAGTCATAAGTTTAAAGAACACTGGAGCTAGCGAAAGATAATTTTTAGGATTCTTCCTGGCTAATTCACACACTACATTTACAGCAGCTGACTGGACACCTATAAAAATAAAGTTATTAAACTCCTTAGATAATCGTAAATTAATAATTTGAATATCATTCACATACCAGGATCCGGGTCTTCTAATTTCTCTTTTAGTTTTGGAAATGCTGGTCTCAAAGCCTCTGGATATCTAAGAAATACCTTGTACATCATAAGCACAGCCTTCATTCTCAAATAAGGTTTTGTTGAACTCATCTACAAATAGATTTAATCACATTACTACAAAATTCAGTATGTTGCATGAAATTTTCAAGTTATTAACATTTTCACTTACCAATGTCATAATATCATTTGCAAGATCTCTTGCTAAGTCATGGGATATGAAACAGCTGAGGCCACTAAGTGCAAGTCCAGCCTCATATTGATTCTGAGCATTTAGATCTTTCCTGATCATGTTTGTAGTAAGCATGAGCAATTCGGAATCAGCGTGGAATGATTGACTAGCAGCCAAATATCCAATCCTTTTATATGTAAATTTATTTGAACTCATAACTTCTATAATGTTGAATATCGCCCATGAGATATCATATCCCAACATTTGAAGCTAAATAAAAGAATGGTTTTATTATGAGTAAGATAGACTGTTACTGATGTATAACAGTATTTGAGATTGTAATATAAAGTAGATAACGGTACGTTAGGTATATAATCTGGGTCAATAGAGATTTAGTATTGGATTAATGTCCAGGTGCTTAGGTACTTACATACGTGAGTTTGGCTACTGCATTAGCCTTAACAGCTATGTTATCCTGACGAAGTTCCACTTTGATTTCTTCCATACATTGTGCTATATATTTTGCCTGAAAATCAATCAATACACTGTTGCACGTAAAGTTCTCAAACATGGTAATAAAATAAGCTTAGAAGCCGTTTGAATTTGTTGTTAACTATTTATGAAATAAATACCTCGTTATCTTTATTATTTCGTATCCCACGAACTAGGTCCGTGAGATTTTTATCGAACATCCTCTCAAAGTTTCCTTTGACTTTTTTTAAAGCCATGATGATAAAATGTACTGTAAACCATCAACATATAAAAAGCTATTAAATGACCATCAATCAATGCTAAACTTTTTATTGATAAAAGCAAAAACACGATTTTTTTATAAAATATCCGATTTGTCAAAAATTGTTCACAGCACTGAGCACAAATTGCACTGAGTGACATTTATTTCAACCACCACAACTCAACTCAACTGTGCAATGTTGGCATATTTAAATCACGTTCAAGTCATAAAAAAAATATTAATTTTGTTCACAAATTATATAGACTAGTATTTTGTTGTGCTGATAAAAAAGCATTTTAATGGTTGTATAGAGTTAGTGTAAACATAGTCTTTACTTATTTGTAGTTAATTAAGTTACTACCTCACTAAAAAATCATGATTGTATGGTGGGTAAATGGTGGTAATGGTAAATCAACTTTATTTAAAAATCCTAGAAAATATCACACACCATCCATACCACACCACTATGGCTAACTAGTCTGTGAATGTCCACTTGTCTTGTCTGTCATGTCATGTCATGTCTGTCAGTCAGTCGAGCGTCTATATCAGTCAGTAGTCTATATAATTTGTGGTCGAGCGAGTCAAGTCAGTCAGCTGTCAGAAAGAAAACAAACAAACAAAATTGTGAAAGTGAAACAATCTGTGATTAAATTCGCGGATATTTATTTATTTTGTGCACGGAAATAAGTTTATTTCAGATATATTTATCGATAAACTTGAACTTCAAGACGTCGATCTATAAAAATGATCATTTTCTTGAGTGAACTGCAGAAAGAACATCTCAATTTTATTCACCAACATTCAACTCAAGGTACACTTAATACTTTTTTTTATATATCTAACTAGCGACCCGCCCTCGCTTCGCTTCGGTGTAGTGTGGTATTTGACACCATGTATTATACCTTTCATAAATCACTATATCTATTAAAAAAACCTGCATCAAAATCCGTTGAAGATCTAAGCATACATAGGGCCAGACAGCGGGAAGCGACTTTGTTTTTTACTATGTAGTGATGATTTTGTTTTTTAATAATTATTTCTTTTCAGTGTTAGTAGACTTCTGCAAGCTCTCTATTGATTACCTTCACAATGGGATCAACCAAAAAAAATTTGTTACTGCTGCAGGTAAGTCAGTGTGCATAATCTATATCTATACTTCTATACTAATATTATAAAGGAGAAAGATTTGTATGTATGTAATGAATAAACTCAAAAACTAATGGACCGATTTCAAAAATTCTTTTACTTTTAGAATGTTACATTATCCCTGATTAACATAGGCTATATTTTATCCCAATATTCCCACGGGAATGGGTACCACGCGGGTAAACCCGCGAGGATCCGCTAGTTTTTTAAATATTCTGAGTTTACAGTCTAAATATCTTTTAACTTTTTACAGAGAAGCTAGGAATACCAATAAATGATGTTCAGAACCTTGTACAGGCATTGACATATCTTTTAGTGGAAGCCTGTCAACTTAATGTAAGTATTTTATATAAATTATTTGCCTTTCCAAATCAGTTGTATTATTATTTTATTGCATACATTATAATTATTTGGTGATAGAAAGTAATAAATGACCAATGTTAATTATCCTCCTCTTGAATATTTTACAAGCTTACAGAAAACCAAATAATCAAGTCATTTATTCAGAAATGGGCTGTTTTAGTACAGATGGAAAATATAATTAATTTGAACTTTATTTCAAGTACCTAAACATTTTTTAAAATTTCTTTGTCATTGTTTGACTTGCAGCTATTAGAGCATGATTTCAAATCGTCATTGGCTATTGCTGGTTTTGGACCAGAACATCAAGAAGTGCTGGTAAAACTATATGCTACAAAGAAATCAGAGTTGTCACACGCTCTTTGTCTTTTGCACCAAAAAGCACCTACATATCAAGACTTTACTTGGCGATTTGAGGTTCAGGTTTGTTTTTCGCATTTTATATTCTTCTGCAAAGTCTGCTAATGCATATGATCTCAAACTATATTATAATAAATAACAAACCCATGACTTATTTTTTTAAGATTAAATGAAGAATTCTCAAAAATTTCTCCCTCTTTTTGCAGATTGCCAGTCTAATGTCTGAAGAAGAAATCAAACCAACTGTGGCAATCGACTTTATCTTAATGACATCTAAAAACTTTTCTAAATTGAATGATTCCAATTCTACTAATATTGCTCCGAGAAACATCTCTCCAATTAACGTTAACCTACCCATACAGGATGCAAAAGCTGCTAGTCAATGTCAGAATGTTATCAATCATGTGTTAGTACAGTGTGACTTATCTAATTTAATTCATATGACAAATAAACTAGAACAAGCTTTAAAAGAATCTAAGAGTCAGCATGTACGTAAAGTGCAGAGAGTATTATAGAAGATTTGTGTGGAAACTATGATGAAAGAGAGACAGAAAAGAGTCAAGAGTGCCATATTTGGTGAGTTTTCATGATTCTAGTACTGGTTTGGAAATAGTCTGGTTACTGTAGTAATTTATTATAGAGATGGTAAAAAGATAGGTAAGCACCAAATAAAGAAGTTATTAGACCCTAAAGAACAGTCTAGTTCCATTGAAAATGCGCAAATCAGTATGGGAGCAGATTAAACTCTCCTGTTAGGCGCTTTACAGACGGGCGGGGCGGGCCGGGCTGGTTAATTTCGCCGCGAACGACAGCACAAACGCAATCCTATACTACCAACTCGCACAACGGGCAAAAAGTTCGCGCCGCAGCCGCATGTGAAAATATTGGTTGTATATTTTATTGCATCGTGGTCAAAAATACCACCTCGCCTGCCGGCGCCCATCTGCAAAGCGCCGCGTGTAAATCAAAACTATAATTTTTTATCGTAGTAATGAGGGATTTTTGAGGGATAGAAAAAAAAAGAAAAAAATTAGTTCTAATAATGAAACGAGATGGCGCTGACAAATAGCGAAGACGGTGTGACCAGAAATAAACTAAAATGACGAGTTGATAACATTTGTTTTCAAATTCGTAGGTAGCAAGTAGGTAGCACTGTCTGAAGCCTCCAGTACGTTGGCCGACTATGGTCGGCGACCATGACCAGTACATCGTACATTGACACTTTTGAACGAACAAATTTAAAAAGGTTCTTTCAAAAGTGTCAATGTACGATGTATTGGTCATGGTCGCCGACCATGGTCGGCCATCTTGTACTGGGGGCTTAATATTTAAACAGTAAAATAACAACGAAGTAACAAAAATATCAGTGAGAACGCAACGTAAATCTACTAGTTGAAGCATAAGCAATCAAAAAGTGTGTAAAATCCCCGCGCTCGACTGACATGACATGACAAGCATAGCACGGCAACGTCGTGCGTGCGTGTTTTTGACCTAACTTCTAGCCTTTTAAATTACTTTTGATCATTTCGGTATTTGCGAGCGCCATCTGTCGCCACTTTAAATCAACTTTTTTTTCTTTTTTTTCTGACAGCTATAGCTGTCAGAAAAATCCCCCATTGTTCCAGTAAAAAAAAACAGTCACTACAGCTTCAAAATTACTCAATATAGCATCCTATGAGACTGCCAATTTGAGCCTATGCAGACCGCGACTTTTTGCAACGCGCACCGTCGGCCGACGCGCGTTTGTATCGATACAGTCGCGATACGGATACGCACCCAAGTCACACGCAACTGCATTGTGCGATTCTCTAAAGGCGCGTATTGACTCCGCGCGCCTGCCGCGCGAGCGGTGTTCGATCGCGGCGAACCTGCGTTTTGGCTCACGAGCCATTCCTAGAATTTTATTGTAGCAAGGCAGCTGCGCGCGGCAGCCGATCTGTCAAAGAGAGTTCATTGAATTCTCAACTGCGTGCGCACGACGCACTGGCAGTGACTGACATTCCTTTGCCGCGCCGTCAAAAACCGACATAGATTGGTTCGTCGCGCGGCACGTTCGAGCGCTCCAACGTTCGCGTTGCCTCGCGCGGCAGCACAGTATCCCACAAATTATATCAGTATCCATAGCGCGGCAGCCGCGCGAGCCAATGTTCGATAGTTTGCCGCGCGAAGTCGATACGCACCTATACGGCCTGGCCAGGAACATGCACAACGCGTCTCGTCTCGGCGGGGCGGGGCGGTGGGTTGGTGCGTCTCATTGACTTATTTGATTAGACGTCGTCGGTTCGGTCGCGAGTGCGGTTCGAGGCCTGGGGGCCGATTCTCAGGCAATCGAGAAAAGTTCACATTTATAAGCTCGAAATTCAAATATAACACAGTTTTTGTATTGTCAGAATTTCACAATTGAAAAAGTTCGATCGAAAACCAGTCGAACGCTACGAGTGGTAAAAACCAATAGATGTTCGTATACGAACTTAGCTGTCAAAATGAGCTTAGTTTGTTTGAAACGTTCTAGCTTTTCAATAGAAACCACAAACAAAATGTTCGACATTCGAATTACCACACTGAAAAAATTCGAATGCCTGAGAATCGGGCCCCAGGCCGTTAAATTCAATCAACAAACTCGACTTTCTTTTTCGCTTGACTTTAACTTGTTTCTTATGAATTTTGACAAAGAATCGAAGTGAACGACGATGTGACGGTGAAACTTCGTTAGAGAATCGCACCCCTGAGGGCCTACTCTGAAACGCAAAATCCGAAACTTCGGTATACTCGTTCCTCTCACTCTCCAGTCATGGCAGAATCGAGTGAAAGGGGCGGGGCTAACCGAAGTTTCGGATTAGCGTTTCAGAGTAGGTACGATTGCTGATCTTTGCACACCTACAGTCGTCACAAATTAAGATGCCCGTTTTGACACATGCTAAAGTGACATGATTAGGCATGTAACCATACGAGTCTGTGATCGATTCTCGCGATTAATCGATTAAGGTTCTGAGTAACTAATCGATTATAGTAAGTTTGCAACTGATGTGGATTAAGACTAAAGTTATTATTATAAAATGTTAAACTTACTATATAGGTACTTATACTTTTAATAAACATATTATTAAAGTATACATTGACCTTTTATGTTATATAAACTTGAATCGAATCCACTTAAATTGCATAATTTATATAAGAGCGAACGCGCTCTTGTGATTTTTAATCGGACGATAGTTTGGTCGTTCTCGGATTCAGTATAGAGTTATATGGCAGTGGCAATGCTGGCAATCGTCAGTGCGCTTAAACTATCGACCGATCAAACTATCGAAAATGACTGGCCGATAGTTGTACGATCAAACTATCGCACAACTATCGGCCGGGCGGTAATGTGCATGAAGGACTATGTGAGCGCGCGCACTGCATTCAACTAAACTATCGCCCACCTATCGGTAGACTGCGCATTCAGTATAGAACTATCGAAAATGACTGGCCAATAGTTACTACAACTATATAGTTACAGTTATACAACAGCTATCGGACAACTATCGGCCTGTGCATGAAGGACTATGGGAGCGCGCGCCCGGATTCAACTAAACTATCGACCAACTATCGGTCGACTAAAAATCACAAGTGCTCGCAGGTTCTCAAAACCAAACTATCGGCCGACAGTTTGATCACGATCGTCTTACGATTCCGACTAAACTAGCGGTCCACTAAAATTCACAAGTGCACGTTAGCTCTAAAAGTGCAAGTATTTTAACTACAGCTCACAGCATAGACATGGTCATAGAGTAGCTACATTACTTATTATAGCGGCCTGTACACGTTGGCCCAACAATTGGCCAATACGTCGTATATTAACACTTTTGAAAGAACCTTTTTAAACGTCTTGTTCATTCAATAGTGTCAATGTACGATGTATTGGCCAGTGGTTGGACCAACGTGTACAGGCCGCTTATGGTGAACGCACGCTTGTCCGATGCGAACGCTTTGAATAAGCCGAACGAAACGTGTTTTAAGAAATCTCTGGAAAGGTGAACGTGACGATTCGACATGATGTGGTGTGCAACGTTATCTAGGTTTTATTTAAAGAATTTTTTTTTTCATTCGTTTCATTCGAAACGTTCTCCTTGGATAAGTGTGCGTTTGCCTAGAAACCGTTTTATCGAAATCGTTGTTGCCAAATCATAATTTCACTAATGCTTTAAGCGCCAATCTAGTTTTCACACAAAAAAGATCAATTTGACAAATTAATCTATTAAAGTGGTTATAACGATTATTTCGATAGAATTGAATGAAGGTAGAGAAATCCTGCACACAACGGTTACAACACTAGTATTTAAAAAAATAAAGACTGAGAACGTAACTGTTTTTCGATACGTTTCGTAGTTAATCGAATCTGCGTTTACTTTAGAACAAACGCAAAATAATACGCGGAATACACTTTGCCTTAATTTATAATGCGTTAAAAAATGTAACATATTATTTTCATACACCTTTGATAAGTACATTCTAGGGTCATTACCATGTGTCAAAACGGGCATCTTAATTTGTGACGACTGTAATTTATTGAAACGCGCCGTTGACGCGCCTGTGTATCGCTACAAATGCGTCGTAAAAATTGCGCCGTCGGCGTCGCCGTCGACGCGCGTGTGCATCGTTAAAACGCAAATCAACTGCTCTGCAGGTAAAAAAGCGCGCCGTTCGTCGACGCGCGATGTTTTTACGGCCCTACAAAAAAGAAGCAGTTTGCAGAAGCTGTTAAAAATGCATTAATTAGGTTTTAGAAAATATGATCGAAAAGCAGCTGGATTTGCAGTGCAGACTGCATTATTTTATTTTCATATTATTATCAGCTGAAAATGTTACATTGTTGCTTCATAGAAATAGTCAGAATTGGACATATTAAAAAAAATATTGATACAAGCGTCTGCTTTACAAGTACAAAATAAATACTTAGGTATAATTTATATATAAATTAAAATTTTAAACTATTTAATTTCAATAAATGGATCACATTAAAGACTGTACAATTATTTTTTATATGTTGATCCCAACATATTCAGTTTTAACTGGTAAACAGATGGGTGTAGGTAGATTGATGTGTCCTCGAATTTAATACTAAAGTACGTTTTATAATTCGGTGCAAAAAAAAAATATGTCACTTCCACATTTGACTTTGGCAACAGGGTGTCGTAAACCTTTTTCTTCATGTCTCTTTTAAACCAATATTATTTTGAGGTTTTGGTTTTACAGATTTTGTTTAAATCTTCTTATAAAAACTATATCTTGGGGTAAAGCGCATAAGATAATGCAAAATGGGTTAGATAGTAATAGTACAGACACAATAGTAACAAGTAACAACGGTTCAAACTTAACTATAAACAAAAACAATAACAGAAACAAGAAGAAATCTACGAAATAATGTAAAAGAAGCACTGTACGCGAAGCAGATAGGTGCCCACGTAAAGTAAACAAAATACAAATCAAAATCAATCAAATAATCACACACATGTTAGTAGGTTTGTCACCCCTGCGTCACAAATATTTTGTGCCTGCGTGTTGCCAGTACGTGAAAAAAATATCCATCTAACATCCCTTCGAAAAATTATTTTGTTGTTTACGTAAGAGTAATTTCCATTTTTTTACTTTTATTAATAATGTAATGTTAAACAAATATCTATCCAGTCAAAGCATGCTTTGAATTAACGGCAATGTCGTTCACAAATAAAGAATTCTACAGAATGTGAATATAGAGTTTTATTATGGTAATACTGTTATTTTTTTTTGCACCGAATGAGAGATTTCCTGCCAGCAAAAAAAAGTTTATTTATTAGCTCGATAGATGGCGCAGACCAGACATGTATCTCATCGGGTATGTATCATAATAACTACGGTCATTACGTTACGACTATGGTCGAAATAACTACGATCGATTCACATATTTTCATAATGACTATTGAACGACTCAACTACTGTTCATTTCTCCTACGGTTGATTGAACTACAGTTGATTCAACTAACGGACGATTGGCCTAATGTTCATTTCATCTACTGGTTGTTTCGACTATGAACGACTCGCCTACAACAAGCTTAGGAAAGTTTATTAAATGGATTTGGGCGCGTTGGATTGTTTTTTTGGTTAGGATGTCGCAAACATAAAAATTTTGACGTTTTAGTATGGAGCGGGGACTTGTAAAATTTTCAAGAATGAATTTTATAAAAATGAAAATATTTCGAAAACGGTGCGTCATAGCTGAAATCTAACAAAATTTTCGATCCCCTATGGTATCCCGGAGATACCTAGGAGGCATCCGATCAAAAAAAATTTTGTTACTCATATCAAATTTTTTATATATTTTGGGAAAAACAGAAGGGGGACGGGGGGCAAAGCCCCCCAACAAAATGTAACAGACGTTTCAGGTTAGGTTAGGTTAGAACAGTGACCAAAACGCCGCGCGAGCCGAGCGAGCGAAGCAAGCGTGCCGCGGCAGCGGCCGGCGAAGCGCCAGAATCGACTTTATACACCCCCCCTACCCCCTACTTCAGTTTAATAGGAAATGGGAATATGTATATAGTCGTTTCTGGCGTTTCGCCGGCCGCTCCCGCGGCACGCTCGCTTCGCTCGCTCGGCTCGCGCGGTATGTTCATGTAAACCTAACATGCTCGTCGCTTCGCTCCGCGCACCTATCAGCAATACAGTCACGAGCAATAATATATATATACAACATAGGACTATGTCATATTACAATATTGAATGACTTCTGTGACACTGATCGTTTTCTTTTGGAACGCTACAGTGTGGCAAAGTTCTTACATACTTACACGTTCTTCTTACTACAACATTGTATTGTACCTATACATAATATTATTGCTCGTGTCTGTACTTCTTTTTTAATCATCTGTCAGAAAATCCCCCATTATAAAACGTACTTGTCAATCTTGTCATATTATTCCTTCAATATCGGCTAATACTTTCAAGAGAGTAAAGCTTCATAGAACAGTGCGAAATGTGCCCGGCGCGACTAGAAAAAAACGGTTTTCGACAGCTCGGCTAGTGGGCAAGTCTTGGCCCTAGGGCATAGAAAAACCAAATATAGTGCAGCAAGCTTTTCTGTTCCGGTGATTATCTTTGGAACTAAAACAGTTTTCATACGACAGTCCATTTTGACAGCTAATTTGGCTCCTCTGTCACGGCTGTCACCGGAACAGGAAAGCTTGTGGCACTGTACAGTGCCACAAACTTTGCTGTGCCGGTGGCCAAAATGTGAAACTAACGTGATTTTTTTTAATGTCATTTTGCTGTCAAGTTGATGTCCAACCATAGCGCTGCTGGCGGCTGAAGTTCTTAGAAGTCAGGGCCGGTTAAATTACTACAAAAAAAAGAAAAACGTACGTAGCGCCGCTGTCACCGGCACAGAAAAGGTTGTGGCACTGTAAGTACGTTGACTTCATATAAGGCACCGCAAACAGTTAGTGTGTGAGCGCTCCCGTACGTAGGTATGCATCGTGTCAATCGTGTGTCGCATGCACACACTAACAAAATTTATGGATGCTAATTAAGGTGCTAAATATTGTACGTTGAGACCCGGAAAGATTGGGAAATCGAAATTTTCAAAAGACTACAGCGGCGGATAACAGGGAAAAATGATCGCCTTGTTTATACTTTTACTTACTAAAAATGTAGTGCTGGATATCATCATCATTATACGTTGAGAGATAAAGCCACGTGAATTCTAAGTCTTAAGTGCTAAGAAGAAGCCGTTTTTGTTTTGCTTGTAAGAACAAACATTATTTTTTAAATATTTTTACTAATAATAATAACTAATGAAATGAATATAATAAGAAACCACTACTCAGTGTATTTTATTATGTCTGGTCGTAAACCCTTTGGCTTTTCCCTAATCAATTAATATTTATTTATGAGCGGCATACGTAATTTCGTGAAAAAAATTAATCTGGCATTCTGCGAATCTGGCATTTTGCGAATCTGGTATTCTGCTAATCTGGCAATCTGCTAATCTGGCATTCTGCGAATCTGGCATTCTGCTAATCTGGCATTCTGCGAATCTGGCACAGTGCGTCAAAAAGATTGTCGGGCGCAAAGATCTTCTAAAACTTTAAAAGACACACAATTAAAATATACAATAAATTAGTAAAAGACAAAAAAAAAATTACTACAGTAAGTTATTTGTAAATAATTATTTCATAATACTTACCTAACAAAAAGCTAACACACATATGTTTTGATTAATTTATTTTAACTTCTTGTGACAACCCTACCAAAATTTTGCACGCTCTAGGAAGCTTTCTCTCTGTTCAGATTATTTACTCATGTGGTATAGTCTCGAGCAATAATATGTAAACAACATAGAACTTTGTCACATTGAAGCGTTCCGAAACAAAACTATAAGTCTGTGCTACCAAAGTTATCCAATATTGTAATATAACAAAGTCCTATGTTGTTGATATATTATTGGCTCGTGAGTTCGTGACTGAGCTTCCCACTTAGCCGCGCCACTAATGAGCTGGACAACACTTTTGTTCAAAATATCGTTTGTAGATGCAATATTAATCTAGAAAACATATCTTAAGTATGATTTTATACTGCTATTTTTTTAACCGTTAATTTTGGAATGAACCTATGAATAACATTTACTTCAAGATGGGTCCGGCTGCAAAGCCATTGCCCAATATAATAGAGTGGTACCCTCGACTGCACATGCTGACCTGGGGGCCGCCAAGTCTGCTAACGTTAAGTCATAATCGTGTTTCAATTGTAGTTCAATTGCAGTGCCTTATTTATTACACACTAAAATTAGTTACAAGAATTATGACAGTATGATGTGATGTGAATGTAGTGTGTGGTGTGAACATCAGAAGTATTGTGAAAAAAGTAGGTACACATTTCTTGTAACTAGTGTGTAAAAAAGCACTACAATTGAACTATGTACAATTGAAACACGATTGAGGGCTTGGCCCCCCTTGCGTGTGCAACTGCAATAGTGCACGCTAGCTATATGACGTTATAAAAACATTGTGCAGCACGATTACATTTTGGTTTTTTGGTACAATATGTTAGAGAATTTGTTATAAAAAGTTATACAACAAATGTTATGCAACATTCTGTAACATTACACTTATAACTGCTGTGTGGGAACACCTCTAAGCTCCATGTGCAGTCAATTGTACCAAAATAATACGTAACCACAGATAATAATATAATACTATACTATGTAACGCTGCTTAAGTAAACTTATTATATAGAATATATTTTAAACACATGCAAATATTGTAAAAGAATGTATTATACTTTTTATCATACTTTAATACAAGACATTTTTACCTATTAAAAAGCATCATTTTCATTTTTACTAGCAAATAACCCGTCTGCACTGAATTCAGATAGATCTAGTTCACTATCATCTTTGCGCGTTATGATTGTTTTGGGTTTCACAAACGAATTGAGGTTGACTGCTGGTGGAATACTTTCAGAATCATCCAAAATTGAACTGCCTAAACTGGTATTACTACCGCCCATACTGGAAGCCCTCAACATAGTAGGCATAATATCAACACCACCAACGATTGCAGTAGAAGGTGTTTCGTTTCGACGCGCCAACTGCGACTCTATAGTTTTCTTCAGTTCCGCTATTTTTGGACTAGCTCTTGTACTAATTTGAAGTTTGGTATCTTCTTTCAACGGCTCATTTTCAATGCTGAAAAAGCAGTACATTTTGTTAAAACCATTATTATCAACCTATAATCCCTAACATATCGTAGTTTTTAGTAAATAGGTACAAACCTAGAAATGTCCCATTCTTCTCCATCAAGATTTATTAGACCCAACTCGTATTTCTCATTTCCATCACTTTTCTCAGTAATGCTCTGAGAAGGTGAGGCACTTAGAGATTTCATCTGTATAGCATCCATATCAAACAAAACTTTCTTTTTATTTAAGGAAGATGTCGAGGATGCATTCTTTAAAACACTTTTTGTTTGTTTCACGTTATTCAAAGTATTATCTTTTGCAGGAATCTCTTTATTAACATCTTGTTCCGACGATTCAGCCGTACTACTTTCACTATTTTCCTTAATTGTGTTACTATTTATAATAATTTGATCTGGTTTGACTTGAGTAATATTGGTCACAGATTGAGACCGAAGTAGATGATCATTCTTAGATGCTTTTTTGCGTGTTGTGCTGTTATAATCGGAATTTGCAGATAGTGGTCTACGTGCTGGAGATTTGATCAAATTTTCAATAGATTTTGTTTCCTGAGTGACTGCTTTGTAGTATTTGTGGGCACTTCCTTTAGAATCACTATCAGAATCATCATCATTAGTTATTGGAGAGTGTGCTGGAGAACTGTTTACCCCCTTCTTGTTTTTAACAGCTTCATCTTTCTTTTGGGAACAATAGTAGCGCTTCAGTTCAGGTTTTTTCTTGTATTCAACTTGTGTCGTTATTTGTTGTTTCTGCGAGTCAGGGCTGGAGTGTGTTGAATCAGGAGGTGTATTCAGTAATGTCAAAGCTCGTTTTGCTACTTCAGCACTTATAGACCTTTTCTTATCTTTGGAATTAACCTCGTTTGATTTCACCAAGGATAAAGCCTTACTTTTAACATTAGATAATACGGAAGAAATACTGAAAGCTTTTGATATTTTATTCGGCGACACATAGTCTTGTGCTTCTATTGTAACCTTCTTTGGTAAACTGGAGTCTAGATAAGTTAGAATAGAATGTCTTACATTTTCATGAGAAGGATTTTTCTGAAATTAAAATGTGTCGGAATTACTGAACTGAAGTGAAGGACAAATTTTATTTATCAAACCTTAGCGCTGAATTACCTTAGCCTTAATTTCAGCTTGCTGTTGTAATTTCATTCGTTGTTTTTGGTAGTTTGCTTTTGGGATACCACTTTTTAAGGGATCCACTCCAGCAGATATGAGACGGTTATTAACTTCTTCTGTAATTTTGGCTCGAACTACTTTTACTGGGCTACAATAGAAAAGCTTTAGTAAGTACTTATTTCCATCCATAAAAAAAATATCATGGTATCAGTTTATATTAGATCATGGAAAAGATGACGTTGGGTTGGGACTTCTACATTAGCCATCAGCTTGGCTATAAAGCGTGTTTTCAGCTAAGCAATCGGTCCACATGGTTAGTCAAGTTGCTTCTTTATAAACACACTAAGTAGCAGATTGCCAATGCAACAATCTCTAAAACAAACCAATCAAAACCTGACTACGAGTATATAAGCTAAGTATATATAGCTATTGTAATGAGACGTTTAAATTGACTTGCAGACTCGCTTACGGATCTTTTTAAAGTATTATTTATTATTTTTTAAGAAGTAAGTACCTAATATTTGGATTTTACAAAAAAAAAAATTTATTAAAAATCTTTATCATAAATTATAGCAATAATCAATGCGAAAAATTGCTATTTTTTATAAATTTATTAAAACAACTAAAATTTAAAAAAAATTAAATACTTACCTACGTGTTAATTTTTTAAATTTTATCAATTTATTAGTTATTTTATTACAACCGCGCCTCGATCGGTCGCCATGTTTGTGACGTCATAATGTTAAAATAATTCCTCGATAGAACAGTGTGAACGAATCTTACAAAATATGTAAATTGATTAAAAAAATATCCATAATTTAGTGCAACGAAATTATTTATATTAGCTATTTTGATTTGATTCAGTTATGTGTGATAAAGGATTTATTAAAGCTAATTCCGATAATATCCCTGATGTTATCCCATATATAAGATAAAAAATTTTCTTTAAAAAGATATTCGGTTTAATTCAGCTAAAGTTCGAGGTGCTAAAGCATCAAGGTTAGTTAATAAAAATAATATTGTAAATTCAAATTATTGTTTATTAAATATTGTTTATTATTTTTTTTGCTCACGTGAAAGTTACGGTGACAAGGCGATAGGTTATGCCCAACTGACTGAATGGTATTTGTACAGTAAAATGACGCATGTCCAGAACATGAGTTAATAGGAGTACCTAAAGCTTACGCAGTAAATTTAACTATTAACGAAAAGCTAAGAAAAGTAAAAGATGTTCAATGGATATTTACCTTCGTGGTAGAAGAATTATACCGTTCTTCTCAATTTTCACTTTGTTCGAGATAGCATTTTGAGATTTACTTTTTTGACTATTTTGTTCGTTGCTTTTATGTTCGTTTGTGTTTATTGACTGCTGAATATGATTGGGTACTTTTTCTTTTTTCCTTAGAGGTGTACTATCTTCTCTTTTGAAAGTTGTATTTTTATGCCCTTGAAATACCGTTTCGTGTTTCTTTGCACCGATTTTCTGTGGCTGTGGTACAATTTTTTCTACACTTGAGACATCAGAAGAACTAGAACTAGATGATTGTATATTTAGAAGCGCTTGAGCCTTCTGATGTAATTTTTCAAGTGTTTGGCGACTTGCTTCTGGGGTAGGATTTGTAAACGGTTTCCTTGATACCACTGATTTTTGTTTTACTATTTTTGTTTGCTTTTTAACTGCACCCTGAAATTATGAATAATTAAGTACCAATGTAACATTTTATTTTAGAGGAAAACTTAGAGAAACACCATTAAAATTTCGGAAAGTGAAATAATAAACAATTACTGGAGTATTGTTACGTTCATTTTCAAAAGAATCAACAGTCCGCTCAACTAAATTCTTTTGTAACAGTGCTTCTAATTGCGCCACCCTCTCTCTTTCAGCTTCAGCTTGCGCTCGTGATTCTCTGGCGTCTTTGACAACTTCATTTAACTTTTGAAGCAGTAATTCGTACTGTTTTGCCGAGCTTTCCGCACGACTAGTCCATTGTAACATTTGAATCTCGTTTTCTTTGCGACGTTCAATTTCTTCTTTCTCAATTTTTAATTTCTGCAATTAAATAGAATAACATTTACAATAACTATCTAACACGACATCAAACTAGGCCTTTAATACTTACTGAATCTATTAGTTCTTGTTTTAATGCTAATATTTCTGATCCTTGTTTGTTTATAGTTGTATTAAGCTCTTCGATTACTTTCAAGTCGCTATTAGATCGTTGATTTGTCGGAGAATCCTTTGTTTTCAAAGACTGAATCGTCTCCATAATTTGGTTTCTTAACAAATTTATTTCATTGTTGTATTTATCGTGCTCTTCCTTTTTCCATTCTTCAATTCTATCAAGCAAGTTAATTTCGCTATGTGTAGACACTTCAGCATCTTTCATTTGTTTTACTTCCAGCACCTGACCAACTTGCTGTATATTTCTTTTATTATTGTGATTTTTAGGCGAAGCGTTTTCTTGCTTATTGAAATTTCTTATCACATTTTCCATTTCTTTCAATTTCTCTTTAAGCTCTAAAACTTCATCACTTAATTTGTTATTTTCATTATTAGGTGCGATTAGTTTGGGACTCTCTTCGACATCTTTTTGAGGTACTTCCATAACTTGTGCATGTCTCCTGGATATATGACTTTTTAAGTAAAGTTGATTCATAAATACCTTATCACAGTAGCCACATTTGTTGTATTGAATTGTATCTCCTGTGTTACTAGTTGGAAAGAAATCGCTTTTATTGGTTAATGTTTTCAAAATCATGTTTGCAATATTATCATTACCGTAAGGAAGAGGTGTTCTATAAGTATGCTTTGATTTTCTTTTTAGTTTTCTTACTTCTTCATCTTTTTCTTTTAATTCTTTCTTTGTTACATCGAGTTCCTATTAAATTTAATAGAGGTCATTAGCTGGGTAATATCTACAGTAGATTTGATTGGTTAATTATAAAAAACTAAACCAAATCAGCAAAAGAAAACATTTGTAAAGCGATAATCAATTTTCGAAATGAAGGTTGTCAAGCAAACCTGAGCAAGTGAGTTGATTTCCTCTCTTAATACGTAGACACTCCTGTCTAGGTAATGCCTGCAGAACTGTTGGTATTCAACTGTTAATTGCGCCAGTCGGAACATCTTTAAGACGCCTTCGTCCAATATGCGAACGTCGAATTCGGACTCCAAGATGCAGTCCAAAATCTATCAAATGGAAAAGACTTGGAGCCTGTATGTACATATTTGGCGCTCGGTGATGCGTTTGACGAGCGTTGATGGCGTACACTCACTTTGGATGGATTTCGAAGTAATTGCTTGTGTGGCTCCTATACCTAACCTACCATCGCTTCAAAATACGACGACGGAAAAAAAAACTTTGGGTGCTCTTAATACCCACTACCGACCCATAGTACAACTGCCATGTTCAACTGGTTGTGTACTACGGATAACCAAATGTAACAATGGTCCAACTTTCAGAATACATACCTACTAAGAGACAAAATAGACTGACGCATGGAATGTTTCTTAAATTGTGTCCAATATTAAGAGAACATGGACCTAAGTTTTAGTTATTATAGAATTTCTATAAAATCCTGAGATGAATTTCTGCAGTTTAATTACGGGTGATTCAAAAAAGTAGAGGAGCCACACATAAGCAATTACTTCGAATTTCTTATCCGAACTGAGCGAGACGTGTACTCGCCCTATTTTGGCGGCAAAATATGTACATAAATGAAACTTTGTTTATAATTCTATCATGGCACTAGAAATAAGGATCTGCTGAGTCCTACCTAGGGGTACTACCCCCTCCCAGGGGATATGGGCAGGGGGGAAATTTTAAAATTTCTTTTTCAAGATAAATATTTTGCAAGACATGACGGATTTTTTTGGAACAAATGAAAGTTTAAGGCTGCGATTCCCCAAAATTAAATATTTTAAATTATAGATTACTCGCAAATCACAAGTACTTACTTAAAACTTGGAAAAAATGATGTTATTTTACAGTTATTTATCTAGTGCTTTCGGCCTTTTTTTTACCACACTTTTATTAGCTTCACTTGTAACTAAGTCACATCACAATGTAAGAAAATCTTGGAGTTAAATTTTAACCTACTTCTAATTGTCGTATTGATTTGAAACTTTGCAAGTCTACATGAATCCGATGACAATACAATAATTTGCTACCATCGAGCTGATCTGATGATGGAGTCAAGAGGTGGGCAATAGAACTCTTCAATGGCTGCTAGGAAACCCCTCGAGTTTAGACTCATTTGTTTTGTTCTGATGAGACCTATTCGCTACACTTAATGGTGAGGGTCTGATGATGGAGCAGGGAGGAAGCCAGTGGCACTTCTTAATGACCACTAGGAAACCCCTCGGAGTTTGGGCTCCGTTGTTTCGTTCTGACGAGACGTATTAGCTGCACTTGGTGGTGAGGGTCTGATGATGGAGCAGGGAGGACGCCAGCGGCACTCCTTAATGACCAATAGGAAACACCTCGAGTTCTGGCTCATTTGTTTCGTTCTGATGAGACCTATTCGCTACACGTGGTGGTGAGGGTCTGATGATGGAGCAGGAAGGAAGCCAGTGACACTCCTTAATGACCAATAGGAAACCCCTCGAGTGTAGGCTCATTTGTTTCGTTTTGATAAGACCTATTCGTTACACTTGGTGGTGAGGGTCTCATGATGGAGCTGGGAGGACCCAGTGAAACTCCTTAATGACCTCAAGAAAACCCCTCGAGTTTGGGCTCATTTGTTTCGTTCTGACGAGACCTATTCGCTACACTTGGTGGCGAGGGTCTGATGATGAAGCTGGGAGGAAGCCAGTGGCACTGTATAATGACCAATAGGAAACCCCTCGAGATGGGCTCATTTGTTTCGTTCAAGTGAGACCTATTCGCTACACTTGGTGGTGAGAGTCTGATGATGGGGCAGGGAGGAAGTCAGTGGCACTCCTTAAGACCACTAGGAAACCCCTCGAGCTTAGGCTCATTTGTTTCGTTCAGACGAGACCTATTCGCTATACTTGGTGGCGAGGGTCTGATGATGAAGCTGGGAGGAAGCCAGTGGCACTCTATAATGACCAATAGGAAACCCCTCGAGATGGGCTCATTTGTTTCGTTCAAGTGAGACCTATTCGCTACACTTGGTGGTGAAAGTCTGATGATGGAGCAGGGAGGAAGTCAGTGGCACTCCTTAAGACCACTAGGAAACCCCTCGAGCTTAGGCTCATTTGTTTCGTTCAGACGAGACCTATTCGCTACACTTGGTGGCGAAGGTCTGATGATGAAGCTGGAAGGAAGCCAGTGGCACTCCTTAAGGCCAGTAGGAAACCCCTCGAGCTTAGGCTCATTCGTTCGTTCAGACGAGACCTATTCGCTACACTTGGTGGCGAAGGTCTGATGATGAAGCTGGAAGGAAGCCAGTTGCACTCCTTAATGACTCCTTAATAGGAAACCCTTCGAGTTCTGGCTCATTTGTTTCGTTCTGATGTGACCTATTCGCTACACTTGGTGGTGTGGGTCTAATGATAGAGCAAGGAGGAAGTCAGTGGTACTCCTTAATGACCACTAGGAAACCCCTTGAGATGGGCTCATTAGTTTCGTTCTGATGATACCTATTCGCTACACTTGGTGGAGAGAGTCTGATGATGGAGCAGGGAGGAAGTCAGTGGCACTCCTTAAGACCACTAGGAAACCCCTCGAGTTTAGACTCATTTGTAGCGTTCTGATGAGATCTATTCGCTACACTTGGTGGTGAGGGTCTGATGATGGAGCAGGGAGGAAGTAAGGGTTAAAAACACACTTTTATAGGAACAGACTAAAAGTACAAAATAACCGTCTAATCAGTTACTGAAATTAAAAAGCGTGGTGCGCCCTTTGCAAAGCATGCATTCAAGTAAGTACTTAATATTGACAACGCGCACCACGCTTTTCAATTTCAGTTACTGAATAGACGGTTATTTTGTACTTTTAGTCTGTTCCTATAAAAGTGTGTTTTTATAGTTTTTTAAACTACATAACTATTTCTATTGGTGATATTTTACTGTGTCAAATAAAATCCCAAACATCCGTCTAATCGTAATCCAAATATCGTATTAATTGCAGTATACTTGGTTTTAGTTAATGAAAAATATACGAAAATGATTGTCTTTGATAAGCAGAGGGATTCCGGCCGTCATAATTAAAAAAAAAAATAAGTTAATTTTTAATTGAATTTTAAGTGATTTTCGATTCGCGGGGCGCTCGCGAGTTCACAATTCACTGCTGGCTGCCGCTGTGTCCGCGTGAAGTGTATCGAGCGCGGCCGAGCAAGCGTTAGCGTGCCTATTTCGGTCGGGAATCCTCGCCTTAAGCACAAATACAGGTTTCTCAGGATCACTGAGATCAATCAATATTACCATCACATCCACATCTTGAGAAACTATTGTTGGTAAGTGATGTTTAGATTGTTCTAGCAAAATATTGATCCTATAAGTATGGGTATGGTCTCATTCGATTCAGCGCAAAATACCCAAGTATTATAAAGCTACCATATAAAAAGACACCTTACACATGTTAAATTACTAAATTAATAAAACTAGGCAAAATTAATGAGTTTTCTAAGAAATAAGTATTCCAAGAGCAATATGGACTACGATCTATGTAAAGCTGGCCATTGACGGTCAAATTATTATTATTACGCCACAGGTTTAGGAAAATTTGACCGTCAATGGTCAGCTTTAAAGTCACTGTGCTGCCTGCCACTGCCACGTATAAAAAAAAAGAAAAAGAAAGTCCCCGCCAATATGGCGAAGTCTTTATTTTACTTTTTTGCAATATTGCTATTTATTAAATTTATTTTCCTCCCAATCGAAGTGCCTTCAGTCGCAGAATGTACCTTTCGCAAAATGTACCGCGTGCGCAAAACGTCCCTTCTCATATTCCACCTTTCGCAAAACGTCCCTTTCTCATATTCCACCTTTCGCAAAACGTACCTTTCTCATAATGCACCATTCGCAAAATGTGCTTTTCGCAAAATGTACCTTTCGCAAAATGCACCTTTCGCAAAAAGCACCTTTCGCAAAATGTACCTTTCGCAAAACGTACCTTTTTTAGTAAAGCTACCAAGAGCATTTTCATGGAGAATGTTCAGATTTTTTAATTTATTTGTAATAGCAAATAATGCACTACTTAAGCATTAAAAAGTTTTTAGGGGGTAAGTCTTTTGAGAAAAAATAAAACAACTCATCTCATAAAATCTTTTTACCATTTAAAATTTAGTAGTGCATTATTTGCTTTTACAAGTAAGTAAATTAAACAACCTGAACATAATATATTTGTTTTATTGAAATAAAAAAACTAAAATACACACAAGCAGATTACGAAACTCAAGGAGATTATGAAATCTGAATATTGTTTAAAAAAACTAGTATACCTATACACAAGCAGATAATGAAATTCGAACATTGTTTAATTAAAAAAAAACAAATACCTAAACACAAGCAGATTACGAAATCTAAATACTTATTGTTTTATATCATCATCATCATGTCAGCCGAACGACGCCCACTGCTGGGCATAGGCCTCCCCCAAGGATCTAAATAAATTATCTAAATTAATTATTTTAATTTGTTTTATATAAAAAAAATTAAAATACACACAAGCAGATTATTAAGTCCGAACATTGTTTTATAAAAAAAACCTACCTACACACAAGCAGGTAACGAAATCTTAATATTAATAATTTGTAAAAAAAACTAAATCCTCATTGCTACAAATAAAAAATAACTCGCAACACCACTGGCAGCTGCGCGCCGATACAAGGCGCGTGAGTTCTGAAAGCCGCCGCTAGCAATCGCTTGTTCACGCCCGAGGCCCGCTCAGGCAAGGATTGAAAGGGAACAGTTGGTAAAATTTTACACCCCCGTGACGAGAGGAAAGAAAATTCCCAGTTGTCACACCAGGGACAGTGTTAAAAGGGACTACATGGAATAAAGAGTGTGAGTGATGTACGTATGCGAAGCGCAAACGTTTTTCAGCCGGCCGGCGTTTCTTTTGCAGTTAATTGAACGCCGCATTCCTTCGCTTGAGAAAGCTAGTGTGAAACTGCTCTTAGTCGCCTTAGTAAAAAAGTTACGTTTTGCGAAAGGTACATTTTGCGAAAGGTGTTTTTTGCGAAAGGTGCATTTTGCGAAAGGTACATTTTGTGAATGGTGCATTTTGCGAAAGGTACATTATGAGAATGGTGCGCTTTGCGAAAGGTACATTTTGCGAATGGTGCATTTTGCGAGTGGTACATTATGAGAAAGGTGCGTTTTGCGAAAGGTGCAATATAAGAAAGGGACGTTTTGCGCACGTGGTACATTTTGCGAAAGGTACATTCTGCGACTGAAGGTCGAAGTGAAAAGCAGAGTGTAGGTATAACTCGTACCTAAAACCCATTAAACCCTCGACTTGACTATCTACCCTCGCCTACGACGGCTCGGGTGGATATATACGTCTCGGGTAAAATGGTACGTTTTATGCACTTGTTGTACAATCTACTATACAGACTAACATACATAATATTATATCTTAATGGTAACTATTTATTTACACGTATAGAAGGCGGCGACGAAGTGTTACGCAACGCAGTGTCCGATAGCCGACCTCGAAACCGACGGAATAGGACACCCTTCGGCCAAAAATCTTCCTTCATATAGGTCGATAGGATGTTCAGTCGGCACCACAAATGAATTGAAGTTCACGTTGTGGCGGTACTCCGACCGCTCGACCCTCAGCGTATATTTGGCCTTTATTCTGATGTACTCCATAATGTCATCGGATTTTTTGGAGTAATGCAGGCGGGACACGTACACCGGCGTTGTAGGGATAGCCGGCCGCAGCAGGTGGTTGTGTCCAGTCGGTGCAGTGCCGCACAGTATACGACGAGAGGCCCTTTTCTTCTTTTCCACCTTCTTGAAGCCATCATCATCGCATCCTGCATCCTGTCTCCGCGGCGCCGGTTGCTCAGCTTTGGAGACCGATCCTTGTTTGTTTACCTCCTTAATAGCCCGGTCAAGATGTTTAGCGGGCTTGTTGGTAGCGGTGACAGCAGCGTAATCACGTTGAGGTGTAGGCGTGCTCACGCGTAAATTTAACGCGCGTTTTTAATGACTTCCCTGCCCATACCTCCTGGGAGTGGGTAGGACCCCAAAATGTTGGTAAGATTCGGCAGATCTTCATTACTAGTACCAAAATAAAGTTATAAAACAAAGTTTCATTGATGTAAGTACATATTTTGCCGCCAAACGGTCATATTTAGTCTTATTTTAAAACGCTTGTGCAACGCCATGCAGAGAGCTGTGTGTGTGTAGTGTAGGTACAGACACAGAGGTACCCTTTGTGGCCACTTTAAGGATTTTTTGACTTTTAAGCACTAAGTACTAAATGGTCTTAGGTATTTAAGACACAAATTATATCTTTAATTATAGATAATTAGCCCTTAAAGGTACATTTTTCAAAGGAGAATGCCCAAGTTGCAATGGACGGCCGTCTAATGTTGCATCAAAGCCATAGGTACCTGTTTTATTATGTAGGTAAAATATCTAATTACTTCTCCCCATTATTATATTGAAAGTAAAAACAAGGGTTTAGAAATTATTTCCTAAAATGTAACAGTAGGTAAGTATAAACAGCGATTGTTTCAGTCGAACATTCTTCCAAATAACAATGCACCACGCGAATGATTCGATATTTGTATAGAAAATATCACGATTCACAAATACCACAATTTAAGGTTTAAAAGTCTACACCAACGATTTTTAAATCAAAATAACAGAAATCCAGTTCATAAGCTCCGTCCGATGGCGATCAAAGAGTATGTCGCGCCAGAGAAGTCTGCGCGCGGTCAAAATCGAATACTAATATTTTCCATAACCTTAGAGCAAAAAAAATGTATTGTAACTAGCGCCAAAAACGTTTGTAAGTATTGCGAAAAATCAAAACCAGGTAAAATCAATATATTCTAATGCGCTAGAAACCAGTCAATTGCAAAACAACAATTTTATTGTTAAAAACTAAGGTTTATAAAGTATTTCATCCAAAACAAATTTCTTAAAATTTCATACAAAACATTTTTTCAAACAGAAAATGGAATTTATTGAAAAAAAAAACTTATGACATACCTAGGTAAGGAATTCTAACGGTTGTTATTATTACCTTAAAATACCTTATTTTAATTGCCTTTATCAAAAATGGCTAAAAGTTGTTTAGAAAACTTTTAGAGCAAAAAGTGGCCAAAACCGGTACAGTGGCCAAAACCGGTACGCCTGCCTGCCCTACGTACGCTATGCTGGCTAGTAGCGCTCGTCAAACGCAACGCGCCGGGGCGCCGAGCGCCCAATGTAATGTGTACAGGCTCTGATATAAACTCCATAAGGTAACTTTAATACCTTCCTTACCTACCCATAATATACTTATAAGAAAGAATTTACTTACTTGCTGTAGAGACTTTTAATTCCTAAACCGCTTTTTATGATAATTTAAAAGATTTTATAAAAAAAACTATTGTTTTTCTTATTATTGAATATAATATTCACTTACATCATTAAGGTGTTGTTCAATCAAAACAAACTTTCTCTCACGTATTAAATTTTCAACTTCTATCAACCCTGTAAAAAAGCAAAGTTAATAAATGCGCATAGAGCCAGCGCGCACTTGTGATTTTTAGTCGACCGATAGTAATCGTAAGGGCGTTTGTGCACTACACTGAATTTTACCGATCCGGAAAAAAAAAGAATGCTTGTATTTTAATAATTAATCATTTATAATAGTAATTAATTGAATACAAGCATCCGTTTTTTTCCGGATCGGTAAAATTCAGTGGTAGTGCACAAACGCCCTAAGACGATCGTGATTAAACTGTCGGCCGATAGTTGGGCGATAGTTTAGTTGAATATGTGCGTCAAGTTAGCAGCCTCACAACAGAATTAGATGGTTTTGATTATGTCAAAAAATCTATACTAATATAATAAAGCTGAAGAGTTTGTTTGTTTGTTTGTTTGAACGCGCTAATCTCCGAAACTACTGGTGCGATTTGAATAATTCTTTTTTTGTTGGATAGTCCATTTATCGAGGAAGGCTATAGGCTAAATAACATTACGCTATGACCAATAGGAGCAAAGACAGAGCGGTAAATGTGTAAATTTACATGTAACCCCGAATGGCCAGAAATAAAAAGTGAGTTATTGCCCAATCAACATTCTTATGATAGACACGATTTAATTTCTAGGGTATTTCATTTAAAACTCAAAAAAATGATAGACCTATTAACGAAGAAACATATTTTTGGCCCATCGAAAGCCTTTGTTTACAGTGTAGAATGGCAAAAAAGAGGTTTACCTCACGCCCATATTTTATTGTGGCTGGCTAACAAAGTTCAACCAGATTCTATAGATGCAATAATATCGGCTGAAATACCTGACATACAACAAGATCCGATTCTTCATAATATTGTCATAAAAAATATGATACATGGTCCTTGCGGATTTCATAATCCTGCATCACCATGTATGAAAGAAAACGTTTGTTCTAAAAAGTACCCGAGGCATTTTATTTCGGAAACACAAACCGGGGATGACGGTTATCCAACCTACAGACGCAGGTCTCCAGATAATGGTGGATTCACAGCTATAATTCGTGTAAAAGGTACAGAAATGAGCGTGGATAATCGTTGGGTGGTTCCCTATAATCCACTGCTGTCACGCATTTTCAATGCACACATTAACGTAGAGTTTTGTCAATCGGTCAAAGCTATTAAATACATCTGTAAGTATATTCATAAAGGTTCTGATCAAGCCACATTTTCGTTACAAAGTAATAACGACGAAGTAGAAAAATATCTAAATGGTCGCTATATAAGTTCCTCGGAGGCGTTTTGGAGAATTTTTCAATTTTCGATTCATGAACGTTTTCCGGCAGTAGTTCATTTAGCCGTTCATTTGGAAAATGGACAAAGAGTATATTTTTATAATAATGAAAATCTCCAAGATCGTGTGAACAATCCTTCATCAACGACACTTACAGCGTTCTTTGATCTCTGCAAAAGCGACGATTTTGCAAAAACCCTTTTATATCACGAAGCTCCCCAGTATTACGTTTGGCAAAGAAATTCATTTTCTAGAAGAAGACGCGGGCAAGATGTTGAGGGATATCCCGGTGTAAAAAAAGACACAACTTTAGGCCGTGTTTATAACATTCATCCAACTCAAACTGAATGTTTTTATTTAAGAATGTTACTGCAATATGTTCGCGGTCCAATGTCATTTCAACATCTACGAACCGTGAATGGTGTTATTTTCCAAACGTACCAAGGCGCTTGCAAGGAATTAGGTTTACTGGAGGGAGATGAACATTGGCAAAATACCATGTCCGATGCAATTATATCCGAGCCAGCTACAAAATTAAGAGAATTATTTACCACTATCCTTATATTTTGCCAACCATCTGACCCCTTAGAGTTATGGAATAAATTTCGTGATGCTCTATGTGAAGATATATTAAACAGAATGCGTAATGAGAATCAGGATATGACATTAGCATATAATGATGATATATACAATGATGGACTAATCATAATTGAAGATAAAATTCATGAGATTTCAGATAAATCCCTAACCGACTTTGGGCTTCCTGCAGCAAAAAGAAATAATTCGCTTCTGGACCCGTTAGAAGTAGCGTTGCGAAAACCATATAATTTAAATGATTTAAATGAATATATCACAGAAAATGAACCAAGATTAGTAAATGACCAGGTGACAACGTATAATTGTGTCATGAAAAGTGTTAGTTTTAATGAAGGAAAAATTTTCTTTTTGGATGCTCCCGGTGGGACCGGCAAGACGTTTATTACTAATCTTATATTGGCAAAAGTAAGGTCTCTAGGAAAGCTAGCCTTAGCAGTAGCGTCGTCAGGTATTGCTGCAACTTTATTAGCAGGTGGACGCACAGCTCATTCCACTTTTAAACTGCCCCTAACTGTGTCTTTAGAGAAAGATAGCGTGTGCTCTATACGCAAAAATGGACCTTTGGGAAAAGTTTTACAAGACGTCAGTCTAATAATCTGGGACGAATGTACCATGATACATAGAGCTCACGTAGAAGCTCTAGACAGAACTCTCCGAGATATTAGAAACTGTGATAAAATCATGGGTGGGATTACGGTTATGTTTGCTGGGGACTTTCGCCAAACCTTACCGGTAATAGTAAGGGGAACCAGAGCAGACATTGTGAAGGCTTGCCTTAAAAGTTCTCCATTATGGAAATTTGTAAATATTTTAAAATTATCTACAAATATGAGAGCACATTTGGGGGGAGGTAGTATAACTTTCCCGTCAAAATTACTTTCTGTAGGAGACGGGAAAATACCTCATCTATACTAATATAATAAAGCTGAAGAGTTTGTTTGTTTGTTTGTTTGAACGCGCTAATCTCCGAAACTACTGGTGCGATTTGAATAATTCTTTTTTTGTTGGATAGTCCATTTATCGAGGAAGGCTATAGGCTAAATAACATTACGCTATGACCAATAGGAGCAAAGACAGAGCGGTAAATGTGTAAAAAACGGGGAAAATTATTCATTTTTGAAGGCTTTCTTTGCGTGCGCTGCGAAAACGGTTCAAGATACACAAAAAATATGTATGAAAGAATTATTCCTCTATACATGATCTAAAAAAAAGTCCGCGACGGCATATGTCTATCTTTTAAGGTTTAGTCACAATGACCGTTTTTATGGTACCAAATTTGGTCGAAATAATTTGTTTAAGTTGTATCAACATAATAATATTAATCTTTATTCAAATATAAATATAAATATGTTGTTGGTTAAGAGTACTTCATTGTGAATAAAATTGTCTTTGACATAGCTTAATTTCAACAAAAAACTTTAAAGATTACAATGATAAATAACTCCGAAACAAAACCAACTCGCTCTCTGCGCTCACTGCGCTGGCCGGCGCGGCGGGAGAGAGGCGGTGCTTGCGGGCAAGCCGGGAGGGGGGTGCAGCTCTACGAGATACCATGCCGCGCGGCTCACTCGCGCGGTCGGCTCCCTACTGAACGGATGAAAAAAGTCAAGATGCCATGACATATGTCAGGAAATTTGGAAGACCTGACCTCTTCATTACATTTACATGTAACCCCGAATGGCCAGAAATAAAAAGTGAGTTATTGCCCAATCAACATTCTTATGATAGACACGATTTAATTTCTAGGGTATTTCATTTAAAACTCAAAAAAATGATAGACCTATTAACGAAGAAACATATTTTTGGCCCATCGAAAGCCTTTGTTTACAGTGTAGAATGGCAAAAAAGAGGTTTACCTCACGCCCATATTTTATTGTGGCTGGCTAACAAAGTTCAACCAGATTCTATAGATGCAATAATATCGGCTGAAATACCTGACATACAACAAGATCCGATTCTTCATAATATTGTCATAAAAAATATGATACATGGTCCTTGCGGATTTCATAATCCTGCATCACCATGTATGAAAGAAAACGTTTGTTCTAAAAAGTACCCGAGGCATTTTATTTCGGAAACACAAACCGGGGATGACGGTTATCCAACCTACAGACGCAGGTCTCCAGATAATGGTGGATTCACAGCTATAATTCGTGTAAAAGGTACAGAAATGAGCGTGGATAATCGTTGGGTGGTTCCCTATAATCCACTGCTGTCACGCATTTTCAATGCACACATTAACGTAGAGTTTTGTCAATCGGTCAAAGCTATTAAATACATCTGTAAGTATATTCATAAAGGTTCTGATCAAGCCACATTTTCGTTACAAAGTAATAACGACGAAGTAGAAAAATATCTAAATGGTCGCTATATAAGTTCCTCGGAGGCGTTTTGGAGAATTTTTCAATTTTCGATTCATGAACGTTTTCCGGCAGTAGTTCATTTAGCCGTTCATTTGGAAAATGGACAAAGAGTATATTTTTATAATAATGAAAATCTCCAAGATCGTGTGAACAATCCTTCATCAACGACACTTACAGCGTTCTTTGATCTCTGCAAAAGCGACGATTTTGCAAAAACCCTTTTATATCACGAAGCTCCCCAGTATTACGTTTGGCAAAGAAATTCATTTTCTAGAAGAAGACGCGGGCAAGATGTTGAGGGATATCCCGGTGTAAAAAAAGACACAACTTTAGGCCGTGTTTATAACATTCATCCAACTCAAACTGAATGTTTTTATTTAAGAATGTTACTGCAATATGTTCGCGGTCCAATGTCATTTCAACATCTACGAACCGTGAATGGTGTTATTTTCCAAACGTACCAAGGCGCTTGCAAGGAATTAGGTTTACTGGAGGGAGATGAACATTGGCAAAATACCATGTCCGATGCAATTATATCCGAGCCAGCTACAAAATTAAGAGAATTATTTACCACTATCCTTATATTTTGCCAACCATCTGACCCCTTAGAGTTATGGAATAAATTTCGTGATGCTCTATGTGAAGATATATTAAACAGAATGCGTAATGAGAATCAGGATATGACATTAGCATATAATGATGATATATACAATGATGGACTAATCATAATTGAAGATAAAATTCATGAGATTTCAGATAAATCCCTAACCGACTTTGGGCTTCCTGCAGCAAAAAGAAATAATTCGCTTCTGGACCCGTTAGAAGTAGCGTTGCGAAAACCATATAATTTAAATGATTTAAATGAATATATCACAGAAAATGAACCAAGATTAGTAAATGACCAGGTGACAACGTATAATTGTGTCATGAAAAGTGTTAGTTTTAATGAAGGAAAAATTTTCTTTTTGGATGCTCCCGGTGGGACCGGCAAGACGTTTATTACTAATCTTATATTGGCAAAAGTAAGGTCTCTAGGAAAGCTAGCCTTAGCAGTAGCGTCGTCAGGTATTGCTGCAACTTTATTAGCAGGTGGACGCACAGCTCATTCCACTTTTAAACTGCCCCTAACTGTGTCTTTAGAGAAAGATAGCGTGTGCTCTATACGCAAAAATGGACCTTTGGGAAAAGTTTTACAAGACGTCAGTCTAATAATCTGGGACGAATGTACCATGATACATAGAGCTCACGTAGAAGCTCTAGACAGAACTCTCCGAGATATTAGAAACTGTGATAAAATCATGGGTGGGATTACGGTTATGTTTGCTGGGGACTTTCGCCAAACCTTACCGGTAATAGTAAGGGGAACCAGAGCAGACATTGTGAAGGCTTGCCTTAAAAGTTCTCCATTATGGAAATTTGTAAATATTTTAAAATTATCTACAAATATGAGAGCACATTTGGGGGGAGGTAGTATAACTTTCCCGTCAAAATTACTTTCTGTAGGAGACGGGAAAATACCTCATTCTAATAATAAAATTGAAATTGATTGCGATTTAGGAGTAAAAGTGGGTAACATCGAGGAATTAATAACTAAGGTATACCCTGACATCAGCCAAATAGAAAACAAGGACCACCAATGGATGTGTCAAAGAGCAATATTGGCGGCAAGAAATAGTAACGTTGACGAAATAAATGATATAATTTTAAGTAAACTCCCAGGAGATATTGTAACCTACACATCCATTGATACCGTGATGGATCAAGAAGATGTAGTTAATTACCCACAGGAGTTCCTCAATTCCTTGAACCCAAGCGGCCTTCCCCCACATTCTCTTAATTTAAAAATAGGTGCCCCAATCATTTTACTAAGAAATCTCAAACCACCAAATTTATGCAACGGGACCCGACTTCAAGTAAAATTTCTGCGCAATAACGTCATCGTTGCAATAGTTTTGACTGGTCCAGCAGTTGGTCAAACAGTCCTCATACCCCGCATCCCAATGATACCCAACGACTTACCTTTCAATTTTAAAAGAATACAATTTCCGATTAAATTATCCTTCGCAGTCACAATAAATAAATCACAGGGGCAGACATTCAAACACGTGGGGATCGATTTACGCCAAGACTGTTTTTCGCACGGCCAGTTATACGTCGCCTTATCAAGATCAGGTTGTGGCGAAAATCAATATATTCTTCTGCCACAAGACAATAAAACAAAAAATGTAGTATATGCAGAAGTTCTATAATAATTTAATTTACTTAAAAAATTGTACAGATATAAATAGTTTGGAACTCGAAAAAAAAACATAGGTTTTATCCTAAAAATTCTGCGGAAACTCGACCATTCCGAAAATCCCGCAAGAACGGGAACTATGTGGGAAAAACCAAAAATCTGCCGGAAGTCACTATTCCACGCGGACGAAGTCGCGGGCAAAAGCTAGTACTGTATAAATAGTGTTAAATAGTGATGTATATTAAATAAATAGTGTAACTTTGATTCAAAAGATATTTGAGTATCTTAGTGAGGCTGCTAACTTAACGTCAAGTTAGCAGTCACCTCAAGAAATACAGTTCGTATCAATGTGATTTATATGTCAAAAAATACTGTATAAATAGTGTATCGTAAACGCAAAATTTCAAAAGTAGTGCTTTAATACAAGCCGAGATATTAGGGTCTCTAAGTGGGCTGCTAACTTGACGTTTCTTGCGATGGAGATTCCAGGGAAACAGGTACAAGTTTTAAATAAATAAATACTTGAAAAAATACTGTGTGAAATAGTGAATCTTAGGATATAAATAAAAAAAGAATTCTTCTTTGCTATTTTCAAAAAATCTAATGTAAACTTCTACATAATAATCTGAATATATGCTGACGATCAATGTTGAACTTTGCTTCTTAGTAATAAGGTTCAAACTTTATTTCAATCGTGAAGTGCGTACTATCGAGCAAAAAAGTGAAATATATATTTTTGATTGTGTCAATACATACGTATAATCGGTTTAATGCTATTGATTAGGTATTTAAACAAATATATTTTCACCACTCCAGCTCGAAAAGGGCGCTTTTGGCGCCTAAAAACTCGCAGCAAAATCGATTTTTGCTGCGAGCGTGAGGCAAAGTGCTTTTTTAATTTCTTACACCAACTTTTGAAATAATTAAGAAAAAAGAAATAGAGTGACAAGGATGAGACTTTTAAAATTAATATGAGCAAAAAGGATAGATAGATCGCTTTATGTCGATGGACATGAAATATAAAGCTTAAAAAAGAAATACACGGATACCAAAGGTTCAAAATAAAGAGTATGGACGAAATGAGGTCGCATGCATGATATAAATATAAAATAAGAAAAATTAATGAATTCTAATAACAAATTATATAAATACGATTGTACTTCTATTGCTTTTTATTAAACACGCAATATTTAAAATAAATAATATGAAGTGAACATTATATCGCTTACTAATATCATGTTTAGTTTTCATAAAAATTACATGCAGTGCAGTTTTTGAACGCAATGCAAACAGTTACCTTCAACTGGCATAATTGCAACAATTTTACTCTTAATTATTAATTTTGATGTTTTCTTTATTGTTAAATGTTGCCTTCAATGTTGTTTTTCTGACCTGTAACACTTTTCTCGCTGGTAGAGGTGAAAAGTTGTATGTTTAACACGAGAGCAAAATTTTCTGATGTCTCGTGCCTTTAAATCACTCACTGTGCTCAGTAGTCTATATTTGAATCACTCGCTACGCTCGTGATTCAATTTTAGACTACTTCGCTAGTTCGTGATTTAAATTCAGCACTCGCAGCGAAAAATGATTTTGCTCTCTTGTATAACAAATAACTATTCTACCCACTTTTTAACCGACTTCAAAAAAAGAGGAGGTTCTCAAGTCGACAGTATTTTTTTATGTATGTTTTACCATAACTTCGCCAGTTGTTAACCGATTTTAATAATTCTTTTTTTATCTGAAAGAAAATAGGTAGGTAGTTTATGTGTGGTATCATGAAAAAGTTAAAGTAGTCAGTTCAGTAGTTTTTTCACAATCCTGAAAAAACACATAGTTTTTGACTGGTAGTTCCTGCTTTACACGTCAATATCTTCGCGAACTATTGACCAATTTCAATGATTATTTTTTTATTCGAAAGAGTAAACTCCTGAGGTAGTCACATTGTTACCAAGTTAGGATCTGATGGTGGAATCCAGGGGAAATCGAGGAAAACCCGTAAATTTTATGGTAATTTACGTATTTTAAAGATTTTCTAAAGTTTTTTAAGTATTTGCATCTGGTAGTCATCATCACATGCTGATGAGCTGGTGATGGAAGGTACAACTCCTCAAATGTCGTTGATATGTAAAGATTTTTAGTTGTATTCTTTCAGGTTATTTAGATTAGATCGTTCTTTCATAAATAATAAATAATAAATAATAAATAATAAATAATAAATAATAAATAATAAATAATAAATAATAAATAATAAATAATAAATAATAAATAATAAATAATAAATAATAAATAATAAATAATAAATAATAAATAATAAATAATAAATAATAAATAATAAATAATAAATAATAAATAATAAATAATAAATAATAAATAATAAATAATAAATAATAAATAATAAATAATAAATAATAAAGAATAAATAATAAATAATAAATAATAAATAATAAAGAATAAATAATAAATAATAAATAATAAATAATAAATAATAAATAATAAATAATAAATAATAAATAATAAATAATAAATAATAAATAATAAATAATAAATAATAAATAATAAATAATAAATAATAAATGAGTGTTTGTACCAAAATTTTGAAGTCTCTCCGGCATTTCGGAAGCGTCCCATCTTGCAGCTCTCAATTTATTTCTCCGTTTACGCTGTTTGCGTCGATTATGTAGCTTGTATATTTTGTTTGTTTATAATATACTAGCGGATTCTCGCGGTTTCATCCGCGTGGTACCTGAACGAATGTAGCTTTCTAATGATTTTCTAATGAATTTTCTAAATCGGTCCAGTAGTTTCGGTGCCTATTCGATGAAAACAATTTAACAATCTTACCTCTTTATAATATTAGTACTTACTTATAGATAATTATATAATTTGTACCGCTTTAATTGTTTTCTGTTTCCCAACGGTTGACTGGCAAAAAATACTTTTAGTATTAAGTCCGCCTTGTATATTACATTACCTATGTATTATGTACAAAAGTTTATTAAATAAAATAAAAAAGAAATAATAACAAATATGCTAGCCCCAAGCTTATTTTTCACATACAAAAGTTCCAGCTAATTGAACTTTTGTCCAACGACACTTGGATCGCTTATTTTGACGTTTAGTCGTTGAAATCCGATCGAAACAAAGGTCATTT